>JBBMOI010000007.1:17515000-18015000 GCA_038088405.1 Porites divaricata
CCAAACTTTCAATCAATAAGTGCCTTCCAAGGAGCTTATCCGTAATATATATATGTTTTCTACTCAATATCGTTACATATGGACTTTAATACAGGTCTGGTTCGTAGACCAACAAAGAGCTGATCCACTCATCAGTTAAATTCCATATAAACTGTAGTCGCTTGGGTTTAAATACATCAGCAGCATGTTCGTTACAAAATTCAAACTTAAACAACAATGGTAATATACATGTGTGAGCTTATGATTGGTCATTGAGGATGCGATTGAATTTAAGGGTGAACTTCCGCCTGTGCCTGCAAGTTGATACAAGTCCATTACGCTTGTTAAGCGTTGCAGTGTCCGGTTTATATAAAATATAGAATTTCTCGGTATTGCATAGGTTACATCGTTTCGAGAGATTAGAATAAGATTTTGCCTTGGCTAGAATATTCCAGGAGATTGTGAAGTCTTTCTTTTTATCTTTGAGCCGCCAAAGGTGCTTGCTTAGTTCAGTGTCATTTCTTTTGTTCTCATGTTTGAATGACATTTGGTGATTTCGCCATCTTGTCTTGAAATCTGTGGCGGTGAGGCCAACGTATGTCTCTTTACTTTCGGCAGCGGTGATGGTGGCCTGGTACACCACTTCCTTTACTAAGCATTGTCCTGTTAAAGGACATTTATTTGGTTCTCTGCAGTTACAGAGTTTCGGCGCGGGTGCGCATTCATCAGGTGATGTGTTCTGTCTCAGGATGGTTTTGTTGTGTTTATCGATGATTTGTTTTATGTTAGGTGAACAACTGTAACTCAGCTTGACATTGTTTTTGTTAAAAAGTTTTCTTTGATTGACAACTGCTTCCCACCTAACCACATGATTCATTGCCTGATTCATTGGTGGACCGCTGATATTCAAAGATATGTTTAGCTTTAAGTTACGAAAAGCGATTGACGTGCTCAGTCAATGAATCCAAAAAGACGATAAAGATTTTTTCAGTTTACTTAGTTACGCCATTTCATATACAGTAAAAACGCTTCGGCTTACAGTAACTCATCTTTTGAGACATTTGGAGGATTGTGCGTACCTCGGAAAAAATCCTGGCTACGCCCCTGTTTCAGTATTTAACCTGTCATCTGCAGTTCAGTATTACAGCTAGAGTTTCCATGACACTAAAACGTTAATCAGTGCAAAGTCTTTCAGGCCACAAAACAGCCCGTACTTTTTGCGGAAGCCAAGAACTCGGAATAGGCGAACGAATGGTCTGGAGCAAAACAAAATGGTCGTTCCCTCTTTTCTAGAGCAGAGGGGTTGGCGTGGGGGGGGGGGGGGGAGGGGGGAAGAGTGAGTGAGACTGGGGAAAGAAGCGAAAATACGTCTAAAAATACGATAAAAACTCACAAAGAAAAATAAAAGAAAGAAAACAAAATGACAGTTTCGCAGTCTAAAAGCAGTTAAAAATTAGTACTGCCAAATCCGTTCCTGCTGATCAATAACAAAGGGCCAAAAGTGCTTGACGCTCAAGTTGAATATATACCATAAAAAGGTGGAAATGAAGGACTGCACGTAGTTAACCTGTAACAGGCACTCAGATAGTTGGGAAATCGCAAAGAAAAGTGAGCTACCTAGAAAAAATGGCGAAGGGCGGAGTTAGGAAGAGAGAGCGAAAGATCCTCCTACTCCCTCCCTCTTACTCTGTTCCACGTTTGTTTTCCTCCGCTCCTCATTTCGCGCCACCGTCCACTACACCTGGAACAGGCTAGTTCATAGTGGGTCAGAGTGTTTTCGGCAATGCCGATGCAAGGGATCCATAGATGTCTATTTCGGAGCGTTTGACATTTTAAAAGCTTATTGCTGGTTTTCAGTGTCACGCCATTCAAAACAGATGAAAATAAAAATCAAAACCATTCACTAGATAAAGTCCAGAATCTGGGAAATGAAAGGAGGTACATATGCAAAGACCCTCGCCAAGATTCAGGTCAGAGGAATATTTCGTATACGAGATATCCGAAGAAATGTTTTACTCAAATTTATAGAGATATGTATGGAGACGCCATGCTGGTGCTCACCTGGATGAGCTCCAACATAGCGGACGGAAACCAACAGAAACATCTGTTACCGAGTTTTGCTACAAAAGCGTGAATTTATTCTTCGAGAAACTCATAAACATTAAAATAATACTTTTTCCAGTACGTGAACTGTTTAGATGGCAAAATTTCCTGAAATAAGTCATTTTTTTAACCTACATGACAGCTCTCTTGGCCGTCATGTAAATGCCGCGTCACGCAAAAGCTTAGAAATTCAAGCGTACTCTATCACAAAACCAAGAACCCTTTTGAAGCGAAAATTTGTTTGACAATTAGTTTTCAGCTGCTCTAATGCATCGTGAAAGTAAAATCTCGGTAGGATGGATAGCTTTTTAGTTTGAATTTTAGTGACGTCATGTGAAAACCAACAATAATCGCGCTGCAACCATTCCTGCTTTAGCATTAGTAAAACGCCACTTTTTTTCTATTTTCCGTTTTGCTGTAGAGGAAAGTTTTTGGCGATTTGTTCTTGATGATGGTGTTTCACGGTCGATCGAAGCGAATTAAAATATTTTCTGAAACGTTCGTTACAAGCGTGATAGTAATACATCAAAACGCACATGCATACTTATACATAATTACTTGAAAGAGAAAACTCGCAAGAAAAAAGAAAGTGTTCTAATCAGTTTTTATTGGTTGTCCCCGTCTTAAATTTAACGTATTTATGCCTTTGACGGATGCTTAAATTAATAAAACACACCACTGTACTTGTTTAAAGTCTGTTTTCGTTGGGCTCGGTCATCAACGTCTTAACGTCGCTCAAAAAAGCCGACTTTGGGGCAATTCTATACTATATCGTATCCAAACAAAATGACTCTTCTAAATAAGATAAGTGTATGGAAAGATGTAATATATATTGTACCCTGGAATTTGGCATGTGATCAACGTTGAATTGAGTGTTGAAAGTGTATCTGCCGTCAACACCTATTTTTAACCACTGGAATGTCGCGATTTTTCGCAAAATTAGGGTTGAACTCGAGGTCTTGCGGGTTCCTTAAAATCGTTTCGCCAGAGATTTGTTTCGATTTTCTGATAGATTGGGGCCTAGTCAAGCCGTAGAAAGTCAATTTGCGAAATTCTAAGTTATGGCACAAGGTAAAAATTTGCATTATCTTATCCCTATAATTTTGAACAGTAGAAATTGTCCATAGGGCCTATTTCTAACAATACCTTTTTGGCCACAAAATTATTACAGCTTTCACAAATTTATCGTCTTAAAGATAGAAAGGGTCATAAAACTATTGGTGTTCTTCAAGGCTGCCAAATCGTTGTGGTTTGACGTACGAGAGAATGAAATTTGTGTAAAATTTCGCTTTACCGGAAGTGTATTTTGAGCTCCGAACGGGCAAAATGAGTTTTCTCGAATTTTAACAAAAGAACACGTTATTTGGGAAAACTAAGTACAGTATGTTTCATTACTCATTAAAGGTTATCGATGAGCCAGAAATGAGCGAAATTCGAGTTTTGAGCTTGTGCCACGAAAAATCGATGTTGGTCGATATTTACAGAAAGTCGCTCTTACAGCTCTTAACTTTCTTAAACAAAGATAACCATGTTAACTTTTCCAGTGAAAAAAGTATAACGAAGCTTTCCGGAATATCCTCGTAGCTAGTCGTCTCTGTCCTCGAATCTAAAGGTCCCTAAATAAAACCATCACAGTTGAATTTACATACAAACATACAATGTGTAAAATATTAGTTTACCTCAGAACAAGCTACAGCTATTACTTAAGATTCGGATTCAAGCTGTCACAACTACGACGAGCATTCTAACTGCTGTACCCAACCGCAAATTACTGTGGTTTCGAAAAATATTTCAAATGTGAGTGCCACGATGTCGTACTCCCAAAGATCAAATCATGCCGACATAGTAATTCTACACATGATGCGAGCAATGAAATTGAACTACGCGATCTGATTCAGACCAGAAACACACACGAAAAGAAAAGGGTTTAATTTGAAAGAGTGAGTATAAAGTGGCCACCGCAAGGAGATTCAAAAGCCCTCCGCTCTGACAAAGGGCTAAAGAGGCTACAATATACTTAAGCTATGCGTACAACTGCTGACTAACCTGTTTTCATGCTCAAGAGAAGAAAGAGATGAGATACGGAGACAAACCAACAAGCTGCCATGGTCTATACGTTTGCCGGGAGGGGAGAAATGTTGCTTTCTAGGCTGCTGTTGTTGAAGAAGTGACAAAAACTGAAAACGATTAGACTCCTTATGTGACTCGAGACCTAGAAAATGAAAGCAATTTGTCTACGCCAAGTACATATGAACTGAAATTACCATAAGAAAATTTCTCTTTAAAAAGGTGTTAGCGGGCAGTAGAAAAATTGCTGCTTATAATGACTTTACAAACGTTCTCTTAAGATATGGTAAGGTGGGAAGTTTCACTGAAGTACAAATCAGTATCTTCGTTTACAACTCGACTAGGCTTTTTAACGGGACGTTAATCAACAAACAAAGAAACAAACAAGAAAACAAACTAAGAAAAAGACATAAAAAATACAGTTTCTCCTGGTTGCCGTATGGGGCGATGGCCGAACCAAATTCCATATAAATGGAGCATACCATGATTGTCAAAGACTCCCGCAGAGCTCCTAAGTGTTCTGTGGGTAAACTAGTATACTGAAAGGGTAGAAATGCTGCCGTAGGCAAGAAACAGTGAAGAAATGGAAAATGAAGAGTGAATTAATTAGTAGAGGGTGACATGATGCTAAGAGGGTTATCCAGAATCTTTGTGATGACCTAAATTTGGAAATTATATTCCTTTTGGGTACGTTCAAGGTGACTCCAACTTAATTTTTATGAGCCAATTTTAGTATTTTTCTAAGTAAACGTGCCCGCGTCGCGTCAAAAATAGCCGGATAATTCTCGATTTTGGATATGTATAAGTTCAATCATTCTCGCTTTCAGTTGAATAACTGAAATTTATTTTGAAGTTCTGTTTGGCGATACGAGCAAATTTTATAAATATGGTGTTTTGCAAGTTGTCTTTCTGTTCAACACAAACTCAAGCTATTTCCACGAACCTTAAACTGATTCTTGAGTTTAAGACTGTGTTTATTTCATCTGTTAAGTTTAAGGGAAGCTGTTCGACTGTGATCTGCGCTACAAGATAGGTTTGAGAAGCGACAATGAAATCATTACATTAATTTTGCCTAGTAACCATGTCACGAATCAAACGCCAATTAAAACAATTTTAGAGGACAGTTATGTTCAATTATTGTTAAATATGAGACATATATTTCAGGGTCGTAGCTCTAATGCTGCTTGTGTGATTCCCTCTTAGGCACAGAAGGAAATTTGCTTGGAAAATAATAAAGGCTATGGCTATCTGGCCTGTAACCGGTCAAGATTTTCAAAACACTAAATGACCGGCAAGTCCGATATTTTTTTAAACTGTCAGACGTCGATTTAGAATAGCCTGTGAACAGGCTAATTTAAAATAGACTGAGAAACTTAGCTTCTGATTAATTAACAAATGTTGTCAAAGTGCAAGTCTCTTCAATTTTAACAATAATCATTATTTTCAGGGCATAACCCTAATAAATCTTTTCAGCGCGAAACCCTTATCACTAGAGTCAAAAGATCGGACGGCCGGTCATTTAATGTTTGTAAATCTTGACCGGTTACCGGCCATATAGCCACAGCGAATAACAAAACTGTCTAGTAGGGACTTATTTATAAAATAGTGCATTTGTTGAAAATATGCTTGAAAGATATACGGCTGCTTGCTTCAGTGAGGCTATTTCTTTGTCCACTGATATGCTACGCTATTTTGCTGGTCTTGAACGTGTTCTGTTTCCGAAAACCAACCCAAATAATATACAGGAGGTTTCGAACTTTGCATTCATTCTGCCCTGGCATCAACTATAATGAATTCATCATGAATGACTTCGGTTCTCGGTCGACAAGTGTCGGCCAATTGCAAAAGTATGCAGCAAGTGCAAAGCTGTTAATTAGACTTTTTCTTTCTATTCGTACTTTAACGAGATTGCAAAAATTATTGAAATTGCAGTTGAAAATCAGTGTAAGAAGAAATGTATTTATCATGGGTTATGTAACCTTTTCTTTGGGGTGTTACACGGTAGTATGCTGTTCTATTGCTTCATTAGCCGGTAGGCTATATATATTTGAGTCGTTCTCATTTATATTCATTCGCGTCTTCCGACCGTCCCTACGCCCTCAAAATTAAATACCCAGTAACCAGGGGTTTCTCTTAGACGTGGTTTTTTTGCATGTTGCTATATGAAAGGTTTAGCACGTTTTGTATGTTTACTGAATCATTGTTATACGAGCATAGTTTAGACCATTTTGTAGGGTTGTTTTTCTTGCTTTATTTTTTTCTTTTTTCGAGTTTTCATTCTGTTTGTTGTATTATTTCCATCCATTTTGTTGATGAAGGCGTAATAAAGAGGGTCGCACACGGTTCGTGTTGACTAAGTCTTTCTTTATTATTGTTTCCTCAAAAATACATGCTAAACTACTAAAATTACATTTCGCAAAGCCAAAAACAATTTTAAAAATTAAACTAAGTAAAAAGTCATGAACATTAAATACAATATTTGCATTAAATTGCCACTTTATACTTAAAATAGAGCCTGTTGATATGGCTATTCTTAAAACGCTGGGTATTAACCCTAGGCAGCTGGCTGCATGTGGAACCCTAAGGCGCGCAGAACTTTCTTTAGTCTTAGGGAGAGAAGGATACAAAGCGGGTGGCCGGGTATGCTGGAGATCTTACTGAATAGCGCACGATCTGCCTTTTCTAAGAAATCATATATATTAATTTGATAAGATATATATTTACGCTTATAGCAGCGCTGTATAGAAAATTCTGGACCGCTGTTAAATCAGGTGTCGAGGACGCTTATATAGGAAGACCGTAAGTTAGTTTCGTTAAAACTATTGATCTAAAAAAGCAATCTATATCTGGTTGTTGGTATCCCTCCTTACGTAAACACCTTATCACATAAAGGCAGTTATTGGCTTCTTGCAACTAATAGCTTTGATATGTTCATTAAATCTGTGATTACTTTGTAAGGTAACCCCTAACACTTGTGATTACTTTGTAAGGTAACCCCTAACACTTTTAAAGAGGAAACTTGCGTGATGCTGTTTACAGGGTCTATATCATGAGCTACCTTCTTACAGAGTTACACACCCCAATTGAGGTTGCTTGTTACATGATAAACGTTTTATATTCGTTTGAGCCGGGTAGCGAATTAGAATACAAAGCACATGGTAATCCATCAGGCATTCTAAATCTCCCGTTCCAACATAACCACAATTCCTTGCGAGTCTACTGGGCATCTTAAATCTTCCATTCGCACATAACCACAATTCCTTGCGAATCCATTGCGCAACTTAAATCTTTCATTCGCGCATAACCACAATTCCTTGCGTTTGGCAAGAAAAAGTGATTGAATGCCCCTATAATGTAATGTTTTGCCGATTAGAGAGCTGCCTCGTTTGTTCGCTTCAGGCTCACTCACTGCGTTAGCAATAAAACTGGCAGGAATATTTTTTTAAGTTTAAAACAACAGATGTTAGCCTAGTCGTTTTTATTAGATTGGGAACTCGCATGGGCTGAGATTCGTAACCGTTCTGATAGATAGATTCTTCTTCAGTCAGGAATAACCTGTGTTTTATCACAAATTGAAAGATGACACTTATATTCAGTATACGTTTATTTATTTATTTATTTTTTTTAAGCCGAACCTGTTGTAAAGTCTCTTTAAATCATAAGGTTAATTTCGCATGGCGAAGCAAGGGTGACTCCAATCAGTAACACTCGAAAAATGACCGCAGGTTTATCAAGCAGCTTCAAAACCCTTTCTCGGACAATCCAACCATCCCGATCTTGTTGTGATTCTCCCGATTTTGCTTGAAAATCCCGAATCCTGACCAACATGCGATCGGGATAGGAAAAATCCCAATTTTTACATCTGTTTTGATATTTTCAAATGAATTCTTTTTATAAATAAACAAGAACACCTAACAGAATGTACTTAACTGAAACTGATACCCAAAACCTTAAATACACCGCCTGAAATATAAAACAAAATCGACTACTTGTGTATGTGAAAACAGTAATAAAAATAACAATCGATTTAGCGAACATTTTAGAAAGAAATCACCCTCTCAGAACACAAGAATAGCGTTTCAGAGAATCAAATTTCAACGTTTTCTGGGGTAGTACTAGTATGCCCCAGAAGCCCCTATCGGCTCGCACCCTCGGCGCTCACGTGATTCGTCGGTTATTAGCAATTAGTATAATTACATTGATGATTATCGAAAATAGAGCGCTGTGATTGGCTAGGAGCTTCGCTTCATCCCGCTATAATCACCGCGCGGTGATTATAACATTGAAGGCTAGAAGTCTTCAAAATGGCAGCCAGATTTTTTGATGTTTCGGAGTGGGAAATTGATCAATACTTTTATTTTCTCGAATAATCATCAATGTAATTATACTAAAACAATTAGTCGCCTCTGGCTACGTGAATATCGGCGAATAGTCACCTCGACTTCGTCTCGGTGACTATTCGCCGATATTCACGTCGCCTTCGGCGACTAATTGTTAATTAGTAAAATCCAACTAGTGGTCTATTATCAATTGGTTGAGGTACAACTAGTTTATATGTTATAGCCCATTAGTAGCAAGAAGGGCCGGCTTTTTGGCGGCAAAAAGGATTAAACTCTAGCTTTAAGTAGCTAAAATGATTTTTATTCTCGATATTTTTGACCAACTAGTTGGATTTTACTAAAACCATTATTCCTCCCGCCCTCTTGGCCTCTCGGGCTCGAGGAATAATTGCTAAATATGCCGATTTTGCGTTCTCAAAAGGTTGGACAGTCTGTTTTCTGCACACTGTTCATTTGTGTACTAAGTCTTTCACTAAAAATCCAGCCACCAGCTTAACATCTTATCCATGTTATCTGTTACAATTCGATTTATTTAAATTAATTTCTAACGTTAACCTGTGTTAAATTTTTGGTTATTCACGAATACAAAAATATTATAGGGCTTTTTTACTAGTAGGAAAGAAGGAGCTAACTCGAAGAGTCACGGGGCGAACTTATAGGGCGCTAATTCACTAGGAGGCGAACACACTGATATTCCATTATAGATATCAACTTGACTTGGCTGGTACGTTTTTATCTAAGCAAAGTTTTGTTTCATTCTCCTTCGATATTTAGCGATGCTATTTTGCCTATTGTTGAGAAAATTTTCCGTAACATCGAGGCTTTAAAGTTTCAAGCCATCAAACACTTTCAACAGTCGAATGCATGAAAGAATTTTTTCTAAAATTATTTTTAATTACTAGATAGGAATAAGCCTCGTATGACTACTCAAGACAAAG
Organism: Porites divaricata; assembly: GCA_038088405.1. Taxonomy (NCBI): domain Eukaryota; kingdom Metazoa; phylum Cnidaria; class Anthozoa; order Scleractinia; family Poritidae; genus Porites; species Porites divaricata. The sequence goes on from JBBMOI010000007.1 coordinate 17,524,428, forward strand.
TAAGGGTCGCACAAACACTAGTCTAAGATCTACTCCTTTGTGGCCGCAGTAGTAGCAAAGCCAAACAAGTTTCACCTCGTGTCTTGCGACTTTCCTGTTGAATTAACTAACGACAAGAGAGAATTAGCTCCTTCTATCTTGCTTACAACCCCTCGCTCTCACACCCCGAAAATTTAACGTCAAAGTCGATATTTCTCAAAACCTCATCCTAAACAAAAAATCGAGCCGGAGGCTAAATGAAGCGGGGTGACGGACATCGTTCCAAACTTTACAGAACTTTCAGCAAACTACCTTAGATATTCCGTCTCAGAATTAAACATCCCTTGGACCTACCTGGATGGCAAAACCCCTGACCTCAGCGCCAATTTGACCAAACTGGCGTTAAAAATTTTATCACTAACTTGACACTTCAAGTTAGCAGCGATACCCAACGACGGTTTCTTCCAAAATACTTTGAAAACACTTTTTAGGCTATCCAGAGTAATTTTAGATCTCTAGAAATGCATTCTAAGCGGCGCTACAAAATTTGCATCTGTTCGGTCATCCTAGGGGAACTTAAGTCTTATCGAAATTGCAAGGGCTTCAGTATTATTTTTTCGAAAATTTTAGGTGCAATTTAACGTTTTACGAAAGTGAGACTTTTTTTCCGATTCCTCTCTCAATCACATTTTAGAATCCAAAAATTTTAGGTTTCCTTTTTGTGAGAAAAATAGTGTAACCTGGGCACTAAAATATAAAAAAATTAAACTTCAGAAAATCGTAGGGAAGTTACGAGATGAGCTTCAAAAATTGTACATGAATGGAACGTTCATCTAGAAATTTTTATCCGTCCTCAAGCAAAAAAAAATTCTAGGCAATATTTGCTTGTCCGAACAGATATTTTACAGAAAACAGTCGTTGGGTGCCCCCGTATTAGCCTCTAACATCTCTGCAAATGACGAAATTTATTCCAAATTTTATCATCACAGTTTAGCTCTGAACTTTTGCAAAATTTCGCTCCTTTAACTGAACTACCTCTGATCTGTTTAATTAAAATTATTCTCGCCTTTATTGTTACTTCAACCGTTCTCAACTCACACGTGAGGTGAAGAATTCTAGTCGTCTAAATGTTCGGTGTTCTGCCTTTCCAGATTTTTCGCTTCAGCAAGACGACAAAACGAACAAGTTGCGACAGCAATGCGAATAGGATCAAAAACGCAAACAGCGCAAAAGGAAAACTGAGAAGGGCCACTTGGATCCACCGTAGGACGACAATGATGATTTTGTTTGGACCTTCTGGACGGACTGCAGACGACGCAAGAGTCGCTGTTGACACGTTTATGATCGCTATACAAGACAAAGTTATCAGAGAAAAAGTTTCCATTCTATCTGCTGTACGGTCCCGGAATGGCTTTTTGATTAAATGATGAACTGCCATCAGAACACAGGCAACTGACATGCACAAGAAACAAACCATGGAATTGGGAATAAAGGCGCGAAATATCAGAAGCACAAGCCTTCGACCAATCAGAACGCTTTCCCAATAGAGCGTCCCTTGATCATGCGCACTAGGTGGACGGAAAGGGCCAAGCAAAATGCTGGAAATTTCGTTGGTCAATTCTTCGCTACCATGTGAGGCATTTCCATCGCCAAGAAGAGACGAAAGGCGGGTGTATCTATTCTGAGAGGCTGGTTTTCCTCTCTGTTTGGTGTGTGAACGTTTAGCAAGCCAGTAAACGAGAAAAGGTAGGGGAACAATACACGCACCAATAAACTCTTTCCATGATATGGTCTTGTTATACAGCTTTCCAGAACCCAGGTACACAACCCCGACAAATGGAACGACAAAAATAACATTAAAAGCCAGAAGACCGTGCTGCCACCACTGCCAGCAAACAACGTTACCATCGTAGTAAAGACGCAGTTCAGATCCAATCGGTACGCAGTGCATTAACTTGAGCGACGTTTCTGCAAGACGCTCGTAACCAAGCAACAGTATTTCCATGGCAACAGCCACGTAATGAACTAACAAAGGCTTGTGTTTCTTCAATATTCGATAAACCACCAAATTTAGACAGTAGATCATAAACACATGACCTATGGCGACAAAGACCAGCGCGGAGAGGAATATTTCCTTGGTGAAGGCTGTCAGTCCAGCAAAGGGGCAGCCAATTTCCTCGTCCAGGGTACGGACTTCAAAGTTAAAAGCAGCGACCATAGTGGAAATGTACGGAGCTTTTTCCATCATTGTTTCCACAGATGTGGTACTTAGCAATTCGAATACTTGGTAGAAATAAAACGTAATTCTAACATAGCCATTCTCGGTTTCTTCTTTCTCGGGAACCGAGTCTCTTTGCAAGTTCTGTTCACGACGATCCCTTTTAAACCAGAAAACTTGATCTTTCAGAAAACGAACAAGAGGAGGTTTCTTCAACAAATAGAAAGTCAAAACGATGGTATAGATTGCCATGAAAAGCCACAGTTGAAAATTACACCTACATTCTTCAGCTTTTCGACATTTGGTTGAAAACAGTGATTCAGTAAAACCAGGAGCACATCTTCCGCAAAGAACACCTTGCCGGTAACCATAGCAACGGTTGAAGTCCTGGTGGTATATGTAGTGTCTTTTATGGTGGCAATACTTCTCAGGACAAGGCACAAATGTCAGTGACGAGAAATTGCTCGAGTTAGTTATTTCGTAACCCCAAAAATCTCGTTTGGCGACAATGTTGCTGGTTGCGTCGCAGTGGGCTCCAAATGGGCACTCAAGACAACTGAAGCCTTTGCGAACGGACAGTCCCCTAGAAAATCCACTTTGAAGACTGTACATTTTTGAAGGGCACATTTGGCATACAAATATCTCAGTTGTAACGTTAATACGGCAAAATGTACTGTCCTGCCCACCGTCATAGCTGAAGTGAGTAAAATTGTAAAATCGAAGGGAGCTTCCCATTGGACATTTAATAGTAGAGTTCGAGTCGATATCGAAATAGCCACCGTAAGATATCCTGAGAACAGGTTGTGTACGAGCCCGCCTTTCAGAGAATTCTTTTTCAAAAGAGGTGCTCTTTATCTTGATTGGTCCTCCGCTTTCCGAATGCAGAAATCTGCCAACTTTAAAAGAAATTCCTTTGAAAGTTCCTTCTTTTTCTGAGCCCTTGAAAGCACAGTTCTGGAACTCAACCTTGGCACTGCCGTATCCAACATATACATGACCTGTGTTACTGAAGGCAAAATTATTTGTGAAATAACATCTTCGAAACCGAACATAACCGTTAATAATTTGAATCGCACCTGCCGCATACCCAAAGTTGTTTTGAAATAGCGTGTTTTCAACAAGGACACGACTCTTGTAAATCCACTGGGGATGGGTGTCGTTTCTCTCCCCTCCTTCAACACATCCTCTGTGTACCTGTTTATCGGAGTCGAAAAGAAAAAGAAACGCTCCCTGGCCAGTCATATACCCTGGCAAGTTTTTGTACTTTTGCACTATCCACTCGTTCGTTTCTAGACTGAAACTGTCACTGAACTTGCAGCCTCGCAGAGTGATCGTCTTTTTTCCCTTGGCAACAAACACAAAGGCATTAGTTGGTCTACCTACAAAGGTTGCATTTTCTATTTCAACGTTTACTTTCGAAGGTATCCGTTTCTGTAGAAGGGGGATGATGATGCGAATACCAAATGTAGCGTTCTTCCGTTTTTTTTCTTGTATTTCTTTGCCGTCAAAAACCGTGTTGGTCACTTGAATATCAACGCGGACGCTATTGTTTAGCAAACCATACACGTCCATCAAGTTATTTTGAAATTTGCAGTTGTGAATGCTTGCAAAAAAAAAAAAATTGCCGTCGTTCATGACAACCGCGTCATACGCAACCATCCGGACACCATATAACGAGGACATCACAGTTACCTCTTCAAGACAAACATTGAAATTCGGTGTTAAGCTAACTGCAACTTCGGAGTTTCGGACAAACGATGTGTTGAAGATGTTAATTGTTCCAGACTGAGTTGTAGTTCCCGTCACTCGCAATGTAGCGGACAGTACTGTTCGATTCGTCTGTTTATTGTCGTAGAAGCGGGACCCATTAACTTTTAAGTCGATTGTTCTATTTGCGTTTGTAAAGCTCTGGACTGTGATACATCTTACTGCAGAGTTATTTACACACTGCAAACCAACAAAAGCGACTGTTGCCATACTCACATTGGAATAGTAAAGGCTACGGGAAGTCATAAAATGATTGCGCTCAAGATTAACGTTATAGTACGCTTCTTTCGTTACAGCAGTGGGCAATTCAACATCCAAGAAATGACCTCCGCCCCCAATGCAATGAACCTCATTCATCGTTATTTGCAGATAAATAGTTTGAGAAGATTTCTTCAGTGTTTTAGTATTCGTTGAAAACACTATAGCACCCCTTTCAGGAGACTGTGTGTGGAAGCCATTTTCCAAAAACTTCGTTTTGGTCACATTTAATGAAAACAGGCTGTCTTTCTTGAGAGATCGTTGTTCAAAGTAGACTCTAACACACAGTGTGTTGTTTTGAAAGACAGAGTCTCGAATAGTTACATTTACTTTCAAACTTTTTTGCACACGAATAACAACAGCTGATTCCCTTGCGGTTTTATCGCTATGCCTTTCCCGAACAGTACAGTTGATGATCTCCACGTAGCTACAGTCCATAAATGTTAATTTCGTTTTTGAGAACGATAAGCCGCTTAACGTTATATGCAATAGGTCATTTGATCCATGAAAATAAAATCCTTTTTGACAAGTCACGTGGGCTTCTGTTGATGGTAAGCTGGTCATTGTGACGCTTCTTGTAACCCGGATTCCCGGATGATGCGCCTGCGTGGTTAACTGCTCACAGTCATATGGTTCCTTTGCTGTACCATTGCCGTCGAGGAAAACCAGTCCTCCCCGGGACACGTGGGCAACAGCCTTTGCTATTGTGCGACAGGGCTTTTTAATGGAGCCACAACTCTTGGTGTCTTTTCCGCGTAAGGAAACGTGGACAGTTCTTTGATACTTGCGGCATCCTATTAAATAGAGAGACAGTAAGATTTGTAGCCTCAGAAAACAGCCGAGATTTCACGACGCACCACTTGTTTACCCGCGAAATGATGCCTAAGGAACGAGCACAGAATTTCATACTGATGTCGAGTCACTACCCAAATTTGGGTAGTGCTCCTGACTGATTAAAAATTTGCTTCATCCAATCAGAAGCGCACGACCCAGATCTAGGAAGTGACGCGTCATCGGTATCAAAATCCAAATCTCGGCTTTTACATCACGTCACCAACTTAGGGAAATATTGATCTTCTGATTTTCTATTTTCATAAGGTGTTACAGCAGCTAAACACCCTTATTCATACATATTTTCGGTTCGAAAGGTTTCTTCGTTTTGCGATTGAGGACACTTGAATTTCCATGCTTTTGCGTGAAGCGGCATTTAGCTGGCGGCCGGGAAAGTTATTGTGTGGGTTAAAACGTTAACGATTTTGGGAGATTTTGGTATCTAAACATTCCTTGTCTCAGAATAAATATTACTTTAATCTTTATGAGTTCCTCAAGCGATGAATCCACACGTTCGTACGAAAACTCAAAGAAAGATGTTTCTGTTGGTTTCCGGCGGACATACTGTGTGCCCCTCAAAGGGACACCGACATTGCGTCTCCATTCAAAGCGTTATATATTTGGGTAAAACGTTCTTCCCAATATCTCGCACATGAATTATCGCACAGACCTGATTCTTGGCGTGGCTTTTCGTATATTCACCTTTTTTCATTTCCCAGATTCTGGACTTTCTGTATCGAATGCTTTGCATTTTTATTTTTGACGGCGTGACAGTGAAAACAGAGAATACCACCTCACTCTTCAATTATTTACCTTCAGGACTCGACAGTGTAAAATTTGCGGTTTAGTTTCATTTGAGTTTAACCACCACTAGAAGTATAAAGGGTAAGTTCCTCAAGAGAAGAATTAAGAAAAAATCAATTGTCTTTCCTCTTCTTTTTTATTCGAAAAAGAAACCTAGGATTAACGTCCCTCTAAACAAATGAATAAAAGGGACGAATCTATGATGGTAGAGTGCAGCGCAAAAAATTATGGTTTTATTAATAGGGAGTTAAAAAAGACCTTTGGATTCTAAGACGCAGACGCAACTACGAGAACGAGATTTTCTCAATACTAAGTAGTGCACAAGGCGTTTTTGGAGCGACGCATATCAACCGGAAGTGAGGGCTTTCCCTTTTAATATGCCTTGACGCTACCAAACTTTCTTTACTCTTTTGGAGACGATTTGCCCAAAAATTTGGACAAAAACTAGTGCCCAATAATGCAAAAACTGAGTCCACTTCCGGTCGACGTGCTAGTTCAAAAATGCCTTTGCTTAAGTTCCGTCATTCTAGGACAGGTTTTAGCGAATTTCGTACTGGCGGAGACAAGTTATTAAATGTAATAGAACTTTTATCACTTTGCGATCTTGAGAGGGCTTAATTCCCTGCAATAAAAATAACCTTGTTGACTATTCTGGTGAAAAAAGTAAAATGAAACTTCCCGGAATGTCTATTTTAGGAGATTACACGAAAAAACTTTTAGTGTTCTTCTAAACAGCACAGTTGAATTTACATATACCCGTATACAATGTGTAGAATATCAGTTTCCTCGCAAGAGTCTACTGCTGAAGGTTCGGATTCAAGCTGACACAACTTAGACGATTATTTGTTACTGCTGTACCCGACTGCAAATAATAGACCTTTTCACCGATACGGCGGCCATATTGCATTAATTCGATTTAAGGAGTATTATAGGATGCCCAGGGGGCATGAGCACATTTCGTTTGTATTTTCGAGCGCTTTTCGGGAAATTTTTTCGTAAATTTTTCTTAGAATAAGATTGTAATGAGTAGTTAATAGAGGATGCCTTACCATTCAAATTCGCCACCGATAATTTCTGTCATTTCCCTGATTAACTTCATATTATTTTCATCAGTACAAAAAATGACAAACTTAATGGGAAATTTTAGCCCGTCATGTACCCACTTTTTATTTCAAGTTTAACTCTGTCATATTTTGATACTAAAAGAATTTTTGAAATATTTAAATTTTCCCATTAACTCTGTCATTTTTGTGTTTATTTGACACTTTATGACATTAATGGCTCGCCCTGCGGGCTCGCGGAAATGACAGAAATTATCGGTGGCGAAATTTTATGGTAAGGCATCCTCTATTAACTACTCAGGAAGAAATCAATCGTGAAAAATATTATTACAAAATATATTTAGAAAAGTTTAATTATATAAATAAAAATAAGTTTAAATTATTTATATTGTAGAAACCTTTATCAAATTGGTTTTGGGGAGGGTGGGTGGGTCATAGATTCTTGAAAGTTTTGAAAAAATTTGGTTAAAAAAATAAAAACTTGAAATAAAAGATGCTTCCCTATTTGTATACTAGATCTAGAGTACGAAAAGGAATGATACCTTTTGTTTACAATAGAGAAATTACAAAAGATAAAAGATATTATAAAATGCTGGGAAATAGATTTTGCTCACCGGCAAAAATAATAAAAAGATATCTTAAACGTATTTTTGAGTCTGTTTATGGCGAACTAGAAAAGAAGAGATTTAAATTTTTATATGATTTAAGACACATAGATATTTTTTTTGACACAACTGATTATAATTGTATATTTAACCCTGTAGTATATTCAGAAGTTTTAGATTTGTATTTAATTTATTTAACTTTGTATAAAAAGTATGGATTTACAAAAGATTATTTAGACAGAGTTATTTTAAAAGACACAAATCCCAAAACAAATTCAAAACCCAAATTTAACTATTTTGACACAAGTGGGGTTAAATGGAAAAAAAGAATCAGGTTGCCCTCATCAGACCAAAATATAATATTTTTGAGAGAGATTCCTTTTTTTATTGAAGATTTTTTTAGAGGTCGTTTAAAAAAAAGAGTAAGTCAAGAAGTTGTTTATATGTTTTCTTTATTTTATTTGTATTTTTTGGTTGATTATGAATTTTTGTTAAGTAATAATGAAACAATATTTGGTCAAGAAATTCTTTTTAAAGACACAGAAAATTTGTTGTTTAAAAATTTTTTGATTATATATTGGAGAAAAATCATAAAGATTATTTAAAAAAATATACAGTAAATGAAGAAATTATGTGTATTTTAGAAAAAGTAAGAGAACCATATTTAGGTATAGGTGGTGTTTTAGATTATGTAGATTATAATATGGTGAAAGAAGTCTTTGAAAAGAATAATATCAAAAATTTTGATTATAAAAAAATGGTTGGAAAAGATTTATTACCATTTATTAATGATTGTGTTAAAGAAAATTTTGAGAACCCAAGATATAAAATATGTTCGAAAATATACGAGGATTTTGTAGATTTTATAGAAGAGGAGAAAATATTTTATTTAACAAATGACGAATTAAGACATTTTGACCCCCTTGATTTGGCTTCATGTTATAAATTTTGGGGTTTAGGCGAATATAGATTTTCATGTTTAAGAGATCATGACAATCAATTTAAAAAAAGAAGATTTCAAGATATTAAATTTTCAAGGTTATATTTAGATTTTTGTAAAAAATAATTTTGATTTAAAAAATAATATTTTCTAATAATAAAATGCAGTTGTCAAGTTACGATCGTCTCACACCAGAAAATATTATTTTCAATGAAGCCAAAGAATTCAAAGTCAAAGATAGCAAAATCAAATACAAAAGAATCCCAATTGAAGTCAAGTACCCAAATGGAAAGAAAGGTGCTCTCGTAATTGAAACTCCATTTCTTTTCTCTTTTGGAGTGAATGAAAAGAAAAACCAAGAGAATAACAAACTTGTTGGCTACAGTATTCCAGTTTGTCTCTGGGGAAAAGATAGCGAACCAAGCACGGAGGAAAAAGCATTTTTTGATACTTTGAATAATATAAGAGAAATGTGTTGCAAACATTTAGAAAGTGAATATGGACCCGACCAAGCATCATCATTGACTTCTCCCCTTTATTACAAACAGGTTGAATATACAGATAAAAAAGGAAAGAAGAAAACACGAAAAGATGAGTCAGCTGCTCCAGTTCTTTACGCAAAACTTATTTACTCTGAGAAGTCAAAGAAAATACTTTCTCTATTCAAGACCAAGGCGAAGAAAGATTTGAATCCTTTTAAATATATTGATCAATATTGCAATGTCAAAATGGCATTGATAGTTGAAGGAATATTTTTGAGCAAAACTGTAACATCTAATCAAATAAAAGTTCATGAGTGCTATGTTAAACCATTGAAACCTCGAGAATCTTTACTAACAATAACTGAGGAAGAAGTTGATAGTGAAAGTGATGATGATGTGACTGTTGAGGTTGGTGATATTGAAGATTTAATTATTTCCGACATTGAGGAATAAACTGATTAAGATTTTTAATACAAAATTTGTATTAAAAATTAACCAAATCCTTGAAACTCACCCATGAGTTAAATTTATCAGGATAACCACTCCATTTTACTAATGCCATCTTTTTCTTGTTATCTCTTCTGATAATTTTTTCTATTCTAAAAGTCTGCTGTTTTGCTTTCTGTAATTCTTGTTCGTAAAAAGATCCTTTTATCGATTCCGACATCAGATCAACAATTGAATACGTAACAGGTTTTGTTGGAATAATTTTATCAATCACAAATATTTCCTCTGTCCAGTTTGGTGTGTAACCTTTATCAAATACCTTTCTTTTATACTTTGAAATTCTAACATGATCTCCAATCTTAAACTTTGGTTTCTCAGGTTTCAAGTAAATAGATTCGCCATACAAATTAGACCAAACTTTTTTCTCATTTTTCTTTTTACTCGCTTCAACAGGAGTCATCTTAATACTAGAATGTCTTGTATTATTGTAATCATTAACCAGTTTATCTATCTTATCTGCGTAAACAGTGTTGTTATTCACAGTAAACATTTTCCACATTCTGTTTTTCATTGTTTTATTCCATCTCTCAACCACACTAGATTTCTCTTCATTTTCAGTGTGATAAAGCCGGATTCCTTTTTTCTTCAGAAAATCTTTGAAGTGTTTGCTGATAAACTCAGAACCTTTATCAGACCACAACATCTTTGGTTTACGACCACTTTCAAAAATATCATCAAATGCTTCTTTCACAGTTTCAGTTTTTTTGTCTTTCAAACCTCTTATCCAACCATACTTACTAAACACATCAATAACCATCAGCAAATATTTAATCCCCCTGTTCCACTTAGCAAACTTTTGCATTTCAACCAAATCAGCAGCCCAGATATCATCAATTCCATTTGAGATGACTGATCTCTTTTGAAAGTTTCTTGTGATTGGTTTGTGAAGTTCTTCGGCTAATTGTTGAGACCAATCACTACTCAACGCCGACGCGCGTTTTTTTGAAGACCAAGTCCAAGTTTCTGTTTTGTATTAATCAAGAATCGAGCAGTTGATCCCCATTTTGGCATTTCACCAAAAGGAATCTGATTCAAAGATTCTACCATTTCTCTGTCGCAATCACCTTTGTTTTTTCCCATATCATAACATATATCATGATAAGCTGCAATTTCATCAACTTTGTTATATGGTTTGACGTGCCACTCAGTTACTTCTCCAGTTTTTGGATCAAAAGTTACTTGTTTTTCAAGAGGATTATAAGGGCCCATATACTTGTATTTACCTGGAGTCCATCCTGCTTTTGGTTTTCGGAGTTTTCCTATCCATTTGTGAATGTCAACTCCACTTCCAAAACTTGTCAGAGGATTATTTTCCCAGAAGTGTTCATCAATAATAATTTGATATTTGGTTCTTAATATCTGAGGCCATGTATCAGGATTAGATGAAATGATATTATTCATATCTGCCAGGGCTTCTGGATTGTTTTCAAAAAATCTTGACTTTTTCATTCTTCTAGAAGGTTTTTCAAATTTAAAAAATAATTCAGGATTAGAACCTTTGCGTATTATTCCCATCTTGGCTTCTTCAGCTGCTGTTGGTCTTCTCCAGAATTTACCAGAAGTCACACCATGATCCGATCCAAAAGCTGATTTTATGATATCACCAGATTTATATCGATCATAAACTGGTTTCAAAGACGGAATCAATTCTTGAGTTGTTTTCATAGCAATATCCGGTGCTTTTTTTACAACAGTCACCGGATCAATTCCAGATCCATCCAAATCTTTTCTGTTGGTTTTATATCTCTTTTTGGGTCTAACTTTGGTAGATAGTTGATCCATTGCTGAACCAACAGAATCTTGAATAAAAGGAGTCAATTTATTGATTCCGTAATTTACAGCTTTTTTTTGAAGTTTTTTATTTCTCATTAATTCACTTGCTCCATACCGTCCCATTTCAAGTGTTTTTTTTCCCATCCAAGGAAGAGCATGTTCAACAAAAGCATCTGCAGCTGTTCCAACAACAGTGTCAAATAAATCTCCTCCAGATTGTTTGCCCGCCTTCTCAGACGGGCTAACTAGTTTTTTGATTTTACATATCTAACTTTCTTAATCCCACAAACAGCGCAATGACAAAAGAATTGTTTTCTTCCTCTTTTATCTGTTTGGTAACCACTTGGCTCAGTGCAAGGTGTTACTCTTTTATCTTTAATGCAATATGATTCTTTCATTTTAGTATAATGTTTAGATAAAATGTCAGCGAGGGCTAATTTTGTAAAAAGTGAACTTGAGAAGATTTATAATAAGTTAAATGAGAGTTATGAATATGCCAGTATTGCAAGATTGGAGAATAATAATCGGTTTATAAAAATATTTGAGTTGATTGTGGAGTTATCTGAGAAATCAAATGATCTTAGACAAGTTGTAAGGGGAAGTTTAGTATAAACTAAAGATAAATGGAAGCTAAATTCTTTTCAGAGATAGAAAAAAATATGGATGTTGAAACTATCAAAGATTTTGAGAAAGAAATAAGGACAAAAATAAATGATGAGTTTGAGACTCTTCGGAATAAAAATGCAGATCTTTCACGAGTGTTAATGGCTGGCGAATGTGAGATGTGGGAAAAAATAAGAAAAGGAGAATATTCTTGGTTGAAAATAAAATCTGATAAAAAGAAGAAACTCTTTAAACTTATTGATATTTACACAAAATTTGATTCCATAGTTGATACTGTAAAAGAATTGGAAAGAAAAGTTGAGAAGGTTAAAAAGTTGAAGGATTCACCAGTGGATACAGATTAAAATATATAACCATTATATAAAAAATGGAAGAAGAATATGTAAATAAATATTTGAAAGAAAAGAATTGTAAAACTTTAGATAAAATAAAATCTTTAGAAAGTGTTGAAGTTTTAACAGATGAAAAAAGAAATTTAATAAATCATAGAATGTTTTTACTTTACAAGAAAATTGATGAAAGTATAGAAACTTTAGATTTTACTAAAAGTTATTTAGCATTTGATTATGCTGCAAATGATGAATTTGCAGATAAATTGATTAAAAAAATTAGTGAAGTGGAAGATAAAGTAATAGATTTTACATCTATGGTGCAAGCAGCACAGAATAGTGTGCCTTATGATAAAATATATTGATAATAGATTAAATATAATTTTTATATTTAATCTTGAAAAATATTATTACAAATTATTATTCAAGGAATCTTTTTTTATATAAAAAACTTTTATTTATTTTATATTTTGTAATAATCTTTATCATCCTCCAAAGTATTCTTTTATAAAATCACTGTTATCATTGTCAAAATGAGGATTGTGAATTACATCAAGAATACTTTTTCCATTCTGTCTCTCAAACAAGTAGTAAAGGCACCAATAACCGCAAAGAACAGTGTTTCGATTTTGTATTTCATCTATTGAATAAACAATAAGTTTTCCAGAAGACCTGAAATACTTCAAAGCCTCACTCGGCATTATCAAACCAAATGGATCAAAATACTCAACAACTGAATCCAAGTTTCTATAGCAAACCCAGTGCGTGCCAGGTCCTTGTATATCATCAAGATTAATTATTCCACATTCTTTTTTTATCTTTTGTGGTAGTTGGTCTCGACTGTAAATTCCTCTGAAATGTCTCAGGCCAAGTTTTTTTACCCATTCCATCAAGTCAAAGTTTGAAAGGGGTTTAATTACAAAATGTCTCCTATCAAGGGAATTGAGTTGAATGGGCTGTTTTTTCCTAGTAGCAAACCTTTGCCTTTGGGCTTTTTTTTTGCCTTTTTTTTTACCCCCATCCCTATTGGATTTTCCCAACTACCATTAAAGGGAGGTGGATAGTAACCCTCTCCTTGTGTGGGTGGAACATAAACACTTCTTGTGTTACTAGATGATCCCCTATCAACCTGTAAACCAGATCCAAACAACTTTGGAAGCAGACTAATTGCCATTGGAATTCCGATTGATGCAAGTGTTCCCAGTAATCCACCTTCTATTTGTTTTTGAGTTGGTTTAATAACCAATCGTCCTCCTGTCCTGAAAACTTTGTTAATTTGATCTATTTGTGCCTTGGTAAACTCATTAGCAAAAGGAGGAAGAAATGGGAAAAACCTTTTTGGAATTGAAATACCTCGGCCAAACAGTTTCTTTATTCCAATGTCTCCAAGTGAAGTTACAGCTCCAGTAGCAAGTGCAGGTGCAACTTTTGAAACTCCTTTTACTGCAAGGGGAAGAAGTTTTGAACCAAGTCTTGCCAGACTTGTGAATAAGTTTCCTCCGTGTTTTACTAAACTTCTAATCTGTGTTTGACTAATTTTCAGGTCAGATCCTGTTCCATTTGAAAGTGATTTTTTTATTTTTTCAATCTGTCTTTGTGTCAACATTAACTCATCAGGTCCCCTGAGATGAGAATGTTTTAATCGAAGTGTAATTGGTGATCTTTTTTGAATTGCTCTTAACAGTTTTGATTTTTGACCATCTGAAAGTTTTACTCCGTATTCGATATAAGTTGTCATTTTATATAATATGTTATATTATTTTTTCTCAAGCTCTAAGAAGTAGTTTTCCACTTTGTTGTTCTATTTCTGCTTCTCTCTCATGCAGTACAAGAGCGTAAATATTATAATTTGCAGCAGTCGCTCCAGATAACTCATAATGAAAAGATAGTTTTGTAACTCCGTCCTTCAAGTCTAATTTCTGCTTTGTCAAATCAAAATACACAAATGGGAAAATATTCTCAAAATTTTGTCTATTAAGGAGTGTTCCACCTTGGAAATCATTGTTGGCAAAAACATAAGACATTACATCTCTAAAAACTCTTGAGGGATCTGATGAAGGTTTATAAGCAATATCAGGGTATTCATTTCCATTTCCAACTTCAAGATAACATCTATTCAAAGTTCGAGGATCCGTGGAAACGCTGAAAGTATTGTATAAAAATGGATTTGCTGTCTGTGATTCAATATTTGGAGTATTGATAATAAAAACAAATACATGTCGAGGTTTTGAAATTCCGTTTGTAATTCTAAAATTACCAACAGCTTGATTACCAGCCAGGTTAGTTTCAACAACTTCATTGAGATAAGTCCATTTGTATGGTTTGAGATACTCACTCATATAAATCTTATTTCCTTCTGAATTGAATATTAATCGAGGCACAAACAGTTGAAGACGGGTGATGACTACTCGGCAACGATTTCCCCCAGTTCTCCAAATAAGATTGTCATCTTTTTCAGTCTCAAAGTTTATTTCGATTTTAGTGTTTGGAAGTAATTTGTCTTCAAGTGCCTCAAAGAATGAATATCTATTGAGAGGAATTTCGCAGTGTACTGTACTTGAAGTTCCAAGCAGAGTTTTTCGTTTTGCAAATCCTTCATTAAATGATGCAGGAGTGTTATCTAGCATAAAACCTCGGTCAACTCCATTATTAGCTGCATTTTGTCGATGTTCAACATCTCTTCTAATAAATCTATTTTTATTAGCACTTGTGGATGTATCAAGAAAATAAAATTCATTTGTTGCCACACTATCAGCATATGATTTGTTATACTCAAGCAAATTTTTTATATTTACACTATGATTGGCATAATTACACTGATAAAGTTCCTTTCCATTTGCCAGCACAGATAATCTTGAAATAAAAGAATTAGCTCCATTTACTATTCCCATTTGATCAGCTTCGTAAGCAGTAATTTGAGCTGCTCTATTTTGAGTAAGATTATCATCAAATATATTATCACCAATAACAAAATCAGTTCCATCATGTTGCTCAACTTTAAAGTCTAGTGCTATTCTAGCATTATACCAATCAAATGGAGTGACTTCACCTGTATTGTCAGCAATGAATTTAAGATTATTTCTAACTTGAACGGTGTTATTTGCTGGGGCAATATTAATAGGTTGTTCAAGGTCAAAAACAACATCTTCATATCTTTCAAGATATTTTGGGTTTCTAAAAGACTTCATTTTAATAATTAGATTATATTATTTTTTCTTTCCAGATCCAGTCATAATTTGAAGTACTCTATTATTGATTTCTTGCTGTGTCATTTTCCGATTATTTGTTTTACGAGATGGAGGATTTTTAACAGCAAGCATTTTTACTATTTTGTCACCAGCCTTTTTATTTGAACTGGCAGGGGTTGGTTTGGGAGGCGGAGCAAATGTTACCTTTTTTTTGGTTGGTTTTTTACCAATAAAAGATTTTACTGTATCCATTATTCCTTCTCCATATATGTGTTTTCTTGAAAACTTTCCTGTAACAGGATCATATTTTTTTTTAAACTCTGATTGTCGCATCATTTTATTTATATAATTATACAACATTGCTATCTTCAGTATGGCGAAGCAACAGTGTCATAAACCAATCAATACCATTCAAGTCAATAGGTTGACCGAGTGAATCATTTACTGTTATGTGCATTTCAGAAATGGTATTAGAACTTACAGGACAGTACAGTGTTCTTTTTGGTTCAAACGTGAAAGGATACGATCTTGTCAAATTATCCGTTGGAATAACAGCAATTGTGTTTGTATTCACTCCATTCACAACAGAGTCTTTTATAACACTTACATTAATGTTAAGAGAATCAATCGATTTTGTAATATTTGGAAGTTTTGTTCCATATTCAGTTTTAGTCACGAGTTTCTTTTCAAATCCGATGAGTTCTCCAAAATCTGTTCCTCTCAGATCGAGTTGATAACTACCCTCAAGTGTAACTAGTACTCGATAGGTGGAGAGAATAAAAGACAGATTTATTGAGTAATTCTTCACACCCTTGGCGTCTGTTGTGTGATGATTTTTTTGTTCCATGTATTGATGAATGTAATCATTTATGTCTGAGTAAGAATACATTCCATCTGAAAAGGTGATAGTTTGCCATGTTGTTCCATCATGGGTGTATTTGATTTTATTGTTTCCATAACTACTTCTGATGTTGTACCAAGAGTAAGTCATTGATAACCTATCCAAGGCGAGAAAATGCCTGAATTGTGGGTCAAGTTTCAAAGGAGGATTAAATTTAACCAAGAAATCATGAGGTTTGTTTACTCCTATTTTTTTCTCTTTTAACAGATGAAATATGAATAGCGCTTTCATTCATTTATAATATATCTAGATAACTTTTCTAAGGAAAGCATTCAATTGTTTATTAGATATGACCCCGTGATCTCTTAGTCGATGTGCTATTTGATTGTATTCAGGCAGCACACCATTGTTTCCTGCGGCAAGTGACCCAGCAAGTAATTCAAATCTATGAAGTAGTTCTTGGGGAGAGAAGAAAACCCCATAGCCGGATTGATTTTTATATAAGAAAAGAAGGCTTAAATTTTTTGAATATACGCTTAATATATTGTAATTATTTATATATTCTAATGTTTTTTCTTGGGGGTTGTTAGCTAATGGTTTAGCTAAACTATAGCCTTCTTTATTATAACCAATTAATGCAGTATTTTTTATTTTATTACCAAAAATTTCTAAATTTGTATTAACATTATCGATTAATGAAGAAATTTCAGAAACATCTTTATCAAAATAATAAGAAGGAAGATAGTTATAATTGTTACTTTCTAGAATATCTTGCGATATGTTATTATTTAGATATCTATCAAAATATCCAACATCAAATTTTGCTGTTGGAGATTCATCTTCTTTTTCCAAAACTAATGGATGTTTATTTTTTTTTGGCATTGGAGATTGAGCTTCATCTTTAATGGCTTCTACTCCTGGTAACTCTTTCATATCAGCCAATCGTTCAAACTGACTAAATCCATCAGTAATGGCTTTTTGATTGGCTTTGAGTCCTTCTGTAAGAGCCAACTGATTTCGTAGCATTTCCTGGTTTTGAGTAAAAATATTTTTTTGTTTGGGATCTTCTGGTTTTTCAAACTGAGAAATCAGAGGCCGGAATGTTTCACTAAATCCTTCTCTCAGATTCTGTTTTGCCCAAGTAGTTTCTTTTATTTGTCTTCGTACCTGTTTTGTAAGATCTTCGGCTTCAATCTTATTTTTAGCAAGTTTTTTTATTTCTTCAATATCCATTTATATAATAATTATATAAATGGAGATACCAAATTATGATAGTAATGATAACAGAGATAAAAAATTCAAACAACTGTTTCCTTTTATGCCATCGGATACATTTAGAATGCTGATTTGTGGAAATAGTGGAAGTGGTAAAACTAATTTGCTTTATCACATGTTAATGAAACCTCTGCTATATTACGACGAGATTTATCTTTACGCTCGTAATTTAGAGCAAGATAAGTACAAGAGGTTGATGCAAAAAATGAGAGAGATGTCACATAAACTCGGCTATGAAATACTTTCCGTGAGTAATGATGAAATAACACCTGTAACAGAAATGGGATATGAAGACAATCAAAAACTTGTGATATTTGATGATTATGTTTGTGATAAAAATCAGAGACAAATCGTTGATTATTTTATTCAAGGTCGACATAAGAATTGTTCGGTGATTTATCTGAGTCAATCATTTTACAAAACTCCAAAAGATATTCGATTGAATTGTTCTCATTACTGTTTATACGAATTTCCATCTTCCAGAGAAGCAAACAGAATATCATCTGAATTGGGAGTTGATAAAAATGTATATAAAGAGGCAACTAAAAAACCATTCTCATTTCTTTATGTCAATAAACCAAAGAAAACCGTATCAAAAAACTTTACTGCGATTATCTAAATAATAAATAAGATGGGAATATTTAATGAACACTCTTCTAATCATTATCAATTTGCAAAAGGAGTTCAAGGAGCTCCAGGTGTTGGGTTTAATCTCACCGCAGATGGAAATTATGATATGGTTGGAAAAAAATTGACAAATGTTGGAGCACCAACATCAGACACCGATTCAGCAACCAAGAAATATGTTGATACTAATTCTGGCGGTGGAAAAACATCACTTTTGACAGTAGATTCAAATATTGATATGAAAAGTCAATTCTCTATCACAAAACTCAAAACACCATCAAACAATGATGATGCTGCAAATAAAAAATATGTGGACGACTCCAAAGTCGATGGCAGTGTATTTTTAAAACTTGATGGAACAAGATCAATGACTGGAAATTTGGATATGAACAACAAAAGAATATTCAATATTCCAAATCCAACTGGTTCCAAACAACCAATACCATTGGCTTACGGTGATTTAGCTTATCTCCACGTTGATGGATCAAATATGATGACTAATCATATGAACATGAACAATAAAAAAATAATTAATCTTATTACACCAACAAATAACACAGATGCTACTACCAAAAAGTATGTGGATGATAGCATATCTAACCAAGATTTCAGTTCTTTCTTTAAAAAAGATGGGAGTATCACCATGACTTCAGATCTTAATATCGGTGGTCATAAAATAATTAATCTTGAAGATCCAACTTCAGATTCGGATGCAGCCACCAAAAAGTATGTTGACGGTAATTTACACCAAACTCAAGTTCAACCAAGTCATTACAAAGATGAGTTTGCTTTTCTGATGACAAGTCCATCTCAATGGACAGATGAAATAGATAATAGAATTAGTTTTATTCCAAAAAAGATTACATACCTTCCAACTCTTAAAGGAAACTTTCACGAATACAATACAAGAGTTCTTTATACGAATATATTAAAGAATTTTCAAGGTGGTTATAAGTATAAGATGGGACTTAATTTTTACAGATTAGTTGGAGGAGCTGACTATACCCTTTGTTTAGAAATACTTAACACTGATTATTTACTTTGGCATAAAACACAGATAAGTGTTGACAACAACACGTCACAAGGATTGCAGCTTGGAAATGTAAGTGTAAAAAAACTTCAACATAGTTTCACCGATTCAAAAAACCAAACACAATTTATGTACTACCATAGAGTCATTATTAATTTCAAGAAGTTGACAACTGGAAGCAGGTTCTTTATTCACATTTTGGTTAATATTCCAAATAATGGAAATGATCTGGCTGTGTATCCATTACAGTTTTCTGGAGTTTACATGATTGCTTATGGTATTATGAGCAAAGTTAGCAATATCGACCCAGATAAAGTTTATGACTATCATAAATCATTTGAAATTTATAAAACACAAGTAAAGTTCAATGTTGACATTAACGCAAATAATACGAGTATATTGAACCTTGCTCTCAATAGAAATCTGAATAGTAGTGCTGCAACAGTTGGAATGGTAAAAGAGTTAATTCCTTTTACGGTAAACCATGTTTATAGTCGTTACTTTGAACAAATTTATGATTTTACCGATGCAAATAATTACGAATTAAAAAGAGATGCATCTGGTATTATAATTAGTGGCTTAAATCACTTTCATAGTTTAAATGGTATTACTATACCAAACAAAGACATAAGTAATATCAAAAAGGAAGGATTAAATATTAATAATTACACTATTACTTTAAATCCCTCCGCTAATTTTAGAAATTTTACCTTATGCCTGGTTTTTTATCATCGGGATGATAGAGATTTTGCTTTAGTTAAGAAAAATTCGCAAGATAACCAACATTTATTAAATTTAACTTATTCTAAAGCTGCTGGTTATTTAACTTTACTTACCTCTAGTAAAAGACAATTTTTTAGTTTAACAAATGATTTTGATGGAAAAAAAATTGTTTTATGGTTGGCGCATAGTGTTGATTCAATTGTTACAAAAGCTAACTTGAGTAACTACAGCTCAACATTAACTCTAGATAGCGCTAATTACGTACCTAACCAAAATTTTGACTTTACAACTGAAGATGGAATTATGAACAAAATTATGTTTTCTCCTAATTTTTACGACTTTGACTCTGAGCCATTTAAAAGGATAATGATTCAAGAGAAACTAAATGGTAGTTATATACTCTAAATAAATAAATGAAGGACTTGTTTGAATTTAATCACATTGATAACTCCCTGTCAGAATCAGAGATCAAAACTCTCAAAGATTTCTATAAACATTATCACAAGAAATTCTGGTGTTTCAAGAAATCTTTCAAAAGATATAAAATTCTTGATGAAACACTTACTCTATCCGGAGGAGGACTGGTTGTAGTGGGAACTATTGCTGGAGGAATAACACTCAATCCAGTAATCCTGGGTGTTATCAATGGTCTTGGAGTGATTGTTAGTAGTATTTCAAAAATGAAGAATTACAAGAAAAAGATTGAAATGTCACAAATAGCATTTACAACTTATGAGAAAGTATTGGTTGAACTGCGATCAGCTTTGAGAGGTGATGAGTTTAACAAACAAGAGTTTATTGATCGAATGAAATTGATAGATGAAATGATAATTGATCAGTCTCCCTTGGCTGATAGATTTTCAAAAAGATACAATAAGAAATATTTATGAAAAAGATTATTACATAGTATAAATAAAGAATTTTATTTTTTACTTAAAAATAAAATTGAATAAATATAAATTGTAATAATCTTTTTCAATGATCAGGTATTCACATCCATCTTATTCTAATTTCTTCACAACTGATAACGGTGGTGTTTATAACTCAAGAACAGGAAGAGAACTTGGAAATAAACCATCAAAGAATGGTTACATCAGAATCTCGATTAGACCTCGAGGAGAAAACCCAATCAGCTTATTGAAACATGAGTTTATTTGGGAAGCCTTTAATAACGAGGAAACAAATAAATACTTTAAAATAATTCACATTGACGGAGATAAACTAAATAACTCACCAAATAATTTGAAAAGAGTTTTTAATGAATCTTCCAATCCAGAAGGACAATCCAGAAAAATAATAGCAACTAATCTAGCTACCGGTGATAACAAATTTTTTAACTCAATATATCAGGCTTCTAAATCACTTCAGATTAATAGTGGCTCGATTAAACTAATCGCAGAAGGAAAGAGAAAAACAGCAACGTCGAAATTAAACGGTAATAAATACTCTTTCAGATATTCTAATCCAAACGATCTGAATAATGTAAAAATAATCAAAGATAAAATAAAAAATAATATTGAAAAAGGTTTGTACAAAATATAAACAGAAGAATTTATTTTTAATATAAAAAAAGATTTTGATAAAATAATTTGTAATATTATTTTTCATCTAAAACTAGATAATATTCTTTTTAAGTAGATAAAGATTATTACAAAATATAAATTAAGAAAAGTATTTTTAATATAAAAAAAGATTCTGATAAAATAATTTGTAATATTATTTTTCATCTTTTATCCATTCTAAGATAAAAGATGTTAGAATCGATTGTATCATATGTTAACTTTTACTTTCCATCTCATAAAACAAAGTTTTACGATGATAACTTTATTAAATCTTGTCTTGTTTACCAATACTTATATATAAAGTATTTTAATCAAAGATTGGGCTTTAATCAAATTCTTTACAAACTATCTGACTTTAGACACAGTTGTAGAACAAACTCGTCAGTACTTTCCAATCATCTTATTTTCAATCTCGCTTTTCGCGAATTTCGGAAACATTTCAATCTCGGTCGAGGCTGTGTTTACACTTTCAACTCACCAATCAAATCTGAATTACTTGGGTATTTAACCGGGATCATTTACTGGATTTTTCACAAAGGTGTAAATTGAGCGATTTGTAACTGTGCCACCAATTCTCATAATTTTCCAGAGTTTGTTCTCCAATGTTAATTTCAACAAGTTTGTGTTTGGGATTATTCTTTTCTTCCAAGATTTTTTTTATAAGGAATATGACGCTAATGCTTCTTTTTCGATTGAATTTCTTGTTTAATATTTCCATAATTTTATTATCTATTTCTAACAGTTTTGAATACAGATTGTATTTCTCATCTTCGGAGAGATTTAGTCTTTTAGAGATTTGTTTGACTTTTTTCTCAAAATGATACTTCCGCTGGTAAATGCTTTTCTTTCGGAAAAGCAGCCGATCTGAGTCTTTTTTATCAAATGAATCAAAATAACGCCCGTTTTGAAAGCCGCATTTCATGCAAAATACAAATCCTGAAACCAAATCAAATTCAGTTTCTTGGCAGTTCAAACAAGAGATCTTTCGATCGGTTTCATTTTTTAGAGATTTTGTAAAATTATGAATTATATCAAGATATTTTTTTATTTCATCATCAGAATAAGACATTTTATTTATGGTTTAAATAATTAATTTTATAAATAAAAGAATTTGTATCTTTGCCCGTCTCTTTTAGATTTGCTAGTTTTTCTTATTTTTTGGCAAATCTTAGTAACCGTAGAAATACAAATTTGATAGAATTTAGCTACTTCTGTAACACTCTCAAAAATTTTTTTTTCTTTAGTTTCTAAGTTGAAAGAAATCACTTTTTTACAACAAGATTTTTGAGAGTTTTCCTTGGGAGAAAGAAGTTGGAGGTTATTGATTGAATTATTTTTTCTATCGAAGTCGACGTGATCAACTTGTTTATAACAGGGGATCTCACCCTTAAATGTTTCGAAAACATATCTATGTACCAAATAACAAATTTTTTTATTTTTTTCGCATAAACAAAATATTAAATAATTATTCCCATTATTTCCAAATTTCAAAATTCTCTTTTCTTTTCGTTTTAAACTAAGAATTTTTCCACACTTGCTAGCTAAATAATATTTGTATTTTGGATGCCAAAAGAATTTTATATCTTTGAATTTAATATATTCTCGATTGTCCATATTTTGATTTTTATTTAAAATCAAAATAACTTTAAACCTTTTTTAACGTATTGCCTCCGTATTTACTTTATCTTTGCATAAAATCCTTTTATCATCATCTCCACTCAAAGTTAATTTATTAATTTCCTTACTATAAATATCGTGATTCTCGCTTCGAATGATATTCATCGTTCTCATTTGTTTTTCACCCGTAAACAGACATTCTACATAATCTTCAAACTCAATCTTTTTTTTCACAACATTTTTTTTTATCCCTTTGCATTTTTTACTTACATTAGATTCTTCGATTTTGAAAGAATACATTTTAGGTCTAAGTCCGACAAAATGTGTTATCTGCCGACCGGCGACTTCATCTTTGAACTTCCCTATCACTTTTTTGTTTAATCCTGTCAATATTCCTGATTCATGATTTGGAGGATATTCCGAAGTATCAAACTTGTCCCTAATATCTTCTGAAATATCGGCATAAAAATCATCAGTGATTATTTCATACATTAATGAGTCCGTATCAGTAAACAGCAACTTAGCACGTTTGTAAGAATATTTTCTTTTTACGTAATTATAATTAAAATCAAACATCAATAACTTTGACAAATCCAGGATAGCTTGACCAACATACACAGGTTTGTTAAAATATATCTCTGTTTTTTTTAAATGAATCGCTACTAATTTTTTATCAAATATTGTCACTCTTTCGAAATTAGGCCGACTTGTTAATTTTACAGCTTTTTCTCGATTATCAATCAAAAACACATTCTGTCGTTTTCGAATGTTTTCAATCGTTTTTCCAAACACAGAATTATTCATCAACTTAAAAAAGTCTTTCTCAAAACTGTTTGCTGCTGTTTTGCGAAGTTCTGTGTTTTTCCTGATGTAAGGCTCCATCCAAGGACTTTGATTAAAAGATATTCCTCGATAAACAGCAGTAATTCTCAAACCCAATTCAAGACATTGTCTCAGATTACGATAATGAATAACATATTTGTTATGAGGTTTGAAATGACTAATAAGTTTCTCCACTCCACCTACTTTCATCTTCTCCGGTGCAAGAGGATAATCGTTATGTGACTTCCACAATTCCTTTGGATATTCCAAATCAACCTCGAATATAAAACCTCTCTTTCCCATATTATTCATGCTGCTATTTGTTTTCTCAAGAATTTCCATCACCTTTTCTTTTGTGAGATTTGTCATCCATTTAAACCCTCCCACAGGAAGTGATTGAGACATTGCCCAACCGTATAAATTGTTTGCATCAAGATATTGAATGAATTTAGAAGGCTTGTCTGGATTGTAATCTTTCATATATTTGTTATTGGCTTCTGAATATCGTTTTGCTATGTGAGTCATTCCACCTCTGACTCCTCTTTCAAACATCATCAGCATATCATAATCATGAAGCAATTCAAGTTGTTGGCCTGTCTCTTTGAGGCAAGCATCCCAAGCCAATCCAGGTGAAGTATAATAATGCGCTGGATCCAGTTTGTAATGTTTCAAACAAGTTTTACGAAAGTTTTCAAATACATCAGCTAACAAAAGAACATCTGATTTGAGATAAAGATCGTGATAATCTCTGATTGTTTTACAACCAAAAGTATTCCAAACATTTTGAGCGTGTTGGTAATCCTCTTCCGAAATGTCTTCGTCATTCAGTTTTGAATAAAATTTCTCTTTGGTTGGAAGTTGTGTTTCAGTTAGCTTTTCAAGAGAACCAATATAGTCATAAGGATAAACACCCTTTCTAGTTAGTAGATTGATATTGTCTTTCATTATTTCTTTTGTACTATGAAAATCATCTGGTTGTAAGTTTCCAACAAGATTCGCAAGACTAGTTTGAAGAAACTTGAACGAATCAATAAATCTTATTTCAAAATTCAAAGTTACCATCTCTCCAGTTTTCTTGGATCTGTATTCATCAACTTTGATCTTTTTGGAAAAAGATATATACTTCTCTTCAGTCGATGGAATACAATTCAACTCACCCTTCAAACCTGAAAGTTTTTTTATAAACAAATGCGCGTCATATCCTTGAAGATTGTGAAATATGACAGGCAGTATCAATGGTTTTCGGCACTGAAGATTGCAGCTGTTATGCGCAGCTCCTCGATATTCACCGGTAAAATGACAATGATCCCGAACTTTGTCATCTTTTAATTCTTTGTTGCAAATATGACAGATCCTGGCTTTATCAAAAGATGCTTGTTCTTCCTCTGTTAATCTGAGAGGTTTTGGATGACGATAAAAATCATCGTAAATTTTTTGAGTCACCTTGGCAAGTTTTGAAACAAATATTTCTGCCACATTATCACTTTCTTTCTGTTTTGTAAAACAAACTGGTTTAAAAATATTTGAAACTATTCCTTTGATATAAAAACAAAAACCCGACGGTTCATGCTTCTGGTAATCTTGGGTATAAGATTCATTTGGATTGGGATTACATGTTTCTATAGATTTGGTAAAGCATTCAAAATCAGCATAAACTACAAAAGGTATTGGAAGCTTTTTAAAATAATTTTTAAAACCAAGATTACTATTTTTTGGAGGCATTTTTACAACAACTGATTCATTGGATGAACAATATTCAATATGACGCTGAAATAATTCTTCCTTTGAAAAATGGGTAAAGCATCTTTTGCAAATAAAGATCTTTCCATTCGTTCTAGAAGTTATTTGAGATCGAAATAATCTTGAAAAACTTTTGATAAGAGAATAATGGTATTTGCCATCTTCCTCAAAGAGGAACAAATCGATTGTTTTCTGAGGATCTCTCTGTGCCATTCGGAGAGGGTAAAACTTGTTATTCTCATTTACTGAAAACACGTTTATCCCTGGGAGATCTGGATTGAGTTTTTCGAATTTTGAAATGTCTTTTACTCCGACAGGAAAAGCAATTCCTTTTGTATTCAAACTATTTTCATATTGCCTCAAATCTGTCAATCGAAAATCATTTTTGTCTCTTGGATGAAGGTACCTCAATACGCACCATAAAAAACATTTCTCATCTTTGTTTCGAATGCTTACTATCGCTTTCTTTCGCATTATCCAATCTGGAAGGGGAATATAAGATGAACCCCTCATTGGATTGTAATCGGCAGTGTGTATCTCAAGATGAACTATTTCCCTGAAATACCAGCCACTTCCGTTCTTCTGATAAATTGCAATCTTTTCAATTATGGAGCGAATAACTTTAATCAATATTTCTTTTACATCAGTTGATTCAAGATTGATATGTGTTTCAGAATTAAAATAAGCTTTATCTTGAATGGAAAGACTTGTCTTTCCATCGCTTGACTTTCCCATTTGTTCCATCATGCAAACAAGAACAAATCTGACTTTAATATTTCTATGGTTCCTGAGAAACTCTTTAAGATAAGCAGCCTTGGATTTGAAAAACTCGAATGGTGTAATATCAGTTTTGCCTTTTACTACGTATTTATTAGCAAATCCTTCCAAAGATGATTTCTCTTTCTCTATTCCTTGTTCGTATTCCTTGAGAGCTCTCTCAAGTGCTTTACGCAGATAAGATGGAGTATCTGGAGGTATTGTTTTATTCTTTATACAATCCTGGAAATACTCTTCAAATGTTTTGAATTTGGCTTTCGGTTTGGTTTTGACTTTGAATTTAATTTTGTCTCTTACTTTTTGTAGTTTATTTATATCATCAATCAACTTTTTCTTATAATCAGCTTTGATTTCTTTTTTTATATTTTTTTTAATTTTTTTTAGCTCTGAAATAGAAAGATTAGTTAGATCAGTGGCCATCTTTATTTATTGGTTTTTTTATTTTTAAATTTCAATTCTATTTTTCTGTTTCACAGTCTTATATCAAAAATGATATAAGACTTAAAACTCGCCCGGACGAATACCAGCATCCCATAACTTAAACGCAATAGAATTAAATCTTTCTTTGATATACTTTGGAGTTTTATTTGATAAGTCTTCATCTTCTTTAATATCACATGCTTCATTCAAAAAATCTACTATTTCAATAAACTCTTCATTAAAAGCTGAATCATCTGTTTCTAAAATATGGACTTCACCATATTCTTCTTTAAAGCTATCAACATATTCCTCAACCTTATCAAGAATAACATTAAATTCTTCAACATTGTCTCTCTCTGAAGAATAAAATAATTCTAGTTTTCTATTAATTCGCTTAATAGTTAAATAAATTTGTTTTGAAGGAAATATTAAATTATTTAATCGATATCCTCTTCTTAAACTTTGCGTTGCTGTCTTGAAACCCATTTTTATTACTATTTTTAAAATCTTTAAGCCAGATATTTCAATTTTATTTTTCTGGCTCACTTTCCCGACCAAAGCAGATTAACACTCCAAAAATTAGCCGATTCAGGATTGTCATAAGTCAACTCACCTTTCTTATTCTTTATCTTCATCGCCCGAGAAAGATATTTTTCTTTTCGCTCGTTATCTTTGTGAATTAAAAAGTCTGGATGTTGCGACGAGCCAAAATGCAAATTCTTTCCACTTGACAGCTTGACAACGTATTTGTTATTTTTCCGCTTTGAATAATCAAGAGATTCGGCGCCGAGTTTTTTTGCCTTTTTGCTTAATTTCTGAAAATCTTTTCCTTTTACAACATATTTTTCATCATCAGATGATGACTCCTCTTTCTCAGGAACATAATCAGGATCTTCATCATGTTTATAGTCATCATCAACTATAAAATCTTTGTCCTCAGGGCTTAGATATTCCATTTTAGTATTTGTTTAGATTATTTTGAAGGGAAATACCCTGATTATGATCTCATCAAAAATAACCTCACGTTTCATTGAAAACAATAGTTTGCATTCCAGAGTTCCCTAGCAACCAGCAAAACTGAAAATAGATTTTGTGTTTACTTTCAGCGATTGAAATTGCTAGGGAACTCTGGAATGTATTGCTTTGATAATATAATCCCTTAATTAAAAATGATCCTCAGTAGTCTTGAACTGAATGAATTCATTGTTGAACCATGGATGGAACTTGAATCATTTGACCCAAAACTAATAAAAAAAATCCAACCTAATCATCCATACAAACTTTTTCTATGGATTCTCTATAAATATAACCCAAGTTACAGCAATTGGAATGAAAATGATGCCAACCCAGATTGTCAAGGTTACGACGACAATGTCGTCGATTTTTACTTCGGGATGCTAGATGATTATAATAGGTATGGAATTGCTTTTTATCGTGATTGGAAACTTTTCCCCGATAATAAACTCGGTGTATTCGAAGATAAAGATTTTGGAAAAAGTTTTTACTCCTTAATTGATTATTATGATAAAAAAAAAACTCTTCTATTAAATAAAGTAAAAACAATGGTTCTAAAAGAATTTGGCAGTGGGAAAAAACCACTTTCAGAAGAGGAAAAACAAAAAAAAACTCTTCTATTTAATAAAGTAAAAACAATCGATTTGAAAGAATATGACAGAGGGAAAAAACCACTTTCAGAAGAGGAAATACAAAAAAGAGACATGATTAAAAAACAATCAAATAAAAAACTTCAAGTTGCATTGATGGACCCAGATGTTTATCGTAGTATTGAACTTATGAAACATGCAATCAAAAAATCAGGTTATTATATAGAAAAATTCAATCATCGTATGACATGGTGGGGAATAAAAGAATTTAAAAAAATAGAATTCAATTAACCCCATCCTCCCCTTTCATCCAAATCTGATAAAGGTTTCTACAATATAAATAATTTAAACTTATTTTTATTTATATAATTAAACTTTTCTAAATATATTTTGTAATAATATTTTTCACGATTGATTTCTTCCTGAGTAGTTAATAGAGGATGCCTTACCATAAAATTTCGCCACCGATAATTTCTGTCATTTCCGCGAGCCCGCAGGGCGAGCCATTAATGTCATAAAGTGTCAAATAAACACAAAAATGACAGAGTTAATGGGAAAATTTAAATATTTCAAAAATTCTTTTAGTATCAAAATATGACAGAGTTAAACTTGAAATAAAAAGTGGGTACATGACGGGCTAAAATTTCCCATTAAGTTTGTCATTTTTTGTACTGATGAAAATAATATGAAGTTAATCAGGGAAATGACAGAAATTATCGGTGGCGAATTTGAATGGTAAGGCATCCTCTATTAACTACTGTAATGGGACAAAAGATCCTTGTGCCGCGTTTTGATGTATATAATGATCGCCCTTTTCCCGAGAAATATACAGTGAAAGACTATATTTTTAATACTAAACTAGAAAAAGGCGATCATTATTACATCCAAACACGGCACAAGGATCTTTTTTCCCATTACAATCTTATTCTATGAAAATTCTAAGAAAAAAAGGCCCGAAAAGCGCTCGAAAATACAAACGAAATGCGCTCATGCCCCCTGGGCATCCTACAATACTCCTTAAATCGAATTAATTCAATATGGCCGCCGTATCGGTAAAAAGGTCTATTGTGGTTTCGAAAAAT
Organism: Porites divaricata; assembly: GCA_038088405.1. Lineage (NCBI taxonomy): Eukaryota > Metazoa > Cnidaria > Anthozoa > Scleractinia > Poritidae > Porites > Porites divaricata. Next base: position 17,553,914 of record JBBMOI010000007.1, read on the forward strand.
ACTTCGAATGTGAGTGCCTCGATGGTTTACTCCCAGAGCTCAAATCGTGCCAACATAGTTATTATTCTCACATGGTGCGAGCGATGAAACTGAACTACGCTATCTGGCTTAGACAAAAAAAACACACTAAAAAAGAAATGGCTTTGATTTTAACGACTGAGTGTAAAGTGGCCACCACAAGGAGTTTCGAAAGAAGAGGTCAGAGCGGATTCGTCCTGGCAATGGGCTAGCGAGGTTAGAATGTGCTTAAGCTAAGCTCAGATACGTTCAACTGCTAACTAACCTGTTTTTACGCTCAACAGAAGAAAAAGATGAGATACGAAGACAAACCAACAAGCTGCCATGGACTAACTTTGCCCGAGGTGCCGTGAAATAAAGCTTTCTAGGCTGCTGTTGTTGAAGTGGCTAATAACTGAAAACGATTATTCTACAGCTTATAATGGCTCGAAAACTCGAAAATGAAAGCAATTCGTCTTCAGCAAGTACACATGCACTACAATTACCATAGGAAAATTTCAGTTTCAAAGTGGGTTATTGGGTAGTAAAAATTGCTACTAAATCATGCAGTGTCGTCGTTGACAACAACTTGGCTTTAACGGTACGTTATTGGTTGATAACCAAACAAAGTAAACTCGGGAAAAGATACTAAAAACTTCCGTTTTATCTGGGGGCCGTATGGGACTATGGCCGAACCAAGCATTTTACCTTCGTTTTAATTAGAGTTTAGTCCCCATTACAAGCTTGTTTTTAGCCGGCCGAGCGCCAGAAAGTTAAAATTGGAGATAATACAGAGAAAAAGAGGATAAACGGCAAATGACCGTCTACTTTAGGACGCGTATGACTCGAGTATAAAGTGGCCACCTCTCTGTTGTTGGTTCTAGTTGTTTGCTCAAACCGAGTATTCCTGTTTACACGGTTTTTTCCGTCTACACAGACGCTTTCAAATTCCATGACTAGAGCGTACTGACGACGGGTAAATAAACTAAAATTTTCATCTACTCACTAAAAGATCGTGACGTTTCGACCACAGTATGTACTTAGCTCAACTTAGTTCTAATTGGGCATTTTACCAGAACTTAAATCATTCTACGCCTTCAAGAGACAATATATTATTTAGCTTGTTCTAAGCGTTCACACGACGGCGAAGCAGCGCAAAGTTAAGCGGCGCGATGAAAAAAGAATAGTCATTTTTTTCTTTGCATTACGCGACTCTAACGCTGCGAACGCAAACGTATTTCCGGTCGTCAACCATCGGAAATACGTCTGCTACTCGACTCTCCCACTATCTGAACGCCTGGTCATAGAACAGGCTGTTATCACAGATCTAGACCTCTTCTCGTTTTATGCGTGACCATTTCTTTGATTAACACTTAGTTGGAGTTCCACCATGGCACTCTATATCACACCTTATTACCCTACTTTCCTGTAACAGGAGGGACTATTGGCGTTCCATGGGTTTCAATAAGGGAGAGACCATCTGAAAAGTTATGGGGGGTGGGTGGGGAATTTTTGAGCCGCAGGAATTTTTCTTTCGTTATCAAATTCCATGTATGAATTTTTTTTAGGCCGTAGCATGAATATGTTTTAGGGCTAATTGGCGTCCAAGAATTTTTTCATTTAATTTTCCTTTACGCGAATATTTTTCTTGTACTTCACCCCTTCCCCCCCATAAGTTTTCTAATGGTCCGTCCCTAAGCACAGACGGCCGACGAAACGCGTGGGTTACTTTGCTCATACAGGGCGGCTACTTTTTTTAGAAAGAAGAAGCAACTAGTTTGAACAACGTTGTAAACAAAAAGATATATCATAAAAGCCCACTGGTTTTACGTTATGCTTTAGTCATGTGAACGCTATATGTCAGTCATTTTTTCACAAGTTTCTTTAAAGGTTTACACAGAATTTGTTTATGTGTAAAAGTACGTAACTTAGTTTTCATCATTTGTTCATTGCTTATAGCTACATTTTCTTGATTGAAAAACACGCTCTTTTGTCCTCAAATTTAGTCCTCAGAACGTTGAAAATCGCACCTTACGGCTTTGAAATTTCAAAACTTTCTGGGGCAGAACATCTGGGGAACAACGGCCACTCTGTTGATGCAGTCGGTTACTCTAATCAAACCTGCTGGGTACTTTAATTTTCATTGAAACCCCTGGAACCGTTCCATTTTTCTCCTCCGCACAGGCCTTTTTGGGTCGTAGCCGTCGTAGGGAGGTTGGGGAGAGGAAACAAAAAGCGCGCAAGGGTCGATGGGAAGAGAAAAGAGACGGACCCCACCCTTACTGTTTTTCAATCATTTCTATTCTCGCTAGAATACGCAGCGGAAGCCTCTTTGGAGGAGAGAGATGCTCATTGTATCCATCACTTAGATGAACTCTCGCTGCTCACGGAGTACCCATTGTAGCAAGAAGGCCGTGACTTTTCAACGTAGGCAGATTTAAATTCCATTCACCTTATCTTCCCAGATTTAGCTTAAACTTCAGAATCTTTGGCACATTTCTGATAGTGAGCGAAATTCTCGTCTTTCGATGCAATATGTCACCTACCGAAGCGTGACACGCGTCCAGATTTGCCACGCGATCAGTCACTTCATCACTAGTCCTCTCCGCAATACCGTGCAAGAAATTATGATAGAGATCTTCTGTTAAGAGGAACAAACTTCTGGGTTCCAGCAATACAGACATGAAATAACGATCCTCCAAACTCAACGCTGACTCTTCCGAATTGTCCTGAAAGTAGAAAGAACTTTTAGAGATTTCAGCGTAAATTGATTTAGTTATGAACTGCAAGTCTAGCCAAGTTTAGGTTTAATGTCGTTACCAACATTTCTGATAAATTGTGATAATTTAAATGAACCTTCTGAGCTGCTACTTCTCCAATGGGGTCGAGAATTCTACCTGACAACCTTTTCGCCGTTTTCAGGGTTCTCCAGAAAATTTAAAGAGGAAGGAGAAAAAATTAAGTAGGCGGCGATAGATTAGCTCGAAAGGTGTTAGCATGCGGGGGGAGGTATGGAGAGGGGAATCTCCATTTCATTGGATGAGTGAGGGGACCTCCCGCGGGAAAATGTTCACTTTTGGGGCCCTGCAAAGTGCATTTCAACGCATCTTGAGCCGGGAAAGATGTTTAGCCATAAGGGAGACACCTTTATTTACACACGCTTGCTTTATTTTATACCAGGTTTGTTTTTTTATATATTAAAGAGTTGAGAAATAAATACGACAGATTTGCTTCCTCCTTAAAAATTGTTTTATTTATTTATTTATTTATTTTTATGGTGTATATGAGCAGCTTTTATTTTTATGATGACTAGACGACCATTTTTGCCGGCTGCCCGACTATGAACAACAACTGTACGTGACAACCACAGTTTTTCACTAAGTAATTTTGTCGTCCGAAAACCATATTAATAACCATGTTAATACGAATGCCTCCTCGAAAAAAAAAAAATGGCTTTTGGGTGTCTTGTTTGGGGAGAGTGGGGGTGTTAAAGGAAACTTGGATGGGATGGATGTGATGTCTTTGCATTTGTGCAGCTAATTTAGACTACACGCCACATTTTATGAACCTTAATTACACATAAATTCCAGTCAGAAACCCTTTTCAACCCTTTTAACCCTAAGATCAAAATTTGAATTCTCATTTGTTGCCCCTATTCATTTCCTACAGAACTAGTGCGGAGAAGGTGATGAAATATCAAACAAATTCATCTTGTGTGATCATGTCCATACTCCTCATGACCACTCTATTTTACAAAGCACTGATATTACAGGGGGAAATTTGACGCTGATCACTCTTAGGGCTTAAAGTGTTAAGATGCTAAGTAGTGAATAATGAACTGCGCCTGTTCAAAATCAAAGAACTTGAAAACCATACCCTGCTCAAGGGCATCTCTCTCTCCTTAGGCAAAACAAGGGAGTAACCCCACCCCCCGCCCCCCCCCCCCCCCCCCCCGCGAAGGTGGTCACGGTTACAGTGTTTCATTGTATTTCATCAGGGACCCAATTCTGATTAGGGACCTTGCGAAACTATGATGACAATGGTACCGGGAAAGTCAGAAAAAGCGATAAGTTTAACCATTTAAACCCCAAGATCAAAATTTGAATTGTCATTTGTTGCCTCTATTCATTTCCTACAGAAGAAGCGCGGAGAAGTTCATAAATATTAAGCAAATTCATCTTGTGTGATCATGTCCGTAATTCTCATCACCACTCTGTTTTACAAAGCACTGATATCACAAGGAGAAAATTAATGCTGATCATGCACTCTCAGGACTTAAAGGGTTAATGAGCAAAACAACAATTTAAATTTGCACCTGCATCATGCTATTTTTATAAATTTCTTTGCCATCCCTGCCAAACTACAACGTGAAATGACCTAATACTGAGTTTATAACTGCTTTCTGCTTGAGAATGGGAACAGCAACTGTGGTAAATTTTACAATCTCTGTCTGAACTCGGTCATGATCCCCTCTCTTCAGCTGCAACCTAATTTCCCTTTTAAGCAACTGGACAACTTGGAATAATCATGAAAAGGTTTGGAAAGGATGCAAAGTCTATTTTTCAGCCACATTTTCATTGGCGTCATCGTTGTCCAGTCAACTTTTCATGATTTTGTCCGCCTTACTAAGCAACCAGTCGTGGGCAATTTACCAATAGGGGTGTGCAGAAATTGTTAGCGTCTTGCTTCATGGACATGATTTGGTCATTGAAAACTCCGTCAATTAACTACTGCTGACAGCAAACAATGATATGTTAAGTTGTTTGTCCACACAGTTGCGATCATTCGCCCCTCCAAACACCCCCGTCTTTTTAATAAAGGAGACTACCCTGGAACTCTGGAACTGACCAAATTTTCTGCGTACCTCTCCTCTATCCCGATAACTTCTTTTGTCCCTCGCCAGCACTCACTCTCAAATTGAAACTTCTATTAATACGTTACTGTAAATTATTTTGATTTGCCTTGCTTTTTACTTTTTGTATTGAATCCATTTCTTCGTTTGAACATTGTAGTATAAATTAAACATGATTACTACGAAAATATTTTGCGTGCGTTGAATTTTTATGTCCTTTTTTGTCTTCAACGCAAATGTCCGCCCTATCCCGCAGTTAAATTCACAAGTTCATATAGAATGATTAGCAATAATGTAGAATAATTAAAGTGATGGCGGCAAATACGAAAGATGCTTATGGCCGTTGTCGAAAACTCGCCAATCATCTTCAGAATCCTCATCTGCCTTGCTACACTCTTCTTATAGTCAAATACACCGCTTTAGCTTATTCCACAGAAGGCAAAACAATGACCAGAAACGGAAGCAAAGGCCTCATAAGCCGTTTTTTTACTCGTTCCGAGTCTCTAGGACATTTCTCAGGGGGAAAGAGAATTTTTTGTACGGCCAAAATTCATGAAATTATTTGGGAGACTGATTTTCACAGTTCAGAATTACTAATCAAACTTATCATAGAACTAAAATCAGTTATAAAATATTTCATGTTATATACACAGTAAGATTAAAAATTGGCAAAACGCTAGGACTGCAAGAAAAAATTAACAAAAGTGATCACCTGTTACTTTGTTTGTTATCTCCCTAGAAAGTTTATTCAGTGAGACACAACGCTTTTAAAATTGAAAACTGAAGAATGGACTCTTTTTAGACATTCCCTACAGAAAAGGGGTAGAAGGGGGGTCCGGCAGTTTCCCAGAATTTTTATATAACAGATCCCATTTTCATAATTTACGCTTTCAATGGAAATAAAAAACTAAGTATCACCCTGCTGAAAGGGTACGCACAAACGTTACGTGACTAAAACAGCTATGAAACTACTGCCGGATAACATAAAACAAACCATATGTTACATTGTTTGTTATTTCTCTGGGATGTAACAAAACTAGATTCATCACGGTTTTATGCAACCAACAGTTACGCATATCTGCCTTTCTATTTTGACGGCCGGAAACTAAGTTATAATGAAAAATCCTTGAGGTGAACATACAATAGAAATGTAACTTATGCAGCAGAAATTGCCAAACACATTCCTGACAATAGCATTTTCAGTAAAACGGTCTAACAGCCTATGTTCACATCGCTGGCTGTAAATGCGAGCATTCTTGCGGGAGCAGCATACATGTAACAGTATTTAGGTACAGTCTGAGCTTAGAAGAGACTAGCTGACCTTACGATCGGTAAGTTCCAATTATGTAACAGTTTTTATTGATTTCAGTGCATTTTCTATCTTCACTTGGTGAAGAAATAATACCAATCTTGTTTTGTCTTTTTTTCCGTCGCAGCGTTCCCCTCATTTATGGCAGTGACGAGTTTAAAAGACGGGGGTCTTTTAGAAATTTGCGCATTAAAAACGACTTTTTCACACTTGCAACTAAGGTCAGTGGAGTAAAAATAAAATGATTATGAAAAATATGAAAATAATTTGATTTTTGCACATTTAGCTACAATACTCGTCACAAATCGTTGAAACAGACGGCATTTGTCTTGAATTTTCTCCGAATTTTATACATTCACTCTTCACACCTTTGTTCTCAATTAAATGCACCCCTCTCCTTCCCCAATGTTGAGCCACGCGTATTTTGGAGCACTGAGATGACTGCAAATCCAAAATCAACATTGGGGAGGGGTAAAATCGCACAAGTATTTCAAGACTTCTGACGAGTATTGTAGTTAGCTAATTGTAGTTAGGCTACTACTATCCGGACTTTGACGAGGCGAGCGCAACTAGTTTGCGATTCACCTGACAGCCTACAAGACGAGACTGATTATCTTTACAACGTTTTTAGTAAGAACAATTACAACACGAACTTTGTTAGACGGAACACCCACAGCAACACTGACACTCAGACGAACGTCAACTCTGGCCCTGTTACGACAGCTACTGTACCGTACATCAGAGGTACCTCTGAAACTATTGCACGTATATTACAACCTTACAATATACGTGTTGCACACAAACCCATAACCACTTTACGACGCCTGCTTACTAATGTCAAGGGCAAAGACAAACCGGAGGACAGACAGGGAGCAGTATACAAGATCAAATGCTGCGACTGCCAGGCTTCTTACATTGATGAAACCGGCAGAAACCTTAGCACGCGACTGACCGAACACAAACGAGCAACGAGGAATGGTGACGTCAATCACATTGCTGAGCATCATTTACAGACGAAACATCAAATTGACTGGGACTCTGCGACATGTATAACGTATTCTACAGACTACCATCAACGTCTTACTTTGGAAAGCTGGTTCACTAACTTAGAACAAACGCCACTGAATCGTAGCCAACAGTTACAGCGCCGTACAAACGACTTATTGACGGGATGAAGCGAAACTAACTACGAGAGATCGACTGGAGAACTGACAATTTGACTAACAATAGACGACTGCTTAACTGTGACAATAGACGGATCGAAACGCACCAATTACTGATTACGAGTCTTCATAGCCAATAACACCGCGGCTTAACTGACAGACGACCAATAACATCTTGACTTTATTGACCAATCAGATCAATAACCAGAGTATATAATACCATCTACTGACGTGATACAACTCACTTTGACTCTGAAGATGACTACCGTACAGGTTGTCGAAACGTCAGTCACTGTCAACAACAACAGTCCTATTCAGGACTACGTTCACCCGGACGATCAAACTCAACCTACTTTTGAAATTTGTTTCTTATCACACAGTCCGTTTTTTGCTGACCGCAAAGTGCAGAGTTGATCTGCACAACCAACGCGTGCTTCACTTTTATTGACGAGAAAGGTACAGTAGGCACTTGCTTTTTGACAACCCCATTTAAATTACCCAAAATTTCAAATTGCTTTTTTGACTGCTTTTTAGAGAGGCAAAATTAACTCTGAATTTAAGCACTCGCCACTGGCACTAGGGCTTTCGAGTGTGTTACTGTAACAAGTTAAAAACGCAAACAGCGAGTGAAGGTTTTGTGCTTGAAAACTTTCGTCCCACCTTTTCTCCCGACCAAACTGACTGCCCCTGGATCTCATCCCAGGATGGTGAACGTTTGGACAATCAAAGGTTTCTAGCATTATTCTTAGCCAGCATCCGCGCTAATCTCGTATCCAGATCTCCCAAAGCGAAGGGAAGGGAGTTCTAACTTTTCAGAGTATACTAAGAAATAATGAGACCTATGACTGAACAAGGTTAGGTCTAAACATGGCACCAGTTGCGACACCAGTTGTAGTGCCTTCTCCACAGGCTTTTCCAAACCTTAATGGGAAGCAGGGAACAAGCGAGAAGCGCGAGAGCCGTGGAGACAAGCTAGAAGCGCATGACTGAGATGATACCAGGAACAAGTGAAAAGAGGGCAGGCGTTTTTACTAAAAACGCGTTTGGATTCCTGTAGACATATAAAATTCTGCAAGCAGAATACTGCAATGCTGATCGTACTACGTGAAATTTAACTCTCCAAGACATCAACAAGACACCGAAAGAACTCAAAACAGAGCGGGATTGTAGCCACAGACAGCTGTTTCGCCCTTTTTGGGGCTCGTCAGTGTGACGCAACAAGCAGAGAAAGCTCTGATGCAAAATATCCGCGCACTCTGATTTTAAGCCCTGACCTAGCCTGTTCCAGGCTCTGAGATAGTGGTGAAAAGTCGTTCAGTAAAAAGAAATGCGACCGTCTTATTTTCGCTTTGCTCGTTTTAAAATACGTCCGCACTATACTATCTGAGAGCCTGGCACAGGCTAGCCCTGACCCAGAACTCTCAACACCCACAGAATCACGCCATACCACGTGCCTTCTGGGGGGCAAGAGTCCAAGTGTCAAGTTGATGTCCCGCACAGAAAATAAAGAAATTGGCCAAAACCAACCTAATAACATGGACATAACCATGCAAGAATTACAGCATATCGGATCTATAAAAGATCTACGGTCCGTTTACGCACATCGATAAATCCTGGGAGCAACGACAAAAGCAACGGCGACGGGAATAAGAACGTCAAACGAAACATGCCCAATAAGTAATTGAAAAGCAACAAATTTTGCACGTGCAGCGCGTTTTCCTCTTCAACCTGTACGAACGCGACGTTAAATTTCTTTTTGCGACATTGTTTTGAGGACGTAAACACAGGGACAAATTCAATTTCTTCTCTGAGTCCGAACTTGGGCGCGGTCCCAAGACTCCATAGAGAAGTTCCCCTATATTTGCCATTTTGAGAGATTTGAAATAAACGCGCATTCATTTGATAGCTAGGGACGTTTGCGTTGCCCTCTCCGTCGTTGTTGCTAAGGCGCCCTATATTCATGAAAGTGACAGTTCCATTTTGGTTTACCCAAACTCGTATGATCAAAGGCGGAAAAGTACCAGGATTCGTTGGACAGACTGTTTACACTACAAAACATGGCGAATTTACAAGACATTGGATTCACTTTAGATTTCGGATTCACAATCTATAAAGACTTGACCAAATCGGCACCTTTTCAATTCGTATTCACCCGCTGCATCTTCTGAAAAACGACAAAACGAACCCAGAAACAAAATTACCCAGAAAAGTATGTAGCCTTATTGTAAGACAGATGATTGACATTCATCAGTCAATGGACCCAAACACGCAACAAATTATTTTACAAGTTGCTAATGTCATTTCATATGCAGAAAAAAAACTCTTAGGTTTCGGAAAATTGTGCTTACCTCTGAAAAAATCCTGGCTACGCCCCTGAAAGGGTGCCTATTATTACCGTTCTATATATTGAGGGTTTTTTTGAGTTTTGTGGTGTTTTGTTTTGCTTCATTTTTTTAAACTATACCGGTCCAGTCCTGGGTTGGAGTTTCCCAAGTCATTAAAAAAGAAACTCTTACCTTGGTGTCATGACCTGTCTTGGTTAAAGGACGGTAGAAGTCCAGAAAGGTATGAGAACCAAGATTAATCGTGGAAACCACTGGATAAAATAATGGTCCATCTGTATGAGGCTGAAAATAACAAAGGATTGCCATATTTACTCAAAGAAGCGCAGCGGCGCTTGTTAGATTTTTCACGCCTCAAATATGGCACTTATTCACGTATTAACTACGGTATTATAATTTTTCTATATTAGACCAACAGAATTCAAGTCTTTTGGTTTTAATTATACCAGAACCACAGTGCGTATTTTTTCATAATCCCAAAGTCCGTTGTACAGGATAGATGTAATGCAGTTCTGCTACTGTTTCTATGAAAGATATCTAATGTTCTGACTGACAAAATTAACTCTCTGTGTTAACAGTATCGCAAAGGGTCAACCCAATCGAAGTGCAATAAGGTTTCTTTTTTGTTGTTGTTGTTGTTTTTATGTAATATTTTGTGTTGGGGTACATAATTTAGAAAGAAAAACTAGCCTGCTTAGCATGGCGATTTTGGTTGGGCGCGCAAACAAGGCAAGGTGAGGGCAGTGAAACTGCGAGGAGACTGGGGCGGCCGCTCGTTCACGCACACTTTGCGCGCAATTTTGCGGCTTCCCTTTTCAGTAACGTGTAAAAAGAAACCGCCATGCTACGCAGGCTAATGAAAAACCGGCACAGACGACAGGGGAATGCCATAAAACCCTTGCTGATAGGGAAGTGAAGATTTTAAAAATCACACATATACACTTTCTTTAACAGAAGTGATTCTTCTCACCATTATTCCTTGACCTGGTTCATATTCATTTACTAATACATGATTTGGTGCAACATCGCTGAATACTGAAAGAATCCCAACCTTGGTAGAGTATTTCTGTAGCCACTGAAATAGAAAAGATTTTGTGTCTTGATTTTTGCCCTTCTCTTCCTAGTCCAATCTAATTATAGCACAATGATTTGTCACTCTAAATTTTAATTGGTAAAAAAATCCTATGATACATGTACCATTTGTTTAAGCAAATCATTTTTGACATAACTTTCGCTTAGTACTATTTATTTTTTGGGATTTTACAAAAGAAGATTTGAATTTATAGTGAAATTTTTTGCCTAATTGCTACTATTGGGATTGAAATGAGGGAAATCATCCAAATAATCTCATATTAAGAAATTTAGATGAACATGCTATAATTACTTACTGGTGGAAGTTTTTCAAGAACCATTCCCTAAGAGGAAAAAGAATAAAATTATGTGATTTAATTTTTAATTTATGGAAATAGTCAATTTGTGTTAATAGTACAACTGTGTTGTTCCCGAAAATATTGGCACACCTTTCGCATACAAATTATGTTGTTTTAAGTTGGCCCCTACGTTTCTACTAATCAGGAAATAATTTATTACTTTTAGTTTAATAGTTTCCTTTAAAATGTTAAAAATCTACATAATTTATGTGTTGTTTACCTTGGGATGTGGTAAGCCACCTAAATAGGACAAAATTAAAGAACAATAATATCAGACTAAATTCATACATGGTATTGTTTCACAAAACTCAAAATTAGCAACACTACTGATCTGAGTTGCATACTGTAAATGGCTGCTTATAACCCCCCCCCCCCCCCCCCCCCCACTGTCTTACAAGCCCTCCCAGTTATAGGTCCATCTACCAGCAAACCAAAAAATACGTCCGATTATAAAAAGCCCCTCCCCCTGCATATAATCCCCCCCTATAGTTTGTATTAAAATGAATTTTGATTTATTTTAATACAAGCTATAGGGGGGCTTACGTGCAGGGCAGGAGGGGGGGGGGGGCTTTTTATAATTAAATGTATTTTTTAAATTTATTATCATGACATTATGCAGCTTTATTAAAAACTAGTAAGTGCCATTTTTTTAATTCCAGTTATAAGCCCTGCCAGACATAAGCCCCTCAGTTTATAAGCCCTCCTAAAACCCCTTACAAAGATGTATAATCCCAGGGATTATAAGTGGCAGTTTACTGTACTTTGATATGTTCCTTGTAAAATAGTGACTTTTCAGTTTGTTTGCAACTTACCCCAATTTTGAAGTCGCCTTCCTGACAGTTTTGTCCACTTTGGCTTAGGGGCTCCATAAACCTAATTTTGACACAGACAAAAATGATCAAACAGTGATTAATTACCAACATAAAAACAAATTATACCACATGGTATTATATAATTGAATATAGTGCATGCAAAGCCGTTAATCATTAATTGATTTAATGACACTATCTTTAAAACAAATTTGTGTCACATTTGAATTAATCTTGTCTATGAAAAGGCAACATCCCAGGCAAGATGCAGTCTAGACAAAAGGTGAGGATTCTTCATGTCACACCTTCTCAGGCGGGGCATTCATACAAAAACCCCACAATGGGGCTTAAAAATAGGGTGCAAATGCCCCACCCTGGGACAACAACAAACCTGTATTTTCCAGTAAATAAGCTGCAAATACCATATTTATGGGATATCTCTAATAATCTGTTCAAAACTCGTGAAGCACCCTATGCAAATTGCTCAGCCACTAGTTATAATTATTCCAAAAAAGATGACATTGATCTGTTCAATGACAGAATTATAACAAGAATTTTAATACCACCTTTCTTATTTCTGAAGACGTTAAATATAGTGAATGATAAACAAACTACCGATGAGCTAAACATGACTATTTTCTCATCCCGATGGAACCTTTTTGTCAGCGTAATAGGTAAGGTAAGGTAACACCTTTATTTAAAGAGGGTAAACATGTGAAAGTTTTGAAAAAACTGATAAACTTGTGGCCCTCTATAAAACATTAAAATTAATGTTAAAATAATTTAACACTATCACTAAATAAACAAGCAAAAAATAGTATTTAGAAAACTATCTAGAGTCTTATTTAGAAATTTTAACTATTTAAAAACTATTTACTGTCTAAAACAAGTTATTTTACAGACTCAATATTTAAAAAATATAATCAAAACTATTTAAAAACTATTTGAAAGATATTCAAAATAACAATAATAATAATAGTAATTGTTGCATTGATCGTACAATACACAAAGTTTATATTAGCTTTTAAATATCTTGCAAACTTTTTCTAAGCCTTTCTGCCTCAACCATTAATATATTCACACAAAAAGAAAGTTTCTTTTCCTTTAAACTCTTCAAACAATACATTGATTATTTTTCCTCCATGTGCGAACTGATCATGATGGTGGGAAGCAATTTGCTAGACGGATGCAAAAAATAACTGTGGGATAGGGAAGTGATGGAGCGAAACCCACACATATCTCTTTAAAGCATAATTATTAAAAATATTATTAACAGCAGAGCTCCACATGTGCGCGAAGTGCACACTTGCGGAGCCCCATAGTTAGAAAATTTGGTAATCACGTGACCGTACACCGCCCGAGCGACCAACCGTCCGTCTGCACCACAGGCATACCAATGTAAAATAACCCAATCAACAGGTATGGCAACCCAAATGCAACTCGAGGTCATTTTGGTGGGAAATCTCATAGCCACCCGCATCTTGTAAAGCAGAGACAACTAAAGAGTCAATAAAGACGAAAATGGAAAGCAGAAATTGTTTCTATGTCTGTGGTGTCTAAAGTTATAAGCTTAGATTAATTGTCATGTCCACAAATTTGGAATATAGAGCAAGAGAAAGACAGCAGGCCAACAAAGCTCAACAAGAAAAAAAAACAAAGGAGACATTTTTTTGTTGGAAGAGCAACATGAAAACTTTGTAGCGGCTGTGACAAAATGAAAAATGCTAGCGGCCGCCAATGCAAGGCAAAAATGAGTGGCACTGAAAAAAAGTGAACGAGAACACACATTAAATTTCCTCCAAAAAACGTGTAACTAAGAAGTTTCTGGAAGTTTCATGTTGTAGTCATGCAAGACAACGGCAAAGAAACGTACAAAAAAAGTTTGCTGCATGTGCAAAGTTGCTTTTTTGCTAATTAGACCTATTGTTGCTTTTCACCATTTTCTGGCATTGACCTCGCCGCTTAGCATTACAAGATTTTATATTTTACTTGAATAAACTTTAAATATTATCGAGAGAAATATCTAAAGCTATCTATATAGGCATATTTTTAAGTGAAATTTTGAAAAAGGAACAATATTAACCACTTCTAGAAGAACTGACAAATGCCCCACCACTGGGCAGAGGTTTTCTGACAAATTCCCCACCACCAGGACCGACAAGATGACAAATACCTAACAAATGGCCAGGGAGGGGATGGACATGCTTGTAATTGACTAAGCCATAAACTTCCTCCTGTCAAGATGAACATGCACTGTTGAAGATGAACTTAACATCGATGGAGGCGATGATGTTTTAGCTTGTTTTTAAACTAGGAATTATTTTGAATGAATAACAAAACAACTATTGAATTCAATTTCTGTATCATCTGAAGAATTGTGGAGATCTCAGAGGGTGTTATCCGCCAAGGCCGTTTTATTCATTCAAACATGACATGCCATCATCAAGAAGGGTTAATGTCTAAGGACTGGTATTTTGTACCTGTGGTCCAAAATTTCATTTAATTGGACATTTTGAGTATACTAGCAAATCTAACACAGAATTCCAGGAATCTTTCATGTCTTTACGTATGATTTTTTGATCTTTTGTTTTATAAAAAACTTGTGGCAGGGCAACATCTGGTGGAAACATGTAAGTAGAAAGCATATTTTCAAAATGAGACTTTGTGCAAGTATTGCTTCCCAATGCTGAGGGACAAAATACTTTTTGTCATAAAACTTCAAAAACGTAAAAAGCATTAAGTTTCGTTCTGCCACCTTCACAAAGAAATGAACACATTAAAATGTGGGAAACTCATTCAAATGACTACTGAGTATTTTTTAAGATGGCAGACCTCTTGTCACTGGTCCTCCACTTTCCAAGATGATGGCTGAGTCAAATTTCCCACCCTGGGGATGTTCAGGATGTCAAATTCCCTACCCACATGCACTTCACTGAGTGTAATTCCCATGGGTTGCCCCCCTCCCCACATCCTGGGGCAAACCATTGATAGGTGCATAATACACATTTTCAGGGTTTGAAAAATTTTGTCCCTCCAGCGTTTTGAAATAAACCTGAAACAAAATTACACATTTTCAGTACAGTGAATTGTACCTAACAAGCAGAGCCCAAATTGTGAAAAACAAAGCCGGCAAAATGTTGAAAATTGCGGCCAAATTATCAAAGTTTCCACTAGAATTTTCGCTTGAAGCATGTCAACAACTGAGTAATGATCAAAACTGAATTGTTACCACTTGGTCATCTGCAATGAAACGTTGCAACAAGAACAAATATGATAAATTGATAATGGCATAACAAATTTGTTGGTCTTGTTCTTTTGCTAATAGTCACTTTCCTTTTTTTTACTGGTCATGACCAGCTGCTGGTTAAATTTTCTCTATGGTTTAGCGACCCTCTGAAGTGAAAAATGTCCTTTAAAAATTAACCCAAAGGGACAAATTAAATTGACCCAAAGTGGCTCATCCTCGGTGTAAGAACCTGTTAAACTCACCAGTGACGTAAAACAAAGAAAACAAAGAAGTCAACACAATAAAACCTAGAAAAACAAAAGATACAAAACAAAGAAAAAGTTCACAGGTTCTTACACCGAGGTAAACCCCCCAAAGTAGTCAAATCCTAGCTCAAACCCTTCATTTTTATTATCATTTCCACTGAATCACGGGCCTTATTTATATTACGTCTATCTATGAATGGTTCCCCAGTTCAGTCAATAAAAAAACAAAAGCAAAAAATCTAAACAAACAAAAAAACGAAAACAAATGACCTCAGAGATTGAGCTTACATACGTGATCTAGGAGATAACTTTCTTCCTCGACTGAGATGAAATCGGGAATGTAGAGCGCTTTCGGTGGAGCCTGAAAAAATATGCACTTAAGTGAATATCACAGGCCATGAAATGGAATAATAATAATCATCCTCATCATCATCAGCTGTATTAGAAACAATTTACCTTTTTTATTACAAATTTTTCCAAATCAACTTCGTCCGCCATATTGGTTTTATTCGGAGTCCCAGTCTTCCCGCGACAAAATGTGTAAATCTTGGTCAAGTCACGTGATTATGTTTATGAATCATCCGGAAAATTGTTTTTTCATTGTTATTGATGTCCTAAAGCTGACCAAACCTACAATAAAAACAACATCAACGACACCAACGATAGAGCAAAATAAAAGAAAGAGAAGGGACTGGAAAAAAGTGTGCGCCAGCCGGGAGTCGAACCCGGATCAACGGCTTGGGAAGCCGCCATGATAACCGTTACACCACTAGCGCCCACGCCCTATGTCGAAGTGAAATTTTACTAATTAAATTGCTCAAGCTTCTTTCTATCTCTTCAACATTAACATCTTGCACTATATGAATTTTTTTTCCAGAAGTCGTAGGAGACGATGGTGTCAGTGTGTAGACTTCCTTAGGCCCGGTTCAGACGCCGAACTTTTCATGAGCCGAACCTAATACATTGAAATATACATTGAATTAAGTACATGAAAAGTTCGGCGTCTGAACAATTAGGAGGAACGCCTGTTTCAATTTGGAACGGCTCAGCCGTTCCGGACCTAAGAAACTACTTACAAAATACGTTATAATAATTTATGCATTAGGTTCGGTACATGAAAAGTTCGGCGTCTGAATCAAAGCCGTTCCAAAGTCGCTCCAAAGGCGAAATTCCCGGCCGGGCCAGGCGAAAAGAACGGCTGAGCCGTTCCAAATTGAAACAGGCGTTCCTAATTGATTCAGACGCCGAACTTTTCATGTACTTAATTCAATGTATTAGGTTCGGGTCATGAAAAGATCGGCGTCTGAACCGGGCCTTACACTTCCCAAATGTTCGGCGAAGTGGCCCGAACCTCTCAAACGGACTCACAGCCTCTAGATGCTCGCGAACGCTGCAGAACCAGCGAGCTACACCAGGAGCCTATCAGGCAACACTGTATTTTAAGTTCTCAAGCCCCTACCGTATTTGAAAAATTTTTCTTGGTGGTAATCTGATCGATAAATTAACTAGAAATACGGGCATTTCGGAAACCGGTCGTTTCGCCTGCAAGTCGTTTCGCCTACAAGTCGTTTCGCCTACACCCAGGTCGATTCGCCTACAAGATCAAAGTCGTTTCGCCTACAATGAAGTTTCAAGTTTTTCAGTGTCGTATGAAGGATTACATATAATATAACAGTGTATAAATAGCAGTAAAGCTTAAACGTAATAAACGTACCAGTGTCATGTCATTATAGCGTACATTTGCGGACAAAAATAATTGAAAATAAAATACAATTTGAAGTTCGAAATCTCGTCATATGAATTTGAAATCGCAATGAACACAGTCGAAAGCCACTTAATCGTCAACAATTTGAACTTGAAGTCAATTTACGTATTCGAATTCGAAAACCAAAATTTCAATTCGAAAGGAAGCGGATGTAAAAATACACAGGAACCGGAAATGATAAGAGTTTCGCTGCATTTTGGCGCAAAAAGATTTCCCTTCACTCGAACGCTCTGGTCATTATGGCGGACAATGTGAATAGCAATAAGAAATAAAAGGGGTGGTAGGCCTACACTACTCTTACCTCATGCCAAAATAATACTCATTCCAATAAATTCTTTTTTCTCTGCTGGGTAGATTATGCTCTGGAAGGTTCTACATTTTAAATTAGCAAATGTGATTTTAGCCGCATGTTTCACACTGAGACTACATCAAGTCGGAATTCACTGGATCCCAGTCCTTTGCGATGGATCCTTGTTTTAGTCCACGCGCGGTTCGATGTGAAGGGGCCGAAAAATCGCGCTGCTTAGGATTTAACATTCATTTTACGGATTAGGGATAAACGCCATTGCTACCCCTTCGTTTATTTTTCGCTGGCTATCAATCCACTTTATTTTCCTGTGGGGAGACTATGTTCTCATCGCCAATGTTCTAACGTGAGCGGGGGTTGAAAGTGTTTAATAGACAAAGGAAGGTTTCCCTCTCAGGAAATACGCGCTCGTGCTATTGTCATGCGTTTGTAAAAGGCAAATAATTAGCATCAGTTAAACCAATTGAATGAATGAAGGAAATCAACAAATCACGGTTAAGATGAATTAATGTGATCCTCTTGAATTAATCAAATCAATGTCCTCGAGTATAAAAGCTTGAATATTCATAAAGCACGCCACCCGATCATTGATCACACGAGAAACATATTGCTCTATATTCACGAACTGTTCACGAATGGCGGACAAGTGTATCGCATGTAACAAAATCGTCTCTACAAGGCAACAAGCCATCCAATGCGATGGTTGTTTGAAATGGAACCACAGAACCTGTAACACTGGTAAGTGTAATCTTCTGCAATTTTTCGTGAATTCTCTGCATTGTTCCTTACCTCACTCTTTTATAACTTCACAGGCATTTCTCAACAAGAGTATAGAGAAGCTGTCAACGCCGGCACGGGAATACAATGGCTGTGTGAACCCTGTCAGGTGCCAGTTGCGGAGAGTTCTAGAATCTTATCGGAGTCGTCAGCCGCCATTTTAGACTCTTCTGAGTTTAATCCAACTCGTGATGATTCTTTCAATGTAAGTCTGTTAATTTCCTTTCTTTCTTTCAGATTTCCTGTTCACTTATTTAAGTGAAAGAATTTTGGACTGAATTGAAAAACTTTGCCGATTTTTTTGTCATTTTCTTAGTTTAATTGCGCTCTTTTTGTGTTTAAGGACTGTTCCACCGATGATGAAGCATCGCTTCCCAACCCTCAAACCCAAAGTTTGCAGATCTTTTGTCATTTTCTTAGTTTTAATTATACTTCTTTTTTGTTTAAGGACTGGACTGATGATGAGATTGAAAAATCGATACCCGACCCGCCAATCCAAAGCGAAACCCAAGACGGCCCCGGATCCTTAACTTTCCACCTAATAGAAGGCGGTACGAAACGGTCCAAAATAAAGTTGGCGGACAGCGACGGGTATTCTTACAACGTTCAACTTCGAAGGAACACTTGTACTTACTGGCAGTGCACCGTACGGCCCCAAAGAAACCGGTGTAAAGCTATTGTAATACAGCGTGGGGATATGTTCCAGCAGGGGAAACAAGAACATAATCATCCACCAGTAGTCGGCACCGTGACAGCAGCTAGAGTCTTGGCCTCTGTCAAGGAAAAAGCAGTTGGCGACCAGTTTAAACCAGCGTCAGCAATCGTCAATGAGGTAAAGTAATCGTGTTTCGACGCCTATTCATTCCCCTCACATTCTCATGACTACTGGGGCTTAATTAAGGGTTAATTTGTCTTTTTATTTTATCTTTTTTTATTAGGTCCTTCTAAATGAACTTGGCGATGAGCCATGTCCCGCACTTGCCAAACCAGACCACCTAGCTAGAGCCGCCAACAGATTGAGACAATCTACGCGACCGAGAGATCCGTTAGATCTGGAGTTCGACCTCAACCATGATTATGTACCAGACGGTTTCTTGAAAGCGGATATCCAGAAACATGGTAAACGCCACCTTATCTTCGCCACAGACCAGCAACTAGCCCACCTGAGCAAAGCAAAGTGTTGGTATATGGACGGCACGTTCAAGTTAGTGAAGCGTCCGTTTCAGCAACTTTTCACGATCAACGCCTTCATGCGAACAGATGATCACGCAAAGCAAGTTCCACTCGTCTTCGTCTTGATGTCTGGAAGAAAAAAAAAGACTATCGCAAGGTAACATGTCAATTAAATGTGTGTAATTCACCATCTAGTTGTCATCACTCGAAACAGTGGGCTTATAAAATTTTTCCTCCCCGCCAATAACCTGCACCAATACCAACTAAAAGGAAAAAAAGGATTATTTACCTAAAAGAATTCATTTTTCATTAATTTTTTAGGTCATAAACTATATCCTTGACTTGCTTCCTGTCGAGCCCGACGTCCGTCAAATAACAGTGGATTTTGAAAAAGCACTGTGGAGTGTCCTTCGACAAGTCCTCCGTGGTATAAAGATCAAGGGATGCGTATTCCATTAACCTGCGATCAGGCGTTTTTTTTTCTTTTTTTCTCAGGGGCGGACGAGGCGAGAGGAAAAAAATAACGCCTGATACATTTCTTTAACATGCCGCCAGCCGCCCCCTAATTTACATAATGTAACGTCTGCTTGACCTGTCATGTTATTAGACAATAAGCGTTTACCACAAGGGAATCAAATTATGTCTCTTTTGAAATCAATTTTAGGGAAAAGAAAATTTTTAAGTTCGCCCATGTTCAGATGGAACTCCTTTTTTATTTCTAAAAAATCAAAGTAATCAGTAATCAAAGGCACAAAAACATAAAAAGTTAAAATTAAACTTGTTTCAGCTTAATACTTATCGAATTTCAGGCGCAACTGTGTTGGGCGCAACCGGAGTGTGAAGAAAGATCGGTTGTTGACACTCCTGAACTAAGTAAACGGTAAAATTAAACTTGTTTTAGTTTAAAACTTCATTGTAGGCGAAACGACTTTGATCTTGTAGGCGAATCGACCTGGGTGTAGGCGAAACGACTTGTAGGCGAAACGACCGACAAATACGTATATCGCAATAACCCTCGCGAACTAATCGGTTTTTCAGCATCTACCTCTGTTTTCCCGTTCCCTTACAAGTTACTTCAAGTTCAAGAGGCCATTCTAAAAAGTACTGTCTGTTTAACACTTTTTGGCAAGAGATTTTACTTTTTCAGCTTCCCCCCTCCTTCGGGAAAACGGCTAATGCCCCCGTGTGATAGTGATTATACTTATGCTAATAGTATAGTTCATCATCCCTATTTCCCAACAATACTCCCCCTGTTCTTCAACTGCCGTGCATATCAACACCAGTTTGCTTCTCCACTCCTAACCGCCGGTGATCCTATAAGATATTATTTCGCGGTTTTCAACCTAATAAAGTAGAAAACCACATTTGACAGCTCTCAACAAGCGGCTTTATGTGAATAAGACCTAAACACTTACTCAATTGTTGTCAGCCAATCAGCGAGGCCGATTTCCGACAATCTCTTCAAATGCGATGAAACTAGTACAGTAGAATTATGAATTCCTCAATCATCAAAGAGTTTACGGAGTACTTCAGTAATGGACAGATTTTACTCAAGTTTAAAACCAATTTCGAAGTAAAGCTGAGAAACATTTGATCATCTGCAGTCGCTGGTAAGTATAACCATTTGCCTAAAGAGTAATCCACATACTTATCGCACGTGCGTGATTTGTCGACACGCAATCCGCAACTGTAAAAATAGGCAAAAGTAGCCGAAGTTTTGATTAACCTCTATCGCTTTTTGCCACCATTTTGCAAGAAACATTTGGAAAGCTCGCGCTGAATAAATCTTCATCAAACACATGCATGCAATATTATAAAGTCGCGAAAGAATTTTAAATGCGTCCTATTAGTACTTTTCAGTTTTACTGTTCGAAACATTTTTGTTATGGCAACAAACTCAGTCGCCGCGAGAGTCACGTCGTTCAGAATTTTGAATGTCTAGTAAAAACATTCAAGTCATATTGTATTTGCGAGAGCTTTCGTATTGTCTTTTTAAAAGTAATATTCACTGTTTAAAGTACGTTAAAGTGTATCGAAATATCTCATAACATATTCGTGTCAGATAAAGAAGAAACTCTGCATGAGCCAAAAATGAGCTTGTTCAAATAGTCCCTACCGAGAGTGGTGTAAAACGTCGAACCAAAAGAGCTACGGTGTTGGTTGATTTTGTTAGTTTTGATTTGTTTTTGTTTGCTTCGTTCTGGCTCAGAAATTTTCGATCACCTCGAGGAAAACAAAACATTCAGTATTTTTTGGGCGTGAAAGCCATCGCAAGCATACGACAGGTAAAGCTAAGCAGTTTTTACGAGGTTACACACTAAAACAAAAACAAACAAATAATGACGCTTATGCATGGATGTCATGTCGTTACCGTAAAACAAATTTAAACTTTTGTACTTAATTCTGTTAAACTGATAAAATAAAGGCATTCCTGAGCAAGAAAAGCGGTAAAAGATAGTTTACATCAAGACCAAAGCAAAAGTAATTCAGTTTCCCGGTTTTCCTCAGACTGAGGTCGGTGATATGATAGTTCAGTATAGTAAAGCTAGGCTATTGGCCGTTTTTATGCTAGAGAAGTTAAAGTCGCATGAAAAGACTTGTCTAGACGACGACGTGACTTGAACGTCTAATGCAGAACGTTACGGAATGCATCTCGGAGAGTATAAAATTGGACGCGTAAACTGGGACGCATTTGACCCGATTAACTGCCAGAGACGACCGGGAAGACAGACAGAAAAGATATGAACTCACCCTAAGTCACGTTGAGATGGATGGTTTTAAGATGAACCAAGTTAAGGTAGTTAACTTTCTTGGTGTTATTCTATATGAGACACTGTCATGGAAACCCCATATTTGTCAAGTTGCGAGCAAAGTCTCCAAGTCTGTGGGCGTTATTCGTAAATCTAGTTTTTGCCTTACTAGGACGGAGCTTTGTGTGCTTTATAATATTCACTTGTTTATTCTTATTTTCAATATTGCATTTTAGTGTGGGTTTCAACATACCCTACCCACTTTAGGCGCCTAGTATTGTTGCAAAAGCGCATTGTTAGAATTATCAGCAAGAAGGGCTTCGACGCTCACACTAATCCACTTCAGACTTAGTCTTATGATCCTTAAGTTAGAAGACTTCTATTCTCTGCATCTCGGGAAATTTATTTTTTCTTTTAAAAATAACTCAGTTCCTTCCAGTTTTTCCAGATCCATTTTACGTTCTAATCAAGTTCATGGTTGTATCACTCGTAGTTCAAATAAATTTTATATTCCTTTCTGCCGTACCAACAAAAGAAAGTTTTCTGTTTTTTTGCAAGGTCCTCAGCCGGTTTTCTTTAATAAGCTGAATGCTTAATTCATTTGCGATGCCCCCTAACATAACATACTAACATAACATAAACTTTATTTATACTCAAATTTTAGAGTAGCTAACTAGCTACTTATCTTGTATATTCGTTCCAATGTAGAGTTAAAAACTTTCTTCTTTCCTGTTATTGAATTCTTAACTTAAATTAGCCTTTGTTTAGTTTTTCGTTACCACATGTACGATTTTTAATGAATTACTGTCCGCCAATATTTCTTTGTGACTGGGGAGCCCAGGCTTGATAAGTCTTCTGGTTTCTTCTGGGCTCCCTTGCCAACTTACAATTCTTATATGTATCTTTGTATTGTAATTTATTTTGGCTAAATAAGCTGAACTGAACTGTATGTGTTAAACTATCTTTTCTCAAGAAAACTCTTTTTTTCCCAATCGACGTCTACTTTCTTGTGTGTCCCGTCTTTACAGCAGTCAACTTTACCGTCGGTAGATGAGTCAGACGTTGAATGCGTCGAGACAACTTAAACGCGTCTCTAGCATGAAAACCGGCATCTGATTTTATTTTGCGATTACAAACTGTTTGATGATTTTCAGTATTCCTCTGGGCCAGGAAGATTTAAAGCGACAAGTGTTTTTGCAGAAACC
Source organism: Porites divaricata (assembly GCA_038088405.1). Classification (NCBI taxonomy): domain Eukaryota; kingdom Metazoa; phylum Cnidaria; class Anthozoa; order Scleractinia; family Poritidae; genus Porites; species Porites divaricata. Next base: position 17,577,285 of record JBBMOI010000007.1, read on the forward strand.
ATTTTAAAAAACTCATAACGAACTATGTCGCACGCCCTTTTTTACATGACTGCACAAAATCTAGGATCTAAGATCGCGCGTTTTTCTTTATCGCCTTATTCAGGCCATCCTGTTTTCATGAAAAAAATATACATGTATATGTAAACAGCGGTAGATACACTACGTTATTTTTCATTCCAGAGAGCGTGAAAAAAGCTAACAGATTGTGCGTAATTTATGCAGTGTCTCAAATTGTACATATTAATTGTTACGGGCCCGAAAACATTGTCTACTACTATCAAAATTGAGCTTCCTAAATTGAAAGAAGTCATTGGTATACTCAAGGTTACGTCATAAGTATTCCTTCAGTAGACAATCCATGACAAGTTTTGTTCAATGACTTTTTGTCGACATCAAGAAGTCTCTTGAGCTATCACTAACATTCACAGACTTTATACAGGAGCACCCAACGACAATTTTCGGAAAATATCTGTTCGGAAGACGATTTGAGATCTAGAATTTTCGGAAAATTTGTTGTAAAATTTCTTGCTTGCCTGCCTCTCCTAGGATTTTCGAACATCTAAAATATGGTATTATTGCCCATTTTAAACGGATTTTTACCCACAAAAGGTCACCTAGAATTTTCGGGAGCCTTTTTTCTGGCTGAAATTTTCGAAAAGGTAAGTTTTGATCCCTATAATTTTCGGATCACTAGACTTTCAGCTAGGATATCCGAACAGATGAAAAATTTTTAGGGGATATAAATATGCCAATATCTAGCGTTTAAATATTAAAATATGTTCAACAATGCTATGTTTAAGTGGTTTTGAAGTATATTCTCGTTGGGTGCCCCTGTTTATAGACAGAACTCTTTTGGTAGAGCGCTGCACCGGTATCGCAGAGGCCAAGGGTTCGAATCCCGTACAAGCCTGATTTTATTATTATTATAATTATTATTTATTTTATTATTATTTTTTCATATGCTTTCTTTTCGCAACTGCATGACTGCGATGATCTTCCTTCAAATAAGAACTCTTTTAGTTGCGTTTATAGATAAGTGTAAAATCCGGCAGTAGGGAGGAAGGACTTCTTTTGAACGACTTCTAGTTCTTTAAAGGACCAGTGAACTGTCATTAATCAGGGGCACCCAACGACAATTTTCGGAAAATATCTGTTCGGAAGACGACTTGAGATCTAGAATTTTCGGAACTTTTGATGTAAAATTTCTTGCTTGCCTGCCTCTCCCAGGATTTTCGAACATCTAAAAATGGTATAATTGCCCATTTTTAACGGATTTTTACCCTTAAAAGGTCACCTAGAATTTTCGGGAGCCTTTTTTCAGGCTGAAAATTTCGAAAAGGTAAGTTTTGATTCCTATAATTTTCGGATCACTAGACTTTCAGCTAGGAAATCCGAACAGATGAAAAATTTTTAGGAGATAAAAATATGGCTATATCTACCGATTAAGTACTAAAATACGTTTAACAATGCTATGTTTAAGTGGTTTTGACCTATATTCTCGTTGGGTGCCCCTGATTAATTCCATAAAAGAACTCGTTACTGTTTGTTCAAAAAGCAAACATTGAATATGACTTAAACATCTGCTGGCTTAGTTAACGTTGCAACTTAATTACAAAAAAAGAAGGCAGCAAAATCCTCTGAAAGAATATAACAGTGAAACACGTACGAGGCTCGAAATGAATAATAACGAGTCCAATGGATCTTGAGTTTGTCAGCAATAATTGATGGCAAAATAATAACTGAAAACTTATGGCAACTGTTTTTCTTCTAGAGAGCCTGAAAACCTCTTCAACATGAAATTGTACTGGCACTGGATAAGGTTTCAGCCGAAATCATGAGGACAACGGATTTGCAAAAGGATGAACTTCGACTTAAAGCGCAAAATATTTACGATGTGTATTATTCCTCTTTCCGAAAAAACCAGAAGGAGGCAGAGCGTCTTTACAGCTACCGCCGAGATAAAGAGAGGCTTAAAACTGATAAAGGGAGGCAGCTTTTGGTGAGAGAACGACCTTTGTTATTGCCGCCTTTGGAGACAAGTGCGCTTCCAGGACAAACTTCGAAACAAGTCAATAAATTTGCTCCACTCGCGAAAGCAACAACCTCTAGAGTTCTTCCAAGACATCTGCCTAAAATTGAAACAAGGACAACAGAACTGGAGAAAGAACCAATAAATTATGATGCAGTTTCCAGGAGGTTAGAAAAAGCAGAGGAAACCATGAACGAAAAACTACCGCCTTTGGCGACTAGAACACTGAAGCCAATGCCGCGCGCTGCTTTGACTTCTTCAGCTACATTGCGGGGTTTAAAGAGATTGAAATCAGAAGAGAAAGACATTTTCCGGTTTCGCTTTTCTAATTATAATGCTAAAGACATTAATATCTCCTCCCTAAATGAACTTAGTTGCTCTAGGGTCGGCCGCCCCAGAAAAGCGGCACAGGGTACGACCGGAAGAACTAAACCTTCTTATATTAATCACTTCCTGTAACTGCGCGCTTGCTCGAGTAGGACTCAGAAAAAGTACACAACAATATAGAAATTTCTGGCACTTACGGTCACACAAACGTCAAAATCTGGAAACTAGCTCATTACTTCAAAACAGACTAATTTTCAAAATGATTTATTAACTGCAAGGAGCGCTCAACAAACTTCAAAATAATTAAACATCGAATTGTTGCATCATCGCTAGTGAAATGACACACAATGCTCTTTTTAGATGGGGGTTGAGTGGCAACAATGATTCAGCCCGGGGGAGTACTCCCTTATATAAGCCATTGGAAAATAGGTATGTACCGCGCCCCACAGGGTATAGCCTGCGAACAGCAGACGCATTTCCGGTCGTCGAGGGAGAGAAGCGACGACCGGAAATGCGTCTGCTGTTCGCAGGCTACAAAGGGTAGGGTTTTTGTGCCGTTTTGGTATGAAAACTGGTATAGATTTTGCCCACTTTAGTCTGGAATTGGGCATGGTTTATACGGCCAGTGTGTATCAATTCCAAATAAATTAGAAAGAAAGTGTAATATGCGAATTCGAAATGAAATATTTTTCTTGCGGTGTTAATCTCCGCAATGGTGACATAATTTCTGTTTTATGTAAACATGTAACGCAACGTTATGTGACCGGTCCAGGTCTGAAAACGGGTATGGATTTTAGACGCCAGGTCAGAGAACGGGTGTGGAAATACCATTTTTTGGTCTGAATTATAGGGTCAGAAGTTGGAGAATCGGGCGGTACACCCCCCGGTCCCCCCCCCTCTCCGAGTAAATCAAATAGCGAAAAAAACGTAAAACATAGCCTATGAACATTTCGAAACATTATCTCTCGTGGATCATTGGGCGAAAGCGTCGGTTAGCCAGCGAAATGATGCACACTAAATGAATTAGTCTTTTTTCTCGTATGATGGCTGTAAAGACAAACGACCTGTTAGTTCAAAATATCTTCACATAGCCGATATGATATCTCGATGTTTTTACTTAGTATACGCAACAGCCTGTCGGCATGCCGCACGTTTTCTTCTCTGCAAGCGCCATTCTGTCGTCAAAACCTTATCCCTTGCGCCAGTAAGCGCCAACATGCGCTCAATAGGGACCTTACGATCCGACAACGGCGACGTCCATGAAAACGTCGCTGAAAAACAGACTTCGTATCATTTTAAACTTTTTCGCGATTATCCCAATTCGCCCTGTTACTTACGAGAAGGGGATTTTGGCTGGAGCTGAAGAAAGGGGAACGTGCTCAAGTTCGGACAGAGATCGTATAATTTATCGCCTTGCCGTTCCCGTTCCCAAGTAAACTTAAAATTTGGTCATTTCACGTCGTAGTTGTGCAGTAAAGGCAATGAAATGTACAAAAAAGCGTGATGTACGTGCAGAGTTGTTGTTTTGCTCATTAAACCTATTGTTTTTTGACGTTCCCGATGCCGTCGTCGTCGTGGTTTCGTAAGGTCCCCTATATTTAATAAGTGCGCGCACGCGCGTGTGCTATAAATCAACATCTGATGCATCAAGATTTTATGAAAATGTTTTATTTAAATTGTACAAACATGTTTAGCAATTTATTTAATTGTTAAGTTAGGATGCGTGGTTCAAGCGTAGCACACACCATGATTCATTACTCCCACAAAAGGCTTTTAGAATTGTTCTTTTGTCTTTTCTATTTTGATATCTGGAGCAAAAATTGGCCAATTTGCATATCACCTTCAACGCAATAAGTAAACAGGTCATTAACGCTATAGCCACATAGAAATTTGATTGGAAAAGGAAAGCTGACGTAGAGGCAAAGGCAATCGTCAAAAAAAAAGATTACTCCAGCCATTTTTTCTTGTGTTTTGACAAATTTAGCTGAATTTGTGTTAGTTCTATTTAAATTCCACGGTGATTGGTCGTTATGTATACGCATAAAAATACTAGCCAGGTCCTCTCACTTTAATTGCAGTCCTGCATAGAAAGACACTACATTTTATTGGCCTCACATGTCCAACCTAGTTATCTAATTAGTTGCATTGAATGCAGCGACTGTAGTCTGTTTCAAAAGCTTATCTTGATCGCGAAAGCATTGGTGTTCCTGGTACGCTTTGTTCGTCCCAGCCAGCATTAGGAAGATAAACATGTATTGAAAGCTTTCGGCCACTCTCGTCCTCTTCCAAGTGGTCTTTTTCTTCTGGGCTTTGGCAGCGGCCCTTGTGAACAACATGTCGAGCCCATGGTATTGGCAAGCTTGGCGTTTTTCTGTCCAGAATTGTACTTTGGTTTCCCAATCTAAATCTCGAGCGAAACTTTTGTAAAAGCTGCAAGCCTTCCTCGTCGGAATTACAAAATATGGAATCTCTAGACTTAAGTTCCACACGCCACTCTTTCTCCAACAAGTTAAGCCCTTCGGGGTTTATTTGAAAGCGTACCGGCTTAGATTTGCCACCAAGGAGCAAAAAGATTTCTTCTTGTTCTCCACGTGTTTGCGAATGTTTGCTCTTGTTTGCTGCGACAACTCTATTGAAATAGCTCTTGCTGAACCCTGGCTCTCGACCGTTCATGGAAATTGTAGCTAGATCTTCGTACTTTCCTATCTCGTTCCGTCGGCCTTTCATTTTCTTTAAGCAAGAATACAGTTTATTTAAAGAAACTGCGTGCGAACTTTTTGAAGTGCCCGAAATTGTTGTTCTGTTGCTAACGACCTGCTCGTCGCGAGTCAAGTTCTCTTTGGATACTTCCTCTTGTATGCTTCCACGTTTCGACGAATTTTGCTGCGATTCAGCCAGACTCATTCTTTGTCCTGTACATCGCATGCCAGCTAGGGGATACAGATCAACAGATTCCAGTCCCGTGCTAGTTAATCGAGTTTGTATTGACCGGTGCAAATCAACCAATTGGTTTTTGTTCATCTCGGCACTGACCCCGATTGGCTTTTCAAGCTTCTCTGTTGCTGCTGTCGTTGTTTGTTTGTTCTTAGCGTTTCCTCGTTCTACATACAGCTTATTGTTGGCAGGATTGCGTATAGAAGACAGGCTATCTTTTTTCCCTATAGAGCGCACTTTCATCGTATCGTCCAATACTGAACTCAATTGTTGGCAATCTGTGTTGGTATTGTTATCATCTTCGGCCGGGCAGTGACGAAACGCCGGTTTAGCATAATTCCGTAGATACGGCGGCACCCGAAACTGGCCTTTGGGAAATACGTCCTCTCCTCGGAAAAAAGCAAAACTCATTTTCTGTGGAAGACACTCCACTATCATTGGACACTCATAATCACTGCCACACGACACCGCCCCCAACGATCTCTTTGATCTGTATGAAGGTTTACTGTTAGGTTACGTTGTTAGAGCGCGTACAATTTTTGTAATGCAAACACCGTCCAAACACTGGTGTACTTATATTAGACAATCAATGCGTCTCATAGTATTTACTTTAATCCCTTATTTCAACGCATTGACAGTAAGAACAATTAACATTTAGGCTCTACTTGTCTTCACAAAGAAATTAAATCAAATAAACTGACCCTGTTCATTACCATGATAATGAGTGCCAAGTTATTACAGATTGGGGTCTTCCTGAATGACCGCTTTAAGAAAAAAAAAACACTACATAATGAAATAAAACAACAGTTTTATAAGGTCTAATGTCACAAACGAAGAGATTTATAGGCACAATTATTTTGTGACTCCAGTAGTAGTGTTCAGGACTCCGAGCATTTGCGATGACCTAGAATACAAGTTCTGTTTAGCCTTTTCGTCATAGTGATCATGAGAATGTTAACTGCATGACTAAACGAAACTTGATTAACTTCCATCCATGTTTATACAGTAAAGAAGTAATATTTACCTTTTCCATAATTTTTGAAGGTAAATATTTGTCTTTTATTTCCTTCATGACCCCGCATTGGAGTGACGAGATAAGCAAAATTTGATTAACATGGTAAACCTTGGCCTGAGAAAACAGCAGTTTCCAACCTCGTACCCAGGGTTCTGTCATACCCATCCCTCTGATAGATGGCTGTTTTTGCAGGCTAGGTCAACGTCATCGACGCCATCAAGAAGAATAAAGGAACTGTTACGCAGCAAAACCGAAAAGGACCAACCATGATTGGAATCCGAAACACACTGTTTTCTTTAAGAAATGAAACCGTTACTGGCAGCTCATTTCAGATAACTAACAATACAGAAATGAATTTCTAGTTTAAAAATAGTGCATTTTCAGTGAATCATTTTTTGAAAATCATCTACCTGAATAAGGAAATGAATAAATCAAAATCATAATCATAAATATTAGAAACAAAGAAAAACTGAAATCTTTCAAAGCATGAATGCAAAAAAGAGACATTTGCCTTAGGATCGGTACATCTCTCTGAAAAGTGCATGATGCGTAAGGTGAGGGAGTGATTCTCTCTTGGTTTTGTCAACTGACTTGATAACAGCGACTCCCCCTCAAAAGCTCACCTCTCGAGTGCTAGCTCTTCATCACATAGCCAGCGAAACGCAGACGAATTTCCGGTCGTCGACCGGAAATACGTCTGCGGTTCGCAGGCTATTCGTCACAACGAATCACGACAACCTGCGAACCGCAGACGTATTTCCGGTCGTCGCTTCGGGTGGCAAACATATCGAGATATGGTATGTGCAACCTCCTTCCCAGGGCCCTCTTCCTCTCCTCTCTCTCTCCGGGGAATGAGTAGGAGAGGACCTGAGAACGAGGTTGAGGTAAGTGGAAAGTGAAAGCCACCATTGGGTTTGTAGTGTGTGTGATCAATGGTACAATAAATGACCCTACATTAAACGTCCCCATACAACACGTAAGTATTAAAACATGGGTTTGGTATGAGCGCTCATTCTCGTTGGCTCACAAACCTGGGTTTATATTATCAATTGTTTTGACCTGGCAATGCGCAACAGTGGTTAATCTTGTGAAGCATTGCTTTTAACTTACTCTGCCCCATACTTAAATATGTCCACCATCAGTGTGTGCTAAAGAGATAATTTAATGAGCACAAGTTACAAATCAATTGTTTTCATTTTTCTCGCGTATTTTGTCTTACTATCCTTTTTCAAAATGTCTTTATAAATTACACGTAAAATCTAACCATACTTTTCTCGAGTCTTTCTTCTTGTCCTAACTACTACAACAACATTTCGTAAAACTGTATTTACCAAATTTATCTTCCATTGTAAATAGAGCGTTTATGTTAAGCGAATAAATACTGTAAATAATTGGTCTCTGAAACCTCTTTGCATTTTTTTGTAAGGTATCTCTAGTGAGTATTAATTTTTTTTCATTGTTTTTTACTATTTTTTCCTCTACGTCAAAGCTCAGTTGTGTTGACAACTAATCTATGTTGGGCTATCTTCATCAAGAACTGTGAAGTGACAGTTACGCATGCGCAAATCTATCAAAATGCGAATGAAAACGCGTTTTGCGTCGGTTGTTCTATCCGTGTCAACTAGATTTGTCCGGTTCGGGGCCATAAAACCCTTCATATGCCGAACACTCCTTCACGGTTACTGTTCCTCTCTCTGTAGTCACATCGGTGATTATCATACTGTTAGCCAAGAATTCGAACCGGGAATACCGCGATATCAATGGACTCTTTTTTACTTCTGTGGGGGCTCCGATCGGGGTCTCCTGTCTTGAATAGGTCGGGGGGTTCATCGAACCCGAGGGGAGATTGTCGGTGCTTGTTTTCGTCTGTTTGTCAAAGTCGTTTGTTGCAGTTTTTTCGCTGACATGTGGTCCCTCCAAATCGCATTTGTTCGTATTTGCGAACTGAGCTGAACTAGCGGGCATGCTGATCGTTGGTTCTGCTGTAGCTGAAACCGATATCCCTATTTCCGTGTCAACTTTATCCGCGGCAACAGGGACATCGTGGTCGCTTTCACCCTTCATCTCAATCGATGCAGGTTCTTCTACACTTTCCTTCACTACTCCTGGCTCATCCGTACCGACAGCTACTTCAGATTCAGTTGAGGGCTGTGGCACATTCTCGCTGACACTCTCGTCCACCTTCGGAACTGTTCGTTTTCTCCGACGGCGCTTTCGTTTCACGGGCGGCTGAAGAACTTCTTGCGATGAAACATCCATTTCGCAGTCACCCCCTCGATCACTGACATGTTCAATGTCCACTGATGGCTCGCCAACTTCGGCTGGCTACATATTTAAGAACAGAGAAATTAAAAAAATAAAATTTAAGCCTCCAATTTGCACTTGGAATCAATCGAATATCCAGAATCCTTGAGTGATTTCAATTCATTTCAATTCCCTTACTTACCAGGCAAATTCGCCCACGTTTCGTAATTTTTTTTTTTTTTTTGGTACACGTACAAGATCAAAAGGAATAAGAAAACAGAAGACATCGTCGTCCGCTAGTAATAATAAAGATGTTAGTAACTTGTGAGGTTATCGCTCAGTCCTTTTCGGTCCTCTCCCGTTCCTAGTTATCCGCGTTTAGAACAAACGAGTGAGGACACGACTAGGTTTCATAAGCCTGAGTAGTACATCAGCCTAACGCCTACTGCTCATTAGCTTGCATTTGAATTGACACATTTAAAGGAGTTCACCCACAAGACTCAAACGTTGGAGCCGCCTTGTTATAATAAACAGCAACACAGGAGAGTAGTGTTTTACTAGTATGGTCAGACTTTAGAAATTTTAGAATTTTACCTCTTTTTAGTGCATTAAAAAGTAAGAATATCCTTGTACTGTAAAGTAAACTATCACAGGAAAGTAATGTGCAGTAACCCACACAAGCATTTTCACACTGAGCATCTTATAGGGCTGGCTTACAATCAAAACACAAGACCAAGCCTAAAAGAATAATGATTTACTGCAGAGACCAACATGTCCAAAAAAGATTTTCCGCTGTTTATGTTCACACGAGGATTCAGGAACTGTCCTTCTAACTTCTACACCATGTTAAAGATTTTTTCGGCTCTAGTTTCACCCGCCGAGAAAAACCAGCAAGTGGAAACTAAAGCGGAAAAAAAAGATGCTCTTGCAGACTACTTAATAAGGACTAACAGGGTAAAAAAACGGAAACATAAGATTAGCACTAAGAGATAAAAAATGCGATCTATACATCTAACTAAGCACTGGTGATCAAAAAGGTGTGGCACTGTTACACAAAAAGCAGACTGGGGTAGGACAATGTAGGGCAAAAGTTGCCTAGTCGCTGTTCTGCATCTTCTCAGGCATTTGCCGTCAATGTATTTCTATGATGTATTCACTCACCCAGACCATGCGTCCGAAAACTAAAGGCCGCGTGGAAGGGTATGACCTAGGGATTGGGCAAGAGCACAAGATTACCCCTGGTGGAAAATAGAAGTCAGTGTGATCTTTTGTAGCTCCGTCATTTTTTTAACACTCACTGTCAACTTTATGCTTCTGCTTCGACAAAACTAGCACAATAATTCTTATTTTAACTGGGCTACTGATCGTATACGCCCTCTGCTGTTATCTAGGTTAGTTCACATTACCAGGTGATATACCGTTTAAGTCTGTCTTGTCTGGGGACAAAATTCCCACGAAGGGGACTCCCATGAAAAAGACAGAATTGCTTGATGTCCCACCACACTGCATTTAATGTCAACATCTTTGCAGGGCTCTTTTATTAATCAAGAATTTGATGCTATGAAGCACTTAAAATACGTAAGCCAATAATTATTTGGTTGTCTGCTTTAGTATGGTCAAGTGAAGCCTGAGCCAAGCCCAAATTGGTCTAGCCTGTGTAAAGCCATCCCCCTCCCATCTTTCTGCACAGGCTAAAATTGGTCCCCTTTTGAGGTTTATTTCTACCTTTTTGATGGCCATCTCTCTGTTCCTTTCATATCAAGGCTGTGCTCCAAACCTATGAAACCCACGATGCCCAGCATAGTATTTTTATGAAAAATAGTAAGATTACCTTGTCACTCAAGAGCAAAAGTAAGACACCAGGGACTACAGGATACTGCTAGAGCTTAGCCCGGCATATAGAAGTCCCCCCAGGGCACAAATCTTTAAGTTTGGGGATTTGAATGAAAGGTACTGAGAAAATAAGCCCCAGGGCTTATATTTTTCAGAGGCCATTTTTGAGGGGCTTGTATTCGGAGGGGCTTATGTACGGAGGCAAATTTGTGTTTACAAATCGATTGGGCTAGCCTTAATCTCGGTAGGAAATTTACCATTTTTCTTTGTTTTACTTTGTATTTGAGGGCAATTTCCAATTACAAGCCCACCAGAGGGCTTATTTTTGGAGGAGCAATTTAACAGAGAGTTTTTTGCCTTACGAGTCTGGGGGGCTTATATTTGGAGGGGCTTATACATGGAGGGGCTTATTTTCAGAATTTTACAGTATCTTATAATCAATTAGCTTACAATTAGGCAATCTTTTTTTCTTTTCTTGGCAGACAAGCAAAGGGAAAAAAGAGAAAAAGAGAAGGACCACCTGGTTGCAGGTTATTGGTAATTTTGCTGTGCAAAATGGTTCCATAGAACATTTAACAATTCAAATGAAAGTACTTTCCTGTAGTACTGTTAACTATGCAGTACAATGTGGTTCTGAGTTTTGAGTCTGTGGATGAAATCTTTAAGTCTGACCATTCAAATGAAAGCTATTGAGCAGTACTTTCCTGCCAGAAGTACTGTTTATTATGCTGTACAATGTGGTTCTGACTTTTGAGTCTGTAGATGAAATAAGACCATTCAAATAAAAGCTACTGAGCACTGAGCAGTACTTTTCTGTGATGTTGTTTATTGTGTGGTGCAAGGTGGTTCGCACTTTTTGATCTGCAGATGAAATCATGATGTGGGATAATTATTGAGCAATACTTTCCTGAGGAGCTGTTTATTACATACTGTAAGTGTAAGATATGAGTTTACATACAGTCGACTCCCAATAACTCGAACCCTCGCTATAAACTCAACCTTGCAGTAACTAGAACCAAAATCAATTTCCCCTTGTTGATTTCCTCCATACATTTATGGTAATTTTACCCTCAGTAACTTGAACTTCCCGCTAACTCAATGTAACTTTTGTTTCCCTTCAGACAATTTCTATATAATTTTACCCTGGATAACTCAAACCATGTTTTTTAAAAGCATAAGCTGGAGCCAAAAAAAAAATGCACTGCAGTTGGAAACATTGAATTTATTTCAAAACAAACCATTTCTTCTTTGTATTCCTTTTTCAAAATATCAATATTTTGAAGCGATCATAAAGTGTGCATGATACTTACATTCCCTCCCCATCCCATTTCCTTAATATTCTGGTTATTTGCTCCCCATATATCTCAATTTTTTTTTTTAATTTCCCTACAAGGTTCGTGTTATCGGAGTCAACTGTACATTGTATGTGTAAACAAGGTACAGCCAAAGAGATCAATGCTTATTTATTTTGTCATGTAATCCAAGGATTCAAAATTTTATATTAAAAAAAATCAAATTTACTGCACAAAGAGCCAACCTTTCCAGCCTCAACAAGGAAGAAAAAATTAACTTAGTAAAAAGTTTTAAAGACATTTTAATGGTAACCCTAGAAATCATCACTTTCACATAGGAATTTTTTAGATACCCATTTGAAAGCAGTATCTTATCTACATAATTCAAGAAGGTTTTAGAATTTGCATTTGACAAAACAAGAAGAAACAAGTTCAAAACGGAAGTCATTTTTACAGTGTAACCCAAAAATGACCAAATCAAAATGATACATGTTTTCAAAAATATTTTCCATGGTATTGTAAGGTTAGCATCAGCTTAAGGAAGTTTTACACCTGATAAGCAAGGTCATAATTTAGCGAACATTCGAAAACTCTTCATTAATTTTAAACCAAAATAGTTTTCCATGCGTATAAGCTTGTTGTGGCATTCTCTACACCATTTGAATCTTGTATAATTTTACTGTAATATACAGAATAAAATACGTTCTATCTGGTAATATAACCATTACAGAAATTATTAGATTTTAAGTTTGATTTCTTAAAATCAAAATTAAAAGCTACCAGCTATAATCAATCACACTTTTTTTCACACTTCGTATTTTTTTCTTTGATATAATACATGTAAAAGGAAGTCTAGTCATACTCACACTCTCTTCAGAGACAATCATTCGCCTTTTCTTTCCTTTAAACTTCCCCTTCTTACTGCATTTAAAAAGAAGCGAAAAACAAATGAAAGGGGATTAGTTTGCAAGCTATAAAAAAGCGTTAAAAATAAAATTTTTTAAAAAAATAATATTTACCATAAAAAAGTTACGAATGCTATTGCATTCGAGAATTCATTAAGCCAAAAGATTATTGAGACGAACAATTAAGCTTAATTTCGAAAGTAGATGGTGAAAATTTTTACCTGTGCGATTGACCAGAATGTTGATCGTAATTTTACTTTCCGAAAATTCATATTTCGCTATATTAAGATAACATATGACTGCTAGCTAACTGCTATAAACAAACTTCAGTGCGAAGTGAAACAAACATGTCTGATCGTGTTGAAGTGAATCTGCCGTCTCACCTCACTGCCAGCCGTTGTCGAAAAGCCCTCAATAATCTAGGATCAAGCACATTTTCTTCCGGCTCCCAAGTATTGTATCTAATTGGATATGATCGATAAATCCAGCAATAAGTATAGGAACATCTAGAACATTTATTGGTAAATTATGCACGTGAAATTCACAATGCTTACTTTTGCGAGTAACCCTTCCATTTGATGAAATATTCAATTTTTCCCTGCAAAACAAACCATCGAAAGCCGCTGGATTAATAACGATTTTTCCACCACAATATGGGGCATAGTTACTCCTTCCTTACCTCTCTAACTCGGCGCTTTAGAATCGTTTCGGCCGCATAGATTCCGTTGTTTCTTCCACCGCGATTCATGACTCATTGTCCAGTTTGATTTGATAGATTGTGTTTGTATTCATATCAATTTACATTGTCGCATCCCATAATATATTTATCTTCGTGACGACACGCGCTACACCATAGTCATAAGTCAGTATCAACCGGAAAAATGGAGCTTACATGAATTCCGCGGTATAACGAACAGTTTTCTTTACCCCAACAACAATAAAATATATATATTTGGAAAAGAACCTCGATATAACGAAACCTCATTACAGCGAACGAATTTTGCCAGTCCCTCAGGCCCGTTTCAAACGTCGTGCCACTGCCGTGCCGAACTCAATTGATCGAATTAAATTCGACTTTAGCACGGCAGTAGCTCGACTTGGTTTCAAACGTCGTGCTACCGCCGTGCCGAACTCAATTCATAAATTACAAATGCATTAGAATACATTTAAAAGTTTGCTGAACCGTTTTTTTATTATTGTGTTTTGTTTTTGGCAACAGCCGTTCTATTCGACTGAATTAAATTCGACGTCTGAAACCAAGTCGTGCTAGTGTCGTGCTGCAGTCGAGCTACAGTCGAACTAGCTTAGCACGGCACTAGCACGACGTTTGAAACAGGCCTTAGACTGTTCACAGTCCTCTATTTTTCCGTAAGATCATCGAGATCGAGCGCTTTACGTTACGGAATGTCATCTTGCATGAGTCATTGAGTGTCAAAACTAGGTATATCTAAACCTCCGGGGGGGATTGGGTACTTTTTGGGTGGGTATGTGCCGCCCGGGACTCCAAATTGGCACCCCGTTCTAAAAAATATTTCCCTAAAATTGATACCCCGTTCTAGAATTTGCCCTAAAACTGATACCCCGTTCTAGAAATAGAAAATACGCCCGCCCTGCACGCTAAAACACAGGGTGCAACAAGAGTACAACAGTTTGCTGTTAACGCATTGAACCGTATTTTTAAAAAGCAATCTGTCCTTGAAAAATTTCAAATGGCTGCTTACAAAACTGGAGCTTTCGTGCGTTCGAAATATTTTACCCCGCTCTAGACAACGCTTCCGAAATGGATACCCCGTTCTAAATCAGGAGCTTCAAAATCACGACCCCGTTGGGCGGCACATACCCGTATAGGTTACGTATGGAAGTACCTCCCCCCTGGATCTAAACAATCTCACGAAAAAATAGGGGACTGTGAACAGTCTACCAGTCCCTTGGCCCTTCGTTATAATCTTGGTTTGACGGTGGGATGAGGTTCCTGCAATTTTAACCGATGTCGCTAGTTTTCCCGCTAGCAGAACCTCAGTATTGCAACCTTATTAAAGTTACTTTCTGTTTTTGTCTGGAATAGAGAAAATAAAAATTGAAATAACTGTAATAACATGAACTAAGTGCCTAAGAACTAAACCTCTTGAGGTGCTCTCGACTTAAAAAACAAACCCGGGGTGGTACTCAGTCCCTTATATAAGCCATATAGGCTTGTGCCGCCCCATCAGGTAGGGTTTTTGCGCCGTTTTGGTTTAAAAACAGCTATACACTTTGCCCATGTTGGTCTGGAATCGGGTGTGGTTTTCGAGGGAACTACGGAGTGTATGAACGTATTTATCGTTTCATTTCCAAATGAGTAAGAAAGAAAGAAAAATATGCGAATTCGAAATGGATTTGAATAATTTTTTTGTTTGCGCTCTAATCTAAGTAATGATGACATAATTTCTGCCTAAAGGCCAGGTCTGAAAACGGGTATGGATATTAGAGTTCTAGTCTGAAAATGGGTGTGGAAAATTACATTTTTTGGTCTGAAATCGGGTCAGGGTTTGAAGAACCAGGCGGCACACCCCCACCAAGAATTCCCAGGAGTACCCCCCCCGGGTAAACAAAAAAGGTTTTGTCGTTAGAACATATAAGTAACAATCTGAAGTGAAAAAATTATGCCACGAGAAGAAAAATTCATGATATTCATGGCTAACCGAAATCCGTAATTGATATTTTGTTATAACTGATCATTTCATATGCCACTACGCCAGTAAAATACTACTTTAGCTGCAGACCACGGAGGAAATAAATTAAAGGTATGCATTCGAGAAAAGTATGTCCAAGTTCAACCCGGTTTCTATGTAGTAGCATCAACTAAAAGCGACTATAGGAATGTTTCTATTCCCTAGAAAGGGATGCAAGCCCATTGCAGTGTTGTCCCCTAGCACTGAATTCTTTAGTATCCATTTATATCCACTTGGGTGGAGTGAGCTACCATGAGAGAAAAGTGTCTTACTCAAGTCTTAGTCCAAAACATAACACAATGACCCGCGACACAATGATAACAGTGTCCAGATCGAGAGACAACACTCAGCACTCGAGTTAATTTTATTGCTTAATTTTAATACAGCGCAAGAGAGGAACATGCAAAGAGAAAAGAAGGCCTTCTCCTCCTTGTCCCCCCTCGTGCACGGACGCATCCTTGAAATTTCTCCCTTTGTCCTTGTTACGTAGGTTATGACGTACAAAGACAACTCTTGTGGACAGGGCCGGAATCCGGAAATCTTGGTTAATTCCCTTTAATAGTAAGTCCAAAATATAGCTCACTGGGCCATCACGCCTCACACGCAGTCTATATCAAGCTGGTTTGAGAATTCACCATTTTCACATAGACCATAATGCACCTAGTTTTAAACTCCCCTCCCCCCTCTTCCCCCCCCCCCCCCAAAAAAAAAAACATTTTTTTTGCATAACCGGTATTGATTCGATTTCTCTTGGGACGACTACCCAGGGGAAATTTAAAACACTGGTTATGCAAAATTTGTGGGGTAAACAAGGTGCATTATGGTCTTTGTAACAATGGTGAATAAAAATATATTTTCTTATCAATGGCTTCGCACTTAGCCTCGCTTTGAAACAGAGGCTTGGGGCAACTCGGAAATGGCCCGTTAACTATGCGAGGACTGGGGAGAGACAGCGCCCTTGGTTTCTTTCTCTTATTTTTACCGATCCCACTTTTCTTTTCGCTCGTCCCGAATTCGAATGAGTGAGAGATTGGAAAAGACTAGCGCCTCTTTTACCTTTTGACTTTATCCACGAGATCTCTTTTTTCCTCTCTCTCTCTATTCTTAATTAGAGATCCTTGGAATAGTGAGTATTTGTATCTTTTGTCTAAAACTAACAATACTTCCACAATTAAAGCAACTTTTAACGTTATAATAGAACCTTTCCTTATGGACGCCTTCTTAACACGAACTAAAGTCAACTCTCACATTGCGGACACCCCGCTATAACGGACACCCCGGTGACACAGACAACAGCTAAATATCCTGCAAAACTATATTAGAGATGTTTGACTGAAATAAACTCCAGCTTCTACGGACTCTCGCTAATGAGGACGTTAACTCAAGGTCCCTACACTGTCCGCTATAAAGAAAGTTGACTGTAGTTGAGAGGATGAGTTCCCTTCCACTCAAAATACGCAAAACTTTATACCATTCCCACTTCAACATGGAGACAAAGCTCTGTCCGTTTGGTGTTCGGATCGTATCAAGCTAGTTTGATTGTAAGTCGTCATGACTCTTCAACGCTCTTCTTCCTGGTATTACGACCACAGTAGCAAAATTCCCTCAAATGGGGATGGGAGTTTTTTATGCAATCCGGTTGCGATCCATAAAGATTTATTCGACTGATATGCCCGCTCACTTCAAAGCGACCCTCAATAAGCTTAACAGAGGCTTCAAAAACTGCAAAACCCGGTGTGGTTCGAAACTTAACCTGGTAGATACATTCAGTTGGTTTTGTTGAGTTCTTAAACTCCGGTTCTCCGAGACCTAAGCCATCACCATCTTGTATTCCACTGAATGTTTGCACTTTAGAACTAGGTAGTTCTTGCCAGGCGCCTAAAATAACGTCTAGTGTTAATCGTTCACATACCTTGCTCACTTTAGGATCTTTCTTGAGCAAGCTGTTAATGTGATCAGTGGCAATCTGGGCGCCTATACGAACATGCACATGGGTGGTGTTCAGAGGCAACCACTGAACACATGGGCAAAAGTACTCTGGTATCTTAGCGTCTCGACATGTTCGATTTCGAGGAAGTTTTGAGAAAAGACTTATTCCACGGGTGAGCTCCGTCTGTGAAGGATCAAAAGGATACTTGAGTAGATGCATAAAAGTCGCATGTAAATCCAATGGTGATATGATAATATCTGAATTTGATTTGAAGTTCTTTGTCAGTTTTGAATATTTAAAGCGGAAGTTATCTGGCAGCGCAATGGATAGCAGTGGTAACCGCTCCTCCAGCTTTCCCTGCATGGTCGATCGGAACTCCCCTGTGCGCGCACCGTGGTCTCCCATGACAACAAGCATGGTGTCATTCAAAAATCCCGAGTCCCGCATCGATAAAAAGAACTCGTAAAAGTCTTTCTCTGCAGCACCAAGTGGTAATATTGTGTTATGATGGCAGAGGCTACTCAGGAAAATAAACCCGAATTTAGGTGTCTTGGGATAAGCTCTAAACATGCTCTTCAGATATTCAAGTTGAATTTTGTGTTGAGGTTGAGCGTTGATGCATTTTTCATGAAGTACTCCTGCGTTTAGTTTGTGTGGCACCGCTGACCAAAACGGTCGCGCATAATGATCACAAGGTGGCTTTCTAAAGCCTTTGAGTCTCATATTGAAAGCACCTGAAAGCAAAACAAAAAATACAATTTTAACTTATAATAAAATAGCTGGAGAAATAACTATCAATTGGAACCATCTTGCAAAATCGCGTCACCTAAATTCGGCCTAATATTCTAACCCAAACAAACAGCTCGTTGTTCCAGATCAGGAGCTCTATGGACTTCTGCCCGGGTGAGATCATGGATTTGTAGATAAATAGTTCCCGATAGCTTGGAGAGGGGAGAAATACTTACCAACAGCAATTGCTCGCTATAGGAAAGACACACAGGGCACCCAGAGACTGCTTTCTGTAAAATATCTGTTCGGAGAACCAGATATTGCCTAGAATTTTCTATTACTTGAGGACAGCTAAAAATTTCTAAATGATCGTTCCATTCATGTACAATTTTCGAAGCTTATTTGATAAATGCTCTAAGTGTATTTTTCATATTTCACTCCCCAGGTTTGGCTATTTATCGTAGAAAAAAGGAAACCTAACATTTTCGGGGTAATTATAATAAAACGGAAGGCCTTGTAATTTCATAAAGACTGAATTTCCCCTAGGATGACCGAATAGATACAAATTTTATAGCGCCACTTAAAATGCATTTCGAGAGCTCTAAAGTAGTCTGGACAGCCTAACACGTGTTTTTAATGTATTCAGGCGGAAACCGTCGTCAAGTGCTCATGAGCAGACGCAGTTGGGACCACTATTGAGGTGTATTAAGTGATTTTAGTTTTTGTCTTAAAGAGATCAGTATATCTGCATCTTATCCAGAAAAATGCTTTAATGAACGTTATGGGCCAAATAATGCGGTGTTGGTTTAAGGGAGGCGTCTGTCCTCCAATAGAGGTACCCATTTAAAGGGATTTGACTCTGGATTACCTTTTCAAGCATGGGCTATCTATGAATATTTGACTGACAGGAGAATTATTGCCTGTGTCGCAGACGCGCTAAGCCTTCTGTATAGAGCGTCTGCGAATTAGTACACTATATCGTGCTCGAATCCTGCAGAGTCGCAAGGACATATGTCAGCGGTTTTGATTGGCTAGCTTTTTACGCGGTTTGTGATTAGTCCCGGGGGGATTTGAATTAAGTGTTGACAGGCCTCGCACGACTAATAGCTCGTGACAAGATGTCGGATTGAGCTTGTGATAGTGTGGAACGTGACCTTAGAGTCAGCTTGAACAATAGAGTTTTTTCTTGCTCTCTTTTTATGAGTGCGTGGGCCGGCTCCAACGTCCGCAGACTAGAGAATTAACGCATGGAAGAAAAAGAAGCCTGTAAGAAAACATTTCGGAATTTGAACCATGCGTGTAAAATATTGGGTTGATTATACAAAGATTAGAAAATTGAGTTCAAGACAGGACTTTTTCGGTCCAGCGGCCAAGCAGTACTTGGCAAAGAAAATAAAAGAGCTAAGTGTACTCAAGGAAAGAAGTCGATGTGACTAGTTTACCTATAGGCGGAGCATCTTCACTAAACATAGTAGCATAACCGTACTCCTTTAACGTCTTGAAAATAAACGGCCATGGATCCACAGTTCCTGCGCCCTTGAATCCAGTCCTCGCCTCGTGAATTTTACAATTCTCCTCCAGACTCCGTCCGGTCAATAGCGCTGTCAGTTGAGGCGTGGTCCCCTCACCTACTAAAGAGAACCCATTAAACATGAACGCCTGTAGCTCGTCCTGCAGAAACTTGTACGAGCTGCGAACGAGACGCTGAAAAGTTGCGTGGGAGGTTTGGTCCAATCCCAAAATGACGATATTTAATGGTATACCAGCCTTTTGTTGCGGTACTCGCCGCAGCACGTGACTCTTAGGGACAACCTGGGCGTGGAAATCAGTTTGTTTCATTCCATTGGAGAACTCAGCGTTCACCTGAATGAAATCATGGTTTAATTTCAACACTGGTGCTTTATACTTCAATGGTCTGCGGTTTCCTAAGCGGAATCCAGAATCGGAGTCACCCGTTTGCCTATGTATCGTTTGAAAGGACAGATTTGTAACAGGAGCACCTCTGTCATGATCAACCACGACTTTGAGATGACCATCGCGGTAACCGGTAAATAGCGTTGCGTCGCGTTCACACGCAATCGGTACTATACGTAGAAAATACCTCATGGAACTTGCGTCAAAAGGATCTATATTCGGAAGACGACAGCTCACTTCTCCAGACGAAATGGGTCTTTTTACTTTCGTTGGTGACGTTCCACACTTCAGATTATTGACATAGAATTCTAGAAAACACAGGCCATAAATTAGAGTTGCCAGTTTACAACAGTTAACACCAGTTTTTAGGGCTAAGGCCAGAGTTCTAATCTATAGGATGTTACTTCGGCATTGAGCTCTTTGTTTCTGTGTCACAATAAAGTTCATTTGTGTCCTTTTAAAATAAAATTGAATATAACATTGCTTGTTATGTAAATTTTTTCTCCTGGGCTAAGAAAATCTTGGAAGTTATTATTTACTCTGATAAGAGAATGAACGCAATTCTAAGCCCCGAAAACCTGAGGTTTATACAGTTTATACAGCGTGGCTTGGTCCACTGCTGGCAGCTCATACTTACCAAGACTGGTAAGAAAATTCTTTTTGACAAATATTGTCGAATTGTCGTCTGTTAAAAGAATAAACTCAGATCCTAAAGTAAAGTAGTTTGTATCGTCCTTTGGTTTAAAGATTGCTTGGCATTTTTCTTCTGCAAGCTGATGGCAGGCCATCATAGCTTCCTTCTCGGATGGAAAGGCTTGTGTCGACACAGTAGCTTCAAAATCATGCTTGTCAACAGCTTTCAAATTATCCAGCTAAAGTAAAAAATATAGAATTGATTTAAGAACCAATAATGACTAATTTATGATATTGTTCTCAGTCTAATCCACTTTAAACAACTCTCGTTAAACTCAATAACGTCAGTTATCGAGCATAATTCCAGTGGTTATAGCATTACTGTAAAATAGCCGCTTGCGAGAAAATAGGCGGAAGTACAGGTTTCTTTGTAGCCTGAGTGGCAAGTGTTTGCGACGTGGGCTAGAGGAAGGAGGGAGGGGTTTAACTTCCTTGCCACTATAACTTAAGCGCGCTATTCGCGTTCTCGCGCGCCCAAATTCCTTTTTTCGCCTTCCCTTACGAACTGCTGCCACGCAGCCTAACACTTTTTTCCCGAATCATTTTATTAAATTAAGTATAACCATTTAAACCATTAAGTATTATCTAGACTAGGATTGAGAAAACGTTCGATGCAGGGGATGAAGACTGAAGAGTGAAGAGAGCCCCTTCCATTCTCTTCCAGTTCCCCTTTCCATCGCCCTTTCAAAGACTCACTAAGTCTCTTAGTAACTCATCTTAACCCCTTTCTATCTTAGAGATGGGGTGATATATAGTTTATTCCGTATACCAGTAGCATAGTATTTTGTATACGAGGTATTCATTGCTTGTTACATGTGTAGTGGTAGTGTGTCCTCGAGACACATACACAGAACGTTATTTTGGTTAATGTTTATTTGATTTAGCTGGGTTGGAAAGCACTCATACTGAATTGTCACCAATCTTTTTAACTGTCTACTCACTTAAATTAGAGGTAGATATCACTTACTTTGATATACCCCTGAGAGGCAAAGGATTTGTGCAAGTCATCTTCGTCTGCCAGTGGCGTTAGTGTATGTACCTACAGAGAAGCGTAGACAGTTATTGCTCCTTGGTAAAGCGACTACTTGTGATTATCCTCTCTCCCTTCAATTCTAGCTTTTGCGTTGATGGGAATACTTATATCAGCTTTGATATCCTTGGGAGACCATTTAGATACCATCTAACCTCAAGCCATGATAATAATGTATAGCCAACCAAATTTCTACACTCTCATGCTAGGGTCATTTTCTTCTTCGAGTAAGGAAAAGAGAGGAGCCTGGTCATAAGGCTGTAATAATATGCAGGTAACGTTTGTAGCGTACCTTTCATTTCCGAGCAACTTAAAAAAGGTTCAGAGAACTTGCTTTCAAGCTCAAAAATATTTAATTTAGAGTTTCAAGCCAGTTTCGTTTACCCTTAAAGTAAGTCTTGGGGGATCCTATCTGCGGAAACGTTTATAGATATCCGCTGCCTTCGGCCTCTATCCTCTATCTTGATTCAGTTTTAAGAAAGATTCCATACTACAGACCGGGACATATGTATAAAAGAACTCACTCTTTAATTAAAGAATGCATGGTCACAGGCGCGGATTCACACCGGTTTCCACAGTTTTTCGTAAATCGGTGAGATTTTTCACAATAAATATATCTTTAATTAATAACAATACTTTCCAAGTTGAAATCTTTCTCCATATCCACAACGATCGATATGGAAATTGACCTTTATGAAATAACCCGCCGATTTGAAAGGTTCCATCCGTGAGAAGAACGGAACTGGCCAATATCCTGTCTGAATAACTCAGAAACCCAAGAAAAGGAATTTTAGTGAGATACAAAATCCAAAAGATTTTGCCTTCGACGTTTGTTTAGGAAATCGGTCAGTATTTATCCTAGATCCGTGCCTAGGTCACACCTGGAACGTCATTCACAAACTCAACAGTTATAGCCATCATAAACTAGATGGTGCGAGGTAGAATCTTCTTACCTGTTTTGTCGGCCATTCAGAACTGACCTTAGGTTGCATAATTCTGTTACGGTCAGTGGAAATTTTATTTTCCCCAAATGAATTTTGATACACGGGTGTTGCTGAGAATTTATCCTCCTGTTTCCGTCGGTCTGTACTAAGCTGTCCTTGAGGGGTAGACTGCTGACCAGATTCGGTTATTACTTTCGAATGCAAGGGTTTAATGAAAGACAAGTGGTTGACCTTTTCTAGCTTTATCGTTAACTTTGCTTCCAGTTTCTTTTCTTTCTCTTTTTCTATCTGGTCGCTAACTTTCCACATACAAAGTAGATTGATTGCGACGATCATTGCCGCTGAAAGAATGAGAAATTTGCGGATCAACTGCAAAGAGAAACACTTCATGGTGCGTTAGGCATCAGCTTCGTCGATTCAATGCTTCGTTGCTTCAAATAATCAGAATATACCATTTGTTTCACTGTAGTGGCAAAAAAAACCATCGACATGAACGCTGTGGTCGTGATCAGTTTAGTTCGCTGTGGTAAATATTTTCATATATATTGGTCATTTTCGGTGTTTCAGCGTTCTTATCTTGATGATGTGTGACAAAAAGTCGTAAAGGATTTGCCACTCCGAATCAGTGAAAACTCACTGCATAACTTTCTATTGATGAAATCAAAGCTAGTAATTCCGTCACCAATACGTCCCACATGAAGTCGTCGCCAAAGTCGCACACCTGCGTACGCAAGTCTGAGAACTAGCTAATAAGACGAAAGCACGTGTAGAGCATGTTAAAAAAGTCATTTGAATTCTCAGACCAACGATCGATGCACTTCAGTGCTAGTTTATAAAAGCCACGTCTTTAATAGAAGAACTTTAGCCATCTACCTCTTGTTAACACGTATTCAGCACGGACAAATGAAATTATTAAGGTAAAACATTAATGCTTGAACAAAGCTGAATAAACAAAGTTGGCGTGTAATGTAAGCGTTCTGTGTGATTATATTATAAAGCTATGAATACGTGAATATACGACACTTGAACATCTCTCCTTATTTTTGTATCAGTTGCTTTTTAACTTCACTTATCACTCCGGCAGCTTTGCATCAGCTTTGCCTGGCTTTGCCTAGTCTCAATGTTGTAGTCAGTTGTTGTTATTCTTGTTATTATTAGTACCATTGACCTGTAATTCTGAAGGAACAATCACAAAAAAAGGTATTCGGGTTTCAAGATCTTTTGATAATTGTCAAAAGCTCAGGTGGTTTAAAATTGACCCTCCGCGATCTCAAAAGTTTTTGGATGTAAGAGTAGCACCCGAACACCTTTTTTAGAAGATGCGGATTTACTTTCGGTTCGAGCATGAGTATTCCACAAGATCAAAAACATTGACACCGCTGCCGAAAACTGATGCAATGAAGAATTGAAATTGCTCGTAATTTAGCAGCCATTTTCCGCACAATGAAACTACCGACGCTGAAGTTAAAGACGCCGACTAGTATACAAGAGTCACTGAAAAGTTATTCTGGTTTGAAAATTCCCATAAAATGATTTCTTTGTATAATTGAAAGCAAATTTTCTTTATACTTATTCAACAGACTTTCTCAACGCTTTCAATTCTTAGTATCCAATACGTCTATTTTTTTAAGCTTTTCTTATCTTGATTTGTTGTAAACCTTTGGTGTTTAAAGTAGTTAATGCTATTTGTATGATGGCAACCATTTCGTTTTTCCGTTCATATTTAAATTTGATAATCCCAGAGAGATTTAAATAACAAAAGCTCTATTAAATTTGTATAGGTAATGGCATGATTTGTAGTGATATTTAGCATGACCACGAGTGCATGATATTTCGAAATTGTTACACATAATTTGACGAGCCGTTAGGCGAGTGAAATTTGAGACAATTTTGAAATATCAGGAGTGGTATTTAGGCCAAATATCACGTACAAATCATGCTATTATTTGTTTATACTACTTCCCACAAAGGTTTTGTAATTTTTACATGTATGTACTTTATATTAAGCTGAAATACCACTGCTCTGAGGAAATCAAATTGCAGAAATTTCTCATGTAGTAGTATAAACACAAGAAAGAAAAATCTTGAAAGATTTTGGAAGTAGTAGTCAAAAAACACTGTCGTGGAAATCTCCCTATTTAACTGAAGGTTATTATTCTAAAAATGTAAATTAGGACTTTTTTCCTGTTAAAACCATGAAAATCAATCTGGGAGAGGCATTTTTGAGGCCATCCGCCTCATTGTTGTTTGAGTGATTAAATTCTCTTATTAGTTTGCCTCAAACCTTTGATCCTTGTTAGGCCCTACCTTAGTAAAAATTCCAATCTTTGTCAGTGGAACTTAGATTCTGGATTCCAATCGTTTGTGGGATTTCGGATTCTTTGAGCTGTATTCCGGATTCCAAAGCCCAGGATTCCGAATTCCATCAGCAAAATTTTCCGTGATTCCCTTACATGGGGCGAACTGAAAGTAAAGTAAGTAATATTTATTTATGCACGGTTGCACAGATTCATAAGGCATGAAATATAAAAAAAAATTTTAAAAACCTTAATTACATTTACAGGGTTTTGCTATAAAATAGAGTATTAAAATTATTCAACAGAGAGGAGAAGTCGTTACGTCACGTTGCTATGGTAGCAAAATTTCTGGATGACAACAAACCGAAAACGTCACTTAAAAAGTGAAATCGCTCTCTTTCAAACTTCATCGATCTTATTTATTTTCATTTGATTTGTCAAATGTTGGTGAAATTTTCTGGGGTTGAATCCGAGAAGACAGTATCTAAGTTTAGAAATAGAAAAAGAAAATTTTTTGTGTTGCGTTTAACTTCTTCATAAAGCGGGCGCGTGAATTTAGGAAGTTTCACGTCGAAGTCGTGCGACGGCGGCTAAGAAATGTACAAAATAGAGTGATGCACGTGCAAAGTTGTTAAGTTGTTGTTTGTTAATATAATCCTTGCAGTCGCCGTCGTCGTTGGTTTTGTTGTCATCCAGAAATAGTGCTACCATGGTAACGTGACGTCACACTTCTCCCCTCTATTAACTGTATACGTAAAAAAAGTTTGTTTTCCATGAATGCCATACCTAATTTCTTGATATTATAATAACTGTGCAAAACTGACTTAAAATTACGTAAGGATTCCGCTTGCCTTAAAGTTTCAGGAACACGGATATTTCACAGAATAGCACCACTGTAGCGAAACTATTACGGAGGTAATTAGTGCGTTGCAGCGAAATAGTTAATTTATTCACAGAATCTCGAAAAGTGTATGAAGTGGTACTGGATCGAGCAATAAATTTCGAACTTAGGTACTCAGGAGCAAGGCCATTAAGGGATTTTAAAATCATAATGGCTTTTTGGATATCACGCTGAGTACTACGATTTTTCCAATGTACGTTTTTCCAGTGTACAGACTGACTGTACACTGACTGTACATGCTCAATGTCGTGGTATCATTCATCATGGTGGAGCCACCTCTTGCCAGCCGGCGTTGATGGATCTTGATTTGATAGTGTGTTTTACCAAATCGTCACCAGGTAGTTTTCTCTATACAGTCCTCAGATCACTTGGTGGTAACTGATAGTAACCGGCTTCCTCCTTAATTTTTAAACGTAGAAGACACCATTACCACAGGGGCACCCAATAAGAATATAGTTCAAAACCACTTTAAAATAGCATTGTTAAACGTATTTTAGTGTTTAAACGGTAGATAAAGGCATATTTTTATCCCCTAAAAATTTTTCATCTCCCTGTTCGAAATTCCTAGCTGAAAGTCTAGTGATACGAAAATTATAGGGATCAAAACTTACCTTTTCGAAAATTTCAGCCAGAAAAAAGGCTCCCGAAGATTCTAGGCGACCTTTTAAGGGTAAAAATCCGTTAAAATGGGCAATTATACCATTTTTTAGATGTTTGAAAATCCTAGGAGGGGCAGGCAAGCAAGAAATTTTATAACAAATGTTCCAAAAATTGTAGATCTCAAATCGTCCTCCGAACAGATATTTTCCGAAAATTGTCGTTGGGTGACCCTGATTACGACGCTGATTAAATTCTGTGATTCCATTTTTGTCGCCATAAATAGCATGGCAGAAGGACTCCAACTGCTGAGGCCGGATCTTGTGATGTACACCAGTCTTTAGACCGTTCACAGTCCCCTTTTTTTTGGAAGGTCGTCATGATTGATAGTCGCCGTTATTAGGGTCGTCACGCAACGCTCCTCCCCACTATTACATGATTGAGCGCTTACCAGTTCGGGTGGCAGTTGGTTTCATATGTACCGAGGGGGCGCCCCCAAAAGTGGACTTGACACTCATGATCATCCAAGATGGCCACCCGTAACGTAAAGTCTTTGATCTCTACAATCTTATGGGAAAATAGGAAACTGTGTATAGTCTAACCAGTCTTTGTCAACTTGCTAAACGATTTGCTGATACTAATTGTTAGATTGGACGAGGCAGTTTGAAAGGTCTCAGATGCCAATTCTAGTGAAGAACTGTCGGAAGTCATACACAACCCATCATGCATTCCGGGTAGGGCCTTACACACGTCATAGCCAATGGGACTAGCAACCTTGTGGATGTCGGTGTAACATGCGTGAATTGTAAAATTAAAGGATCAGTGAAACATTTGGTACGTTAATCTTGTTTAAAAAAAGCAAGATAAACGGTAATGGAGCATCTGGGCCATCTGAAGAGTGACGATACCTTTAATTTTAAGAGTAGTTTTGCCCCGTTGCCAGCATGTAGAATTGACTACTAATGAGGATGTCCGCTTGTTCTTGGTTGTGACCGTTTTGTTTGTTCTTTTGCCTATTCTTGTCCTTCGTGAAATACCCTAGACTTGCTGTCACTGCAAAATGAAGTCTTACTAAATTATATTTTTCTCGAAAAAGTACGAGGGGCACACGGCTTACCTCCCCTGCTCCTACTACGACAATGACGTGGCTGTACCTTAGCGATCCGTTTTGAACCGCGAATTCTAGATTTCGAGTTGTACCTACAATGATAAGTATCTTTTAATCTAAATTACGCCAAAACGTCTTTGAAAGAGCTCTAGAGGAGATCTAGAACACAGACAATTGAGGACACAACAAAAGACAGTCACAAGGTAATACGTTTTTTGGCTTGTTTCGTTGTTTTTATTATTATTACTATTACTATTATTTTGTAATGGTTGTTGAATGCAAGATGAAACAGATGCGAACAAATAGCAGGGCAAGGCACACCACTTTATCCCTTGAAGCCCTGTACTTTTTTGGGGGGAGGGGGTGACTGAAAAGCATTTTAATGGGGTCAGTCATAAATTATTCTTTTAAACTAAAAAATTCTCGTAGCCCCCCACGTCCCCGTAAATTATGAAAGCTCCTGCCTCAGGTTCCTAACACGATCAATATGTCAACTTCAACTTCAACTTCAACTTTCTTCAAATTTGGAACTACAACAAAAGATACGTTGGGACTGGCCTGCAGTTAGCGAGGGTATTCAAGGCAGGCCAGGCTACATAATTTACTACAAACTAGACAAATACAAAGAAATTAGACAAAAAATAAGTACATTTTTTAATTAGTAAAATCCAGCTAGTGGTCTATTATCAATGCTGCGTTCTGATTGCTTGAGCTACTACTAGGCTATATGTTATAGCCCACTAGTAGCGGAAAGTGCGGGCTTTTTGGCGGCAAAGAAGGATTAAAGACTAGCTTTAAGTAGCTAAACAAATTTTTTTCTCCATATTTTTGACCAACTAGTTGGATTTTACTAAAACAATTATTCCTCTCGCCCTCATGGCCTCTGAGTCAACAGCCCATGAGGCCGAAGGCCGAATGGGCTATTGACTCAGAGCCCATTCGGGCTCAAGGAATAATTGTTAAATAGTTTACAGTAAATAAATACTATTTTACTTAAATACAAAGACATTATTAAAGTGAAAATTTTAAAAATAAAATGAAAGTAAATGACAAGAGAATTACTTTTTCATTTTCACAATAATCGTATCCACATCAAAAGAGGAGTCTTCAGTTTAAAGGATATCGAGTAGCATTGCTTTTAGGGATCTTTTAAAAGTTTTTTTCGGTCTCAGTTTCTTTAAGAATTTGAGGTATCCCATTCCAAATTTTGACCCCAACACGCGAAAAAGCATTTCGTTTGACATTGAGTCGAGCTTCTTTAGCATAAAAATGTTCAGACGTTGAGGCACTTGTATTGTAAGTATGAACACTAGAAATTCGCGAGAAGAGTTTCAAAATATTATCCAGAGCAGTGTTTTTATTTATATCATATATAAGACTACAAACGGATTCATGATATAGAGAATGTAAAGGTAGAATTTTTGCATTGGCAAAAAAAATTACTGTCAATAAAACAAAAAGGCAAAAGTTTAGAAAGCGTTGATGCGAGTTAACGTTAAAGTGAGTAAAGTACAGCTTTCCTTGAGTACATTTAGTTCGTTCGTCGTTCAATTTACCAAAATATAATGATTGAAATGCGAGGAAGTTATTTTGGCAGTTGGGAAGAAATTTTGTGGCTGCTGTCTTTGTAGAGAGGTGCAAAGAGGTGACAGTTGAGTGATAGAGAGATTAATAGGGAATGTCCACAGGGACAATAAACAGTGGCCGTTGTACAGAGATGGGTGTTGGTAAAGGTTCGACCGTGGTTTGGAATAACAGTATTAGTCTGTCCCAGGCTCTCAGATAGTGGAGACGTCGAGAAAACGATGTCAAGGGAAAGAAAAGAAAGGGCCGGGGTGGTTTCCTCTGTTCCTGACCCTTGTCGTTTTTCGCATGAGTTTTCACGATTAGTTTGCACTCTACTGCCTGGGAGTCTGGAACTGGCTATTAAGGGTTATTGACACGACATTTGTATTCAAAAGCATTATTATTCGGTCAGTATAAAACATAGACTGCGGACTGCGGACCACGGACTGCGGACTGGGTATAAAATACGGGCTAGGTATAAAACGCGGACTACGGACTGAGTATAAAATGCGGACTACGAGCTATGTACATAAAAATTAACAGCCTTAGAAAGGTAAAAATGAGAGAAACGGAAAGCGGGCTTGCATAAAACAGTAGTTCCAGCTCCTTGCCTCACACAAAAACATCCTGTAAGCCGGTCACGCAGTCTATATTCTCCTCATGTGGAGAAGGAAAGCATACTGCACGGACAAGGAAGGTTATGCCACCATTCAAGGCAACTGAAATTAAACTCTGAATGAATCAGAGAAGCATCGAATAAAAGGAATAGTATTGGTGTTAGCCGAGTCAGAGTAAAATTCCTAAAGGTGCCTCTATTCCGTTTCAAATAAATCTTTGGGAATATGAGGAAATGAAAAACTCAGACGAGGTCAATATAGGGGCATTCCGCGAGGTAAAAAGCAGTATTTAGGCGGGAGGGATTACTCACCTATACGTGAATAATAACCGAAATGAATCATCCAACCCAACGTTATATTCTACGCGATGATTATGATGACATAATTTACACCCTGCTCCTGAACCCCGGAAGGGGTACTGCTAGGAATTTTTTGGTGGGGTTACGCCCCCTGGTTCTCTAAATCCTTACGCTGTTTCAGAATAAAAAATGTCATTTTCCACACCCGTTTTCAGACCTGATCCCTAAAATCCATACCCATTTCCAGACCTGGCCTAATTTAGCCTGTTCCAGGCTCTCAAATAAAGAGGAGACTAGCCAGTTTCCTCTCGTTGTATTTTCGCACTTTCTCAATTTAGCGGACCCAACTATCTCGGACCCTGGAACAGGCTAGGCCTAATTAGGCAGAAATTATGTCATCGTTATAAATTTATAGATTAGAGCGCAACAGTAGATCATTCTCTCTAGAGCGCAAACAAAAAATTCTTAAATCTAGAATTGAAAACGATAAATACATTCACACATGTACGCTCCCGTAGTTTCCTCGAAAACGATACCCGATTCCAAATCAAAATAGGCAAAGTGTTTTCAGACCACCAAAACGGCCCATATACCCTACCCTTTAGGGCGGC
This sequence comes from Porites divaricata, assembly GCA_038088405.1. Classification (NCBI taxonomy): domain Eukaryota; kingdom Metazoa; phylum Cnidaria; class Anthozoa; order Scleractinia; family Poritidae; genus Porites; species Porites divaricata. The sequence continues at coordinate 17,607,811 of JBBMOI010000007.1, forward strand.
AAATACGTATATGGCTTATATGAGAGAGTACCCCCCGGGTCCTTACCCCTTTCATAGTTGTTAGAGACCGAGACCATGTCTACAATGGGTGAAGAAGATAGCGTTTTTGTCAGGTTCTTGATTCAAGGAACCTCCACCAAGAATTTCTATTTTATACCCAGTCCGCAGTCTGCAGTCCGCGTTTTACACCTAGTCCATATTTTATACCCAGTCCGCAGTCCGTAGTCCGCAGTCCGCAGTCCGCAGTCCCTCTTTTATACTGACTGCATTATTATTTCGTGTGACAAATGAAGTGGAACAAGCCATCGCATCCATGTTGGATAATTTATCATGTCTGTTTTACAAATACCTCTACAACTGTGATTAGGATGTGATACTCAAAACAGGAAGAGGAGGTGCAGTTTTACATGTAAAATGTCTGCGATCGAATATAACGATTTATTGCGCCAAATCAGCCAAAGACTCGACAACATAAATGCAGGCCAGCAATTACTTGTGATATGCAGAGGAAAGTTGGCGGCTCGTAATGAGGAAAGCATCCCTACCATGTCGTTGTTTTTAGAATTAGAAGAGAAAGGATTTCTGAGTCCCGATCGTCTAAAGGTATTGAAGGACATTTTAAAAGGCGTCGAGGAATGGGCTTTTCTAAAAAACGTTGAAAAGTTTGAGTGCAAAAGAAAGGAATACAACAACTTGCTTGAGCAGATTATACGAGAACTCGACGAGCTTAATGATCTGGAACGACTCATCTCGATTTGCAGAGGAAATATAACAGAAGGAAGACGAGCGAGCATCCACGATGTTAGATCATTGTTTAAGGAGTTAGAAAGCCAATATTGTCGTGGAGTAGACTGCCTCGAAATTGTGAAGGAGATTTTGACCCAGACGGGAAAAACCGATCTGCTTAAGGAAGTGGAAGAGTTCGAGCAACGACAAAGGCGTAAAATGAAGTTTGAAAAGCAAAAAGGTATTTATCCGGGTTTACCTCGGTGTAAAATCCTGTGAAGTTTTTCTTTGGTTTCTAGCTATTATTTTTCTTGGCTCTATTGTGTTGACTTCTCAGTGGCTTCTTTGTATTCATTGTTTTACGTCACTCGTGAGTTTCACAGGATTTTACACCGAGGATGAGCCATTTCTCAATGCACGTTAAGATGTAAATTTCATTACTTCCCCTAAGTACCAGTTTACATAGTAAATTGTAAATTAATGTAACGATACTGCGGCTTGTCAACCGTACACCCTAAATATAACTAGTCTAGAGTTGAGTTAGAGATTTAAAGTATGTCCGTTCTACTGTACTCTGATCAACCTTATTGCTAGCATAGCACTGTGAATGGATATAATATTGAAATGAGTAGAAAAAAAATCAAAATAGTTTTTTCGCTATGAGCCAGCATTTTTGCTCAGCTATTAAAAACGACTGACTACCACTTGCAACGCAACCTTTGAATCTCTTCCATCAGTTGTTACAGGTAATTACCTAAAAGAGAGAACAATCATTTTGACCCTTTAATGCCGGAAAAATAGATTTAGAGGAGTATTGTTTTGAATTATAAGGCCCTCGAAATTAAATTATCATTAAAGTGGAGTGCTCAGAACCTTAACCCAAAGTTACCTCGCGGTAATTTCTCTCTCCTCCTGTATGGGTATTCTAATAAAAATAAATTGAACAAGAGAGAAATCACAAGCTCATTCTCTCTTGATTGAATTAATTGAAAAATAGTCCCAGTTATGCAGTGAACCCTTTTCTGGGTTGGGGAGGATGAAAGGGAACTGTACTTTAGCTGCTATGCTGAAGGTACTTACCCACTGTGTGAAATAAGTCGTGTCATGGTCCCAATATTAGTCGATATGAACCCGTGTTTTTTAGAAAAAAGGAAGTATGGAGAGGTATCGTGTTCCGGACACGCAGCGCATACATCGAGTATCAGGGCCCGTATTCTCCCTTCACTTTAACATGTGCACATACATATCCCATAAAAGTATCCAGGTGTAATTTGTCATACTCGACTTGAGTAGTTTTAGATGGCAGCCCCAAAACCCCGGTTTATGATTTAGACAAGCCTAATCGGAACTGATCCTTTCCCTAAACCACTCAACCAGGTAAACAAAACTCAGCACAACTGGGTTGAGACTAAGACAGGCTTTTTTGACAGCATACTGTAAAATTAGGTAAATACAAGAACATAATTCTGATCCGTTTCTGACTACGTTTTTTTTCCAAATCAAAAGGTCAAGTGAAGTGTCTACTAGTTTGATAATAGCTTTGTAATAGCTTAAGCAATTAGATTATAATAAGTGAACAAATTTAAGTCGGATAGTGGGAACCATAAGATAAGGAACATACACCATCAAATCCAAAAGCCAACACAGAAAGAGTGGCGGGAATGCATAGTTTTTCGCTGGCAGGCCCAGGAAGTAGGGAATAAATTAAAGTTTAAACAAAAAGGATGGCAACCAAGGGAGGGGACTCAGTGGAAGTGATTATGACTGAAAGTCAGAGAATATTAATGTAGCTTGTATACTGCGGCCCACTTCACAGTTTCAAACATTGACCGGACCAACAACCACATTCTTTAAAAAACTGGTAATGATGTTGGCTGTGTCAAGTTCATGTCTCAGTTCAGATGATCATGTCATATTAAGCAGTGCGGATAATCCATTTACCTTGTCTCCTTTATCCTTTCCATCACATTGAACTCGGGGAATTAGGGGATGTAAAAAAATACTCACACACCCACACACTTCTATTCCGCAAAACTGAAGAGTGGGAAGGTTTCCCCGATGGTATGGTCTCCCTCTAAGTCCATTAACACTTCTACTGTCACACATAACACACACTTACCTCACAATAGCACCCTTAGCGGCAGACAGTGGTAACATAAAACATACAGAGGTCACACTGTTGTCCTTTTCCATATTATGTTAATAATACACATTGCAAATTTATTTCTGACTGTTGTCTGATGAAGATCCTGATGTAGATCCTCTGCAAATACTGCTAAAAACTGGACTGAAAACACTGCAAGTAAAGGCGTGGATCTACACCGGCTTAAACCGTTTACTGAAATCGGTCAGATTTTTCATAATAAAATATTTTCAATAATGAAAAACACTTTCCAAGATAAATCTGGCCAATATCCCATCTGAATGACTCGGAAACCTTAGAAAGGGGACTAGGGAGTTAAAAATCGAAAAACGTTCTTAAGGGAGCCTGCCCCCAGAACCCGTAGAAGCTTGCACCTTCGGCGCACGTTTAGGAAATGGTTCAGTATTTTTCCTAGATCCGCGCCTGGAGCAAAAAGGATAGTGTCGTCCTTAGCCACCAGGACCATGTGGGGGGGAGCAAGCAAGATTCTGTCTATCTCGCTATCGGACTAACAAAATTACAGTTAAACATAACATACTATATATGTTCTGTCTGTTATCTTCTAACAGGATTCCCGTCGTCATGGCAAAGGTATACAGCAGGTAAGATTTTATTTTTTTATTACGCTATCAGACTAGGATGGACGAACGGAAACTAAACCCTTTATTTAAAACACACCATATTTGTGTGAAAGAAAATGAATGTCAGTGACGTGGTACATACATTTCAGTGCTAAAACGAAAATGATCAATCACTCTGCCCGTTTTTGAAAAATCTCTGAGGAGCATAATGTGGCGAGTAACAGGCCGGCAGTTCTGCCCTTTTCAGGTCTATTAATAAAACTACTGTTTCAGCTAGACAGACTAAGACAAAACCCTACAGCTGTAGAAGGCACAAGTGTAATAACTTGACCCAATTGTAAAAAATTAAAGGTCCCATCTGTAATCACATTACTTGGGACCCAAGCGTAATAAAGGTCCTATCTGTGATAACATTTGGACCCAAGTTTGATAAAGGTCGTTTTTGGAAATTAAAGTTACCTTTATACTCAAACCGGTGGTAATAATACAAGCAATAAATTGTGGCCAATAAGAGGTAAAAAGTATAATATCACTGACCTGCAGAAAGCAACCCCTGCCATCTAATTTTATCTTCATGGCTTTCACGTCACTGTCAAACTGTATTTTGCACTTACTGCACTCTTAGGAGAATTCTTACGTTATCTTAATTCATTCGATCATCAATTTAAGGAAATTCTGGAAATTTTTTGAAAGCCATATAATCTGTATTTAGCAGCGGCATTTGCTTTATTAGATTTCACTAATGTATAACGAACAATTTTAAACTTGTGTTGCCGGTAAAGGTATTCCTTTTCAGTACAAGTAATGACAGTCATGAATCCTGTTAATAAAATTCAGCCGTGACGAATGAGAATACAGAGAGAATGAAATTAACAGATTCCACTGAGTTGAAAACTGTTATTTTAATTACTCTGATATTTTGTATAAGAGAATGCAAATGACATATCTATTTCTTCTGGAGCGATGAATGTTTTTAAAAGCACGTTTAAGCCAGTTAAACATTTGCCAAAGCTTAAACTGATAGCCATTGCTAGATTCTGTTGTGTTTTGTCCTGTTCATTTTTTTCTCGTTCCGTTTGGTCACATGACCTGTGATGTCAGCCTTTTAAGTTAAGATAACCATGTAAAGACTGTTGTTCACATGTCTCATATCATCTAAGCTAGGACCACAGGTCATAACAGATGAGACCTTTATTACACTTGGGTCCAAATGTTATTGCAGATGGGACCTTTATCATTCTTGGATTCGAAATGTTATTCCACTTGTGTCTTCTACTAGCGTGCTTTACAAATATCTGATACGAATAACAATTTTGCCCCTAATATGATAGCCTGAGATCATGCCCTCTCCCTATTGACCCTGTATGTCTGTCACGGGAAGAGGGCATGATACATTTGTTTGTCGGATCACATGTAAAAGAGCCAGAATCTGAACTTTTTCTGATTGGATAGGAAACAATACGAATGATTTGCGCCGTTTCGATTGGCCAAAATGCCGCCATCCGTTAGTTGTTGCTGATTTCCGTCCGCATTTTTGCTTGCGCAATGCGGCAGTGAATACACAAGCGAGTTCGTTATGAAATTTCTGCCGGCTCGGTTTCCTTGAATTTGAAGAATGCCTAAATAGAAATTTCATCCATTGAAATATTTTCCATCTCATCGTATACTAAACATTCACCGATCATTTGAATGCAATTTGATACCTGCTACAAGTTACAGAAGCGACAAACGGGTTCACTTTTCAAATAATCAATTCATGAACGGAATCTTGACCTGCAATACTCGTCACAAATCGTTGAAACAGAAGGCATTTGTCTTGAATTTTCTCCGAATTTCATACATTCACTCTTCACACCTTTGTTCTCAATCAAATGCACCCTTCTCCTTCCCCAATGTTGAGCCACGCGTATTTTGGAGCACTGAGGTGACTGCAAACCCCAAATCAACATTGGGGAGGGGAAAATCGCACAAGTGTTTCAAGATTTCTGACCAGTATTGTAGCAGTATTTCATCACAAAAACAACACATTTAAAATTTCTTTTTTAGGAAGCGCCATCTGAACATGGACGAACTTAAAAATTTTCTTTTCCCTAAAATTGATTTCAAAAGAGACATTATTTGCTTCCCTTATGGTAAACGCTTATTTGCTAATAACATGACAGGTCAAGCAGACGTTACATTATGTAAATTAGGGGGCGGTTGACGGCTTGTTAAATAAATGTATCAGGCGTTATTTTTTTCCCTCTCGAGCCAAAGAAGCAAAGAAACCAAAAAGAAAGAAAAAAAAGAACGCCTGATCTCAGGTTATTAATATGTTTAATTAACTTATTTAAGAATTCTAGCAAATTTCAGTAAAAATTTTAATACAAAAATTTAATTCTACAACAAAATGTACCTTTCATTATTATTTAGCTGTTATCTTACAGCTCATTTGTAGAGATCGTTGTTTTTCTATCATAATCTTGCTATATGATTATTGGTTTTGCTGTGGTATCCACTTTCACATAACACCTTTATAGTTAACTTATAAAAATCACTTTAAAATACAGTTTCAAAAGACAGATACCAACCTTCATGTTTGAAAGCAACACCTCCCTACTAGTGGTCAACGTTTAAGAGCCCAGGTTTTTCAAGGCAGTTAAGTAAATTTGCTGCTTTGAGTTCTCCTCCAGACACTTTCGGGGTAATGCTCCATTCAAGTTCACCCATTAGTTACCTCAGAGTCTTTGATTTCTTTTTTTTTTTTGTGACCCAGCTCAGTTATGACTTAAGCAGTGTAAAAAGTAATCTTATCAGGACTGCAAACAGTTGTTGCATGGCATTGAGTTTTAAGTGGAATTTAGGTTCTCGGGCCCAATTCCTAAAAGGCCGATTAACGCTAATCTAAGAATAAAATTACGCTCTAGCTTTTGTATTTACTTTCTTATGCATTGCTTAGATCGTGTAACATCTTGTGTTGTAATTATTCATGGCTAGTTTGTTCATTGGCTTTTTGGTTGAGAGATGCGTCGCTTGTCAAAGTCGGAAATCCGATTTCGGATGGCATCGCATCGTTTTCGTTTTTACCTTGCTTGATGCGATTTAAAATTCTCAAGCGACTCTCGCGTTACTTGATAGCTTTTAGGAACCGCATCTCGAAAGGTAAGCCTAAGTAATGATTGCATTTGATGTTTGTTTTTTTAGATCTAATTTCATGTAGTCGAGCACAATTTTATGCGGCAAGTTTATGCACGTTTCACTGACGTTTGAAAGATTTGAGACAATAGGGCCATTTATACGAGAAAAAATAAGACGCGTCTTACATAAGACGCGTCTTAAATAAGACGTGAACTTTCCGTATAAACGGCACATTTGTCTAAAATAAGACGCGTCTTAGCTAAGTCGCGTCTTATTTTAGACAAATGTGCCGTTTATACGGAAAGTTCACGTCTTATTTTTTCTCGTATAAATGGCCCTATTGAACCTACCTAATATCAGGTTTGATATAAGGTTACAGAACTTTAAAAAGCCTTTAGATATATTTTCTCACCGCAAATAGAAAGAAAACGTTCCGAAGAATATTTAGTTATAAATTTGGTTGTAGAAAGAAAACTTTGAGCGATTTTCTTGCCTCGAGTTTATCTTTAAGAAAAGCAAACACCGCGAGGCCGGCTTAAAACATAAAGTTATTAAGCTTTAAGACTCAGGATTTTTCGAAACGCTTTAATACTTATCTTCGTGAATGAAAATTGTTGTGTCTGTAAATGTTTAACCGAATTATATTTGTTTTAGTGATTGTTAGTAGTCTCTCTTGCAATTTAAATCGCTGTGCTGTTTGTTTTCAGTCGTTCATGAACATCGCTTACTATCTTTTTGCCGCGCGTATCAAACGCTTTTCAAGATTACACATCGTTATAAAACCCTTAAATAAAAAAAAAACCCAATAAATTATTTATGTTGAAGCATAACTATTTTAATGTTCACTTCAAATTTGGCGCTCGAGGTCTGTATGATAAATAGTACGGTTTCACCTCAGATGTGATGTGTAAAAAGTATAAAAGGTTGGTTTACATATCCCCGGATTTGTTGGCAAGATTTTATAAAGTAAACTTGTCGAAAGCAAAAAATTCGCCCTGATTTGTTTTCCAAGAATTTGTTTTCCAGGTATAATCCACTGTGATCAAGAACCATTACGGCTCTTGAATGTGATCGAAGATGATTGCTTTGTTTGGATGTTTTATATGGCTATCAACTCGATGTAAGATGTTTCACTCTAAAATCACTTAGCCTTTCCCATATGAATTTCCCCTTAATTAAGTTAACTGATTTGTGGATTACAAGTTTATTGTTTGATTTAAATAATAAATTTATTAATGGGAGCTTCGCTTTTAACCCTGGCTAAATCTATATATCAACAGTATTCACGACTGTTATTACTTGTACTGAAAAGGCCGAGTACCTTTACCGGCAATTTAAAATTGTTCCTTATACATTAGTGAAATCTAATAAAGCAAATGCCGCTGCTAAATACAAATTATATGGCTTTCAAAAAATTTCCAGAATTTCCTTAAATGGATGATCGAAGGAATTAAGATATCGTAGGAATTTTAACGTTATAACAACAAAAACCACTCTCCTAAAAGCGCAGTAAGTGCAAAATACAGTTTGATAGTGACGTGAAAGCCATGAAGATAAAATTAAATGGTAGGGATTGCTTTCTGCACGTCCGCGATCTTACACTTTTTACCTCTTATTGGCCATAACTTGTTGCTGGTATTATTACCACCGGTTTGAGTATAAAGGTAACTTTTCCAAATACGGCCTTAATTAAACTCGGGTCTAAATGTCCTTTATTACGCTTGGGTCCAAAATAATGTGATTACAGTTGGAACTTTTTCACTATTGGGTCCAGTTATTACACTTGTGCCTTCTAATAACGTGCTTTGCAAATATCTGATACGAATAACAATTTTGCCCCTTATGTTCAACTTAGTTAAGAATTCTAGCAAATTTCAGTAAAATTTTAATACAAAGATTTAATTGTACATCAAAAAGTACCTTTCATTATCATTAAGCTGTTACTTTTCGGGTCATTGCAGAGATCGTTGTTTTGTTATCATAATCTTGCTATATGATTATTGGTTTTGCTGTGGTATCCACTTTCACCTTACACCTTTCTAGTTAAAATATAAATATCAATTTTAAATACAGTTTAAAAAGACAGATACCAACTTTCATGTTCAAAAGCAACAAATCTCTACTAGTGTTTAACGTTTAAGAGCCCAGTTTTTTCAAGGCAGTTAAGTAATTTCGCCTCTTTGAGTTCTTATTTTCATCGCAAAGGCCACTGGTTTTCCTTTTGGGGGGATTATCTTTGGCTCCAGTCACCTCCAGACACTTTCGGGGTAATGCTCCATTCACGTTCACCCATTAGCTGTCTCTTTGTTTTCTCTTTTTTTTGTGGCCAAGCTCACTTATGACGTAAGCAATGTAAAAAGTAATCTTATCAGCACTGCAAACAGTTGTTGCATGGCATTGAGTTTTGAGTGGAGCCTAATTTCTAAAAGGCCGATTAACGCTGATCTAGGGAAAAAATTGAGCTCTTCTTTTTGTATTTACTTTCCTATGAATTGGTTAGATCGTGTAACATCTTGTGGTATAATTACTGTATCTTGTAAACTTGTGTTGCATTTGCATGTTGTTAGACAAGTAAACGGCCGTGCTTGAAATTTGGCTTAATCTTGGGTTAAACTTAACCATCCTTTCACGAACAGGGTCTATAATCTAAGAGTCGGCCATACTTTCCTAATAGGGCAACAATGCACAGGAGAGGAGACCCTTTTGTGGCCTGTACCAGAGCGACCTATTCATACCGAACTACAATAACGTTCAGCAGCGCCTGATCATGCAGAAGCTGGCGCAGCAAAGCCCTGTCTCCTGTCCCCACTGGCTAATGCCATTTTAAATTATCACCAAACGAAACTTACAAAATACCTCCCTAAAGCTCACTCCAAACTACACTCAATTATGGCTGGTAGTATAATAGCACAGCAAGGGTTTTGACGACTTATTCTTGAAACTCTAGCTGGTATTCGGAGTTGTGATTTTATATCAGCTTTTGCAGATAAGCCATTTGCTTTGTCTCTTTCATCCTTTTCAGATTAGAAATAAAGTTACTTACTTTAAAGATATGCGATCTCAGTAATCTCTCTAATAGTAAGCATATATCATGTGCATTATCTAAACCATTTCTAATAGTTGTAGCTCGCTCAGCCACCCTTATTTACTCGTCAGTTTCAAAAGGTTCCTGTGTTTTTCCTACGTACAAAAAGACCCAATATTATCTTGTAAGTGTTGGCACTCGACTAGTGACAAGTTGAGTTTCACCACATAGTTTCACTACATTTCGGACCTTACCTGTCAAATCACATGTTTTCTTACGTAGTTTAACCTTTTTTCCCGATTACTAATTTCATGGAAAAGTCCCATCGTCTGCTACTTAAGATAGTACCCGATGATTTAACCGATATATGCATACGAGAGGGGATATAACAAAAGGAACTTGAAAGTGATAATAAAGGTGTCAAAGATTAAGTACTAAATTTTGGTCGTTCACTTTCTAATTTCCTATTTTTTTGTTTGTTTTCTATGTTGACTCTACCCAATTCATCAGTTAGTAAGTATAATTTGTTTTTCGATAACGTTTAAATAGTGAATGCTTAATAATGGTGTTGCGGTTGTTTCAAACACAACTGATCTCTGATTGAACTACATTTAAGTATACAGTTGCTATAATATGAAAAAAAAAATTTTGCCATAGTCTAAATCATGGTAAACTTGTGGCACCAAAATTTAAGATTAGAAATAAAGTTACTTACCTTAATGATATGCGATCTCAGTAATCTCTGTAATAATAAGCATATATCACATGCATCATCCAAACCATTTTACCAGTAGTTGTAGCTTGTTAAGCCACCCTTAATTGCTCATCAGTTTTAAAAGGTTCCTGTTATTTTCCTAGTTACCAATAGACCCAACATTATTTGTAGATGTTGGCACTCGATTAGTGACATATTGAGGTTCACCACTTAGTTTCACTACATTTCGGATCTTACCTGTCAAATCAAATGTTTTGTTACGTAGTTATACCTTTTTGGCAATTAGTACTTTCCTGGAGAAGTCCCCTCTTCAATTATTTTAAATAGTACCCGATGATTTCACCGATATATGCATACGAGAGGGGATCTAACAAAAGGAATTTGAAAGTGATAATAAAGGTGTCAAAGAGTAAGTACTAAATTTTGGTCGTTCACTTTCTAATTTCCTATTTTTTTGTTTGTTTTCTATGTTGACTCTACCCAATTCATCAGGTGGTAAGTATGATTTGTTTTTCGATGACGTTTAATTAGTGAATGCTTAATAATGGTGTTGCGATTGTTTCAAACACAACTGATCTCTGATTGAACCACATTTAAGTATACAGTTACTATGATATGTATAATAATGAACATTTTCACCATTGTCTACATCATGGTAAACTTGTGGCACCAAAATTTAAGATTAGAAATAAAGTTACTTACCTTAATGATATGCGATCTCAGTAATCTCTTTAATAAAAAGCATATATCACATGCATTATCAAAACCATATTACCAGTAGTTGTAGCTTGTTAAGCCACCCTTAATTGCTCATCAGTTTTAAAAGGTTCCTTTTATTTTCCTAGTTACCAATAGCCCCAAGATTATTTGTAGGTGTTGGCACTCGATTAGTGACATATTAAGGTTTACGACATAGTTTCACTACATTTCGGACCTTACCTGTCAAATCAAATGTTTTGTTACGTAGTTATACCTTTTTTTCAATTAGTACTTTCCTGGAGAAGTCCCCTCTTCAATTATTTTAAATAGTACCCGATGATTTAACCGATCTATGCATACGAGAGGGGATCTAACAAAAGGAATTTGAAAGTGATAATAAAGGTGTCAAAGAGTAAGTACTAAATTTTGGTCACTCACTTTCTAATTTCCTATTTTTTTGTTTGTTTTCTATGTTGACTCTACCCAATTCATCAGATGGTAAGTATGATTTGTTTTTCGATGACGTTTAATTAGTGAATGCTTAATAATGGTACCGGTGTTGCGATTGTTTCAAACACACCTGATCTCTGATTGAACCACATTTAAGTATACAGTTACTATGATACGTATAATAATGAACATTTTCACCATTGTCTACATCATGGTAAACTTGTGGCACCAAAATTTAAGATTAGAAATAAAGTTACTTACCTTAATGATATGCGATCTCAGTAATCTCTTTAATAAAAAGCATATATCACATGCATTATCAAAACCATATTACCAGTAGTTGTAGCTTGTTAAGCCACCCTTAATTGCTCATCAGTTTTAAAAGGTTCCTTTTATTTTCCTAGTTACCAATAGCCCCAAGATTATTTGTAGGTGTTGGCACTCGATTAGTGACATATTAAGGTTTACGACATAGTTTCACTACATTTCGGACCTTACCTGTCAAATCAAATGTTTTGTTACGTAGTTATACCTTTTTTTCAATTAGTACTTTCCTGGAGAAGTCCCCTCTTCAATTATTTTAAATAGTACCCGATGATTTAACCGATCTATGCATACGAGAGGGGATCTAACAAAAGGAATTTGAAAGTGATAATAAAGGTGTCAAAGAGTAAGTACTAAATTTTGGTCACTCACTTTCTAATTTCCTATTTTTTTGTTTGTTTTCTATGTTGACTCTACCCAATTCATCAGATGGTAAGTATGATTTGTTTTTCGATGACGTTTAATTAGTGAATGCTTAATAATGGTACCGGTGTTGCGATTGTTTCAAACACACCTGATCTCTGATTGAACCACATTTAAGTATACAGTTACTATGATATGTATAATAATGAACATTTTCACCATTGTCTACATCATGGTAAACTTGTGGCACCAAAATTTAAGATTAGAAATAAAGTTACTTACCTTAATGATATGCGATCTCAGTAATCTCTGTAATAATAAGCATATATCACATGCATTATCCAAACCATTTTACCAGTAGTTGTAGCTTGTTAAGCCACCCTTAATTGCTCATCAGTTTTAAAAAGTTCCTGTTATTTTCCTAGTTACCAATAGACCCAACATTATTTGTAGGTGTTGGCACTCGATTAGTGACATATTAAGGTTTACGACATAGTTTCACTACATTTCGGACCTTACCTGTCAAATCAAAAGTTTTGTTACGTAGTTATACCTTTTTTGCAATTAGTACTTTCCTGGAGAAGTCCCCTCTTCAATTATTTTAAATAGTACCCGATGATTTAACCGATATATGCATACGAGAGGGGATCTAACAAAAGGAATTTGAAAGTGATAATAAAGGTGTCAAAGAGTAAGTACTAAATTTTGGTCGTTCACTTTCTAATTTCCTATTTTTTTGTTTGTTTTCTATGTTGACTCTACCCAATTCATCAGATGGTAAGTATGATTTGTTTTTCGATGACGTTTAATTAGTGAATGCTTAATAATGGTACCGGTGTTGCGATTGTTTCAAACACACCTGATCTCTGATTGAACCACATTTAAGTATACAGTTACTATGATATGTATAATAATGAACATTTTCACCATTGTCTACATCATGGTAAACTTGTGGCACCAAAATTTAAGATTAGAAATAAAGTTACTTACCTTAATGATATGCGATCTCAGTAATCTCTGTAATAATAAGCATATATCACATGCATTATCCAAACCATTTTACCAGTAGTTGTAGCTTGTTAAGCCACCCTTAATTGCTCATCAGTTTTAAAAGGTTCCTGTTATTTTCCTAGTTACCAATAGACCCAACATTATTTGTAGGTGTTGGCACTCAATTAGTGACGTATTGAGGTTCACCACTTAGTTTCACTACATTTCGGATCTTAGCTGTTAAATCAAATGTTTTGTTACGTAGTTATCCTTTTTTTGCAATTAGTACTTTCATGGAGGAGTCCCCTTTTCAATTATTTTAAATAGTACCCGATGATTTAACCAATATATGCATACGAGAGGGAATCTAACAAAAAGAAATTTGAAAGTGATAATAAAGGTGTCAAAGATTAAGTACTAAATTTTGGTCGTTCACTTTCTAATGTCCTATTTTTTTGTTTGTTTTCTATGTTGACTCTACCCAATTCATCAGTGTGTAAGTATGATTTGTTTTTCGGTGACGTTTAATTAGTGAATGCTTAATAATGGTGTTGCGATTGTTTCAAACACAACTGATCTCTGATTGAACCACATTTAAGTATACAGTTACTATGATATGTATAATAATGAACATTTTCACCATTGTCTACATCATGGTAAACTTGTGGCACCAAAATTTAAGATTAGAAATAAAGTTACTTACCTTAATGATATGCGATCTCAGTAATCTCTGTAATAATAAGCATATATCACATGCATTATCCAAACCATTTTACCAGTAGTTGTAGCTTGTTAAGCCACCCTTAATTGCTCATCAGTTTTAAAAAGTTCCTGTTATTTTCCTAGTTACCAATAGACCCAACATTATTTGTAGATGTTGGCACTCAATTAGTGACGTATTGAGGTTCACCACTTAGTTTCACTACATTTCGGATCTTAGCTGTTAAATCAAATGTTTTGTTACGTAGTTATCCTTTTTTTGCAATTAGTACTTTCATGGAGGAGTCCCCTTTTCAATTATTTTAAATAGTACCCGATGATTTAACCAATATATGCATACGAGAGGGGATCTAACAAAAAGAAATTTGAAAGTGATAATAAAGGTGTCAAAGATTAAGTACTAAATTTTGGTCGTTCACTTTCTAATGTCCTATTTTTTTGTTTGTTTTCTATGTTGGCTCTACCCAATTCATCAGTGTGTAAGTATGATTTGTTTTTCGATGACGTTTAATTAGTGAATGCTTAATAATGGTGTTGCGATTGTTTCAAACACAACTGATCTCTGATTGAACCACATTTAAGTATACAGTTACTATGATATGTATAATAATGAACATTTTCACCATTGTCTACATCATGGTAAACTTGTGGCACCAAAATTTAAGATTAGAAATAAAGTTACTTACCTTAATGATATGCGATCTCAGTAATCTCTGTAATAATAAGCATATATCACATGCATTATCCAAACCATTTTACCAGTAGTTGTAGCTTGTTAAGCCACCCTTAATTGCTCATCAGTTTTAAAAGGTTCCTGTTATTTTCCTAGTTACCAATAGACCCAACATTATTTGTAGATGTTGGCACTCGATTAGTGACATATTGAGGTTCACCACTTAGTTTCACTACATTTCGGATCTTACCTGTCAAATCAAATGTTTTGTTACGTAGTTATACCTTTTTGGCAATTAGTACTTTCCTGGAGAAGTCCCCTCTTCAATTATTTTAAATAGTACCCGATGATTTAACCGATATATGTATACGAGAGGGGATCTAACATAAGGAATTTGAAAGTGATAATTAAGGTGTCAAAGAGTAAGTACTAAATTTTGGTTGTTCACTTTCTAATTTCCTATTGTTTTGTTTGTTTTCTATGTTGACTCTACCCAATTTATCAGGTCGTAAGTATGATTTGTTTTTCGATGACGTTTAATTAGTGAATGCTTAATAATGGTGTTGCGATTGGTTCAAACACAACTGATCTCTGATTGAACCACATTTAAGTATACAGTTACTATGATATGTATAATAATGAACATTTTCACCATTGTCTACATCATGGTAAACTTGTGGCACCAAAATTTAAGATTAGAAATAAAGTTACTTACCTTAATGATATGCGATCTCAGTAATCTCTGTAATAATAAGCATATATCACATGCATTATCAAAACCATATTACCAGTAGTTGTAGCTTGTTAAGCCACCCTTAATTGCTCATCAGTTTTAAAAGGTTCCTGTTATTTTCCTAGTTACCAATAGACCCAACATTATTTGTAGATGTTGGCACTCGATTAGTGACATATTGAGGTTCACCACTTAGTTTCACTACATTTCGGATCTTACCTGTCAAATCAAATGTTTTGTTACGTAGTTATACCTTTTTGGCAATTAGTACTTTCCTGGAGAAGTCCCCTCTTCAATTATTTTAAATAGTACCCGATGATTTAACCGATATATGTATACGAGAGGGGATCTAACATAAGGAATTTGAAAGTGATAATTAAGGTGTCAAAGAGTAAGTACTAAATTTTGGTTGTTCACTTTCTAATTTCCTATTGTTTTGTTTGTTTTCTATGTTGACTCTACCCAATTTATCAGGTCGTAAGTATGATTTGTTTTTCGATGACGTTTAATTAGTGAATGCTTAATAATGGTGTTGCGATTGGTTCAAACACAACTGATCTCTGATTGAACCACATTTAAGTATACAGTTACTATGATATGTATAATAATGAACATTTTCACCATTGTCTACATCATGGTAAACTTGTGGCACCAAAATTTTAGATTAGAAATAAAGTTACTTACCTTAATGATATGCGATCTCAGTAATCTCTGTAATAATAAGCATATATCACATGCATTATCAAAACCATATTACCAGTAGTTGTAGCTTGTTAAGCCACCCTTAATTGCTCATCAGTTTTAAAAGGTTCCTGTTATTTTCCTAGTTACCAATAGACCCAACATTATTTGTAGATGTTGGCACTCGATTAGTGACATATTGAGGTTCACCACTTAGTTTCACTACATTTCGGATCTTACCTGTCAAATCAAATGTTTTGTTACGTAGTTATACCTTTTTGGCAATTAGTACTTTCCTGGAGAAGTCCCCTCTTCAATTATTTTAAATAGTACCCGATGATTTAACCGATATATGTATACGAGAGGGGATCTAACATAAGGAATTTGAAAGTGATAATTAAGGTGTCAAAGAGTAAGTACTAAATTTTGGTTGTTCACTTTCTAATTTCCTATTGTTTTGTTTGTTTTCTATGTTGACTCTACCCAATTTATCAGGTCGTAAGTATGATTTGTTTTTCGATGACGTTTAATTAGTGAATGCTTAATAATGGTGTTGCGATTGGTTCAAACACAACTGATCTCTGATTGAACCACATTTAAGTATACAGTTACTATGATATGTATAATAATGAACATTTTCACCATTGTCTACATCATGGTAAACTTGTGGCACCAAAATTTTAGATTAGAAATAAAGTTACTTACCTTAATGATATGCGATCTCAGTAATCTCTGTAATAATAAGCATATATCACATGCATTATCAAAACCATATTACCAGTAGTTGTAGCTTGTTAAGCCACCCTTAATTGCTCATCAGTTTTAAAAGGTTCCTGTTATTTTCCTAGTTACCAATAGACCCAACATTATTTGTAGATGTTGGCACTCGATTAGTGACATATTGAGGTTCACCACTTAGTTTCACTACATTTCGGATCTTACCTGTCAAATCAAATGTTTTGTTACGTAGTTATACCTTTTTGGCAATTAGTACTTTCCTGGAGAAGTCCCCTCTTCAATTATTTTAAATAGTACCCGATGATTTAACCGATATATGTATACGAGAGGGGATCTAACATAAGGAATTTGAAAGTGATAATTAAGGTGTCAAAGAGTAAGTACTAAATTTTGGTTGTTCACTTTCTAATTTCCTATTGTTTTGTTTGTTTTCTATGTTGACTCTACCCAATTTATCAGGTCGTAAGTATGATTTGTTTTTCGATGACGTTTAATTAGTGAATGCTTAATAATGGTGTTGCGATTGGTTCAAACACAACTGATCTCTGATTGAACCACATTTAAGTATACAGTTACTATGATATGTATAATAATGAACATTTTCACCATTGTCTACATCATGGTAAACTTGTGGCACCAAAATTTAAGATTAGAAATAAAGTTACTTACCTTAATGATATGCGATCTCAGTAATCTCTGTAATAATAAGCATATATCACATGCATTATCAAAACCATATTACCAGTAGTTGTAGCTTGTTAAGCCACCCTTAATTGCTCATCAGTTTTAAAAGGTTCCTGTTATTTTCCTAGTTACCAATAGACCCAACATTATTTGTAGATGTTGGCACTCGATTAGTGACATATTGAGGTTCACCACTTAGTTTCACTACATTTCGGATCTTACCTGTCAAATCAAATGTTTTGTTACGTAGTTATACCTTTTTGGCAATTAGTACTTTCCTGGAGAAGTCCCCTCTTCAATTATTTTAAATAGTACCCGATGATTTAACCGATATATGTATACGAGAGGGGATCTAACATAAGGAATTTGAAAGTGATAATTAAGGTGTCAAAGAGTAAGTACTAAATTTTGGTTGTTCACTTTCTAATTTCCTATTGTTTTGTTTGTTTTCTATGTTGACTCTACCCAATTTATCAGGTCGTAAGTATGATTTGTTTTTCGATGACGTTTAATTAGTGAATGCTTAATAATGGTGTTGCGATTGGTTCAAACACAACTGATCTCTGATTGAACCACATTTAAGTATACAGTTACTATGATATGTATAATAATGAACATTTTCACCATTGTCTACATCATGGTAAACTTGTGGCACCAAAATTTTAGATTAGAAATAAAGTTACTTACCTTAATGATATGCGATCTCAGTAATCTCTGTAATAATAAGCATATATCACATGCATTATCAAAACCATATTACCAGTAGTTGTAGCTTGTTAAGCCACCCTTAATTGCTCATCAGTTTTAAAAGGTTCCTGTTATTTTCCTAGTTACCAATAGACCCAACATTATTTGTAGATGTTGGCACTCGATTAGTGACATATTGAGGTTCACCACTTAGTTTCACTACATTTCGGATCTTACCTGTCAAATCAAATGTTTTGTTACGTAGTTATACCTTTTTGGCAATTAGTACTTTCCTGGAGAAGTCCCCTCTTCAATTATTTTAAATAGTACCCGATGATTTAACCGATATATGTATACGAGAGGGGATCTAACATAAGGAATTTGAAAGTGATAATTAAGGTGTCAAAGAGTAAGTACTAAATTTTGGTTGTTCACTTTCTAATTTCCTATTGTTTTGTTTGTTTTCTATGTTGACTCTACCCAATTTATCAGGTCGTAAGTATGATTTGTTTTTCGATGACGTTTAATTAGTGAATGCTTAATAATGGTGTTGCGATTGGTTCAAACACAACTGATCTCTGATTGAACCACATTTAAGTATACAGTTACTATGATATGTATAATAATGAACATTTTCACCATTGTCTACATCATGGTAAACTTGTGGCACCAAAATTTTAGATTAGAAATAAAGTTACTTACCTTAATGATATGCGATCTCAGTAATCTCTGTAATAATAAGCATATATCACATGCATTATCAAAACCATATTACCAGTAGTTGTAGCTTGTTAAGCCACCCTTAATTGCTCATCAGTTTTAAAAGGTTCCTGTTATTTTCCTAGTTACCAATAGACCCAACATTATTTGTAGATGTTGGCACTCGATTAGTGACATATTGAGGTTCACCACTTAGTTTCACTACATTTCGGATCTTACCTGTCAAATCAAATGTTTTGTTACGTAGTTATACCTTTTTGGCAATTAGTACTTTCCTGGAGAAGTCCCCTCTTCAATTATTTTAAATAGTACCCGATGATTTAACCGATATATGTATACGAGAGGGGATCTAACATAAGGAATTTGAAAGTGATAATTAAGGTGTCAAAGAGTAAGTACTAAATTTTGGTTGTTCACTTTCTAATTTCCTATTGTTTTGTTTGTTTTCTATGTTGACTCTACCCAATTTATCAGGTCGTAAGTATGATTTGTTTTTCGATGACGTTTAATTAGTGAATGCTTAATAATGGTGTTGCGATTGGTTCAAACACAACTGATCTCTGATTGAACCACATTTAAGTATACAGTTACTATGATATGTATAATAATGAACATTTTCACCATTGTCTACATCATGGTAAACTTGTGGCACCAAAATTTAAGATTAGAAATAAAGTTACTTACTTTAGAGATATGCAATCTCAGTAATCTCTCAAAATAATAGTAAGCATATATCATGTGCATTATCAAAACCATTTCTAATAGTTGTAGCTTGCTTTTAAGCCACCCTTATTTGCTCGTCAGTTTCAAAAGGTTCCTGTGTTTTTCCTACGTACAAAAAGACCCAATATTATCTTGTAAGTGTTGGCACTCGACTAGTGACAAGTTGAGTTTCACCACATAGTTTCACTACATTTCGGACCTTACCTGTCAAATCAAATGTTTTGTTAAGTAGTTTAACCTTTTTTCGCGAATACTAATTTCATGGAAAAGTCCCATCTTCTGCTACTTTAGATAGTACCCGATGATTTAACCGATATATGCATACGAGAGGGGATATAACAAAAATAACTTGAAAGTGATAATTAAGGTGTCAAAGAGTAAGTACTAAATTTTGGTCGTTCACTTTCTAATTTCCTATTTTTTTGTTTGGTTTCTATGTTGACTCTACCCAATTCATCAGCTGGTAAGTATGATTTGATTTTCGATGACGTTTAATTAGTGAATGCTTAATAATGGTGTTGCGATTGTTTCAAACACAACTGATCTCTGATTGAACCACATTTAAGTATACAGTTACTATGATATGTATAATAATGAACATTTTCACCGTAGTCTACATCATGGTAAACTTGTGGCACCAAAATTTAAGATTAGAAATAAAGTTACTTACCTTATTGATATTCGATCTCAGTAATCTCTGTAATAATAAGCATATATCACATGCATTATCAAAACCATATTACCAGTAGTTGTAGCTTGTTAAGCCACCCTTAATTGCTCATCAGTTTTAAAAGGTTCCTGTTATTTTCCTAGTTACCAATAGACCCAACATTATTTGTAGATGTTGGCACTCGATTAGTGACATATTGAGGTTCACCACTTAGTTTCACTACATTTCGGATCTTACCTGTCAAATCAAATGTTTTGTTACGTAGTTATACCTTTTTGGCAATTAGTACTTTCCTGGAGAAGTCCCCTCTTCAATTATTTTAAATAGTACCCGATGATTTAACCTATATATGCATACGAGAGGGGATCTAACAAAAGGAATTTGAAAGTGATAATAAAGGTGTCAAAGAGTAAGTACTAAAATTTTGGTCGTTCACTTTCTAATTTCCTATTTTTTTGTTTGTTTTCTATGTTGACTCTACCCAATTTATCAGGTCGTAAGTATGATTTGTTTTTCGATGACGTTTAATTAGTGAATGCTTAATAATGGTACCGGTGTTGCGATTGTTTCAAAAACACCTGATCTCTGATTGAACCACATTTAAGTATACAGTTACTATGATATGTATAATAATGAACATTTTCACCATTGTCTACATCATGGTAAACTTGTGGCACCAAAATTTAAGATTAGAAATAAAGTTACTTACCTTAATGATATGCGATCTCAGTAATCTCTTTAATAAAAAGCATATATCACATGCATTATCAAAACCATATTACCAGTAGTTGTAGCTTGTTAAGCCACCCTTAATTGCTCATCAGTTTTAAAAGGTTCCTTTTATTTTCCTAGTTACCAATAGCCCCAAGATTATTTGTAGGTGTTGGCACTCGATTAGTGACATATTAAGGTTTACGACATAGCTTCACTACATTTCGGACCTTACCTGTCAAATCAAATGTTTTGTTACGTAGTTATACCTTTTTTGCAATTAGTACTTTCCTGGAGAAGTCCCCTCTTCAATTATTTTAAATAGTACCCGATGATTTAACCGATCTATGCATACGAGAGGGGATCTAACAAAAGGAATTTGAAAGTGATAATAAAGGTGTCAAAGAGTAAGTACTAAATTTTGGTCACTCACTTTCTAATTTCCTATTTTTTTGTTTGTTTTCTATGTTGACTCTACCCAATTCATCAGATGGTAAGTATGATTTGTTTTTCGATGACGTTTAATTAGTGAATGCTTAATAATGGTACCGGTGTTGCGATTGTTTCAAACACACCTGATCTCTGATTGAACCACATTTAAGTATACAGTTACTATGATATGTATAATAATGAACATTTTCACCATTGTCTACATCATGGTAAACTTGTGGCACCAAAATTTAAGATTAGAAATAAAGTTACTTACCTTAATGATATGCGATCTCAGTAATCTCTGTAATAATAAGCATATATCACATGCATTATCCAAACCATTTTACCAGTAGTTGTAGCTTCCTAAGCCACCCTTATTTCCTCGTCAGTTTTAAAAGGTTCCTGTTATTTTCCTAGTTACCAATAGACCCAACATTATTTGTAGATGTTGGCACTCGATTAGTGACATATTGAGGTTCACCACATAGTTTCACTACATTTCTGATCTTACCTGTCCAATCAAATGTTTTGTTACGTAGTTTCACCTTTTCTCCAATTAGTACTTTCATGGAGGAGTCCCCTCTTCAATTATTTTAAATAGTACCCGATGATTTAACCGATATATGCATACGGGAGGTGATGTAACAAAAAGAATTTGAAAGTGATAATAAAGGTGTCAAAGAGTAAGTACTAAATTTTGGTCGTTCACTTTCTAATTTCCTATTTCTTTGTTCGTTTTCTATGTTGACTCTACCCATTTCATCAGTGTGTAAGTATGATTTGATTTTCGATGACGTTTAATTAGTGAATGCTTAATAATGGTGTTGCGATTGTTTCAAACACAACTGATCTCTGATTGAACTACATTTAAGTATACAGTTGCTATGATATGTATAATAATTAACATTTTCATCATAGTCTACATCATGGTAAACTTGTGGCACCAAAATTTAACATTAGAAATAAAGTTACTTACCTTAATGATATGCGATCTCAGTAATCTCTGTAATAGTAAGCATATATCACAAGCATTATCAAAACCATTTTACCAGTAGTTGTAGCTTCCTAAGCCACCCTTATTTCCTCGTCAGTTTCAAAAGGTTCCTGTTATTTTCATAGGTATCAATAGACCCAACATTATTTTGTAGGTGTTTGCACTCGATTAGTTACATATTGAGGTTCACTACATAGTTTCACTAAATTTCTGACCTTACCTGTCAAATCAAATGTTTTGTTACGCAGACGCCTTTTTTTGCAATTAGTACTTTTATGGAGGAGTCCCCTCTTCAATTATTTTAAATAGTACCCGATGATTTAACCGATATATGCATACGAGAGGGGATATAACAAAAGGAACTTGAAAGTTATAATGACGGTGTCAAAGAGTAAGTACTAAATTTTGGTCGTTCACTTTCTAATTTCCTATTTTTTTGTTCGTTTTCTATGTTGACTCTACCCAATTCATCAGCTGGTAAGTATGATTTGTTTTTCGATGACGTTTAATTAGTGAACGCTTAATAATGGTGTTGCGATTGTTTCAAACATAACTGATCTCTGATTGAACCACATTTAAGTATACAGTTACTATGATATGTATAATAATGAACATTTTCACCGTAGTCTACATCATGGTAAACTTGTGGCACCAAAATTTAAGATTAGAAATAAAGTTACTTACCTTAATGATATGCGATCTCAGTAATCTCTGTAATAGTAAGCATATATCACATGCATTATCAAAACCAATTTACCAGTAGTTGTAGCTTGTTAAGCCACCCTTAAGTGCTCATCAGTTTTAAAATGTTCCTGTCATTTTCCTAGGTACCAATAGACCCAACATTATTTGTAGGTGTTGGCACTCGATTAGTGACATATTGAGGTTCACTACATAGTTTCACTACATTTCTGATCTTACCTGTCCAATCAAATGTTTTGTTACGTATTTTCACCTTTTTTGCAATTAGTACTTTCATGGAGGAGTCCCCTCTTCAATTATTTTAAATAGTACCCGATGATTTAACCGATATATGCATACGAGAGGGGATGTAACAAAAGGAATTTGAAAGTGATAATAGAGGTGTCAAAGAGTAAGTACTAAATTTTGGTCGTTCACTTTCTAATTTCCTATTTTTTTGTTTGGTTTCTATGTTGACTCTACCCAATTCATCAGCGCGTAAGTATGATTTGATTTTCGATGACGTTTAATTAGTGAATGCTTAATAATGGTGTTGCGATTGCTTCAAACATAACTGCTCTCTGATTGAACTACATTTAAGTATACAGTTGCTATGATATGTATAATAATAAATATTTTTGCCATAGTCTACATCATGGTAAACTTGTGGCACCAAAATTTAAGATTAGAAATAAAGTTACTTACTTTAAAGATATGCGATCTCAGTAATCTCTCTAATAGTAAGCATATATCATGTGCATTATCAAAACCATTTCTAATAGTTGTAGCTTGCTGCTTAGCCACCCTTATTTGCTCGTCAGTTTCAAAAGGTTCCTGTGTTTTTCCTACGTACAAAAAGACCCAATATTATCTTGTAAGTGTTGGCACTCGACTAGTGACAAGTTGAGTTTCACCACATAGTTTCACTACATTTCGGACCTTACCTGTCAAATCAAATGTTTTGTTACGTAGTTTAACCTTTTTTCGCGATTACTAATTTCATGGAAAAGTCCCATCTTCTGCTACTTTAGATAGTACCCGATGATTTAACCGATATATGCATACGAGAGGGGATATAACAAAAGGAACGTGAAAGTGATAATTAAGGTGTCAAAGAGTAAGTACTAAATTTTGGTCGTTCACTTTCTAATTTCCTATTTTTTTGTTTGGTTTCTATGTTGACTCTACCCAATTCATCAGCTGGTAAGTATGATATGATTTTCGATGACGTTTAATTAGTGAATGCTTAATAATGGTGTTGCGATTGTTTCAAACATAACTGATCTCTGATTGAACTACATTTAAGTATACAGTTTCTATGATATGTATAATAATAAATATTTTTGCCATAGTCTACATCATGGTAAACTTGTGGCACCAAAATTTCAGATTAGAAATAAACTCACTTACTTTAGAGATATGCAATCTCAGTAATCTCTCAAATAGTAAGCATATATCATGTGCATTATCAAAACCATTTCTAATAGTTGTAGCTTGCTTTTAAGCCACCCTTATTTGCTCGTCAGTTTCAAAAGGTTCCTGTGTTTTTCCTACGTACAAAAAGACCCAATATTATCTTGTAAGTGTTGGCACTCGACTAGTGACAAGTTGAGTTTCACCACATAGTTTCACTACATTTCGGACCTTACCTGTCAAATCAAATGTTTTGTTAAGTAGTTTAACCTTTTTTCGCGAATACTAATTTCATGGAAAAGTCCCATCTTCTGCTACTTTAGATAGTACCCGATGATTTAACCGATATATGCATACGAGAGGGGATATAACAAAAATAACTTGAAAGTGATAATTAAGGTGTCAAAGAGTAAGTACTAAATTTTGGTCGTTCACTTTCTAATTTCCTATTTTTTTGTTTGGTTTCTATGTTGACTCTACCCAATTCATCAGCTGGTAAGTATGATTTGATTTTCGATGACGTTTAATTAGTGAATGCTTAATAATGGTGTTGCGATTGTTTCAAACACAACTGATCTCTGATTGAACCACATTTAAGTATACAGTTACTATGATATGTATAATAATGAACATTTTCACCGTAGTCTACATCATGGTAAACTTGTGGCACCAAAATTTAAGATTAGAAATAAAGTTACTTACCTTATTGATATTCGATCTCAGTAATCTCTCAAATAGTAAGCATATATCACATGCATTATCAAAACCAATTTACCAGTAGTTGTAGCTTGTTAAGCCACCCTTAATTGCTCGTCAGTTTCAAAAGGTTCCTGTTATTTTCCTAGGTACCAATAGACCCAACATTATTTGTAGGTGTTGGCACTCGATTAGTGACATATTGAGGTTCACCACATAGTTTCACTACATTTCTGATCTTACCTGTCCAATCAAATGTTTTGTTACGTAGTTTCACCTTTTCTCCAATTAGTACTTTCATGGAGGAGTCCCCTCTTCAATTATTTTAAATAGTACCCGATGATTTAACCGATATATGCATACGAGAGGTGATGTAACAAAAAGAATTTGAAAGTGATAATAAAGGTGTCAAAGAGTAAGTACTAAATTTTGGTCGTTCACTTTCTAATTTCCTATTTCTTTGTTCGTTTTCTATGTTGACTCTACCCAATTCATCAGTGTGTAAGTATGATTTGATTTTCGATGACGTTTAATTAGTGAATGCTTAATAATGGTGTTGCGATTGTTTCAAACACAACTGATCTCTGATTGAACTAAATTTAAGTATACAGTTGCTATGATATGTATAATAATAAATATTTTTGCTATAGTCTACATCATGGTAAACTTGTGGCACCAAAATTTCAGATTAGAAATAAAGTTACTTACTTTAAAGATATGCGATCTCAGTAATCTCTCTAATAGTAAGCATATATCATGTGCATTATCAAAACCATTTCTAATAGTTGTAGCTTGCTTTTAAGCCACCCTTATTTGCTCGTCAGTTTCAAAAAGTTCCTGTGTTTTTCCTACGTACAAAAAGACCCAATATTATCTTGTAAGTGTTGGCACTCGACTAGTGACAAGTTGAGTTTCACCACATAGTTTCACTACATTTCGGACCTTACCTGTCAAATCAAATGTTTTGTTACGTAGTTTAACCTTTTTTCGCGATTACTAATTTCATGGAAAAGTCCCATCTTCTGCTGCTTTAGATAGTACCCGATGATTTAACCGATATATGCATACGAGAGGGGATATAACAAAAGGAACTTGAAAGTGATAATTAAGGTGTCAAAGAGTAAGTACTAAATTTTGGTCGTTTACTTTCTAATTTCCTATTTCTTTGTTCGTTTTCTATGTTGACTCTACCCAATTTATCAGTGGGTAAGTATGATTTGATTTTCGATGACGTTTAATTAGTGAATGCTTAATAATGGTGTTGCGATTGTTTCAAACACAACTGATCTCTGATTGAACCACATTTAAGTAACTATACAGTTACTATGATATGTATAATAATGAACATTTTCACCGTAGTCTACATCATGGTAAACTTGTGGCACCAAAATTTAAGATTAGAAATAAAGTTACTTACCTTAATGATATGCGATCTCAGTAATCTCTCAAATAGTAAGCATATATCACATGCATTATCAAAACCATTTTACCAGTAGTTGTAGCTTGTTAAGCCACCCTTAATTGCTCGTCAGTTTTGAAAGGTTCCTGTTATTTTCCTAGGTACCAATAGACCCTACATTATTTGTAGGTGTTGGCACTCGATTAGTGACATATTGAGTTTCACCACATAGTTTCACTACATTTCTGATCTTACCTGTCCAATCAAATGTTTTGTTACGTAGTTTCACCTTTTCTCCAATTAGTACTTTCATGGAGGAGTCCCCTCTTCAATTATTTTAAATAGTACCCGATGATTTAAACGATATATGCATACGAGAGGTGATGTAACAAAAGGAATTTGAAAGTGATAATAAAGGTGTCAAAGAGTAAGTACTAAATTTTGGTCGTTCACTTTCTAATTTCCTATTTTTTTGTTTGTTTTCTATGTGAACTCTACCCGATTCATCAGATTGTAAGTATGCCTTGGTTTTTGGTGACGTTTAATTAGTGAATGCTTAATAATGGTGTTGCGATTGTTTCAAACACAACTGATCTCTGATTGAACTACATTTAAGTATACAGTTGCTATGATATGTATAATAATAGATATTTTTGCCATAGTCTACATCATGGTAAACTTGTGGCACCACAATTTAAGATTAGAAATAAAGTTACTTACCTTAATGATATGCGATCTCAGTAATCTCTGTAATAGTAAGCATATATCACAAGCATTATCAAAACCATTTTACCAGTAGTTGTAGCTTCCTAAGCCACCCTTATTTCCTCGTCAGTTTAAAAAGGTTCCTGTTATTTTCATAGGTATCAATAGACCCAACATTATTTTGTAGGTGTTTGCACTCGATTAGTCACATATTGAGGTTCACTACATAGTTTCACTAAATTTCTGACCTTACCTGTGCAATCAAATGTTTCGTTACGCAGATTCGCCTTTTTTTGCAATTAGTACTTTTATGGAGGAGTCCCCTCTTCAATTATTTTAAATAGTACCCGATGATTTAACCGATATATGCATACGAGAGGTGATGTAACAAAAGGAATTTGAAAGTGATAATAAAGGTGTCAAAGAGTAAATACTAAATTTTGGTCGTTCACTTTCTAATTTCCTATTTTTTTGTTTGGTTTCTATGTTGACTCTACCTAATTCATCAGCGCGTAAGTATGATTTGTTTTTCGATGACGTTTAATTAGTGAATGCTTAATAATCGTGTTGCGATTGTTTCAAACATAACTGATCTCTGATTGAACCACATTTAAGTATACAGTTACTATGATATGTATAATAATGAACATTTTCACCGTATTCTACATCATGGTAAACTTGTGGCATCAAAATTTAAGATTAGAAATAAAGTTACTTACCTTAACGATATGCGATCTCAGTAATCTCTGTAATAGTAAGCATATATCACAAGCATTATCAAAACCATTTTACCAGTAGTTGTAGCTTGTTAAGCCATCCTTATTTCCTCGTCAGGTTCAAAAGGTTCCTGTTATTTTCATAGGTATCAATAGACCCAACATTATTTTGTAGGTGTTTGCACTCGATTAGTTACATATTGAGGTTCACTACATAGTTTCACTAAATTTCTGACCTTACCTGTCAAATCAAATGTTTCGTTACGCAGACGCCTGTTTTCGCAATTGGTACTTTTATGGAGGAGTCCCCTCTTCAATTGTTTTAAATAGTACCCGATGATTTAACCGATATATGCATACGAGAGGAGATGTAACAAAAGGAATTTGAAAGTGATAATAAAGGTGTCAAAGAGTAAATACTAAATTTTGGTCGTTCACTTTCTAATTTCCTATTTTTTTGTTTGGTTTCTATGTTGACTCTACCCAATTCATCAGGTCGTAAGTATGATTTGTTTTTCGATGACGTTTAATTAGTGAATGCTTAATAATGGTGTTGCGATTGTTTCAAACACAACTGATCTCTGATTGAACTACATTTAAGTATACAGTTGCTATGATATGTCTAATAATAGATATTTTTGCCATAGTCTACATCATGGTAAACTTGTGGCACCAAAATTTCAGATTAGAAATAAAGTTACTTACCTTAAAGATATGCGATCTCAGTAACTTCTGTAAGTAGTAATGATGGCTACTAGTGGTCCTGAACCAATCAGAGAGCATTAAAGACAATAGGGTCCAATGTTTGAAGGGGTCACGTGACTTATTAGCATGGGGCTACGTCACAGATTTATTCACGTGTCCTATTTCGACCAATCACAGCGCAGTATTGTCCAATGCAGCCAAAGTCGGAGGCACAAACTTTCCCGTGACGCCGCCAATGCGCATGCGCAAACTTTGAGCAAGGAGAGAGAAACTGTCCACACACGGAGTTTGAAGAGAAATGAAAGCGGGTGAAATCGACCCTCGACTAAATAGCCTGGTGACATCCGGTACATAGGTGACGTCACAAAAACTAAGAGAATACGTTTTTCATGCTCAGGGGATTAACGTAAGTGATGCATATTCGGAAAACGCTTTTTCCCTATTTTCTTGTATGTACTGTGGCCATATGTGGACTTCAGCATGAGAATCAGTGCTGCTCCGCATATTCTGGGGGTGGTTACATTGAAGATTAGAGACTAACTCTCACTTCCGTCGGGAGAGGCGCAGATTCACTTGATAGTGAAATACCTGAAATACAAGTGAATAAAACCGCCGCCCGGTTAGCTCCAGGTGGATAAGCACCGGTCTACTGAGCGGGAAGCCGCTGTTTCAAACCCTGGCCGGACCAATTCTCGATCAGGATCTTTAAATAACTGACGAGAAGTGCTGCCTTTTTAATGTCATCTGCAAACGGTTAGACGTTCTAGTCTTCTTTGGATTAAAAAAAACCCGTAAGCCCCGTGTGACAGTCCTTGTTCATATAAAATGCTGTGGGAAGTTAAAGAACCCAGACACTGTTTGTAAGACTAGGCTGAGTAGGGGACCCATTTACCTTCCAAACGGATTTCCGGAAACGTTTTGAAAATGGTAAACTTTGAAATGAGCAGACGTTATCGTGAAAGCAATTTCAATTCAATATGTACATGCACAGAGTGTTATTTATACTCCTCAATAACACAAATGCTGGAGCTATTATACCTCAAATTACTTTGAAAGCCACAGTGCATTCTGCATTCTAGTTAATAGTGGATCAACTCTCTTTAACCTTACAAATTTTTCAAAGTGGTCTCTATACATTTCTTTGAAAGGATAAGTTGAGAGAATGTGATAAACGATCAAAGCATTTTCTTCTAGGAGATCATTTTATTAATTTCTAAAAACCTAACCTCTTGACCTGAGTCAGAAGAAAATTGATGTTTGGACTTAAAGGGTTAAAAGAAGTAAAAATGGATAATCGGTTTTTGCTAGTTTAATTTGTTCGTATTTTTCACTACTGAAATGAATTGCTTTGAATCAGTTGCATTATCCATTATATCCCGCTTTTACTTGCGGTTTTCTTATTTAAACCGCTAATTTGTAACACAGTTGACTTTTTTATACGACATAAATATCCAGAAAAACATAGAACAAACAATTTCGTAGTCATTTTGACCTTAACATGCTAAATTTCGTGTACTTTCGGTTAGGTGATATTTACTTCCGGTCAAAAGGGCGGCCGATTTAGTAATAACGCCAAAAACCGGTTTAACAGGAAAAATTTGCGATGGTACCATATCCCATATTAATAGCCACGATTAGTTTTTATAATAAACAATTTTATCGTCATTTTAGCTTTAAAAAATGCCTAATTTTGTGTACTTTCGGTTAGATGATATTTACTTCCGGTCAAAATGGCGGCCGGTTTAATTATCACTCCAAAAACCAGTTTAACAGGTAAATTTGCGATGGCACATATCACATATTAATAGTCATAACTAGTTCTGTCATTCCTGAAAATTTGGTGCTTTTAACAAAAATTGAACAATCCTGCCCCAAATCTGCACATATCCGCCCCACTATAAAGGCCACTGGTTTTCCTTTTGGGGGGATTATCTTTGCCTCCAGTCACCTCCAGACACTTTCGGGGTAATGCTCCATTCAAGTTCACCCATTAGCTGCCTCTTTGATTTCTCTTTTTTGTGACCCAGCTCAGTTATGACTTGAGCAACGTAAAAAGTAATCTTATCAGCACTGCAAACAGTTGTTGCATGGCATTGAGTTTTGAGTGGAATTTAGGTTCTCGGGCCCAATTCCTAAAAGGCCGATTAACGCTAATCTTGGAATAAAATTGTGCTCTACTTTTTGTATTTACTTTCCTATGCATTGCTTAGAGCGTGTAACATCTTGTGTTGTAATTACTGTATCTTGTAAACTTGAGTTGCATTTGCATGTTCTTAGACAAGTAAACGGCCGTGCTTAAAATTTGGCTTAATCTTGGGTTAAACTTAACCATCCTTTCACGAACAGGGGGCCTGTAATCTAAGAGTCGGCCGTCTTTTACTAATAGGGCAACAATTCAATGCGCAGGAGAGGAGACCCTTTTGTGGCCAGTACCAGAGCGACCTGTTCATACCGAACTACAATAACGTTCATCAGTGCCTGATCATGCAATAGCTGGCGCAGCAAAGCCCTGTCTCATGTCCCCACTGGCTAATGCCATTTTAAATTATCACCAAACGAAACTTACAAAATACCTCCCTAAAGCTCACTCCAAACCACACTCAATTATGCTGGTAGTATAATAGCACAGCAAGGGTTTTTAACCCAATACTATGATCAGCTGACACTTGACAAAACGTAACACCGTCCATAGTCTGATGGGGCATAATAATCATTGTCAGAAAGAATTCCCTTAAAGGAAGTAATTTTATGGCATATCAAATCAGCATCTTCTCACGGGCTCAGCCGCTCTTAGCAAGTTAACCAGGTTAATTTTTAATAACCCAATCAAAAATTCTTTCAAATGTAACCTGGTTAAAATAGCTTAGAGAGGTTAATTTTTTAAGCGGGCGGAGTCAAGTGTGTGAAAAAAGAAAAGTTGAACTTGGATGCAAGGTGAAAACTGAACCCTCAGTTGTATGCATGGTAAAGCCTAAATTTAGAAAATTCCGCCATAGCATTGAACCGCCTTAGCTCTTAGTAAATTGATCGTGTAAATGAAGTTCTGTTTTTGGGGGTTATACTTGATGAACACTTATCTTGGAAATCTCAAATACAAAACGTAGCAAGAAAAGTCTCAAAATCAGTGGGCATTATTTACAAATCAAGTTTTTGCCTTAATAAGACGTCCTTATGTACTCTCTATTATGGTTTAGTTTATCCTTATTTACATTACTGTGCGACTGTGTGGGGCTCAACTTATCAGTCAAATCTCAAGCGTTTGATTAATCTTCAGAAACGGGTTATTAGAATAGTTTCCAGGAGTTCTTTTGATTCACATACCAATCCTATCTTTGTAAGCTTACGAATTCTAAAATTTGAAGACATTATCAAACTCCAAATAGGTAAAGTTATGTACCTTTATAAAAACGGCCTGCTTCGTGTTAGTTTCAATGACATGTTTTTGCTTAACTGTGGCATACATTCATATAACACTAGGAACAAGAAGTCCTTCCGTTTGCCCTACTGTAGGACAAATGAAAGGAAATTTTCACTTCGCTTTCAAGGGCCCAAAATATTTAATTCCCTTACCTCTGAAATTCAGAATGCCTCTAGTACTGCTTTGTTCACTTCTAAACTTAAGTCATTTTTTCTTAGTTTAAGCACACTTTAGTTCTCCTAATGCTTGTGTGTAGTTTTTCGCTTCTTTCGCTTTTTTTTCTCTTTTCGTGTTTATTCTTGCTTTATTTTTTCTCACCTTTTTTTTCTTTTGCACTTACACGTTCAGCCTTTTCTATTTTTATCCTATTTTAATGATTAATGATTATTTTCTATTATGCGTACTTAGAGTTAAATTGCCAATGTCAGCATTGTAATTATTAATTTATTAGGTATTATAATCTTAAAAGGTGGTCCTATTCATAAGCCTCATTGGCTTTCTTGGGCTTCCTTGCCTTATCTTTTTATTCTTTTAAGTTTTCTATTTTGTGTATGGCAAAAATGACAATAAACAATAAACAAAAAAACAATAGTAGTTCCTTTTAGAATCAATGATGTTCGATCATTGTTCAGGGAGCTAGAAAGCAACGACTGTCTTAAAGGAGATTTTAATGTGGACGGAGAAAAGTAATCTCCTTGAAAAGGTAATTAAAATGAGTTCGGGCGACGGCTTATTCTTGAAACTCTAACAGGTATTCGGAGTTGTGATTAGATATCAGTTTTGCAGACTTTTTCGTATCCTTTTTACTTGTTTGAAATATTTGATAACTTTTCTTTTTCAAAACTTACAAGAAAATGTCATTGTTTTAACTTATAGGCGAGATTCGGTCTGCTTTCTATACTATAGTTCCTGATGATCAGCATAAACAGCCGGCTGAAGGTAAGATTTGCTGCATGTTACGTTATCGGTCCCTGAGGAGAGAAGACCGAAAACTATAAAAAAAGACATTAAGCGGGTTAACTTTTATTAGTATAATTACATCGATGACTATGGAAAATAGAGCGCTGTGATTGGCTAGGAGCTTCGCACTATCCCGCTATAATCACCGCGCGGTGATTATAGCATTGAAGGCTAGCAGTTTTCAAAATGGCAGCCAGATTTTTTGATGTTTCGGGGTCGAAAATTGATCAATAATTTTATTTTCTCGAATAATCATCAATGTAATTATACTAAAACAATTAGTCGCCTCAGAAGACGTGAATATTGGCGAATAGTCACCTCGACTTCGTCTCGGTGACTATTCGCCGATATTCACGTCGCCTTCGGCGACTAATTGTTAAATAACCCGATGAAAATTCTTCCAAATGTAACCTGATTAAAATAGCTTCACATGGGGTGAATTTTTATGAGCGGCCGGACTCAATTGTAAGAAGAAAGAAAAGTTGAACTTGAACGCAAGGTGGAAGAAGTAAATTTCCAAACTGAAGTGCTTGCATGCATGGTAAACTGAGCCTAAATTTAGAAAATTCCCGCCATAGCATTGAAACGCCCTAGCTCTTAGTAGTTCATTTAGAGTCAAAGCAAGAGGAAGCGGGTCGATACCTAGTTCTCCCGAACTTGACTCTTGAGATCGTCATCGAATTGCAACTTGACCTTAGTTTACTAGAGGGCCATCTGTTTTGAAAACACTCTAAATCTGTTGAAAAGAATCACGGTTCATTCTATGCTATTCTGTAATTCGGAAATTTGCCGGACGACTCTCTCCTCCGACTCATACGGCCTGTTCACCCTCTATCTTCCAATGCAACAGCGCCTCAGTTTCGATTTTTGTCAATGCCGTGTTAATCTCATGTGTTTCTAGGAATACTTATCCCCTCTGTGATAATTTCGTCACACTGACCGAACAAAATAAGTAAATGGTCAAACAGATATATAAATCTGAACTATCATTCACTTTATGTTTCTTGCGTACACAGTCGTTCCTCTAGAGATTAATTTACGTGGTCCCTTGGCTGTGGAAGCCTATAACAAGGCTCTTAATGAAGGAAAAACGCGTTTCAAGAGGTTGCCGATCATGGTGATTGGACAAGATCGCTCCGGAAAAACCAGCCTTAAGAATTCGCTTATGGGAAAACCCTTTAACCCAGACGAAGACAGCACAGTGGGGATAGATGTTGGACCCTCATATTTTAATGTCTCTAGTGATATTTGCATGCCAGGTGAGAATACCGTGAACAATCAAGCACAGGTTGATTTCAGAGAAGCCCTCTCTTTTGAGCACCACGTGGCTCGTTTAGTCGTTGAAGGTTTAACTCCCAGAAACATTGATTCAAAGGAGGATTTGCCGTCAAAGGAGGCAAAAATTGCATCATCAAGTGTGGCATCAAAAAATTCAATAGAATCTGTTCAAGAATCTGGTGCATATTCTGCAGCTCGCCAAGAAGAAAAGAACTATATAGGCAAGATACCAGTTGAGGTAGCACAGAGGGTAAAAAACTTACTACAGAAAGTTGAGAAAGAGAGAGTCGGAGACGATGCGGAAATGTATTCAATTGTTTGGGACTTTGCTGGACAACCTGTCTACTATGCAACGCATCCACTTTTCCTCACACAAAGAGCAGTGTACCTGTTAGTTTTTGACCTCAGCCGAGGTCTACATGCAAGAGCCCATCCCATCGTAAAGCAAGGAATGTACAGCATGATTGTAGACAACCACGATTGTAAAAGTAACCTAGACTATCTGGATTTCTGGATGACATGGGTTGCTTCAATAGCCAATCAAGATGAAAACCAGCAGATTCGTTTGGGACAATCACCAATGAATATTCCCCCTGTGTTCCTTGTTTGCACTCATGCTGATAAACCTTGTGGTGGAGCAGATCCATTTGTGCTAGCGCGTGAAGTGTTTGGTTCCCTGGAGACCAAGCCTTACAAAAACCAATTGTATAAAGACGTGTTTGTCGTGGATAACACAAAGTCAGGGAGTAAATCAGAGTGTTCAGAAGTCAAGCGCTTGTGGGAAAAAGTCGTTGCTGTTGCTAAGGAGCTACCGCAGATGAAAGAAGACTACCCGATAAAGTGGCTAAGATTCGAAAAGGTCCTTCAAACCAACGTAAAAGATAGGAAAAAGTGGATTTCTCTGGAAGATACAAAACAGATTGCGTCCAAAATGTGTCACATTGGGGATGATCGGGAATTTACAACACTGCTGAACTTTCTACATGACCAGAGAATCTTGATTCATTTCGACAGTTCTCCACTTTTGAATAATATGGTCATCTTGGATCCTCAGTGGCTGGTCGACTTGTTTACTTCGGTGATTACCGTAAAGCCCGGTCCCTATGAAGGAAAAGAGACAGAACTGTGGAGTAGGCTGCAGACAGAGGGTATCATGGAGTATAAACTTTTGGAACTTGTGTGGAAGCCTTTATTAATTCCAAAAGAAATCTTTCCGAGCCTTCTTGAAATCATGGAAAAATTTAGCTTGCTCTGTCCTTGGCCATCATCAGATGCTTCATGTGGGAAGCAGTATCTCGTTCCCTCCATGTTAATGTCACATCCACCAAGGGATATTGTCAAGTTGGTAGCCTCCGCGCAAATTCCATCCTTTTATATCAGATTCGAATCTGGGCAGGTTCCTCCAGGCTTTTTTCCCCGACTTGTGTTGCAGTTTTTTCAGTGGGGCCAAGAAGAGTTTTGGAGTGCAGAGAATCCTCAGTTGTACGCTAATTTTGCGCGATTTTACACCTATGCAGATGACGACTGCTCTGTAATTCTTCTGTGCCATACATCGTGTATTGAAGTTGTGATTCACAGAGGAAATCTCCGTGCAAACCTGGAAGAATGTCTGCAATCCAAGCTGAACCTTTTTGCACCTCCCAACTATGATAGATTTGAAGAGTCGTGTGCTCGTGCCGTGCGCAGACAACTGGCATTGATGCTTGAGTGCATGCGGAAAGAATTCTTTTGGTTTAAGAGTATGAAGTATGAAGTTGGTGTGATCTGCTCCGTCTGTTGCCAAGAACGTAAAGCTAATTACTGCTGCAAGCGTCACAAGCAGTGGTGGTGTGAGCAAGAGGAATGTCTACACTTCCTGTCTGAGTCTGAATGGCGTAAGGCCAAAGAGTTCATCAGATGTCGTAGGTGTCCTACTGCAGAAATTGACAAAGTTCACGTCAAACGGTTCGCACCTTGGTTTGAAACTTCAGATGACAAGGTGAATATACTCCAAATTTTGCTGTGAATTACTTTATAACATTTCCTACCAATCCCGGCTATTTTTTTTATCTACTCCTTCACCGTCAGTCTTTGGTTGTCCCAGACACCCCAATCAAACACTTCGTTAAACCCCAGTATTTTCTCACGAGAGCGACGACAACAAAACTACTAGAAAGAGTGAAACCCGTACTAAGTGGTCCCCATATTAAGCGAACACGATCGTTATTGAATCCTAAACTTTCCTCTCATTATCTGCAAAACGAACTTGGTTTTTGCGGACACCTGAATTTAGCAGACACTAGCCATGGTCCCGTGGGTGTCCTCTTAGTACAGGTTTAGCGTTTCCTAAATGTCCTGTTGGTTAAGACCGCAGGACTTCACTTGACGCACATTTACTGGAGTCAACTAATAAAGATGTTTTCTGTAGAGGACTTTTTTAAACACTCATATAACGAAGCAATAGGCCCTTTGCACCTTTTCATTCACCTGGTACAAAACTGTCATTCTAGAGCAAAAGACGCACATGGAGAAAACAAACAAAGGAGGTAACTATTTTAAATGATGTGAGCTCTTTGTTTGTATTGTCCTAGTGCGTTCTTTGCTCTCCAGCGTGTCGGTGTTGTATCACGCAAATAAATCACTAGCTGCAAAGAGCCCTTTCGGAGTCAATGGAACATCCAGTTTCTGGACATTGCAGTTTTTTTAAATGACATTAAAGTTCTCCAATGAGGGTTCAGTATCCTAGTCAGGTGACGTTCAGTACACTCCCCTCTCCCCCGTTCTCGAAGCAACTCCCCATAAGATAGCTCACAGAGCGTTTTAAATCAGCCTTGTTCAATTCTCTCCCCCCTCTTTGTTACAGGCTGTATCTGATGAAATTGAGCCAAGACCTTCAGCTTCTGGAGGAGGTAAGGATGCCACACTAGGGTGTATCGATAAGGTAAACGAGTGAACTAAGGTATTTCGTGTTATTAAAGCCATTCCTACAAAAACGTTCGTCTCTTGGAAATGTCTTAATCCCTTTCTGGTATCCCCTCAAAGTTATCTTAGCTTATACTGCAAACTTGGTAGCCTTCGAAATTACTAGAATTCCCCAGACAAACTACTTTGTCCGTGATATCGCTCCAAGGCACCTGTGCCTTTTTTCCAAATATGAATGCGGAAAGATGAACATGAAGTTCTATAAAATTCATTGCTTTGCAGGCACGTACACTGATGAACATGAAGTGCTATCACTTCCTATTAAGGCCATTGAAACACTTTTGTCTCAGCCGTGCGACTCCAGAGAAGTTTTACTTGATCAGCTGAAAGACTTTCTGCAACTGGATGAGGCTTCCTTAGAACAGCCAGACCCTAGGACCAAACAATTGGCGCGTTATCTGGCAGATAAAGCAAAACAGTCCAACAGGATCGACTTGGTCAAAGAACTGAGAGAAATTACACCAGCTGGTACTACAGGTGAGTCTGTTGCGGTTGTTTTGTAAATTTTAACGCTTATATAAGTTCAAAACTGGCAAAAAAGCACCCGCTTAATGAAATATGGTTCATAAACAACGAACTGTTCGGGGTGGAATGGATAATGTGAATGCGGCGTGAAGATGAATAGATCGCGCGCATCAAGAGAATCATGACGATAATATGATTCATGTGAATGGAAGTTTTAGCAAAGTGTTGTGGATTTTTTAAGAAAAGTGTCCCCGAAACGTTTCCCAACGAACGGTAACACAGTCCGAACATTTTACAGTTCCTGGATTTTTGACGATGGCACAGATTCACTACAGTTCAGAGCAACTGCTCAAATTAGAGCTTCACTAGGTTTCTTTTTTTTGGAATTTTGTCCAATAAATTAATCTTTTTAACAAGGCGGGCCCGAAATTTCCTTAAAAATAACCAAAATTGTTCGTCCAAAAACTGCCACTCAACTTCGACTCTAAAATATATTTCTTCTATCAAGCTCCTCCTTTTTACATCCATTTTGCTAATTTATATCAACCTTGCACTTATTTTTTGCCGTCTCCCTCGATCTTTTCTGCAGGCCCTCTGTTGCCCGAGCGCCTTGATGTTCGGAATATACCTCCTTCTCAAATACACGATCTTACTGTTGAATTAAGTGGTGAGTGTCAGTATTGACAATTATATTAATCGTGACAGATTCTTCGGTGATTCAAACTTTTAGAATTATATGACAGCTCAGCCGTCGCAGAGAAATCGCTTTCGTTATAACTTAACCGACCCCTGTGAATGAATGCATTATTAGGCGCTATCTTTCATGGCATATTTTGGACGCTACTGGGGTAATTAGCAGTATATGCTAGTGGCCTAAATGAAGCTTATTTCTCTTTCATCTAACGACATTACACCTATCAACCTACATTTTTTTTCACGTTAGTCCGATATAAACGGGACTGCCTAGTATAAGTGAGCCGTGCGCAGCCTAAATAGCTTCGGCAGGAAATTAAAACGAGGAATCATAAATGCACTCATGCACGCAGTTTTAACTAGACTGAAACCTTAAATGTGATAAATTTCGTTTTCCTTAGCAAATATATATTATTTCCTTTTGTAGGAGGAGAGGAGTGGAAGAAGCTTGCTGAGAAATTGGGCTTGGCCCCACGAGAGATTCGTTTCCTTGATAAGCGGGTACTGAACCCATGTGAGGCCGCCATTGCGTTCATTGCTAGTCAGCGTTACATCACTGTGGGAGAGCTGTACGACAAGATAAGCAAGTGTGAACTGCCTCTCTTGGCTGACATTCTATAAGGTGGACATTACACAGTTAAAGTACACTGAACTTACAAATACAGTCAAACCCCACTTTACAGACACCCACTTAACACGGACACCTCGTTATTACGGACAGTTTGCTTTGTCCCTGGGGGAAAGAAAGCCTTTACAGTTTCTCTAAATTCAACCCTGTTCATTCGCCCGGACACTTTCTATGGTCCCCTCAGTGTCTGTATTAACGGACTTTGCCTGTTTTTTTTTTTTTTACCTTTAATTTCATGTTATAGATCGGTTCGTGACCTGTGGGATACATAGAGATGAGCTTGCGTTGCAGGCGCCGAAAAGGGAGGAGAGGGAAGGGAGGGAAACTAAGGGAGAGGGGAGTTGGGAGAGGGAAGGACGAAAGGAGACGTCCCTTTCCTTACCCCTTTCGCGCTTTTCTTTCTTATTTCGCACTTAACTTTTCGAAAGATTTTTATATCATCTTAAAAGTATTTTAAGGTAACAGTAATGGTAGATAATCCGACGCAGATCCCCGCGGTCAGTTGGATGGTGTCTAAATACATCTACAAAAGACAACTAGTGGAAAACTAAGTAAGGAAGTTATATTTTTGTAGATCAGAGAACTAAAATGGCGATACTTTTTTATAATATGTAGTATAGTAAAAGCTTCCGTAACCGAACACGTTTTTGGGAATTCATAAATCTTACCAAGAGAGCTTTTAGCAGGAAGCCTTTGATATGTTGGTAGTTACAAATGGCGTTGTAACAACGACATTTTTAAAATAATTTTTATAATTGT
Organism: Porites divaricata; assembly: GCA_038088405.1. Classification (NCBI taxonomy): domain Eukaryota; kingdom Metazoa; phylum Cnidaria; class Anthozoa; order Scleractinia; family Poritidae; genus Porites; species Porites divaricata. The sequence continues at coordinate 17,647,587 of JBBMOI010000007.1, forward strand.
CACTGACGAAGTTAATAATAGCAATAAATTTGATCAAGAGGTAAATGATTTTATTCAAGTGTTGACTTAGGCGTTGGCCACTTAAGAGAAATTAAAACGGAAGGAAAAGACCAGCCGTTAATTGACAGAAGTAGTTGTTGTCACTTCCGGGAGTGGTCGCTTACTAGAGCTATTCATTACAGAGTTTTACTCACAGTTCAAACCCCGGGGGGAGGGGTGCTTGGGTTGATTTTTACAGGGTATGTGTCGCTGGCCTCTCAGAGCCCCTACCCCATTATAGTCTATTCTGTGGCCAATTATAGACCCATCTTAGTCACTTTTGGGCAAATATGTAATTTTTCGCAATACCAACTTTCTATTTTTATGAATTGACTCATTTTTAGATTGAATTAATAACACTTTACTTTTCATCTGCAGTACAAACATTCTGGTACCTTTGCTAACCGTAAATATGAAGAACAGTCTTACTCCAAAAAATCCGAAAATGTGCGGCCTCATTCTAGTAACTCTACTGAAAATGCGACCCCATCCAGCGGCACATCCCCATTAGCCTCTATAAGGAAGTATCCCCTCTCCCCCCGGGAGTTCAAACAACACTGAAATGAGATTTCACAAGGCTAGTTGTAACTAGAGCTGGTCGCTTACGAGTGAGTTCGAAGCGAGTAGTCGCAAACTGCAGAGCTTCGACTGCATAAAAAATCAACTAAAGCTTCAAATGAAGTTTAAGAAAATAGTCGGAGCTTTGCTGACTTTGACATTGAATCGACATGGAACAAAGAGAGTGCAATTTGCAACATTTTCTGTTGTTTCCTCAAATGCCTTAAAGGGGCAAATGAATTTCGACGAACAGTCTTACTTCAGTTTGAAATCACAGAAGTTTAGCAAAAAAACTGATGTTTCAAATTTTCACTTGTATTTTTCAACCCCATAGTATAAATTTATGGAACAGACTGCCAGTAATCGGAATTATCGATTAGTTATCAGGGGTGTAGCTAGGATTTTTCCAGAAGTATACTTCCCGAATTGTTCCCATGCGAGTGACTTTCTGCGATTAACCTTGTCAGTATGCGAGGAAATCATCTCTCCTAGCTTTTGATTCGAGCAAAATCGGCGAAAACTTTATATTTTCCTTTGAAAAATTATCTGGCAGAAGTTAAAGCGGAGAAAGATGGCCAATGCCACCATTTTTTACACTAACACTTTTTCATCTTCTGTTTATCTTTAATTTGTTTTTCTATTTCTCGATATTTCGTTTTGTTTCTTTTTAATTTCGACATTTTCCCAGGTACGCACACGCATGCGTATTGTCGTACAGGTAGCTACGCCCCTGGTTATCCCCCTTTAGAAGAAAAATTAACGAGTTTTATACAGCTAAGCCAAATGTAACTGGAAACATGACAAATTCATGGATTTTTTGTTAGGTTTTTAATAAATATCTTTTAGTGTTTATATCATTGTGTTTGACACAGGTTTAAAAAATGCTATTTTAGGTCATATGTAATTTAGATCGTTATGATTTTTATCTTATACCTAAAGGTTATATCTCGAAGCCTCTTTTTCAAAGCGAGGATAACTGCGAACCATTGATATGAAAATGATTTTTTTCATTCTCATGGCCATCCTCTATTTTTTCTCCTTTTAGAATCGTCCGACCGACCCAAATTTTTAGCAGTTACAAAAAAAAAGGTAACGAGGTAGTTAACCAATTTTTCACTTGGAATAATTCTTTTAATCTGAAAAATGAGCTTAGTAACAGCATAGAGAAAAACAGGAACAAAAACAGGAACATTTTTAACACTATATTGTGCATTTTGTTAATCCAAATATGTGAATGTTAAATTTTGACGTCATCCTGGGGGTACCAGGGCCTCCTATTCCTAGACTTCTTATGATTTTATTTTTTTATTTTTTTTTTTTCAATCCGACCGACCGACCCAATATCAGGAAACGCATTCGACGCTAAACGAAGAAAAAAAGGGGATGGCCCATGCAAATGAAACTCATTTATAATATAACAAGAAAGATTTTGCACTAAGCCTCGTTTCGAAAGAGAGAGTTGTTGGAACTCGGAAAAGGCCTGTTAGTTAAATAGGAATATAAAGAGTGTACTCAGTCTAGAACTGAAAATACCAATCGCTTCATTAAAAATGTGTGAATCCTTGAAAGCTTCTTTTGTGACGTAAACGGTGATTATTATTCTTTAAAAAAATTCTCTGTTTCTGATTGGCTTAAATCCCCCTACTGGCTATAAATTCTTCATAACCAGCTACCGTTGACCAACTTTGGAAGACGTTTGCGATATGCGATATAGTAGCGTCAGTACATAGAGGATATTACACGGTGGCGCGAAGATATGAATTTTATTTTCGAGTGGCAAAACAATATTTTACGAACGAGCGCAGCGAGTGAGTAAAATATTGTTTTTGCCACGAGAAAATAAAATTCATATCTTCAAGCCGCCGTGTAATGTTCTTTTTATTATATAGACAAAAAGACATCGATAAAGTAACAGAGGAAAATGACCGAAATTACGTCATCGATAAACTCACTAGTGAGATTATGGAAAATAAACCACTCGGGTCCCGGATGTAGCGTTTATGAATTTTACGAGTGGTATATTTCCCAGTAAAACACTCGTGTCTATATAATAATACATGATAAACGCCAGAGAAAGGGTCGGCAACCGAGACGCCCGCGGCAAGAGGTTGCGTTTTTTTGGTAGAGCTGTAGAAAATGGCGGAAAATCTCACACGTTTTGTGAAAACGGAACAGCTGACGTACTGACTACAAACAGCAAAAATACAACTCGACGGATAACATCTGCCATTTTAGAATGGTTGATAGACTAGACATGAACAAACTATAAATTAGGCTTTCGTACGATCTGAAAAAAATTTGCCGTTTCACGAGGATAGTAGCTGTCGAGGCCCACAGTGGATAACACCCTCCTGGATGTGAATAATTCTTCAGATCATACGAAAACCGAATCCAGTAGCTGAAAGGTAACCCAGATTGACATTTGTGTTAATCCTATACAAATATTTATAACTGTTCAACCTTGTTCCCAGTGTCTCTCTTCTTTCTTTCCCCTGGGGGAGAGAGAGACATCGGGAACGCCAGAGGTTGTCACCTGTTATGTTACAGTCACTGTGTAACTTCTGTACTCTTCAGTCTTATCTTTAAAAAGAGGAAACAACGATTGTAATCATTAACTAAGGCGTACAATTTTCGTCTCCCTTGAGGATGAACTAGAGCCGAGTTATCTTTTAATTCTTAGACTGAGTTATACCTATGCTAAAGAAGCGAAGCAGCAGGGAAAAGATTATCTTCACGTTTTAAATATCGTAACTCCGCTTTTGTAGAAAAAAAAAATAAAAAAATATTGTGTCAAGTGTCAAGATTCCAAATGTTATGTCGCCTTTCAATATTACCTCATTTATATTTCCATCTATTCAATAATAACTTTCTTTATCTTCGCCAATCGCAGAAATCAACTTATTTGTATTGGCCTCCGCTGTCAATCTCTCTAAGAGACATCTGTTTATAAACTTTGCAGCAAACGCGTGCTGTATTTTTCATTGTACGCCAAAGGTCATGTTAGGCTCTTTTAAGGGCTGCTAGGAGCTCACTTCTTTTTCTTTGTTGAGACTGACGCGGCCGGATACTCAAGTTTACACAAATCTGACACGGTAACCATTGTAAGACATTTGAGGGCATTTATTTCCTCGCCATTTTATACCTCGAACCTTACTCGGCTTCTCGCTTGTTCCCTATGCTTTTTGTGAAAGTGACAGAACTTTTATGAGTGGAATGAACTTTATGCTACATCATCGAGATATCCGAACCGTGGATACGAATGGGAACCGTTTTGCCAAGAAACTTGAACTGCAAAGAAATTTATCCTTGGCCAGTCCAGGAGGGTTTCTGTTCCCCTTAAACAAGGAGACTCGATTTTATGCTTATTCACGAGACAATAACGTCAAAATGACGTTACAAGGGAAAAGGATTTTTGCAGAAAGGGAGAGAGAGATTAGCCGAAGTTATTTTAGTAAAGACGCGTCATCCGTTCTTCAACGAAGCATCCTTCAAAGACGATCCCTCCCCTTTCCGTCAGAAAGTAAATTAAAAGATCTACGCATCGAGGGGACGAAGCCGGTCCTGCTAAAAGCACGAGAAAATTTGCGCAATGAACGGTTGAATTTGTTATCAGTGGACGTCGAAACCAGAAAAAATAAACTTGACTTTAGTTTACCGCCATTACGAAAAGACAAACTCCCTAATGATTTTCTAACTGAAAGAAAGGAAGTTTCTGCGTTTGTCTGCAGTCGGATATTGCCCTGGAAACAAGACAACTTAGATAAAAACAAGCTTGAGATTAAATCTACTAGAGAAAAGGGCGGTTTCCCGGAAAAGGAAAAAGAAAATAGTAAGAGATTATTACGTCGGGAAATCGAAGAAATTCTTGTTATTTCAGAAAAGAATCCGCAAAAGAAGCGAATAATAAATATATTCCTGCCAGCTATTTCAACAGAAGGCCAAAGTAATGACCACAGCTAACAAGGCCCACGGAACACAGAATATTTTTTCATAAAATATGTCAGTTGACGCTGATTGTTCGTTTGCAGGTGGCCATGAATCTGAATGACAGTTTAATGACAGACTGTTGATTAAGTCGTCAAGTTCACTCACTGAAAAGTCAACTGAAAAACTGCTAATTTTATGTCCTGTCAGTCGCTATATTCAAGCTGCAAAATTAAAGGAGTTGTGAACTTGTTAATTTAAAGGAATAACTGGAACCCTGATCCCCTCTGCGCATGACCGGAACATCATCAGTAAACACTAGGGTCTAGAATGAGTCTAACTTCTCTTTTCCTATACCTCGATAAAACGGACACCTTTCTATTACGGACAGTTTACCTGAGACCCGTTTCTCGAAAGGCCCGATAACTTTTCGGGTCCGAAAGCAAATTTTGATAGCGAAGTTCCTAGCTCACAAACCAGTCAATTTTGCTTCGTTAACTGATAATTTCATTGTATCATTTTCAAAATTATTGAAACTTTGATCTTGAATGCAAACACGGCAAACATAAAACAGCTTTTCGGGCCGAAAAGTTATCGCGACTTTCGACAAACGGGCCCCAGGTCCCTACACTCGGTTCTGTTACATATGGTGTCCTTATTAACGAGGTACGTTTGACTGTAAATGTAAGGCCTTTGCGATTTTATAATAAAAAACGCATATCGCGATTTAAAAGTAAAAAGGAAATCCCAAGAGATGGAAAAATAATCAGAATAATCTCAGGGACCAAAAACAATAAGATTTTGATATGAAAATCCTGCAAATGTTCTAAACGCGGGAAAATGAGAACCCGGTGACAATGGCGGGAAAACATGCAACCGGTGTCGCAAATGGTCCAAAGCGTGGACCTTATGTCGTACCCAGGTCTCATTCTGTCTACGTCTGCAGTCTTACGCTGAAAAGTGAGACCTCCCTTCCCTTGGCTTTGGGAGATCTCATTCTGGGTACCAGATTATGGCAGTCCTTGGTGGGGAGACTGTCCTGGTGGGAAATAGAGCTCGAAACACGGCGTGACTGTCAAAACCTCGCTGTCTGCGTTTTTCGATAGGTTACGGTGACACACACTACAGCCTTCAAATAGTGTCTCCGTTTTATTAACATTTTTCAATTCCTGGTTCAATGAAAGTTTACGATTCACTACTTTCACATTACCCTAATACACCTTGTTTACGCCCAAAGTTTTGCATAAGTATTGTTTTCAAGTTCTCTTGGGAGGATTGTAAATCCCGAGGGAAATTGGAAACAATGCTTATGCAAAATTTTTTGGGGGGCTTAGGGGGGGAGGGGGTGGGGGTCAAGGTAAACAAGGTACAAGGTGTATTATGGGAATGTGAAAGTAGCGAATATCAGTTTTTGAATAAATTTCTAGCATCTAAAGCCAGTTTTTTTATTATGAAAGAATCCCTGTCAGTTTCTTCACGAACATGTATTTTTCAGTCTCTCTTTTGGTTCTTTACGTCTCGGATGAATTACTGCAATGATGTTATTTAATCATGTGTAAAATAAAATTCACTGATTCTTACGTGATGTGCGATGGTTTTTCTTTGACCATCTCCCACTTCTATTGATTGACGTTCTCTCCTCCTCAGGGGCCTTTTTGGGTCTTTGGGAGCCTGGGAAAGGGAAAAAATGAAAGGGCGTGGGACACGACACGCGCTTAATTTATGGCCATTTTTTTTATTATTCACCATTTTCACTGAGACCAGAATGGACCTCCTACCCCTTTCTCTCCCCTCCCCCCCAAAAAATAATAACATAACAATTTTTTCCAATTTCTCCTGGGCCGGGTTGTTCGAAGCTGTGTTAAGATAACCCATGGTTAGTGCGAAATTTGAACTCAGATATGAGGGCTTAAAAAGCAAATTCAGTTTAATTCTTTTTGTTTACAATTTGATGACTGAATACTCTAAAAAGAATAGATAAAATTATCCGAGAGAGTGCTTTTGATAAAAAGAAAAAGAAACCCAGGTTAAAATTTAAGCCCGGGTTAACGCTAACCGGCGTTCGAACAACCGGGCCCTGGGAGGTAGTGTATTATTACAGTCGTCTCAATAGAAATCGGAGACACTGGTTATGCAAAATTTTGTGGGGTAAACAAGGGGCGTTGTATTCTCGGTGTAAATGGTGATTTCTTTTTTTATTGGAATAACCAGCGGGAGCCTCTGCGTAAGAGAGAGTGATTAGCTCCCTAATATTTGCAAATTTTGACCACCGTCTCTTTGGACTCGGGGCTTGAGAGAGGCTATGGTTCTCTATCGGGCTTTCTAGAAAAAGGCTTAAAGGCTACTGAAAACGCTTTGAACTAGCGCTCTGTACCATTTTCAATCTTTTTTATTCCTTGAATATTAACTGTATACAACAGCTGCGGTGGTATTTTTTGAATGTAAAATAGTTTTTTTGCTTAATTATTGATAGCCTGTTCCAGACGTCCAGACTGTCTAACAAAACGGGCTGCCCATTTTGGTCTGGATATCGGGTATGGTTTTTGAGGGAACTACAGATTGTATGAACGTATTTATTGTTTCAATTCCAAATGAGTAAGGAAAGAAAGAGAAATATGCGAATTCAAAATGGATTTGCATATTTTTTTGTTTGCGCTCTAATCTATGTAATGATGACACAATTTCTGCCTAAAGGCCAGGTCTGAAAACGGGTATGGATGTTAGAGTTCTAGTCTGAAAATTGGTGTGGAAAATGACATTTTTTGGTCTGAAATCGGGTCAGGGTTTGAAGAATCAGGCGGCACACCCACACCAAGAATTCCCAGGAGTACCCCCCCCCCCCCCCTCCCGGGTAAACAAAAAAGGTTTTGTCGTTAGAATATATAAGTAACAATCTGAAGTGAAAAAATTATGCCACGAGAAAAAAATTCATGATATTCATGGCTAACCGAAATCCGTAATTGATATTTTGTTATAACTGATCATTTCATATGCCACTACGTCAGTAAAATACTACTTTAGCTGCAGACCACGGAGGAAATAAATTAAAGGTATGCATTCGAGAAAAGTATGCCCAAGTTCAACCCGGTTTCTATGTAGTCTGGTAGTAGCATTAACTACAAGTGATTAAAGGAATGTTTCTATTCCCCTAGAAAGAGATGCAAGCCCATTTCAGTGTTGTCCCCTAGCACTGAATTCTCCAGTATCCATTTATATCCACATGGGTGGAGAGAAAAGTGTCTTACTCAAGTCTTAGTCCAAAACATAACACAATGACCCGCGACACAATGATAACAGTGTCCAGAGAGACAACACTCAGCACTCGAGTTAATTTTATTGCTTAACTTTAATACAGCGCAAGAGAGGAACATGCAAAGAGAAAAGAAGGCCTTCTCCTCCTTGTCCCCCCTCGTGCACGGACGCATCCTTGAAATTTCTCCCTTTGTCCCTGTTACGTAGGTTATGACGTACAAAGACAACTCTTGTGGACAGGGCCGGAATCCGGAAATCTTGGTTAATTCCCTTTAATAGTAAGTCCACAATATAGCGCACTGGGCCATCACGCCTCACACGCAGTCTATATCAAGCTGGTTTGAGAATTCACCATTTTTACATAGACCATAATGCACCTAGTTTAAACTCCCCCCTCCCACTCTCCCCCCCCCCCCCCCCCCCTCCAAAAAAAAAAGTTTGCATAACCGGTATTGACTCGATTTCTCTTGGGACGACTAGCCAGGGGAAATTTAAAACACTGGTTATGCGAAATTTGTGGGGTAAACAAGGTGGATTATGGTCTTTGTAACAATGGTGAATAAAAAATTATTTTCATATCAATGACTTTGCACTTAGCCTCGCTTTGAAACAGAGGCTTGAGGCAACTCGGAAATGGCCCGTTAACTATGCGAGGACTGGGGAGAGACAGTGTGCCCTTGGTTTCTTTCTCTTATTTTTACCGATCCCACTTTTCTTTTCGCTCGTCCCGAATTCGAATGAATAAGAGACTGGAAAAGACTAGCGCCTTTTTTACCTTTTGACTCTATCCACGAGATCTCTTTTTTTTTCTCTCTCTCTCTATTCTTAATTAGAGATCCTTGGAATAGTGAGTATTTGTATCTTTTGTCTAAAACTAACAATACTTCCACAATTAAAGAAACTTTTAACGTTATAATAGAACCTTTCCTTATGGACGCCTTCTTAACACGAACTAAAGTCAACTCTCACATTGCGGACACCCCGGTGACACGGACAACAGCTAAATATCCTGCAAAACTATATTAGAGATGTTTGACTGAAATAAACTCAGCTTCTACGGACTCTCGCTAATGAGAACGTTAACCCAAGGTCCCTACACTGTCCGCTATAAAGAAAGTTGACTGTAGTTGAGAGGATGAGTTCCTTTCCGCTCAAAATACGCAAAACTTTATACCATTTCCACTTCAACATGGAGACAAAGCTCTGTCCGTTTGGTGTTCGGATCGTATCAAGCTGGTTTGATTGTAAGTCGTCATGACTCTTCAATGCTCTTCTTCCTGGTATTATGACCACAGTAGCAAAATTCCCTCAAATGGGGATGTGAGTTTTTTATGCAATCCGGTTGCGATCCATAAAGATTTATTCGACTGATGTGCCCGCTCACTTCAAAGCGACCCTCAATAAGCTTAACAGAGGCTTCAAAAACTGCAAAACCCGGTGTGGTTCGAAACTTAACCTGGTAGATACATTCAGTTGGTTTTGTTGAGTTCTTAAACTCCGGTTCTCCGAGACCTAAGCCATCACCATCTTGTATTCCACTGAATGTTTGCACTTTAGAACTAGGTAGTTCTTGCCAGGCGCCTAAAATAACGTCTAGTGTTAATCGTTCACATACCTTGCTCACTTTAGAGTCCTTCTTGAGCAAGCTGTTAATTTGATCAGTGGCAATCTGGGCGCCAATACGAACATGCGCATGGGTAGTGTTCAGAGGCAACCACTGAACACATGGGCAAAAGTACTCTGGTATCTTAGCGTCTTGACATGTTCGATTTCGAGGAAGTTTTGAGAAAACACTTATTCCACGGGTGAGCTCCGTCTGTGAAGGATCAAAAGGATACTTAAGCAGATGCATAAAAGTCGCATGTAAATCCAATGGTGATATGATAATATCTGAATTTGATTTGAAGTTCTCTGTCAGTTTTGAATATTTAAAGCGGAAGTTATCTGGAAGCGCAATGGATAGCAGTGGTAACCGCTCCTCCAGCTTTCCCTGCATGGTCGATCGGAACTCCCCTGTGCGCGCACCGTGGTCTCCCATGACAACAAGCATGGTGGCATTCAAAAATCCCGAGTCCCGCATCGATAAAAAGAACTCGTAAAAGTCTTTCTCTGCAGCACCAAGTGGTAATATTGTGTTATGATGGCAGAGGCTACTCAGGAAAATAAACCCGAATTTAGGTGTCTTGGGATAAGCTCTAAACATGCTCTTCAGATATTCAAGCTGAATTTTGTGTTGAGGTTGAGCATTGATGCATTTTTCATGAAGTACTCCTGCGTTTAGTTTGTGTGGCACCGCTGACCAAAACGGTCGCGCATAATGATCACAAGGTGGCTTTCTAAAGCCTTTGAGTCTCATATTGAAAGCACCTGAAAGCAAAACAAAACATATAATTTACAATAAAATAGCTGGAGAAATAACTATCAATTGGAACCATCTTGCAAAATCGCGTCACCTAAATTCGGCCTAATATTCTAACCCAAACAAACAGCTCGTTGTTCCAGATCAGGAGCTGCATGGACTTCTGCCCGGCTGAGATTTGGAGGTAAATAGTTCCCGATAGCTTGGAGAGGGGAGAAATACCTACTAACAGTAATTGCTCGCTATAGGAAAGACACACAGGGCACCCAAAGACTGCTTTCTGTAAAATATCTGTTCGGAGAAGCAGATATTGCCTAGAATTTTCTATTACTTGAGGACGGCTAAAAATTTCTAAATGATCGTTCCATTCATGTACAATTTTCGAAGCTTATTTGATAAATGCTCTAAGTGTATTTTTCATATTTCACTCCCCAGGTTTGGTTATTTATCGTAGAAAAAAGGAAACCTAACATTTTCGGGGTAATAAAACTGAAGGCCTTGTAATTTCATAAAGACTGAATTTCCCCTAGGATGACCGAATAGATACAAATTTTATAGCGCCACTTAAAATGCATTTCGAGAGCTCTAAAGTAGTCTGGACAGCCTAACACGTGTTTTCAATGTATTCAGGCGGAAACCGTCGTCAAGTGCTCATGAGCAGACGCAGTTGGGACCACTATTGAGGTGTACTAAGTGATTTTAGTTTTTGTCTTAAAGAGATCAGTATATCTGCATCTTATCCAGAAAAATGCTTTAATGAACGTTATGGGCCAAATAATGCGGTGTTGGTTTAAGGGAGGCGTCTGTCCTCCAATAGAGGTACCCATTTAAAGAGATTTGACTCTGGATTACGTTTTCAAGCATGGGCTATCTATGAATATTTGACTGACAGGAGAATTATTGCCTGCGTCGCAGACGCGCTAAGCCTTCTGTATAGAGCGTCTGCGAATTAGTACACAATGTCGTGTTCGAATCCTGCAGAGTCGCAAGGACATATGTCAGTGGTTTTGATTGGCTAGCTTTTTACGCGGTTTGTGATTAGTCCCGGGGGGATTTGAATTAAGTGTTGACAGGCCTCACACGACTAATAGCTCGTGACAAGATGTCGGATTGAGCTTGTGATAGTGTAGAACGTGACCTTAGAGTCAGCTTGAACAATAGAGTTTTTTCGTGCTCTCTTTTTATGAGTGCGTGGGCCGGCTCCAACGTACGCAGGCTAGAGAATTAACACATGGAAGAAAAAGAAGCCTGTAAGAAAACATTTCGGAATTTGAACCATGTGTGTAAAATATTGGGTTGATTATACAAAGATTAGAAAATTGAGTTCAAGACAGGCCTTTTTCGGTCCAGCGGCCAAGCAGTACTTGGTAAAGAAAATAAAAGAGATAAGTGTACTCAAGGAAAGAAGTCGATGTGACTAGTTTACCTATAGGCGGAGCATCTTCACTAAACATAGTAGCATAACCGTACTCCTTTAACGTCCTGAAAATGAACGGCCATGGATCCACAGTTCCTGCGCCCTTGAATCCAGTCCTCGCCTCGTGAATTTTACAATTCTCCTCCAGACTCCGTCCGGTCAATAGCGCTGTCAGTTGAGGCGTGGTCCCCTCACCTACTAAAGAAAACCCATTAAACATGAACGCCTGTAGCTCGTCCTGCAGGAACTTGTACGAGCTGCGAACGAGACGCTGAAAAGTTGCGTGGGAGGTTTGGTCCAATCCCAAAATGACGATATTTAATGGTATACCAGCCTTTTGTTGCGGTACTCGCCGCAGCACGTGGCTCTTAGGGACAACCTGGGCGTGGAAATCAGTTTGCTTCATTCCATTGGAGAACTCAGCGTTCACTTGAATGAAATCGTGGTTTAATTTCAACACTGGTGCTTTATACTTCAATGGTCTGCGGCTTCCTAAGCGGAATCCAGAATCGGAGCCACTCGTTTGCCTATGTATCGTTTGAAAGGACAGATTTGTAACAGGGGCACCTCTGTCATGATCAACCACGACTTTGAGAAGACCATCGCGGTAACCGGTAAATAGCGTTGCGTCGCGTTCACACGCAATCGGTACTATACGTAGAAAATACCTCATGGAACTTGCGTCAAAAGGATCTATATTCGGAAGACGACAGCTCACTTCTCCAGACGAAATGGGTCTTTTTACTTTCGTTGGTGACGTTCCACACTTCAGATTATTGACATAGAATTCTAGAAAACACAGGCCATAAATTAGAGTTGCCAGTTTACAACAGTTAACACCAGTTTTTAGGGCTAAGGCCAGAGTTCTAATCTATAGTATGTTACTTCGGCATTGAGCTCTTTGTTTCTGTGTCACAATAAAGTTCATTTGTGTCCTTTTAAAATAAAATTGAATATAACATTGCTTGTTATGTAAATTTTTTCTCCTGGGCTACGAAAATCTTGGAAGTTATTATTTACTCTGATAAGAGAATGAACGCAATTCTAAGCCCCGAAAACCTGAGGTTTATACAGTTTATACAGCGTGGCTTGGTCCACTGCTGGCAGCTCATACTTACCAAGACTGGTAAGAAAATCCTTTTTGACAAATATTGTCGAATTGTCATCTGTTAAAAGAATAAACTCAGATCCTAAAGTAAAGTAGTTTGTATCGTCCTTTGGTTTAAAGATTGCTTGGCATTTTTCTTCTGCAAGCTGATGGCAGGCCATCATAGCTTCCTTCTCGGATGGAAAGGCTTGTGTCGACACAGTAGCTTCAAAATCATGCTTGTCAACAGCTTTCAAATTATCCAGCTAAGGTAAAAAATATAGAATTGAACTAATAATGACTAATTTATGATATTGTTCTCAGTCTAATCCACTTTAAACAACTCTCGTTAAACTCAATTAACGTCAGTTATCCAGCATAATTCCAGTGGTTATAGCATTACTGTAAAATAGCCGCTTTCGAGAAAATAGGCGGAAGTACAGGTTTCTTTGTAGCCTGAGTGGCAAGTGTTTGCGACGTGGGCTATAGAGGAAGGAGGGAGGGGTTTAACTTCCTTGCCACTATAACTTAAGCGCGCTATTCGCGTTCTCGCGCGCCCAAATACCTTTTTTCGCCTTCCCTTACGAACTGCTGCCACGCAGCCTAACACTTTTTTCCCGAACCATTTTATTAAATTAAGTATAACCATTTAAACCATTACGTATTATCTAGCCTACTATTGAGAAAACGTTCGATGCAGGGGATGAAGACTGAAGAGTGAAGAGAGCCCCTTCCATTCACTTCCAGTTCCTCCCTTTTCATCGCCCTTTCAAAGACTCATCAAGTCTCTTAGTAACTCATCTTAACCCCTTTCTATCTTAGAGATGGGGTGATATATAGTTTATTCCGTATACCAGTAGCATAGTATTTTGTATACAAGGTATTCATTGCAATTGCTTGTTACATGCGTAGTGGTAGTGTGTCCTCGAGACACATACACAGAACGTTATTTTGGTTAATGTTAATTTGATTTTGCTGGGTTGGAAAGCACTCTACTGAATTGTCACCAATCTTTTTAACTGTCTACTCACTTAAATTAGAGGTAGATATCACTTACTTTGATATACTCCTGAGAGGCAAAGGATCTGCGCAAGTCATCTTCGTCTGCCAGTGACGTTAGTGTATGTACCTACAGAGAAGCGTAGACAGTTATTGCTCCTTGGTAAAGCGACTACTTGTGATTATCCTCTCTCCCTTCAATTCTAGCTTTTGAGTTGATGGGAATACTTATATCAGCTTTGATATCCTTGGGAGACCATTTAGATACCATCTAACCTCATGCCATGATAATAATGTAGCCAACCAAATTTCTACACTCTCATGCTAGGGTCCTTTTCTTCTTCGAGTAAGGAAAAGAGAGGAGCCTGGTCATGAGGCTGCAATAATATGCAGGTAACGTTTGTAGCGTACCTTTCATTTCCGAGCAACTGAAAAAAAGTTCAGAGAACTTGCTTTCAAGCTCAAAAATATTTAATTCAGAGTTTCAAGCCGGTTTCGTTTACCCTTAAATTAAGTCTTGGGGGATCCTATCTGCGGAAACGTTTATAGATATCCGTTGCCTTCGGCCTCTATCCTCTATCTTGATTCAGTTTTAAGAAAGATTCCATACTACAGACCGGGACATATGTATAAAAGAACTCACTCTTTTAAAGAATGCATGGTCACAGGCGCGGATTCACACCGGCTTCCACAGTTTTTCGTAAATCGGTGAGATTTTTCACAATAAATATATTTTTAATTAATAATAATACTTTCCAAGTTGAAATCTTTCTCCATATCCACAACGATCGATATGGAAATTGACCTTTATGAAATAACCCGCCGATTTGAAAGGTTCCATCCGTGAGAAGAATGGAACTGGCCAATATCCTGTCTGAATAACTCAGAAACCCAAGAAAGGGAATTTTAGTGAGATACAAAATCCAAAAGGTTTTGCCTTCGACGTTTGTTTAGGAAATCGGTCAGTATTTATCCTAGATCCGTGCCTAGGTCACACTTGGAACGTCATTCACAAACTCAACAGTTATAGCCATCATAAACTAGATGGTGCGAGGTAGAATCTTCTTACCTGTTTTGTCGGCCATTCAGAACTGGCCTTAGGTTGCATAATTCTGTTAAGGTCAGTGGAAATTGTATTTTCCCCAAATGAATTTTGACACACGGGTGTTGCTGGGAATTTATCCTCCTGTTTCCGTCGGTCTGTACTAAGCTGTCCTTGAGGGGTAGACTGCTGACCAGATTCGGTTATTACTTTCGAATGCAAGGGTTTAATGAAAGACAAGTGGTTGACCTTTTCTAGCTTTATCGTTAACTTTGCTTCCAGTTTCTTTTCTTTCTCTTTTTCTATCTGGTCGCTAACCTTCCACATACAAAGTACATTGATTACGACCATCATTGCTGCTGAAAGAATAAGAAATTTGCGGACCAACTGCAAAGAGAAACACTTCATGGTGCGTTAGGCATCAGCTTCGTCGATTCAATGCTTCGTTGCTTCAAATAATCAGAATATACCATTTGTTTCACTGTAGTGGCAAAAAAAACCATCGACATGAACGCTGTGGTCGTGATCAGTTTAGTTCGCTGTGGTATATATTTTGATATATATTGGTCATTTTCGGTGTTTCAGCGTTCTTATCTTGATGATGTGTGACAAAAAGTCGTAAAGGATTTGCCACACCGAACCAGTGAAAACTCACTGCATAACTTTCTATTGATTAAATCAAACTAGTTATTGGGTCACCAATACATCCCACATGAAGTCGTCGCCAAAGTCGCACACCTGCGTACTCAAGAACTAACTAATAAGACGCAAGCACTCGGAAGTCAGACCACAGCTTATACAATACGCACGTGTAGAGCATGTTAAAAAAGTCATTTGAATTCTCAGCCCAACGATCGGTGCACTTCAGTGCTGGTTTATAAACGCCACGTCTCTAATAGAAGAACTTTAGCCATCTACCTCTTGTTAACACGTATTCAGTACGGACAAATGAAATTATTAAGGTAAAACATTAATGCTTGAACAAAGCTGAATAAACAAAGTTGGCATGTAATGCATGCGTTCTATGTGATTATATTATAAAGCTATGAATACGACATTTGCACATCTCTCCTTATTTTTGTATCAGTTGCTTTTCAACTTCACTTATCACTCCGGCAGCTTTGCATCAGCTTTGCCTGGCTTTGCATAGTCTCAGTTTTATTGTCAGTTCTTGTTGTTGTTATTGTTAGTACCATTAACCTATCATTCTGAAGGAACAATCACAAACAAAATGTCTTCGGGTTTCAAGCTCTTTGCCAAAAGCTTAGGTGGTTTAAAATTGACCCTCCGCGATCAAGTGCATGTTTGATCTCAAAATTAAAGTTTTTGGATGGATGATTAGCACCCGAATACCTTATTTAGAGGATGCGGATTTACTTCGGTTCGAGTATTCCACAAGATCAAAAACATTACACCGCTGCCGAAAACTGACGCAATGAAGAATTGAAATTGCTCATAATCTAGCAGTCATTTTCCGCACATGAAACTACTGACCGACGCTGAAGTTAAAGACGCCACCTCAAACTAATACTCGGAGTCACTGAAAAGTTATTCTGGTTTGAAAATTTCCATGAACTGATTTCTTTGTATAATTGTAAGCAAATTTTCTCTGTACTAATTCAACAGACTTTCTCAACGGTTTCAATTTTTAGTATTCAATAGTCAATACGTTTATTTTTTTAAGCTTTTCTTATCTTGATTTGTTGTAAACTGTGTAGGTAATAGCATGATTTATAGTGATATTTGGCATAAATACCACGAGTGATATTTCGAAATTGTTATACGTAATTTCACGAGCCTTTAGGAGAGTGAAATTTGGGACAATTTTCAAATATCACGAGTGGTATTCATGCCAAATATCACGTACAAATCATTCTATTGTTTGTTTATACTTCTTCCCACAAAAGGTTTGTAATTTTCGCATGTAGCTGTTTTATATTAAGCTGAAATACCACAACTCTGAGCAAATCAAATTACAGAAATTTCTCATGTGGTAGTATAAGCACAAGAAAGAAGAATCCTGAAAGATTCTGGAAGTAGTAGTCAAAAAACACCGTCGTGGAAATCTCCCTATTTAACTGAAGGTTATTATTCTAAAATGTAAATTAAGACTTTTTTCCTGTTAAAGCCATGAAAATCAACCTGGGAGAAGCATTTTTCAGACCGGCCATTCGCCTCTTTGATGTTTGACTGATTTAATTCTCCTATCAGTTTGCCTCAACCCTCTGATCCTTGTTAGGCCCTACCTTAGTAAAAATACTGTTCTAAAGTTTATCCAAGAAACGCAAAACTAACTTGTAGTTTTTTTAACATATACATACATTAACAACACTGCTTCGTGCCATGTAAGGGATTCCACGACAGTCTTGGATCCTGGATTCTACGTCACGGATTCCGGATTTTGGGTACTGGATTCCAATCTTTGTCAGTGGAACTTAGATTCCGGATTCCAATCGTTTGTGGGACTTCGGATACTTTGAGCTGCATTCCGGATTCCAAAGCCCAGGATTCCGGATTCCATAAACAAAATTTTTCATGATTCCCTTACATGGGGCGAACTGTAAGTAAAGTAAGTAATATTTATTTATGCACGGTTGCACAGATTCATCAGGCATGAAATGTAAAAAAAAAATTTAAAAAACCTTAATTACATTTACAGGGTTTTGCTATACAAATAGAGTATTAAAATTATTCAATAGAGAGGAGAAGTCGTTACATCACGTTGCTATGGTAGCAACATTTCTGGATGACAACAAACCGAAAACGTCACTTAAAAAGTGAAATCGCACACTTTCAAACTTCATCGATCTTATTTATTTTCATTTAATTTGTCAAATGTTGGTGAAATTTTCTGGGGTTGAATCCGAGAAGACAGTATCTAAGTTTAGAAATAGAAAAAGAAATTTTTTTGTCGCGTTTAACTTCTTCATAAAGCGGGCGCGTGAAATTAGAAAGTTTCACGTCGAGGTCGCGCGACGACGGCTAAGAAATGTACAAAATAGCGTGATGCACGTGCAAAGTTGTTGTTTGTTAATATAAACATATTCTTTTTATACCGTTCTCCTTGCAGTCGCCGTCGTCGTTGGTTTTGTTGTCATCCAGAAATAGTGCCACCATGGTAACCTGACGTCACACTTCTCCCCCCTATTAACTATATAAGAAAAAAAGGTCTGTTTTCCATGAATGCCGTACCTAATTTCTTGATATTATAATAACTGTGCAAAAGTGACTTAAAATTACGTAGGGATTCTGCTTGCCTTAAAGTTTCAGGAAGACGTATATTTCACAGAACAGTACCACTGACAGTAGCGAAAACTATTACGGAGGTAATTAGTGTGTGGCCGTGGAATAGTTTATTTATTTACAGAATCTCGAAAAGTGTATGAAGTGGTACTGGATCGAGCAATAAATTTCGAACTTAGGTACTCAGGAACAAGGCAATTAAGGTGTTTCGATACAGTTCTTCGGAGACCATACACAGATATTCATATTTCAATCGCCATAAAAGGGATTTTATCCATGTCCGATCGCTATAAGCTTTTCGCCAGTGATTGATTATGGATTGAAGTTTGTCAAAACGTAGTTTTAACTAAAATCGATATTACTATGACAACAATAAACAAAAAAATTGGAAATTGACAAAAGCCGAATTTTACGCAATCTAGACCTGCTACTAAAAATCCAACACTAGGAACTTAAAGTTTGGTGTTTAGCAAATAACCTCTGTGAGAAGTAAAAAATTCTGTATGTTGAATTCAAGTAAAACGTAAATATATTTCAAACCTCGTATTTTCAATAGCCGTGATAAATTATTCAATCAAAAGCGTCGGAATGCTGATTAATATCATATTTCGAAGCTGCGAAAGTTTGATGTATTTTCGTTCTTGCGATCTTGAAAACCAACCTGCTTTCTCACCACCTGTCTAAGTGCAACTTTATTCTAAATCTTGACTTTCAGCGCTTTTTTGTTTATCTCTGAAATTAACTGCTGGAACGAATTTTTTAAAATCAAATCCCATAATCTTCATAATGTATGTAATGATGTCTGAAACTTTCATTGAGATTGATTCACTTTAACACCTTGAAATTTCAAGACGAACCTAGCCTACGAACTGCCCAAAAATCTGCGTGACAAAATTCACTGTTTTGACGTTATGCTAATGTTTTCTAATTAATGCGCACGGTACATACCTCCATGACTAGTAGATTTCAGTGCGACAGAATATTTCGTAAAAAATATAAGCCTCATGTTTTTCTTTTTGAAAAACTTCAATCCATAGTCAATCACCGGCGAAAATTTTATAGCGATCGGACGAGGATAAAATCCCCTTTAAGGCGATAGAAAAATATCTGTATGGTCTCCGAAAAACTGTATCGAAACACCTTAATTAAGGGATTTAAAAACCATTAGCTTTTTGGATATCACGCTGAGTACTAAGATTTTTCCAATGTAGATTTTTCCAGTGTACAGACTGACTGTACTCTGACTGTACATGTTCAATGTCATGGTATCATTCATCATGCTAGAGCCTGGCGTTGATGGATCTTAATTTGTTAGTGTGTTTTACCAAATCGTCCCTAGGTAGTTTTTTCTTTACAGTCCTCACTTGGTGGTAACTGATAGGAACCGGCTTCCTCCTTTTTAAACGTAGAAGACACAATTACGACGCTGATTTAATTCTGCGATTCCATTTTTGTCGCCATAAATAGCATGGTAAAAGGACTCAACTGCGTGAGGAGATCTTGTGATGTACACATGTCGTGCTGGAAATAGGACCTTGTCTGTCCTAATCATAAATTTCCAGAGTGTCATGGCAAAGAATCAACATAGTACCCACCTGGTCTCAAGAATAGATCCTGACATAATTATTGGTACTGAAACCTGGTTATCGTCTGTCCATAGTTGTTCTGAGATTTTAATAGCTGGCTCGTACCAAATAGAGAGAAGAGACAGAGCATCAGACCCACATGGCGGTGTGCTGATTGCTTACAAGAAAGACCTTGCTGTTACCAGGGAATATGACTTGGAAACAGATTGCGAAATCCTATGTTGCAGTCTCCAACTAGCTGGCTGCAAAACTATTCATTTAGGCGCCTATTACAGACTACATGAAGATGATGAACAATCTTTACTGGAGCTTGAAAGGTCACTGTCTTTTATAAATGATCACCATCACATTTTATTAGGCGGTGATTTTAACCTTCCAGGGTGGGACTGGAGAAATCATATGGTATAAAGAAATGTGACCAGGTCTGCATTACCAATTTGGTGACATTTTGGATGACAAAAGCCTAGTCCAGCTAGTCCATGAACCTACTAGACAGCAAAACACCTTAGATTTGGCCATCACTAACCAGCCCACCACCATCAAAGATGTATCTATTGTCTCAGGAGTTTCAGACCATGACTGCCCATTTATTACTCTAGATCTTACGCCTGTGAGGCATAAACAGTCACCTCGAAAGATCCCACTCTATAAGAGAGCTAAATGGGATAGTTTGGCTGACGATTTGTCTAAGGATATTGTCACCCTAACAGCCAATATGGAGAATTTATCAACTAATGAGCTTTGGGAGGGTCTGAAAGCAGCAATTAACAAGGGAATTGATAGGCACATTCCACACAACGTTTGCAAGTCAAAAGACAACCTACCGTGGATTACACCGAGGATAAGGAAACTGATCAAAAAACGGGACAGATTGTCAATCAAACGCAAGGGCTTGGTTAGGTCCTCAAAAGTTGTTGATCTGAGCAGAATTACCAAACGAATCAAACGGCTTAAGCAAGATCTACAAAGGGAAATGCGGAAAGCTTATTGGAGCTATGTGGAGTCCATCATAACCCCCATTAGTGAGGAGAGTAAGGAAAAACCAGGAATGAAAAGATTTTGGACTTTCATTAAGCATTGCCGATCTGATACCTCAGGGATAAGCTCGTTAAATGATGGAACAGGAAACGAAGTATCTACGCCAGATAAACTTGCAAACGTTTTGAATATGCAATTCCAGTCTGTATTCACAAATGAAAGCCCTGTATCGCATGACTTACTGCCATCTATTTCTCCCTTCCCAAACATGCCTGACATCCAAATATCCAAATCAGGAGTGTTGAAACTATTCAAGAATTAAAGGTGCACAAAGCTGCTGGCCCAGATCAGATAAGACCTAGGGTATTGAAGGAAATGGCCCACACATTATCTCCCATACTAACTTTAATCTATAGGAGATCATATGACACAGCTGAGGTGCCAGATGACTGGAAAAAGGCTTACGTGACCCCTGTTTTTAAGAAAGGGAAGAAGTCAGAGCCTGGTAACTATAGGCCAATATCATTGACATGTATTGCCTGTAAGATTATGGAGCATATTCTTGTCATTAATATCTTGAAACACTCAAGTAGAAACAACATTCTCTACCGCCTGCAGTATGGGTTTAGAGAAAAGCGGTCATGTGAGACACAATTGTTGGAATTTGTTCATGACCTGGTATGTAACATGCAAAATGGGGGCCAAACGGATGTCCTGATCATGGACTTTTCAAAAGCTTTCGATAAGGTGGGCCATCAGCGTTTGATTAAGAAGCTAGACTACTATGGCGTACGGAGTAAAACAAGGGATTGGATACAGGCCTTTCTAGCAAACCGAACGCAGCAAGTTATTGTTAGAGGCAAATACTCTGACATAGCTCAAGTGCAATCTGGCGTCCCTCAGGGGTCCGTATTGGGCCCATGTCTGTTCCTGTTCTATATCAATGATCTACCACAAAATCTGTCCTCTCCAGTTCGTTTGTTTGCAGATGACACCCTGCTATACTTGGCTGTGGAGTCGATAGGTGATGCAATTTCTTTGCAGAATGATTTACGGGAACTTGAAAATTGGGAAAGTAGATGGCTTATGGAATTCAATACGGACAAATGCCAAGTACTGCGTGTCTCTCGCAAACGTGATCCACTGATCCATGAATACATCTTACATGGCAAAATATTGGAATCAGTTGACTCTGCAAAGTATCTAGGAGTATCAATAACATCGGATCTATGTTGGAATCAACACATATCCAACATTGTAACTAAAGGTAACCAGTCATTAGGCTTTCTGAGAAGAAATCTCAGGATTAACTCTCCAGAACTGAAGTCAATTGCCTATAAGAGTTTGGTTCGACCCACTGTGGGATACGCTTCAACGGTTTGGGATCCATACACCAAGCATAACACGGATAGACTAGAAATGATACAACGCAGAGCTGCACGCTACGTACTACACCGCTATGAAAGAACAGCTAGTGTCAAAGAAATGTTGGAACAACTTGATTGGGAAACTTTAGAACTGCGTAGGAGGAAAGCAAGGCTAACAATGCTATATAAAATGCACTATAACCTAGTTGAGATAGACCATCAGAAGTATTTGGAGCCTGCTGGCCGCTCTAGCAGGCACATGCACAAATTCTCATACAAAGTCCCGGCGTCTAAAACAAATTACCATCTGTTTTCTTTTTTTCCTAATACTATCAGGGACTGGAATAGCCTACCCCTGAATGTTGTTGAGGCACAAAGTGTAAATTCTTTCCGAGCTAAGCTGAACATGTTTTGATTGTTTGTATTTTATTGTTATTATTTCTTAATATTATTTGTAAGGCCGCTGACCTCTTGCTAAGAATCATGACATCGATGGAGAGCAAGTATTTGGTAAATAAATAAAATAAATACACCAGTCTTTAGACTGTCCACGGTCCCCTTTTTTTTGGAAGATCGCGCGTCATGATTGATAGTCTCCTACGAAGCCGTTATTAGGGTCGTCACGCATCGCTCCTTTCCACTACTACATGATTGAGCGCTTACCGGTTAGCTCGGTCATCTTGGTTTCATACGTACCGAGAGGGCGGCCCCAAAAGTGGACTTGACACTCATGATAATCCAAGATAGCCACCCGTAACGTAAAGTTCTTGATCTCGACAATCTTATGGAAAAATAGGAAACTGTGTATAGTCTATCCAGTCTTTGTCAACTTGCTAAACGATGTGCTGATACTAATTGTTAGATTGGACGAGGCAGTTCGAAAGGTCTCAGATGCCAATTCTAGCGAAAGCACCGCCTGAAATCATACACAACCCATCATGCATTCCGGATACACACATGTCATAGCCAATGGGGCTGGCAACCTGGTGGATGTCGGTGTAACGTGCGTGAATTGTAAAATTAAAGAATCAGTGAAACATTTTGTACGTTAATCTTGTATAAAGAAGCAAGATAAACGGTAATGGAGCATCTGGGCCATCTGAAGAGTGACAATACCTTTAATTTTAAGAGTAGTATTGCCACGTTGCCAGCATGTAGAATTGACTATTCATGAGGATGTCCGCTTGTGGTTGTGACCGTTTTGTTTGTTCTTTTGCCTATTCTTGTCCTTCGTGAAATACCCTAGACTTGCTGTCCCTGCAAACTGAAGTCTTACTAAATTATATTTTTCTCGAAAAAGTAGGGGGGGCACACGGCTTACCTCCCCTGCTCCTACTCCTACGACAATGACGTGGCTGTGCCTCGAATTCTAGATTTCGAGTTGTACCAGTCTTACAATGATAAGTATCTTTTAATCTAAATTACGCCAAAACGTCTTTGAAAGAGCTATAGAGGAGAACACAGACAATTGAAGAACACAACAAAAGACACAAGGTAATACCTTTTTTGCCTTGTTTCGTTGTTTTTATTATTATTACTCTTGACTTTACTCTTGACTTTATTGACCAATCAGATCATTAACCAGAGTATATAATACCATCTACTGACATGATACAACTCACTTTGACTCTGAAGATGACTACCGCACAGGTTGTCGAAACGTCAGTCACTGTCACCAACAACAGTCCTATTCAGGACTACGTTCACCCGGACGATCAAACTCAACCTACTTTTGAAATGACTCCTGGGTTCAAACCTTTCACATTATTATTACTATTACCATTATTTTTAATGGTCGTTGAATGCAAGATGAAACAGATGCGAACAAATAGCAGGGCAAGGCACCCCACTTTATCCCTTGAAACCCTGTACTTTTTTGGGGAGAGGGGGTCACTGAAAAGCATTTTAATGGGTTTAGTCATAAATTATTCTTTTAAACTGAAAAATTCCCGTAGCCCCCCACGACCCCATAAATTATGAAAGCTCCTGCCTCAGGTTCCTAACACGATCAATATGTCAATTTCAACTTCAACTTCAACTTTATTCAAATTTGTAAGTACAACAAAAGATACATTGGGACTGGCCTGCAGTTAGCGAGGCTATTCGAGGCAGGCCAGGCTACGTAATTTATTACAAACTAGACAAATACAAAGAAATTAGACGTTAAAGAAGTATATACACCTAATTGCAGTAAGGTTGTCATAGAAAAAAGCAAAAAAGCAAAAAGCAAAAAGCAAAAAGTCAAATAAGAATAAATTAGCATGTAATTATCATAGCTTGCAACATTCAACAACACACACGCATATAATTGAATATTAATCACGTAATATGAGAGAAATCATTTGCATCAGTTTCTTGGTGTCATTCTGATGCAATTCGAGGCTGATTCATCTAGCGAATTTCAAAAGTGCTCGAATTACAAACGTACATCGAATAACTGTTAAAGAAATAATGGCTCCATTTTTTTTTTCAATAAATATGGCCTGTGGTAAATTCCAGGAACGCGACGCGTCTTTTAGTTTAGTGCTAAATAGAAAAGCCAGTCTGCGTATGGTTTGCAGTGCACAACACCATCTGATCACAATTTTAAAGCAACAAATCAGGGGCGGAGAGGGTGAGGGGTCCTCCGCCACTTCCTCACCCGCGCCACAAACCAAGCTTCGTTTGTCAGGACATCATAGATTGGCGACTGAAAGTGCGACAACTCAGACATTACATTGCTCGCGTCAATTTACCTCTTTCTTTTTCGAATTGTGCGACTTCTGTTGATGGAGAATGTTGGCTCTAAAATGACATTGGCGCCTGTCTATCTTACAGCGCGGAATTACAGAAGTATCTCTTGTTATTGTGAATGATTTCTTAAATAATTGTCAAATTATTAAAATACGCAAATGTAAATCACATGGCTAATTAATTCCTATTTGGCTTTTGGCTTTTTGCTTTTTTCTATGACAACGTTATTGCAATTAGGTGTATATTTTACAGTAAATAAATACTATTTTACTTAAATGCAAAGACAATATTAAAGTGAAAATTTTAAAAATAAAATGAAAATAAATGACAAGAGAATTACTTTTTCATTTTCCCAATAATAGTATCCACATCAATATAAGAGTCTTCATTTTGAAGAATATCGAGTAGCTATTGCTTTTAGTGATCTTTTAAAACTTTTTTTCTGTCTTTCTTTAAGAATTTGAGGTATCCCATTCCAAATTTTGACCCCAACACGCGAAAAAGCATTTCCTTTGACACTGAGTCGAGATTCTTTAGTATAAAAATGTTCAGACGTTGAGGCACGTGTACTGTAAGTATGAACACTAGAAATTCGAGAGAAGAGTTTCAAAATATTATCCGGAGCAGTGTTTTTATTTATATCATACATAAGACTACAAACGGATTCATAATATAGAGAATGTAAAGGTAGAATTTTTGCATTGACAAAAAAAAATTACTGTCAATAAAACAAAAAGGCAAAAGTTTAGAAAAAGTCGATGCGAGTTAACGTTAAAGTGAGTAAAGTACAGCTTTCTTTGAGTACATTTAGTTCGTTCGTCGTTCAATTTACCAAAATATAATGATTGAAATGCGAGGAAGTTATTTTGGCAGTTGGGAAGAAATTTTGTGGCTGCTTTCTTTGTAGAGAGGTGCAAAGAGGTGACAGTTGAGTGATAAAGAGATTAATAGGGAATGTCCACAGGGACAATAAACAGTGGCCGTTGTGCAGAGATGGGTGTTGGTAAAGGTTCGACTGTGATTTGGAATTACAGTATTAGTCTGTCCCACGCTCTCAGATAGTGGAGACGTCGAGAAAACGATGTCAAGGGAACTATAGGGCGCGCGTGTTCTAAAGAAAGAGCCCGGGTGGTTTCCTCTGTTCCTGACCCTTGGCGTTTTTCGCATGAGTTTTCACGATTAGTTTGCACCCTACTGCCTGGGAGTCTGGTATTAAGGATTATTGACACGACATTTGTATTCAAAAGCATTATTATTTCGTGTGACAAATGAAGTGGAACAAGCCATCGCATCCATGTTGGATAATTTATCATGTCTGTTTTACAAATACCTCTACAACTGTGATTAGGATGTGATAATCAAAAGAGGAAGAGGAGGTGCAGTTTTACATGTAAAATGTCTGCGATCGAATATATAGAGGATATTACACGGTGGCGCGAAGATATGAATTTTATTTTCGAGTGGCAAAACAATATTTTACGAACGAGCGCAGCGAGTGAGTAAAATATTGTTTTTGCCACGAGAAAATAAAATTCATATCTTCAAGCCGCCGTGTAATGTTCTTTTTATTATATAGACAAAAAGACATCGATAAAGTAATAGAGGGAAATGACCGAAATTACGTCATCGATAAACTCACTAGTGAGATTATGGAAAATAAACCACTCGGGTCCCGGATGTAGCGTTTATGAATTTTACGAGTGGTATATTTCCCAGTAAAACACTCGTGTCTATATAATAAAACAATTTATTGCGCGAAATCAGCCAAAGACTCGGCAGGCCAGCAATTACTTGTGATATGCAGTGGAAAGTTGGCGGCTCGTAATGAAGAAAGCATCCCTACCAGGGGGGGAAGGGGGGTGGGAAGAGACGAGGTCTGGGACCGAGAAACGATGTTCTCACAACTTGCAAAGCGATCACCCTGCGTGATGGCCAGCGGATAATTGCAGCATTTTTCCACGGTAAATATTTTTAGACTTTTTAGAAGCAAGAAGCGAACCGGTTGAGGAAATCAGAAATGCTTAAAAAATGGAAAAAAATAATATCATGCATCTTTGTTTTTCTTGCATATCGTATTTGTCTTTCGGTACTGAAATTGCGGGGAAAACTAAAACGCAACCGCGTTAGATCTTAACCAACAACAACGCGCTCGATCGATTTATAGGTTACATCGTTAAATTTTGCCGAGCAAGGATAACTTGATGCTGATAAAAAGTACTGGAGAAAGTGTCAAATTTATCGGAAGCAAGAATATTCAGAAAGCTTTATAAATATGAGCTTACAGCTCTACATATCATAACTGAATTAACATCAGATAGACATTCACACTTCATAACATTTCACTTCGTTTATTACGATCAGTCAACACCTTGAATCCAAAGTTAAAATTCAAAACGATCCTAATAAACAAATCAGAACTACTACTGAACGCTCTGTACCTTGAAGCGACTTTAACTTTCCTAAGGTTTGCTGCAAAACACTGCTCGATAGCTCAACTCTTCGGCGGTTCTTATCAGTACGGAGCTATATGTTGCATATGCCAAACTCTGCAGAGGGAAATTGTTTAACAGAAAAAGAAAGCCACACACTATGTCTGAAAAGCGACATGAAATCAAAAAATTTGCGAATTACCAAAATATAATAGTGAGAAACAGTCCCGCCTTCGACCGCCATGTTTTTGTTTCTTCTCAAGACCGTTGATCTATGGATTTTGACGTAATGCGCATGATCAGTACCAAATCCGCTGGCAAGACCCTTGCTGATCGCTTTGCAAGTTGTGAGAACATCGTTTGGATTTCATTTAAGGTGGCTGAACACAGTATTGCGGGCGGTCAGCGGTAACTCGCGTGACGGCAAGTGTTTTAACTTAGACAAACAAACATGGCGCCGAAAAAGCAATGGTACACAGAAGACGATTTCTCAAAATCTACTCATTAAAATTTTGTAATATTTGGCAGAATTTTTACTTTAATGGTGTTTTAAATAATGAGAACTTTAAAATGGAATTTGAACAGACGATTTTTATGACACATTTAATAATTACAGTACAATTATATTATTGATTATCTAAAAACCCCTCTGTTAAAATTTGTTCAAATAAGTTTCAAATGGTAATGATTAATTATAGTAAGCTGTGTGCAATTTTATAGGAAAATCTAATGAGTGAATTTTCTGTAAACTGAGCAAAAGTGAAATTTTAGGGTTGTATTCAATCGTTCATGTTGCCATGGAAACTACGAAAATGTCAAATTTTACCTGTGAATCAAAATCTTTCATTAATATATTTTCTACTTGCCAAGTTTCAGCTTGTGAGGTGCAATCCTTCTCTTGCCATAAGTTGGCAAATGACATATACTCAGAAACTGCCAAAACTGTGTTCAGCCACCTTAAGAGAATGTATGGGAAGTAGCTCCCCCCCCTTGATCCCTACCATGTTGTTGTTTAAAGAATTAGAAGAGAAAGGATTTCTGAGTCCCGATCGTCTAAGGGTATTGAAGGCCATTTTAAAAGGCGTCGAGGAATGGGCTTTTCTAAAAAACGTTGAAAAGTTTGAGTGCAAAAGAAAGGAATACAACAACTTGCTTGAGCAGATTATACGAGAACTCGACGAGCTTAATGATCTGGAACGACTCATCTCGATTTGCAGAGGAAATATAACAGAAGGAAGACGAGCGAGCATCCACGATGTTAGATCATTGTTTAAGGAGTTAGAAAGCAAAGACTGTCGTGGAATATACTGCCTCGAAATCGTGAAGGAGATTTTGACTCAGACGGAAAAAACCAATCTGCTTAAGGAAGTGGAAGAGTTTGAGCAACGACAAAGGCGTAAAAGTAAGTTTGAAAAGCAAAAAGGTATTTATCCGGGTTTACCTCGGTGTAAAATCCTGTGAAGTTTTTCTTTGGTTTCTAGCTATTATTTTTCTTGGCTCTATTGTGTTGACTTCTCAGTGGCTTCTTTGTATTCATTGTGTTACGTCACTCGTGAGTTTCACATTCCTTTCGCATTCCTCAATGCCCGTTAAGATGTAAATTCCATTACTTCCCCTAAGCACTAGTTCACATTGTAAATTGTAAATTAATGTAACGATACTGCGCCTTGTCTATGCTGTGGTTCAATTTTATCCTTGGTTCAAATTTTCTTTTCTTTTGTTTATGGGTATGGTAATGTATGATAATAACATGATAATGAGTTTGAAACAAAAGAAAAGGAAATTTGAACCAAGGATAAAATTGAACCACAACATCTACACCCTAAATATAACTTGGTCTTTCTAGTATCTGAATTTTGTACGTTTTATTTCAGCACAAGAAATTGCTAGAAAGCTCGGAGTCGGTAAGAGTTTTTAAAAATTTATTTTCGCCCCATATGTACTTTTCCCCGTTCTCAGACGGTCTCTACATCTTGGGGTTACTAGACATCCTTTCTCTAAAAGCATTCTAAATACAACACGGGTTTTCCCTTTAACAATTAAACAATTACGAAATCCGATTCATTAAAGGCGCGGACTGATCGAGTGGTGAAGCGTTCCCAGAGGTTGCTGTATCCTGGCGTTGCTTGCAGGTCTAGAGTTGAGTTAGAGATTTACAGTATGTCCGTTCTATACTGTACTCTGTTCAACCTTATTGCTAGCATAGCACTGTGAATGGATATAATATTGAAATGAGTTTAAAAAAAATAATCAAAATCGTTTTTTCGCTATGCGCCAGCATTTTTGCTCAGCTCAGTATTAAAAACGACGAAATACTACTTGCAACGCAGCCTTTGAATCTCTTCCATCAGCTGTTACAGGTAATTACCTAAAAGAGAGAACAATCATTTTGACCCTTTAATGCCGGAAAAATAGATCTAAAGACGGAGTATTGTTTTGAATTATAATGCCCTCGAAATTAAATCATCATTAAAGTGGAGCGCTCAGAACCTTAATTAACCCGAAGTTACCTCGCGGTAATTTTTCTCTCCTCCTGTATGGGTATTCTAATAAAAATAGATTGAACAAGAGAGGAATGACGAGCTCATTCTCTCTTGATTGAATTAATTGAAAAATAGTCCATACGCAGTGGACGCTTATTTTTCTCCTCTCCCCACCCTCCCTGCGACGCAAAAAAGCTTTTGGAGACCCCTCTGGAGGGTATAGCAACCGCTATCTCTCCATACTACTCGGTATTGTAGTTAATTTTTTTTCTCAGTTAGTTTTTATTTTTTAGTATTTTGGGTTATGGTAATGAATGCTAATGAATTAGAATTTGAAACAAAGGAAATATAAAAATTAACGGAAATGAAAAATCAACTGGCAACATCTATGAGGCTTTGGAGAGTAAAACAAAAGAAATGTATCGTTTGTTGGTAAGCCAAGAATCAAAATTTGTTCTATTGGATAATGCTGCTCCACTTACTGAGAGATTTGTGAAAAAGAGCGAACTCTGATTCTGAGAGAGAAACCACCTTCTATCGACATGTTAATTCTTTGTTTCTCATCACGCCAGAGGCCAAATGGCTCCCTAGTTATGCCCGGAGTTCAGTCTCTTATGGAGGTCTTGAAACACTTTTTTGCACCTGTAAGAAATATGACAATCAAATAAACAAGCTAAATGCTTCCCTCCCTTGCCCTATGTAGTGCAATCCTGTACCGCCTGCCAGATGGCTTGTAAGCGGTGAACGTTAGGCCCCGTTTATATGGAGAAACGTTGTACGGGGTAGAAAGGTCACCCGCCTACTCGAGCTACCCAGTGGGGTGGTACATTTCCTACAAATTGTGGCGAACCGTTTAAATGAGCGACAAAAATAAAGTTGGCTCGGCTAGGAGGGTGACAGAGGGGAGCCTGGGCGCAGCTGGAATTGACTGATGCATTATCAAAATATTCAGCCACATAGAGAAAAACGTACGCACATGTTACTCGACAAGAACTCGAACACAGAATTTTATACAGTTAGATGAGATACTAACCAGTTTAAACTCCATTTTATAGATATATATATCTAGCCGATTCTTTGAAAATCAACCTAACGAAATTTGCAGTCATTTCGGTGAAAAAGCCTCAAAAGGCACGTTTCTTAAGCCCAACACTGAAGCCCCAAAATCATAGCAAAGGAGGAAAAGAAAAGGAGACAAAGAAAGAGCGAGGAGAAGGAAAGGAGGAGAAGAAAAAAAAGCAATGGTTGCACTCTTAGTTTTTATAACAGCTACTCTATTGGCGATACATTATCAAAAATCCGGCTAGATATACAAGAGTAAAATAGAATGCTAAGAAGTAAGATAATTGAAGGGAATAAAATAGTGTCATTTTCACAAACTTTGCCTTTCTCAAGCTTAAAAATTGTACTTCTTCTTTTGCCTTCGTCGCTTTTTAACTTTCTTATTTTAAGTACGATTAGCTTTTCCCACAATTTCGTTGTTTGCAACTGATATCCCTTTGGCTTACTGGTAAAGTTTAAGCTTTAAAATCTTATTATTTTTAAGATTTCTATCGTTTTCCAGCGACTCAGCGCAAATTACCTATGTTTGTGACTCACATTGGCCTCGCAATCGTGCTCGTCCCAGAGCGATACTGAGCCTTGTCTGCACCCTAAATAAAACTTGGTCTTTCAAGTATCTAAATTTTGTACGTTTTATTTCAGGACAAGCAGAAATTTAGTTTCGTTCCTAATATCATAGGTGACGAATTACTCCTTAATTTTGGCGCGAAATTTCAGCGTTAATTTGTAATTTCACATGTGAAATTACTAAATTGCCATGGCAACCTGCCGTAGGTCTCCGTTTCAAGATGGCGACGAAGTTTTAAAATGTCATGAATGAAGATGTCATGGCGTAAAAAGACGCTTTAGAAAACCTGAACACACGAAAGAGCACATCAAGAAGGATTCTTAGAGGTATGTTGTCGAAAAATTCTGAAAACGTAAGCCAAATTTAAGCTCTAAACGTTGAGAGAGTGGAGTTCACGATCGATCGATACGATCCAGGATAAACAAGTCAAAAATCCTCTATTGCTAACGTAATTCGTCACCCATGATATTAATAGGTAATCAAATGGTATATTCGTGAAATTAGGGAATAATTTCACTTGCGTTTTGTCCAAATCCTAATAATTTCCCTCGCCTAAAGGCTCGGGAAATTATAAGGATTTGGACAAAACGCGCGTGAAATTATTCGCTAATTTCACTCGTCACCATTTGATTACACATACTAATATCATAGGTGACGAATTACTCCTCAATTTTGACGCGAAATTTCAGCGATAATTTGTAATTTCACATGTGTAATGTCTGCACACCAGACAAAGTCCTCGATTAAAGCGGATTCTTACCTGCAAAACACAGACACGTTTTCAAGCCGCCATGTCCATTTTATTGTGTACCCACAATGCCCCAGGACTGGGTTACGCAGACAACCCAGCCACAAATACACTACATCTTCCCCCTTTTTTAAATGAACGCAATAGGTACAATGAAAAAAGCTAAATAAATCTGATATAACTGTAAAACTGTAACAAGTAAAGGATACAAATCCAAATGCAAATAAAGGCACTGTTTTTTTTTTAAGTCCTAACAGGTAGTCCCTTGTTCAATGAATAATGCTTCTTAGCCAAAAAAAAACACTAAGCGTAGTCCTTGCAGTCCATATCAGAAACTATCTTAGGTGGTAAAGTCCTTAATAAGTTCGGTTAACTTAGTCTTTCAAGTAACATGGTCCTTAAGCCAGCTTGGCTCAGTTCTCTTCCGCGTTGATCTTCGAGGTTCACCGGTCTGTTCTGGCACCAGAGTAACAGCTGGTTGTGGTGATGGTTCCATAGCAGGCTCAGCCACTGGACCTTGTGTTGGGATCTCATCCAGTCCAGGAACAGGTAGGGTAGCTGGCTCCAGTACTGGTTGCTGAACCAATGACTGTTCTACTGGCTGAATTCCTAACTGCTGTGGCTGGGAAGCCTGTGGTCTTTGTTCTATGAACCTTTTGCATGGCCTACATTTCTTTTTATTGTGGTTTCGCCTCGCTCAATGACCACTAAGTCCACTTTCTTGGATATAACATTTTATGGGTCTGGATCACACATGGCAGACATCTTGTCTTGTCTCCGCTTCAACAGTAACACCTTGTCTCCTTCTGCTATGTCTGACTCCAGAGCTCTCTTGCTGGCAGTTTCAGCCACTCGCTTCTTATGCTCTGCATCCTGGTCTCGTGCCTGCTGATCTGTGGTACCCGACTTCTCCTCTTCCTCATGCCCTTCAAATTCTGGCATCTTTGTTCGGATCTTCCTTCCATACAATAGCTCAGCCGGGCTAACACCTGTCGTGGTGTGAGGTGTTGACCTGTAGGCCACAAGATACTTCTGAAGCTCTTGCTGCCATGGTTTCCTTCATTGCCTTAAGGAGCGATTTATTCTGCCGTTCAACCTCTCCGTTCGCTCTCGGCCACAGTGGAATTGTCTTCTTGTGTTTGATTCCCAGTTCGTCCAAAAAATCTTCCATCTCACGGCTTACTAGGTTTGATCCATTGTCTGTCCTTACTGTCTCTGGGATGCCATGTCGACTAAAATGGTTCTCCAAGCACCTGATGATAACACTGCTAGTTGTGCTTCTCAGTATATCCACTTCAATCCATCTGCTATAGTAGTCGACTGTCACACTCAAGGCTCTCCCCTGTTGGGAGTGGACCCATCAGGTCTATTGCAAGGTCCCTCCACGGCTTTGTTCGCATGATTGTTGTCTTCACAGCAGGTATGGTGACAGCAGGAGTCACAGCTTGACATCCAAGGCATTTCTTGCAGTGACTTTCCACCATACTATTCATATTGGGCCACCACACTTTGCTTCGGAGGCGATCTTTCGTTTTCACTATCCCTTGGTGTCCTTCATGTGCTAACTCTAGGACCCGCTCACGCAAACTCGCAGGAACAACAATCCGCATGCCTCTCATCGCCAACCACAGTAATTTCAGCACACAACAACCTGTATGGACTAGGCGCTGTAGACCAGTCTCCTGTTTTCCAACAACGATACATCTCAGTGAGTTCCTCTTCCCACCGGAAGCTCTCTCTATCTCTCGGGTGGTCATCGCGCGTGGTGTAGCGTTGACCGCTACCATTCTGACATACTCTTCAGTTGCACCGTCACGGGTTGAGGCTGGTATCTTTGTCAAACGACTTAGGCAATCAGCTATATTCTGGCCTGAGGGTACATGACGCACTGTATACTTGAAGGTATAAGACGTAGGACCCATCTCTCAACTCTGGCCGACGGTTTAGATCTAGGACCATAGATAGCTTCAAGAGCCTTACAATCGGTGACAAGCTCAAATGACTGTAACCCAGATAAGTAGAGGTGAAATCTCTCACAGGCCCAGACGACCGCTAGGGCCTCCTTTTCCGTCTGGCTGTATCGACGTTCGACATCACTCAAGCTTCTGCTTGCATATGCGACCGCTCTCTTCACTCCTTGCCTTTCTTGCACAAGTATAGCCCCAAGTCCGACTGGACTAGCATCGGTAACCACTTCCGTTGGTACATCCTCGTCGTAGAAGGCTATCATTGATGCCTCAGCGAACTGGTTTTTTAGAGCCTCAAATGCTTCATTCTCCTCTTTGCCCCAATGCCACTTGTCCCTCTGACGTGTCAGCCTCCTAAGTGGTTCCACAGTTGTCGCAAAATCAGGCAGGAACCGTGAGCTGAAACTGACAAGTCCCAGAAAGCTTCGCAACTCGGCAACATTGGTGGAAGCCTCTGTTTCCCGGATAGCCTTAACCTTCTCTTCCGTCGGGCCTACACCATGCTTATTTAAAAGCAGTCCCATGAACACAATCTGACTCATTCCAATCTTGCACTTATCCTTGTTTAGGGTGAGGTTTCTCTCTTGCAATCGGTTTAGCAATGTAACAAGGTTTCTATCATGGTCCTCGGTTGCCTCTCCATGTACCATAATGTCGTCAGCGATGTTGGTGGCTCCAGGGCACCCAGCAATCGTTTGTCTAACAATGTTCTGGTATTGTTCTGGGGCGCTGTTAATACCAACGCTCAACCTCTTGTAGCGAAACAATAAATCATCAGCTGAAAAGGTTGTGATATCCCTGGAACCTTCTTCCAGCTCAATTTGATGGAAGCCCATGTTCATATCAAGTTTTGAGAAAACTGTGCTCCCATTCAGTTCCTCCAGCACCTCATCCACTGTTGGGATTGGAAGCTTTTCCCTTCGTATGGCCTCATTAGCACACCTCATGTCTACAAAAATCCGTACATCATCCTTGTTTGGTTTGGGAGCAATTACAGCTGGGCTCATCCATGTTGTTGGACCGGAAACCTTCTCAATGATGTGAAGATCAAGAAGCTCATTTATTTTCTTTGACTTTCTCTTTCAAAGGGTAAGGAATTCTTCTAGGTTTCTGTGCTACAGGTTTTACCTCTGGATCGATGCGCAGCTTCAGTTGGTAGCCTGAAAATTTTCCAACTCCCGAGAACACATTTGGAAAACGATCCACAATACCATCAACAGGGGTGGATCCAGAGTAGTTCAAGTGATTTCCAGAAATCACTCAAATGTTTCCAAACCTGCGTTTGTTACTCCTCAGGTTCTTTATTGCAGTCCAAGAAATCAATTATCCTTCTTGTTTTATTGTTTATTATGAAATAAAAAAGAGAAAAAAGCGTCCCATCTCGTTATTTCGTCAATCACACAACATACCCGGTCCTTTCCGAGCGAATTCGACGAGTGTCCGTTTGCGCGGTTTCGTCCTTTGTCGATACGTCCGAGAACAATGCGAAAAAACTCGTAAGCACGACCGGAGAAAGTTTTTCCCCTTGGGTGAGACTGTATGGTATATGGATCGTCTCACAAATCACTCAAAACCAAGTTCGATTGGTCAGAAACACTCACATTGTTTTGCGAATCACTCAAAGTCGGTTATGATTGGCTATTCAGGCCGCAAACTACCGTGGAAACTACTGACAATCGTATATAAAGGGAAGTCTCCCCCTGAAGGTCGCATTTGTTCTTGTTGATTTGCCGATTAGAGTTCATCGTTAACTTGCTACGGAGGACGACAAGAATAGATTTGATTTATAAACGATGGTTAGAGGCGATCCAGTCTGTCGGAAGGAGGACTGTTCTCAGTACGATATTGGCTTGGTTTTCAAGGAAATCAGGTCACATTCGGACCAGGACAAGGTCAAGTTCTTAGAGAATGTGTGGAAACCAGGTGAGCTATTTGACTTCCCAGTGTCAGTGGAATGTTCTAATTCTAACCGTCATTTTGTGTGGAGCTGGCTGAAAAGATTTCCCTGGCTAGCATACTCTAAATATCTCGATGGTGCATTTTGTTTACCGTGCGTTTTTTTGGAGTCCATTGTGGGCGAAATTCAAATAAACAAGATAAATTGTACAAGTCTGCACTCACACTTTGCACGTCCGCCATGTCACGTTTTACCAAACACGCGGCCCGAGCGGGAAATGTGAGATGCATAATTTTGCAGTGATTGCAATGGAGAATTTTCTGAGAAATATGACAAGAGAATCGGTCCCAATTGATCAACAGATCAACAACTTACTTCAACAGCAAATCAAAAGAAATCGCGAAATCCTGAAATCCCTTTTCAAAACAATAATTTTCTGCGGTTGACAGCGGCGACCAAACACTGCAACATCACCTGGAAACTGCACCTAGAAATGCGACATATATTTCTAAAACCATTCAAAATGAGATGATTACAACTGTGGGTGCTATCATAGTGAATAATTTGTCACAGGAAATCAGGGATAGCAAATATTTTTCTATTATGTCAGACGAAGCAGCTGACATATCAAATAAAGAAAATCTTTCCGTGGTGATCAGATTTCTCGATTCCAGCAAAACAGTGAGAGAAGAATTTGTGGGATTCTACCTTTGTGAGGATGGAACAACAGGAGTAGCTATCAAAGATTTAATAATTGGTGCTGTAGCTGATTTAGGGCTATCTATGGATGACTGAAGAATGAGAATGGAGACTATTTTAAATGAATAATTTTGTACCAGACAGTCACTAGTGTTTCTAGAGTACTTGTGAGTTATGTTCTATCAGGATTAATGTAATCCTTAAACTGATG
Source organism: Porites divaricata (assembly GCA_038088405.1). NCBI lineage: Eukaryota > Metazoa > Cnidaria > Anthozoa > Scleractinia > Poritidae > Porites > Porites divaricata. The sequence continues at coordinate 17,684,235 of JBBMOI010000007.1, forward strand.
GAGAACAGAACAGAAACATAGCTGGTGTCTGTTGTGCAATAATTTCTAGTAATACTCATATCGATCATATGTGGACAAAAAATCATTCTTCAATAGTTTTCTGAGTTATGTTTCCTCTGACACTGAGAGTTCAATACGCTTAAATGGTTTTTACATATTCTCTTAATCTTAACCTATTGGACCACATCATTTTACACTGATCTATAAGGGTGAGAAAGGTTAGAATGATTCTAACTTTTCAGTTTTGCTGTTACATTTTCATAATAATGATGTTTCTTAATATTCACTAATCTTCATATTTGTTTTCTCCTCCATTCCCATTAACACTGAGATGATTCCAACTGGAGACTTATTTGCACTCCCACAAGCAGCCAAGACAGTAAGTCCAGGCAGCACATCTCTAATACATCTTCAATGCAGGTAGCCCTAAATGTTAATTTACATGCTAGACTCCTTCGACACAGAAAGGCAAATTTTTAGACCAAAGAAAAATACTTTATATAGTCAAAAACAGAAAAACTCTACTGCTTACTTTCATGTTATTCTGCTTTGTATGTGTAACTTATGTTTAAGGCACAGAAATAAATTTTTGTACAGAATTATGCCTTTCTGAGGAGGTGTTGTTTTTGTGTCTGGATGGCTTGGGGTGCACTCAGAATGCAGGAAAATTGCATTCTGAGAGCACTAAATTTCAAATTTTCTTGGGGGAGCATGCCCCCAAACCCCCCTAGTTAAGTTGGGGCAAATCACTCACGTAAAATCCTGGATCCACCCCTGATCAATGCCACTGTCCACGTAGAATAAACGTTTGCCACACCCCCTAGTTCTGGTCCAACTTTCAACACTTGCAATCGCTTAGCTGCAGGGCTTCCCAGTAAACATCTTCCTTCTCCTAGCGTCATGAGGATAGTTTCCATAATTTTCCTTCCATTACACTCAATACTCACCTCAAATTTACCGACGACTGGTAAATAACCATTCCCATACACTCGCAGGTTCCTTTCTTCCGGTTGCAGTTTTGCTTTAAGGCCACTCTTTACAAGGTTGTTAAACTGCCTCTCACCAAGTACAGTAGACTGGGCACCCGAGTCAACAGGCATGCTTGTTCAGTGTTCTCCATAGATTTGGAAGTAGTCAGCCAAATTTTAAAAGTAGGCAGCGGGTGTATTGCGAGTGCCCGGAGGGCACGAGCCTCTAGGGGGGTCTGGGGGTATGCCCCCCCGGAAAATTTTTAGCGAAAAGGAGTCAGGAGATGCAATTTGAGGCATTTTGGGTACACTGCGGCAGCAAAAAATGTGTAATTTTTCTGTCAGTTTTTGTGCATTTTTTGGAATCTAAAATGAAAATTATGGTGATAACAAGATATTTATTTTTCTCCCAATACTAATACAATCATTACTTATTATTTCCCATCATTTAAATCCTTTTACTTCTCTCAGTGAATTAAAAGTGAAACCCATGATTCCAGCTCAGCAGACTCAATATACATAAGTTTAGTTGATGATGGGAGATGTTGAATCTGGTGTTGATTCAGACTTTGAGTTTGATTTGGACGATGATTAGGTATCTCAAAAACTTGATCAACTAAACTTATGTATATTGAGTCTACTGAGCTGGAATCATGGGTTTCACTTTTAATTCACTGAGAGAAGTAAAAGGATTTAAATGATGGGAAATAATAAGTAATGATTGTATTAGTATTGGGAGAAAAATAAATATCTTGTTATCACCATAATTTTCATTTTAGATTCCAAAAAATGCACAAAAACTGACAGAAAAATTACACATTTTTTGCTGCCGCAGTGTACCCAAAATGCCTCAAATTGCATCTCCTGACTCCTTTTCGCTAAAAATGTTCCGGGGGGGCATACCCCCGGACCCCCCTAGAGGCTCGTGCCCTCCGGGCACTCGCAATACACCCGCTGCCTACTTTTAAAATTTGGCTGACTACTTCCAAATCTATGGAGAACACTGATCATTTAAATCCTTTTACTTCTCTCAGTGAATTAAAAGTGAAACCCATGATTCCAGCTCAGTAGACTCAATATACATAAGTTTAGTTGATCAAGTTTTTGAGATAGCTAATCATCGTCCAAATCAAACTCAAAGTCTGAATCAACACCAGATTCAACATCTCCCATATCCATGGCATCCAGTGCGTCATGACACAAATCAGCATTGCTGGCAACTGCTTGAGCTACAACCTGAACTTGAGCATCCAGTTCAGTTTCCACAGTTACTTCACCATCTTCTTGGGCTTCAGTTCTAGAGGCCTGGAGGTCATCTGGAAATTCCACCTGTATACCAATGTCAGTCTTTGTGACTGGATGGTGAAGACTGCCTTCATGGTCTGATCCTCCAACCATTGGGAGCTTCTTAAGTGATGGAAGATTTCTGAAGTGCGTTTTTCTCCAGACTTTGGTTGCTTCTTTAAGCATCTCCCTGCACTCTTTGGTGTCATGATTAGGGCCATTGAGAGAAATGTGAAGCAGGCTGGCCATCATGTCATTCTTGAGTCGACTTCTCAACCTTGTCTTAACCCTCTTCACTGCACTTGCACCCCGTTCCACAACTGCATTAGACATGGGCTGGCTGAGGCAAATCTGAGCAGCATCCACAATTTGTGGGAAGTTGATTCTGTGAGCCACCTGCTCTCTAACAACTTTTCTGAGAATGAACTCAGTTGGAGAACGGTCATCTTTCCCTCTGAGAACAGCAGAGGGTACCTTCCATGATGACATCAGGTATTTGAAGTTGTACCACTGTGCAAGTGTGTGATCTTTGTCAAACTGGAACTGCTTGCACAGCACTTTTACTTCATCCACACCATACTTCTTGTAGGCTGGGTCTTCTGGCTTTGGGAGGCAGCTCGGATCGAAGATGGAAAATGCTTCAAGAACGGGTGTTGCCTCTTGAAATCTTCTATCTAGGTTCCTCTCGAGGGCAGTTGTGTAGTTAACTACAAGATTTTTCAAGAATGCTTCTACCTGGCCATCATCTTTAAGCTCCAGTTCCAAAGAAGCATAGTCCCCGCTTGGCTTAATGGCTGTTTGCAACTCAAGAACAAGGTCAAAGGAGTACCGAATTTCAGAAATTCTGGATTTGGTGCTTTCAAGTGCAGGTCTGATGGAGGTGTAGCATGTGTGATCTTTTTGGAACACCTTGCTAAGGGTGTTGAGATGAGGTAGAACTGCATTCAGTAGAAGCATCGTGCCAACAAACTTGGTGTTATTCATTCTCTGGAGAAGACCTTGAGCTGTAGCATCTGCTTCCTTAAACTGCCTCAATGTCTGCATTAGGGCAAGAAGGTTTCGGCAGACGCTTGAAACACTTTGGCCAGTTGAAAGCCACCTTGTCCTGCAAGCTTTCTGTATCTTCACTGCCAGAGACTTGGACAGCTTTTTCTGTTTTGTGGGGTCATCATTAGCATTAGCCAGCTTTATTTTCTGAAGTGACACACAGACCTTCACAAATGCTGAACAGCGTTTTGGGTACTCCAGCCACTTCCACAACTGACGAAGGGTAACTTCGATGGTCTGGATATACTTCACAGTGTCATTAGCATCACTGCATGCCAAGGCAAGCCTGTGGTTAATGCAGTGACTGCGTACCATGATGCTACACACTTTCTGAAGTCTGGCACCAACACCATTATTTTTGCCAGTCATGACACTAGCACCATCTGAGCCAAAACCACAAACGAAAGCAAGGTTTAGACCACATGCTTTCAGTTCCTCAGTGATGATCCTTGTGAGAGTCTCAGAATCTGCTGATTCTGATGTCTCAAGAACATCTTTTACCTCAAGAAAATCAAAATGTGTCTTCCCTTCCTCATCAACATAACCAATGTAGATCAACAGCTGCTCTAGTGTAGCACAATCCGTCACCTCGTCAACTAAGATACTAAACCACTTGGCATCCTTGACTCTTTGAATTAGTTTTTCCTTGATAAGCTGACCAAGGAGGAGGCGCATCTCTCGCTGACTTCGTTCACTTGTATTTTTGAATTCTTGCATTTCTGTGACACCGACGTGCTTTTCTAACTCAATCAGAGAGAGAAGTTTCTTGTTGGCCACTTCTTCTTTTCCAAGCCAATAAGAGCTCAGGAATGCATTGTAGGTCACTTTATCAGCCACTTCGTGAGCCACTTTGTACTTGTTAGCCAAGGAAGAACTCCTTCTCTCTAACTCACAGATTACTGTTGATGTATGTCCACTGCCTCTTGCATGGTCACTAACAGCGCTGTGCTTGTAGTTGGTGGATGGTGCTAAGTTGAATGTGTTCTGTTTGTTGTACTTGTTTTTGGTGTTATGAACACGGCACAGAAGGCAGAACATCCCTTCCCCTTCACAGTATACCAGCCACCACATGCCTAAAATTAAAACCAAAAAAGAGGCTTTGTGGTCATTGGAAAAAGCAAAACTGAACTTATGATAGTAAAATTTTTTATCATAAAATGTTTAAATATTGACAAAACATAATAATATACAGTATGTTTCATCTTTATTTACCTGTTTTGTCACAGAATGAAGTTTTTCTGTCAGTGAGCCATGAGTGTTTGAACATATCAACTCCCTTCCTTTTCCCTTCTGTTGTTTTTTTCTGGCTTCTAATTCTGGCCCTTTCAGCTTCAGATACATCTGAGCATTTTCCACAACAGGTGTAAAAGCTATGTAGGTGCTTCTTTTCCATGGCATCTGAAAAATACCCTTCCAACAGAGCAATTGCTTCTGGAGTTGGTAACATGTCCGTCATTGGAGGTGTGCTTGCTTCAAGGGATATTGGACTTTGTTCTCCGCCAGCACTACAGAAACTTTGTATGCATTGCTGTTCAGAGGTAGTTGCATTCTCAAGAGAGAGTTGCTGAGTACTTGATGAAGCTAAAATGGTATGATTTGGAGTGGGAAAAAAACAGATGACATTTATTTTTATTTACTGTATTTAAAAAAAATTTTGTTTCAAAATTGCAAGCTGTCAAATCGAAGTTTTTTATACTCCTTCTTTAATTTTACTTCCTTAATTTGAATTCTTTCGTCAGGCGCGAAAACCAAAACTAAATGCGAAGAGACTAAGCCCGACTTTCAACATGGCCGCCATGTTCTTGGTGGTATGTTTACTCTTAACCGCGACAAGGAATAAAATGTGAACTCGTGAAATTCTACCTTCGTTTTTATAGAATGTTGTGTTTCTAAACCTATATGAGTTGTCGCATGGTTGGAAACCACCTCAGGATGACGTTATCTTGAGCAAACCTACAAGTTTTACATTGCGCGATCGAACAGCTGATCGGACGGCACGTGGAAATGTATGCAAACTTTAACCTGCTTTAAATAAACTTACCGATTTCTGTTCGTTCCTTGGGAATAAGGAAACTTGTTATTTTTCCACAGATTTTCGCTTTGACATCTCCTAAAGACTTGATGTAAATTTTCTTGTCGTAATCGTAATCCCAGGATCGTAATGTCGAATTGTTCGCATCCACGTGCTCTTTGAGAAAATGAACTTAAGATTTATTTTGACAGAATTGCGGCAAAAGTTAACATTTTAATTGACAACTTCCGGCCAATGCACTTTAAAACAATTATTTTTGGTATGTATGTCAGCCTTCTAGTAAATAAAATAACATTACAGTTGTTATCTTTTTAAAGCTTACTAGGTTACGCTATTCTTAATCGTTTCCTTCGGAAATAACATGAACGCGTACTGTTTATGGTACTTGAGATTTTAAGCCGAAATCACACAATGTGCGAAATTATTTTACAGAAACTAAAGCATAATTTTCTGCGCTTCTGTCTAACAGAAGTAGCCGGCGCTTGATGCATGAATAGCCGGCGAAAACGCCGGCCGCTGGCGCTTCTGGAGAACACTGCTTGTTGTTGTGTTATCAATCTTGACCATAATCACATTATCCTCACAGGCCCTCTCTCCATTAAAGTTTATAGGGAATGCATAAGGCTCATCCCCACTGTCATATTCAACTTGATTAACTTGCTTGTTCCTTGATTTAAAATCACGTTTAACATCACTAGAACGCTTCTTTCCACGTTCTCTCCCATTTTCCACTCTACCACCCTTTTTGCTCTCAATAGCACTCTTACAACAAGCTGCCCAGTGCCCTTTCTGACCACACTTCGCACACGTTTTACCCCGAGCTGGACATACCTTATCACGAGCAAAATGTCCCACTTTGCCACATGCATAACACTTTTGGGTTCCAAATCCACTTGATGGTTTCTTGCTGTCAAGGTCCTTGACCATGTTCACTTTACTCTGTCCTCCCTCTCCTTTGGCAATATTGCTCGCCTGACGCCGTGCCGTTTCCCACGCTCTCGTCTTCGCCATCGCTGCAGCAAGCTGTATATTTGGCTCCTCAAACAGCTTGGTCCGTAGTTCCAAGGAAGAAATTTTCTCCAACAACTGATCTCTCACGGCGAATTCAAGTTCCTCGGATCCATAGCTACAATGCCTTGCTTGTTTTCGACGTCTTAGCACGAATGAGTCGACATCTTCTCCCGGTTCCTGCCGTAGCTGGCGAAGAACATGCCTTTCATACGCAGCATTTTCCTGCACTCGAAACTAAGCGTTCAATGTTCGAACAGTTTGTAAATAAACATCATTAGCTTGGCCTTCCGGAGCAGTGATGATTGTCAGATTCTCGAAGATATCCTGCACGCCAGAACCAGCTCGATAAAGTAATTCGTTCCTCTTTCTCGCTGCGTTTTGAAGATTTGCTTTACCTTCGGCAAAATATGTAAACCCTCGCAGCCAAACACGCCATCGCTCACTCAATTCCCATTTCGAGCCCGAAATACCCATCGGTTGAATATTTGTCGACGTCATACCTCTAGAAAGGATTATTCTCGCAATCCTCGTCGCCAATGTAATGTCTGCACACCAGACAAAGTCCTCGATTAAAGCGAATTCTTGCTTGCAAAACACAGACACGTTTTCAAGCCGCCATGTCCATTATTGTGTACCCACAATGCCCCAGGGCTGGGTTACACAGACATCCCAGCCACAAATACACTACAACATGTGAAATGACAAAATTGCCATGGCAACCTTCCATACGTCTCAGTGTCAAGATGGCGGACGAAGTTTTAAAATGTCATGAATCGAAGATGCCAGGGTATAAAAAGACGATTTAGAAAACCTGAACACACGAAAGAGCACATCAAGAAGGATTCTAACAGGTATTTTGTTGAAAAACTCTGAACTTAAGCCAAACTTAAGCCCTAAACGTTCGAGAAAGTGGAGTTCTCAATCGATACGATCCAGGATAAACACGTCAAAAATCCACGATTGCTGACGTAATTCGTCACCCTGACCCATGATATTAATATGTAATAAAATGGTATACTCGTAAAATTAGGGAATAACTTCAAGCGCGTTTTGTCCAAATCCTTATAATTTCCCGAGCCTTTTAAAACGCGCGTGACTTGTTATTCCCTAATTTCACTCGACACCATTTGATTACACATACATATACAATAGGGCCATTTATACGAGAAAAAATAAGACGCGTCTTATTTTTTCTCGTATAAATGGCCCTATTTCGTCTAAAATAAGACGCGACTTAGCTAAGACGCGTCTTATTTTAGAACAGCCCTAACACCTGTTCTTAGATAAGACGCGTCTTAGATAAGACGAGAAAAACTTCGTATAAATGGCCTTCGCGTCTTACATCAATCTCGACCCAGAGCTCTTTTGCGCATGTAGAGGAGAGGGATCAAGAGGGCGCATTCCCAAACCCGTAAGCACTGGGGTCGAGAATGGTCTTACATAAGACGCGAACGCATAGTACGCATGCGTTAATTTTTGGGGGGAAAATTTGGATTGCTGTTGCAACGGGCAACATCCACATGAAAACGAGTCAAGAACAGAAATAAGACGCGAACCATTTATACGAGCTGTTATCGTCTTAAATAAGACATGCTCATATAAATGGTCCAGTTCACGTCTTATTTAAGACCCGTCTTATTTTTTCTCTAACGGCCTTTGATCTTGCCGCTTTTCGGCTTTCCATGATCGCTCCAGTTAAGAAATCTGTCAATCATCCCAGAACTGTAGCGACCATGCGCGTAACGGGTTGGGAATAACAACAAGTTCGTCTTCGCGGCGATTCCGAAGTGTGAAGTGAATTCGCTTTTGGTCCTGTTGGTCTTTGTTTTCTTTGCTGTAACCAATTTTTTTCCACGGGAATGTGGAACTTGTGTTTTCCTTTCTTCTGGTCTTGCGTTTGTCATTACGTGCGGTTTACTACGTACGCTAAGAACGAAACCAGTGAACATGTTTCTCGATGTCCGACCTTTTGCCTATGTGTTTCTGCTAACAAGACCCGCAAGACTAAAAGAAGGTTCAACCCTCCAATACGTATGTAGAAGAGTTTATATTTTCAAGTGAAAGGCTTAAAAGTAATTCTTCGCGATGTTCAAAAAAGTGTGGTGGCTGTGGTCAAGTAGAAGAGTTGTCACAGTTGTTTACAGTTTTACTACACCTTTAAGGACCTTTAAGACAAGAAGAAATGATGATTGAGATTCTTAATTTCACATCCTTGATTGTGAACTTATCCTGGCAGAGTTGCGTTGGATGATTGAGTGGCATAGTCAAATCTCGTAGTTCATGGTTTTGTTTGTACTAGAAGGTAAATAAATTTTGCCAAGAGATCAGTCTCTCTTGATTTTGCACATGTTTGTTTTTCGTGTGATTTAATTTAAACTTTACCATGGTTTCCATCAAATGAAAGGGTAATTATTTTTCGTGTTTGGAAATCTGTTTTCATGACAGCAGTTAATACACTGCCTTCAGTTTGAGTCTTCATTCAAGTGTCTTTTGTTGCAAACAAAGAGGGAAAAAGTATAAATTCCAAAAACTACACTACCCCTTGTAACAGATTATGGTCAGGAAAATGGTGACATTCTATTTGTTCCTTTCCTTTGGCCACTAGGATCAGTTTTTGCCATACAGTTGCATGTTATTTTTTACACCTTTGGAAATCAACCTGCCAGGTTAGTTTGTGTCTCTATATAAATGTAGTTAATGAAATCAAACCCTCTCAACTTAAAAATTTCGAAGAATTGCCTTGTACACTGTACTTGGATATGAAAAACACCATAGGATGCCTTGGAAAAATGTAAATCCATATTATTAAGATAATATATTTATTTGTAGTCAACAATAACAGTTAGAAACTTGTGTTGAGGCAGGCAAGAACATTTTTCAGAGACCATAAACATTTACTGACTTTGCTGTTACACAAGTGGCAAAAGGGTATTAAAATGTGAGATCACCTCCCTGGGCTTGCACTGAAAGAGAGTATGGGTATAGCAAGACACATTCTTTATTTCCCTACCCTTTTTAAGCCAAGAGACTTTATTCTGATTCATTTCATTTAGCATACAGAAATAAGTTAGCTTTTAAACTTAGAAACATGGAAAAAACTTGGGGGAAATGGTGGTTTTCAAAATGTAACTATAGACTGCTCTTCATCAGCCTTCACTGCCCAAACAGACACCCTGCTCAAAACTCTAAAGGGTGAAATGGTCACCACCCTAAATCAGCAGCACATACCCTTCTAGGCCAAATGAGCCAAGGTTAGTATCATAGCAAGAACTGCTGAGGGGATTGGGCTCAAGGGACAATAACTTCTTTTGATGGTTGATAAAAAAAATCAATTTTACCTTGTTTGTTTTTGTTGTAAATCAAATTCATACAAGTTACAAAAACAACTGGAGCTGTACATTTTTCAAGCTCCTTCTGGTTCTCTTTATAAACCTTGCAAACAATATAATTTTCTTTTTTTGTTTCTTGTACTTCAGTCCTTTGAGGGATTTTCTCAATTCATACCCCTTTCTGATGTACTCACTCTTGTTAGCAACTGGATAAGCTTCTTGTCCCCAAACTTACCCATTATAATCATTTCAAGTAAAATTCAGAACTACAGGATAATTTTTGTACAAACAATTTCAAGGAAATACTTAAAAACCGAAGTCACTTATCTAATACAAAACTACTAAATACAGTATTGCCGTTGGAAATTTATTGATTATCACTCCAATGCTACTCCAGTAAAGGTTTTGAAGGTTCAGTAAAACGCTCCCAGACCTTCTGATATTAAAAATAGCTTATACTGACCGACCCAGTATATGTGAAGCAAAGTGACTGGAAAATTTACCCTGGCTTTTAACTAAAGTGGCCCTGTATTCTGTGTTTTTGCCCATAACTATTTGTTGTGGCTCCCGGTTTACAAACAAACTTACGAACAGCGTTCAAGTAGAAAATTGGTTTAATAAACATTCCCAAACGACTGTTGCAAGACTCATTAATATAGTGAGCTCGTAGCATGTGTTTAGGATAAGGAAGAGAGTTCTTAATACCACTGTAGATGGAAAAATATAAGAGATGGAGACTAGACTAGGCTGGTTGCTCGAAAATTCACGAAGCTAAAAAGTAACTGAACTTCCCGAGATGCCGAATCACGATAAGTGAAGTCACCCATGAACTGTTCATACATCACGCCTCCTGGTGTCTAAAGATTCCATTAAAAGTATTATTGAAAACCTATTCTTGATGTTTGGATGCGGCAAACTTATAACCGAGCAAAAACTCATCGTCCTTCCCTTGTCTGCACTCTCCGCCATATTTGTTTTGAAGGAAAATGGTACTCAGTCTCACTCGGCCAAATTTCTTAACTGGGGCGATCATTCCCAAAATATTTGGACGGTCACAGGAGAGATAATTTGGGACCACTTTGAAATCCGAGAGACTAGAGTTATGACGTTTCTATGTACATTTTCTCAGTCTGTAACTTAATATTTTTGGCGGGAATTTGGCGCACAGGTCTTTCTGTTTAGTTGCCTGTCGACGACAGATAAAAAATCTTTTCTGTCCGGTGTAAAGTTTATAGTCTGCTACTCCATTTCACTTCCCTAAGGATCGGTGTACATCATGTGTATGAAACCAAAAGGTATTCAGAATTTAAATAATACTTGCTTTGCAAATAGCGTTTTGCAAGCTTTGTTATCAGTGAAAAGGTTTTCAAAGGGCCTTGAAGGCACTCCACATAGCAGAGACAAATGTGTTGCCAGAAGAACAGGTGAGATGCAGTCTCATTTTTTTCCTTTCGCATATATTTTTCTTATGATCAAAATATGCTCGTCAGTTTTGAACATCATGCAAGTATATCTGAAGTTCTCCTAGACCGCTCAAGTGCATACTCACACTCAACTATTTCAAAGGGTCACCTTTGCTATTGCAGTAGTGGATCCAGGAGGGGGCACCCACCACCCCCTATTTTTAGACTAAACTGAGGCCTAAAGTTTTCCTTCACCCATCCCCCACTTAAATAGTTATTTCAGCCCAAAGTTGCCAAAAAAAAAAAAAAGAAACGAAAACATGGTCACTGAAAGAATATTGGTTCAGTTTTATTCACTCAAAAGCCTCTGCAGAAAATAAGCTCAGTCCTTGGACATTATCTTATAATAAAATGATAATAATAATAATAACTATAAAAGTTCTATAATTATTTTTATTTAGGGGCATAGCCTGGGCCTACATTTTCTTGGTTGGATCACTCAACCACTTGTAATAAATAACCCAAGTTTGATATAAATTATGAAAAAAATTCTCACATGACTCTAAGGCTTTAGGGTGAAAACTGCAAATTTCTCACAACCCATTTGTCTCCCAATTCCCGGAGACTTGAGCACAAAAAAAAGACCAATTATAGAGGAATGACCAGAAATCCTTGGAGTCATGTTAGAGTTATATTTTAATATATCAAACGTGGGCTAATTTATGTGTTCTCAGGGCAAGCCAAAAAGCTCTAAATTTAGGCCAGTTCTGTGCATACCAGTCATGCTTGCAATCAAGAGAGTTGTAAACCAGAATTTCTCAGGACATATGAACTGAAATTATAGGCAGCAATGGACCAGGCTTACAACTAGTGGACTTGTCTGTATTTAAAAAACAATAATTTACACATGGAATAAAAGTATCATTAAATTACTAAAAAAATTGTCCATGTCATTGGTAAAACAGAACAGAACACCATGTAACTCCCCCATCCCTCTGAAGTATTCCAATCAAGTACAAGTGGTCAGCACAGAAAAAAAAATCCTAGTCAAAATAAGTTGTGTTTATTTTGCCCAGCAATCCCAAGTATTCTTTTCTGCTCCAATTGATATTCCACAGGAAAACCTTGCACTGTGTGTAGCACCAAATCCTTCACCACTGCATATGAGACTGCTCCTGGTTTAGTTTATCCAGCTACTCTTATGAGCATGCTTCCCAACATTAACTCCAGGTTTCAAAAAGGGGTACAACAATGTGCTGCTGAGTTCTTTCAGGAATACTGTCGTTGTCTTGGCTATAGATTCAACGAGTGCCAAAACAATGGTTTCATTCCCCAGCACATTGATTTCTCATATTTGAAAACATTTTTTTTCAATCTGAGAAGTGAAATACTTTGCTTGAAGTGTAACACTGTGAGCTGCAACTCTAGCATGGAGACACTTCTTCCTCTTCACCTTGCCCAGGTAACAACCTACATGTAGTATAATGACTAACTAGAAAAGAGAACATATGTTAGGTCTCAGCAAATGATCACTGATATGGTGGCCTTTTTTCGGAAAATACATCTTGAAAGCATGCTAAACAATCATGGTTAACATACTGATCACATCTTGTTAACCACTTGGCAAATCAACCATCATGGGTCAAAAGCCAATAATGAAAGCCGCTTGGAAAATACAGTGTTACTATGATAGCCACAAAACATACATATAAGGATGTAACACATCACATAATTGATAAATTATTATCAAGTAATATAATTATGAAACATGAGACTGGTTTGTCACAACAGATCAAACATTTGCACCGTAAAGAATGACTTGTACTAACCTGGAGGCGTTACTGCTACTTTTCAAAAAAACGTTTTTTAGAAAATAAGAAATATATCAGCCTAAGGGTGCAACGATGGGGAGATTTCCATTTTTACTCCTTTTTACTCTCTTTTAATTATGAATTATACTGACTGAGACGTTAATAGGGAAATGGGACACGTACTTTTCACTTCGAAAAAATTTAAGATAGTTCGGCAAATTAAAGTAAAAAGTGTTCCCAAATTTTCGTGTGAGAGACTTGCCAGCATATTTTGGGACCATGTCTTCATCACTAACCTTAGGACGAACTAGAAAAACGTAAATTACTCAACCATATGTACTTACCTCTTCTGTATTGTGATGAAACTCATCTGTACGCTTTTTATCCAAGAACAATGCGAATGCCGTATTAAACTACAGTGTTCATCACATATCGATCGCTACGTATCCGCCATTTTTGAGTCCGATTGGAGCCCAGGTTCCACTCGTAAAAACGTGAATGGTTACCAAGCTTTTTGAAAGGTCAGCACTCGTTAACATCCGTCGAAAGGCCCTCTTATCTTCGGTCGGATTTCGTAAACGTATGACGTCACGCTCGCCCCGTGGTTCCTCCTGTGACTCATGTAAGCTTCGCTTCGCTCGTCCACTCTGATTTTTCAGATGATTTGACGTTTGTTTCTAGGTCTTGTTTTGCTTTTTCGATCATCCGTCGATTGATTCAACCAAGAAAATGCCATTGCATCTGTTTGGAAAGGATGTTTTAATGTTTCGCCTCGATCAAGCCTCTTAGCGCATCAACAAGGTCCTTTCAGCGGATGTTACTGAATAACATCCCTTGAATGGCCGCGGATTGAATGGCATTCATGAAGAATTACACGAACAAGCAAATAAAACTCAAATGAACCGCTGCGCCATTTAACAACTTTTTCAAATATTGGCGGGAATATAAGATATAGAGAATCATCCATGTGTGTAATGTCTATAATGAATGCTTGCAGCAACAACAACAACTTTATCTGTATCCAGCTGTACCCTACATTGATTTGCAAGATATAAAAAAATTTGATAAATATATAGAGAGAGTACAGGCTGCCCATAATAACCATTGAGGGCTAAAAAGATAGAGCAGCCTCACTTAGGTTATTAATAAATGATTATTTTAAAGGGTCAGGTACCACACACCACACACAGCTACACAAAACATTCACACAAAAAAACGAGCAGAAAAAGAAAGACAGCTAAAGAAAGTTAACAGTATTAAACAACGGAAAGCCATTCTTGCACTAAGTTGTACGTCTGATAATTTATATTCTGTTTCATCCGCTGAAGAAGCACAAAGCTAATCGAAGAGTTTGAGGCTCGAAATACCGTAAAATTTTCCCTCTACAAGAACCACAAGGCAAGCAAAGGCTTTGGAGGCACAGGTGAGTAGTAGCTATATTATACAGTGGCAGATCCAGACCTTCAGATAAGGGGAGGGGGCAGGGGCACCTGGTCATCCAAACCCTGAGATAAGGGGGGGGAGGGTGGTTTCCCAAAAAAATTTTCAGCCCTTTGGGCGTGGCCTTAGTTTGGTATAAAAATAAGAGGGGGGCCTGGGCTTCCCAGCTCCTCCCTTAGATCCACCACTGTTATATACAAAGTGGGCTGTTGACCATAGCCCTACTCCAATTTCCCAAAATGTCATTTGCTTAGTTCGTTGGAACTAGCAAATCTCTTTGAGATCTTAACAGTGTCCATAGAATCCGCAATCGACAGTTGGCCGGGTATGCATAAGTAGGCAGTTGTTCACATAAAGGCTAAAACAATCCTTCTTCAACGTACTTCTTGAGTCGTCGGAGGGTAGAAAACGTGCACCCTGGATGCTACAATGACCAATTTTGGGTTGAGAAATGGTGGTAAGGAAGGGGGGTGGAGACAATCCCCCCCCCTGCTATTTACATTAAAGGCAATTCCCTTTCAAGCAAACAGCTATGACTGTGCATGGCTGACACCCTCTCTTAAGCGGACACTAAGCCAGGTCTCAAGACGGACATCTGATATTTCCCTTTATAATAAACCCCTATTCAGTGGACACCTCTATTAAGCGCATGCGGACACTAAAATAAGTTGTATTTGGCTACTTTCTATTGTTAAATACCTCTATTGAGCACACAACAGACTGAATTGACAATAGTAGTATTGGATTACGTCCTTGAAATACGTACTGAAGTCAGTTAATGTTCATTTACAAGCAAATTAAAGTTGGTAATGAAAGGTAATGAACTTGAACTCTGCAGTGGATAGCTTCTTTAACAACTTGCAACTTTTTCATAGTACAGAGTAAACGTTTAATGTTGATCATTTACGAACATTGCACAATTTTTAAAACCTCTAATAAGTGGACACCCTCTATTAAGTGGCCACTTGAGAAGGTCCCGAAGGTGCCTGCTTAATAGAGGTTTCACTGTAATTGATAAAATAATAATGTAATAGTAATGATTATAATTATTATAATTTACAGTTTTGCAGTTAGACAAAGAAATATTTTTAAACTTTCGGTATTCTGAACATCACTCATGTTCTTAAACTACCGGTTTTAAATGGTAGCATTAACATGTATGACATTTAGTTTGCACAGAACTTGAGCAAGGAAAAAAATCCCAATTTCCATCAGGTACTGTACAGAACCTCTAGATCTGTGACAGTCAAACTAGGTCAAGTGCCGGGGGGGGGGGGGTGGTGGGGTAAGGGCAGGGTTAGAGTTAGGTTGAAGCTCCTGATTTAGAATGGGGTCCATTTCAGAGGCGTTTTCTAGAACGGGGTATAAAAAATTGGCCCATTTCTACAATGGGGTATCAATTTTAGGGGAATTTTTTTTTAGAATGGGGTGCCAATTTGGAGTCCCGGGCGGCACATACCCACCCAAAAAATACCCAAGTGCCCCCCCGGTCAAGCCTACCCCCCAAGAATCCGTTAATGAATTTGTTATTCAAAAGTTGAATCCGTTGCTATTTAGATTGATCCTTGCATTCTTGCATGTGTAATGAGCTGTGAATTCACAAGAGAGGCAGTTATCAAATTTCTACCAGCTCTGTTTTCCTGAATCTGATGTAAATGTCTTCTAAGAAACGCAACCCATTCAAAGATTTCAATCTGACCAAATACAGAGAAGTTCTCGTACAAGATTCACTGCTCATTACGCATGCAGAAATGCCGCATTGAATTGGACACCAGTTACGGGAACGACCAACGGATTCATTTTTCAAATAATCAATTAATTAATAGAATCTTGGGGGGTACACTTGACCTGCTATGACTGTAACCAACACCTCCTATAAGCGTACATGCACCTCTTACTAACAGACACTAATCTGGGTTCACAGCAATTAATTTCTATGTTACAAATCTGCATTAATCCAAACTACCGGTATTGTAAGTAAAGAGTCTTTTCTTGGTAACAAACATCCACATAGAGAATAGTTGCCCACATGATAGATCATAGCTATAGCAAATACTCCTCTCTCTATGGCAGTGGTGGATCTAGGGGAGGTGCCCAGGGGGCCTGGGCCCCCCTTATTTTAAGACCAAACTTGTCTAAAAATCTCAGGGGTCTGGATGACCCACCCTCCCCCCCTTACCTGAAGGTCTGGATCCGCCACTGTATGGCCGGGCAGTTTGGTTGAACAGATGCCTTTGACAAGCAGTATAATTCCGGAGTAATTTGGTCAACACTTTGATACTGAATAAGAAAACAAATTTACATATAGAGGCAGAAAGGAGGATCCAGAGCGCACCAAAAATCAATCCACCAGTCAAATTACACGGTCAATAATGCACAAGAAAACTGAAGGGAAGTTTAATGATGATCAAACAAGAAAAAACAATCTTACTGTTGAATAATTACTTTTCCATGTTTGTTTTTGCTTCATGAAATTAAATAGCATCTGCTCTACTTGATTGAATGACAGAGCATTT
Organism: Porites divaricata; assembly: GCA_038088405.1. NCBI lineage: Eukaryota > Metazoa > Cnidaria > Anthozoa > Scleractinia > Poritidae > Porites > Porites divaricata. Next base: position 17,701,076 of record JBBMOI010000007.1, read on the forward strand.
TCTTTTTTTCTAGAATGACATGCCTTTACTGTGAAAGAAGTTGAAGGAACAATTACAGCAGAAGAGGCTTTAAAGTACACTTATAAACAAATATTCAAGCAAGACCCCAAAGAAAAGAGGGAGTGAGATTATTTACAGGGAGGGAAGGGCTAATGCAGATGGAAGATACCATTTCCAAATTCTTTGGACCCTCCCCCTTCAGTTTTTACAGGACATATTTTTGACGAAACAACAAGAAGCCAAGTCAAAACTCTGAGGATTGTTGAATTAAAAATATTGATTCCACCATTCATTCATTGATGTACTGTTAAAGAAACATATTTAAAACAATTTTGAACAAACCCATTGACCTGATAGGCAACCTTTCCCAAGAAATAGCTTGCAAATATCATGTAGATGAAGACTTCATGGTATCAATGGCTTCAAACCAAAATGCACAGTTTAAGCACATTTTCATTTGCAACCTTAATTACAAAGCATAAAATAAGTAAGCCTAAATAAATAAATAAATCTGACAAAATTCATGCAAACATGGCTTCAGTGAGTGTCTACAGGTCCTATGCTAAGTGTGTCCTTGATACCAAGACTTTGATCCTCCCCACCCAGGACAATGGGTGACTGTCTGTGCCTTCCACTGAGCTCTGCACTTATCAACAACAACAACAACAACAACAACAACAACAAAGCTTTATTAATAAACAAATAAACTTAAAGAAGTATTGGCCGCAGCTAGCAAGGCTATTCGAAGCAGCACAATGCGTGCAAAATATAAAAATAGAGACAAAGGCTATTAATCTCAGCAGAGGCCCGATTCAGCTCAGTACGGCTAGGGCAAATTAAGAACAAGGTACTTGCCAGTCAAAGCCTCTAGTCAACACTGCTGCTTACTGAAGGGGTTGTGTCAAAACGGTCCCCCCCTACCCCACTAATTTTGGCCCCAGGTCTGATCCACCCACCCACTGTTAGGGCAGTCTCTTGGCTATCCAGCTAAACCGACCAAGACAGCAAGCCCCCTACCATTTTGGACACTGGACTGGCCTGGTGCTGGGCTGTGCCCAGCGCCAGGCGAAAACCTAGTGACCAGTCATTTTAACGAAATCAGACAGAAATATTATTAAATAATATCATTATTACAACCTCATATTTTGCGCATTCTCTTGACCTTATAATTATGGTGAAATGACATGACAGTGGAATAATAAATAACAATATTGATCCTTCTCCTCAAGTGTGAAATATAAGTATGGCGATTTTTACACTGTACATGTATTCAATAAGGAAAGTGATAATGTATAATTGTCACCTACATAGCCTGGTGATCTGGGGCCATTCAAAGGATGTTATTCAGTAACATCCACTGAAAGGTCCTTTTCCCCGCGGAGTAAGAAGAGGCTTGAAACATCAAAACATCCTTTAAACGGAGGCAGTGGCATCTTCTTGTTTGAATTGATAGGAATCAATCGAGGAATGATCGAAAAAGTGAGACAAAATCTCTCACCAAAATTCAAACAAGTCGGATATGGACGATCGAAGTGCAGATGAATCACCTTATTTACTTCGAAGCGAGCGTGACGTCATACGTTTACGAAATCCGACCGAAGATAAGAGGGCCCTTCGACGGATGTTAACGAGTGCTGACCTTTTTGAAAAGTGGTCCCAAAAAATCTTTTTGCGGGCGATCATGTAAACTCGGTTCCAGACCTCGCTGCTTGCCCCCCCTGATATATACTTTTGCCTAAGGAGGAGTATGCAGTCTTCCCATGATTCCATGCGGCAATTTGTCACGGTTTTTTGCATGTAACGTGGCCATTTTGGATGCACTGTGAGCGTCGAAGATCGACCGTTCAGCAGAGCTTGTTTGATGGCTTGAAGTGAGTTTGTTTTGTTTCATTCCTTTTGATTGACGCCGAATAGGATATATTGAGCGAATTTTTGCAAGCTATTAATGTATAACTAGAAAAACGTATCTCGCAATAACCCTCGCGAAGCTCGGTTTGGTAGCGGCACTCAAGTTAAGCCCTGTCTGTCGGGGTCAAGAACTGGATGGGTGACCTACCGCGAATATCGTCGTGAAGGTCCATACGTTGTTCCTTCTTTTCTTAATTCTTCTTTTTTGCGTATTGTGTGGTGTTATTTTTAAAAGTGTATTGAAAAGCATATTTAGCATTATTTAGGCCCGTTTCAAACGTCCTGCTACTGCCGTGCCGACCTAAATTGATCGAATTAAATTCGACTTTGGCACGGCAGTAGCTCGACTTGGTTTCAAACGTCGCGCTACTGCCGTGCCGAACTCAATTCATAAATTATAAACTAGTACATTAGAATCATTTAAAAGTTTGCTAAACCGTTTCTTTAATTTTTGTGTTTTGTTTTCGGCAGCAGCCGTTCTATTCGACTGAATTAAATTCGACGTCTGAAACCAAGTCGTGCTAGTGTCGTGCTACAGTCGAGCTACAGTCGAGCCAGCTAGCACGGCAGTAGCACGACGTTTGAAACAGGCATTAGGCTCCAGATTTGGAAAGAAAAAAACAAAAACAGAGCACAAATATGGCAGTGCAGTTCGCATGAAAATTATCTGGGCTGATTTAGCAACAGGACGAGAACGGACAGAGCGCAAAAACCGCTGATTGGTTAGTGGATAATGACGTAATTTGGCCTGTTTTGCGTAACAGCGCCTGCGCAAACCCGAGAAAATTGAAAGATCGATCAAAGCATGGGGGCTGAGCGTGAGAGAAGGATGCTAAAGTACAAGGACCTACAAGACTGCTGTTCGTTGAAAAAGAAAGAATCAAATTTAGCAAGAAACCGTAAATGAAAGTTATGAAACCTACTGTTTGATTGCCTTAAAAACTCTGTGCGTGAAGTTACTGAAAGCGCCGTTTGGGATGCCCACCGTATGTAAACATCGAGTGTTTATATTACAAATCCTTCGAGCATATTTCAGCTTTCAGCAAACTGACATCGGATTACTCCTTTGCTCACGGGAACCGCTACAGGGAACTTACTATTGATTATACCCAAAGGCTTTCAGCTTTGATTGTCCATATTTTGAAAATGCGTTTGACTGGCCAGAATCGTATTGTTTCATGAATGAACTTCGTGTGGTCGAACAGCTTTCATAGCTTTGATTTCAAATTTAAGCGTTCCATTTTGCCTCCTTTTAATTCGGATTCACATTCGAGTTGTAGAGATCCAAAAGTTTCATATCGAGGTCATCATCATCGTCCTCGTCGTACACAGGCAAACAGGTGAGAAATCCAAACCCTTGAAGTTATTTGTTTGAGACATTTTACAGCATGCTACAAATAATGTTTTAGCATGTGGATGATTTTTTTCATGTATGAAGCTCATTTCTTTTGCTGTTTGTTATTAATTTGTAGTTACTAATTTTTATTTGTTCTGTCACAGTAGATTTTTCTTTTTTTTTTCTTCAAAGCTAAGTATAATAAATAATAAAATAATTTCTTATAAACCAAACTGTACATCTACCATAATCATTTTATTACTTCTTTTGTTGTAGGAAACAGAAACCATTAACCTGATTTTTAAAAAGAGCTGAGGTTGTATAGAAGGGCAACTACCCTAATTTTCTTCAGATTAGATTTCTTGATTGATGAAAATTATTTTTCATTGTTGTAAATGGAATGGAACAGTATATCTTCATTCATGCCAGGATCGTGCTTATTGCAAAGTTGCTCTATTTCATTGGCATAAAATTAATACTTTTCGCCTTTTGTGTAATGATGGACCAATGACTTGTATTATTGAGATGTACAAGAGTGCTGAATATTGTCTCCATTTACACTGAGACATTATTGCTTGTCATTATGATAACCTGCTATCAGGTGTTTGTTTTTGTACTGGACAGTCTTTCTGCCAATCAAACATCACCCAGGGATGTGTATGCCTGGGGGGTTCTCCCATACATTACCTATACGGGGTATGTGCTGCCCAACGGGGTCGTGATTTTGAAGCTCCTGATTTAGAACGGGGTATCCATTTCAGAGGTGTTTTCTAGAACGGGGTATAATATTTAATAAGATGAGAAATAGAAAAAATTGTGGATCATGGCTTTATCTTCTGCTTAAAATTGTTGCTGATTATGAAGAAGCAGTTATTTGATGTATAAGTCGAACAAATAAAGAAATATCTTTTTAAAAAACAGGGCTATTTCAATTTACAAACTTTCTAGAACAGAGTATGAAAAACTGGCCCATTTCTAGAATGGGGTATCAATTTTAGGGGAATTTTTTTCGAATGGGGTGCCAATTTGGAGTCCCGGGCAGCACATACCCACCCAAAAAATACCCAAGTGCCCCCCCCCCCCCCAGGTGTGTACGATACTTATCACATAATTATAATCATTGCTTTCAAGTTTGTTTATCAAAGTATGCTACAGTAACCAAATGTGCTCCTTTGTCTCAAACAGATATGACAAAATGAAAACTCACTCATAAAATGAACATGAAATTTAAATACCGTAAATCCTCTTTTACCTCCCCTCAAATAAGTTCCCCTTCCCCTGTAAAACTTCATGTGGACCGATCCAGGATGTTCCATTCTTCAACTGGAGGTTCAGATTTGTTTATGATCCTCGGCTTTTCCACTTTGTATGCTAGTTCTTTATGGAAAACTGATACCATCGTCTTTGCTAAATTAATAAGCCCCCCCTCAAGTGTGTTGTAAATAAATAAGCTTCCCTGGGGGCTTAATAAAGGATTTCAATAAACAAAACTTTTTGCCTGTCAATAAGTTAAATAGAACAATCTAAGATTTTGAACAAAAATTTTTTTCCTGGAAAGAGTTTCATTACCTTCTGCCTGAAGCTATATTTAACATATATGTTGCAGTTAATTTTTCATCTCAGGTAATTTTTATTCTTCCTTTTGTTTCGACTTTATTAGCATACATTGCCTGAGTTAAAAAAATTAACTACAACAAATACAAGCTTCAAGTTTATTAACATGACATTGCCAGGCTTTCAGTCCAGGCCAAAGAATATTTTGGTCAAGCATGCAGTAAATGCCTGCATGAGTGCACACAGGGTACTCAAACCATACAGGATTTACATTGCACTTTCTTGTAATCTCTTAATTTTTTAATAAATTTGCATATTGCTGATTTTAGTTCTCCACCAAAAGCTTCTTATGCTGTATGACTTTGTTGGTTACCTGCCCGAGCTTATCTCTGTTATCCCACATGGAGCATCATCTCTTTGAAGTTATTGTCGTCAACTAATGGTCAGGTGCAGGTCGTACTGTACACTACTCTGAAAGATGGTGAACAGTGCAACTCCATGGGAAATTCATTGGTTTAGTTATTGTTTGTCATGGGGTCAATACAATAAAACTTTCACAAGCGAAAATAACTACCGGTGAAGTTATTATTTTGGGCTCTGAAAACAGTAGCCACACTTGTGTATTTTTTTATACTTAATTTTTCACTGGTTGCATTCCCTAAGTAATAGGAACACAACACGTTTGGGATCCCACTTACTGTAACCAACCCATCTCAACTTTTAATGCTTAACTCAGCGTGCAAAGAAAGTCGTGTCCGACAGCCCGGGGCTAGTGGATTTTGCGATCGGGCTAGTGAATTCTGTGCTTAACTTGCCTGACAGGCAAGCAAAGATTTTTCTGAGAATTAAAATTACAAAAGTACTGTAAGACAAATGTTTTACATGTAAATTCCTAATAAATTCCTGTGGACCGTGAAAATTTTTTTTCGGGCTAGTAAAAATGACTCTCGGGCTGGTAGATGTTGGTTACAGCTTGCCCTTTGGGCAAGCTGTAAAATTAATTTTCTTTGCACCCTGTTAACTATAAACCCATTCCCCTTGAAATCTTGTTCCACTACTCACTTACACTTCCTTTTATCTAATACTATGATCCAACAAGCTTTCCCAAAACATTTCCTATCAATGGGAGGAGGGGAAGCGAAAAATAAACGTCAAGACTGCTATGTCACTTTTAAACCTAAAAACTAGCTTGAAATTTGCTTTCTGAGCATGATCAAATGTTGGAAGCTGATACTTTGCACCTGGAACAGAAGGCTCTGCGAAGTGCTCAACTCACGAACAGCATTTTGGCTTGTTGTAGCGAGGCAGTGACCAGAAAACAGCTTGATTAGGATCAACAAAACAATTTTCTGCCAAATTCCCAGGAGTAAATGAGTTAAAAATTATGACTGAGCATGCAACATATTTTGAGAAGGCTGATCACTGCACCTTTCCATTGTTTGAGAAACAGCAGATCATTATTGTGGCCAGTGAAATGGAAAAGGTTATTTCATATGTTAATGACTTCCTGTTCCACCTCAGTGTCTTAGCCTTCCATTAAACTTAGGTTGAAAAAGTGAACTTTTATTTGGAGGAAGGGAGGAGGGTGGATGATGAAATGTGTTTTAAAAGATAGTCTGGATCATAATAGTAAAGTTAAAACCACAAGCACCCACCTTCAAGTTTCTTGTGGACTTTTTTATTTTATTTTTTTTTCCGACCTTTTTTTAAATTTTTTTTTGGAAGGATCCCCCCCACCCCCTCTGCTTCCTTTCATCGCATAGTAATATAATTTTACTTCCCTCCCCGCCCACCAATTTTAAGTTGTCACAATAATTTAAATTTTTCGATATATTTTATTTGTAACAGAGATACAGATTTACATGGCATTTTGTAGAACCTTAAAAAAATTCCCTAGCCCCCACCCCCCAACACTCCCTAAATCTTGACCGGGTCCTTAGTTCTCTTGGCCCCTTTTAAACATAGAACATGTCATGAGAAAAATGCCTTTGCTGCTGTTTGAAACTAAAAGAATGCCTTTTCCAGCTGCACTGTAACCGTGATTTCGCTGAGAAAATAACGTGAGCAATCACAACGATTCAGTGTCACCAAGGGGTTTTTATATTTAGCGCCTCAAAAAACACAATTAATGTACATCGACCGAACTTTACTACTTAAAAAAAATCTGTAGATAACCACTTTGACAGGTGAGATTACAAAGTTCTAGATTTCAATTTTCGTGAAAACCAGTTGCATATCGAATTCCTTACACTGTCAGTAGAAACAAAAATTGCGAAGCAACGCGGTAAATGACGTAAATATACTTGTAGTTCTTCCAACTTCGCCTTGAACAAGCCTTCCTTGTCATTCTTAAGTCATGAAACAATAGTCCACTTTTAAAGAGCTATAAAAAATTTTCATAGAAACGAAAAAAAAGTCATATTTGATATGTTTTACAAAAACTATTTACCTCCAACATTTCTCTTTCCTGACCTTAAAGAGTAAGCGACCACCTTAAGAAACGCAAAAAACCTGCTCTCCTTCGAAAGAACAAGCTTCAAAATAGGCTTCGAAGATGGTCACAAACATCGCTGCTTTAGAGAGCCTGTTTAAGTCCGATCTTTTCGCTAGCGTCACCAAGACATGGCTGAATGCTGACAGATTCCGTTTAACGATGTTGAAAAATTGTCAGAGTGAGGTCAGAGGCTTGGCAGCGTCTGCAGTGACGTGTTAGATTCTGATTAGTCCTCCGCCATTTTGAAAATCGAAAGGCGGGAAGACAAGAAACAGAGGCGAGAGCTCTAGTGCGCATGTCCAGCGGTTTTTGCGCTCTGTCACGAGAACGTCATTTGACGACGGGTAAGCACGTGAAAAGGACTAAACTCGACTTTCGGTACCCAATTTGGTCAATCTTGTTGTTTGATTTGCGCACACAGTCGTCAACAGAAGTTCCCGTTCCGTAGTACAGAACTGAAACTTCGCAGAAAAGAGAAAACAAACATTTTAACCCTTCAATGCCGGAAAAATAGATTTAGAGAAGGAATATTGCTTTGAATTACAAGGCCCTCAAAATTAGATTATCAGTGTGAAAAACCTGAAAATGATCAATCAGTCTGCCGTTTTTCGAAAAATGTCTGAGGAGCACAACGGAGCGGGTAACAGGCCGGCAGTTTCTGCCCTTTTCAGGTCTATTAATAAAACTACTGTTTAGCTAGACAGACTGAGACAAAACCCCACAGCTGTAGAGTGCACAACAACTTATTCTTGAAACTCTAGCAGGTATTCGGAGTTGTGATTAGATATCAGCTTTTGCAGATAAGCTATAATTTGCTTTGTCTCCTTCATCCTTTCCACCACATTGAATTCGGGGAAGGGGACGTAAAAACACACACAAACACACACACACACACACTTCTCTTCCGCGAAAAGAGTGGGAAGGTTTCCCCGATGGTATGGTCTCCCTCTGAGTCTGTTATCATTTCTACTGTCACACATAACACACACTTACCTCACAATCACATCACCCCTTAACGGTAGGTGCCCTTGCATGCTAACGCGTGTACTTACTGCCAGCATCAAAAATACAGAGGACACACTTTTGTTTCTTCCATATTACGTTACGTTACATTGCATTACATATTTATTTCTGACTGTTGTCTGGCGAAGATCCTAATTTAGATCCTCTGTAAATACTGCTAAAACCTGGACTGAAAGCATTGCAAAGCAGAGGCGTGGATCCACACCGGCTTCCACCGTTTTACTGAAATCGGTCAGATTTTTCATAATAAAATATTTTTAATAATAAAAAACATTTTCCAAGATAAATCTGGTCAATATCCGGTGTGAATGACTCGGAAACCTTGGAAAAGGGACTAGGGAGTTAAAAATCCAAAAATTTTCTTAAGGAAGCCTGCCCCGGACCCCATAGAAGCTTCCACCTTCGGCGCTCGTTTAGGAACAGTGGTTCAGTATTTATCATTGATCTGAGCCTGGAGCAGAAAGGATAGTGTCGTCCTTAGCCACCAGGATCATGGGGGGAGCAAGCAATTATGATTCTGTGTATCTCGCTTTAGGACTAACAAAACTACATTTAAACATAACATAGTTATATATATATTGTCTGTTATCTTCTAGGAGCACGTTTTATTGCTTGGCACGTCTTGCCACAGCCGCTATCAAGTAAGATTACATTTTTATTATTACGCTATTAGACTAGGATGGAAGAACGGAAACTAAACCCTTTATTTAAAACCCACCTTATTTGTGTGAAAGAAAATGAATATATCAGTGGTACATACATTTCAGTGCTAAAAGGAAAATGATCAATCAGTCTGCCTATTTTTGAAAAATCTCTGAGGAGCCGCTTAAATAAATAATTAATGTCTCTGCTCCTTTATGGTGCATGCTAAACGCATTAACTAAATTAGAAAAATAACCAATGATGACAAGTTGGCGTTAATGGGGGAGCACTACCTTGCGCTAGGTTAGCCTGTGCGACTTCCGGCGATGGCGTGACCAAAGAACCTCACTTATCTCCCCAGCACTACGAGCTGAATGCAATACAGCACGTGCTGGATCGGACAAGAGTATCGGTTTGCATGCGATATTAAACAGCAACGCGGCCAACAAGCTTGGGGGAAGTCGCTGCGCAGACTTAACCGCACTGCGAGGAGTGTCCCTAGTTTATTTGATGGCATAGCGCAAAACAAAGCCCAAACCTCGTCTCCAAAGGGAGGGAGAGAGGGAAAAATTTTACAAGAATAGTATACTGAATGCTTAAACCTTGCTGAACACTGGAACCCAAGTGAACTCTGAACAGTTGTTCCAGGCTTTTATAGCTAGACGAATGTCTGCTGGCATAGCCAGTAGAAAAGGCTGTACTACAAGACAGCTCAGCGTTGCATGTGCAAACTCTTAGCCATGAATAGTGCTTTGAAAATATTGGCCAATGCTGTGGCTCGTACTAGCCTGCTTAAGACAACAAGGCCGTAAAGTTCTACGCTAGAATACAATGCATCTTAGAGCTCGCTGACCTTGACAACCTGACTACACAATTGCTTTGTTGATAAAGAACCTCGATGAATGGGTTACTGATAACTGGTGTCACGTTCCATTAACTACATTTTACTGGCGTGACAGTAAAATTGCTTATAAATAAATAGTCGTTATTGCCAAAAGATAAAAATACATATCTTTTGTTACATTCTAGTTGCTAAAACACTTAAAAGAAATCTACCCTAATATTAAACAAGGCGAGTAACAGGCGGGCAGTTCTGCCCTTTTCAGGTCTATTAATAAAACTACTTTTCAGCTAGACAGACTGAGACAAAACTCTACAGCTGTAGAGGGCACAAGTGTAATAAGTGGACCAAAGTGTAATAATGGTCGTATCGGTAATAACATTTGCACCCAAGCATAATAAAAGTCCCAATTGTCATGATTATAATAACACTTCGAACCCAAGAGTAATAAAGGTCCTATCTGTAATAACATTTGGACCCAAGTGTAATAAAGGTCTCATCTGTTATGACCTGTGGTCCTAGCTTAGATGATATGAGACATGTGAACAACAGTCTTTACATGGTTATCTTAACTTAAAAAGGCTGACATCACGGGTCATGTGACGAAACGGAACAAGAAAAAAATGAACAGGAAAAAATACAACAGAATCTAGCAATGTCTATCAGTTTAAGCTTTGGCAAATTTTTAACTGGCTATGAAACGTGCTTTTAAAAACATTCATCGCTCGAGAAGAAATAGATATGTCATTTGCATTCTTTTCTACAAAATGCCAGAGTAATTAACAGTTTTCAACTCAATGGAATCTGTTGATTTTATTCCCTCTGTCTTCTCATTTGTCACGGCTGAATTTTATTAGCGAGCTCCCACGCGCGCGCTTCGTGCGCGCGTGGGCGTAGCTCCATAACTAAGGTAATCTATCCATCCCAGAAAATTTGGTTATCACGTGACCGTACACCGACCGACACATCAATATTGTGATCAATTGACAGCTGTCAAAACAAGGTATCCGCTGACCAGTATCACCTGCCCGTATCGCTGGCTCAGGTGTCGACCCATCGAAGTCGAGTACTTTTTTGAAGTTATCCGCTGACAAGTTACTGGTTTTCAGATGATCGCAGGCTCAAGTTTATTATTTTTTTAAATTTATATGAAATATGCTGTGTTTATATCATGATGGCCCCGCACTATTAAGAGTTTGATTTCAAGCTAACCATGGACGCGAAAATTCAGCGAGTTATTTAACAATACAGGCGAGGAAGACCTTTTCTTACCTAGGTCAAGTTCTACGCCCAATTTGTATGTTCTGATTGGTCAAAATTTGACAGGTGAGTTTATGCGGAAAATTTATGCAGCATGTTGAAACTTGTTTACTTTGGCAGCTGAAGCTGACAGAGTTTTGTGTAAACTTGTGATGTTTTTAACTGTCTTTTTCCACTGGATGTACAAAATGAAATGCAGCTGCTATCAAGTCTGTTATTCATGGCTAGTTTGTTCATTGGCTTTTTGGTTGAGAGATGCGTCGCTTGTCAAAGTCGGAAATCCGTTTCGGATGGCATCGCATCGTTTTCGTTTTTACCTTGCTTGATGCGATTTAAAATTCTCAAGCGACTCTCGCGTTACTTGATAGCTTTTAGGAACCGCATCTCGAAAGGTAAGCCTAAGTAATGATTGCATTTGATGTTTGTTTTTTTAGATCTAATTTCATGTAGTCGAGCACAATTTCATGCGGCAAGTTTATGCACGTGTCACTGACGTTTGTAAGATTTGAGACAATGAACCGACCTAACATCAGGTTTGATATAAGGTTACAGAACTTTAAAAAGCCTTTAGATATATTTTCTCACCGCAAATAGAAAGAAAACGTTCCGAAGAATATTTAGTTATAAATTTGGCTGTAGAAAGAAAACTTTGAGCGATTTTCTTGCCTCGAGTTCATCTTTGAGAAAAGCAAACACCGCGAGGCCAGCTTAAAACATAAAGTTATTAAGCTTTTAAGACTCAGGATTTTTCGAAACGCTTTAATACTTATCTTCGTAAATGGAAATTGTTGTGTCTGTAAATGTTTAACCGAATTATATTTGTTTTAGTGATTGTTAGTAGTCTCTCTTGCAATTTAAATCGCTGTGCTGTTTGTTTTCAATCGTTCATGAACATCGCTTGCTATCTTTTTGCCGCGCGTATCAAACGCTTTTCAAGATTACACATCGTTATAAAACCCTTAAATAAAAAAAAACCAATAAATTATTTATGTTGAAGCATAACTATTTTAATGTTCACTTCAAATTTGACGCTCGAGGTCTGTATGATAAATAGTACGGTTTCACCTCAGATGTGATGTGTAAAAAGTATAAAAGGTTGGTTTACATATCCCCGGATTTGTTGGCAAGATTTTATAAAGTAAACTTGTCGAAAGCAAAAAATTCGCCCTGAATTGTTTTCCAAGAATTTGTTTTCCATGTATAATCCACTGTGATCAAGAACCATTACGGCTGTTGAATGTGATCGAAGATGATTGCTATGTTTGGATGTTTTATATGGCTATCAACTCGATGTAAGATGTTTCACTCTAAAATCACTTAGCCTTTCCCATATGAATTTCCCCTTAATTAAGTTAACTGATTTGTGGATTACAAGTTTATTGTTTGATTTAAATAATCAATTTATTAATGGAAGCTTCGCTTTTATCCCTGGCTAAATCTGTATATCAACAGCATTCACGACTGTTATTACTTGTACTGAAAAGGAGTACCTTTACCGGCAATTTAAAATTGTTCCTTATACATTAGTGAAATCTAATAAAGCAAATGCCGCTGCTAAATACAAATTATATGGCTTTCAAAAAATTTCCAGAAAATCCTTAAATGGATGATCGAAGAAAATAAGATATCGTAGGAATTTTAACATTATAACAACAAAAACCACTCTCCTAAAAGCGCAGTAAGTGCAAAATACAGTTTGATAGTGACGTGAAAGCCATGAAGATAAAATTAAATGGTAGGGATTGCTTTCTGCACGTCCACCATCTTACACTTTTTACCTCTTATTGGCCATAACTTGTTGCTGGTATTATTACCACCGGTTTGAGTATAAAGGTAACTTTTCCAAATATGGCCTTAATTAAACTCGGGTCTAAATGTCCTTTATTACGCTTGGGTCCAAAATAATGTGATTACAGTTGGAACTTTTTCACTATTGGGTCCAGTTATTACACTTGTGCCTTCTAATAACGTGCTTTGCAAATATCTGATACGAATAACAATTTTGCCCCTTATGTTCAACTTATTTAAGAATTCTAGCAAATTTCAGTAAAATTTTAATACAAAGATTTAATTGTACAACAAAAAGTACCTTTCATTATCATTAAGCTGTTACTTTTCGGGTCATTTGCAGAGATCGTTGTTTTGTTATCATAATCTTGCTATATGATTATTGGTTTTGCTGTGGTATCCACTTTCACCATCTCAATATAAATTCTATCCAGAACAAACTAGACGAAGTAAAAGACATGCTTAATCGCAACATGTTTGATATTCTATTCATTGGAGAAACAAAGCTGGATGGCTCGTTTTCCGCTAGTTTACTGAATCATCCTGGGTATCGCATCATTCGACGGGACCGTAAAAAGGGTGCTGGGGGATTGATGGCCTTTGTACGAGATGACTTGCCTGTTTACAGGCGGCGTAAATTGGAACCGGATTCTGTTGAGTCAATTTGTCTAGATGTCATCGACTCTAGAAAGTGCCGTTTCATTGTCTGTGCTTGTTATAGATCCGAAAAGGTCAACACACCCTCTGAATTTATATCTTCATTGACTTCTGCAATTGAACTGATGTATAAATGCCGACAGGAGATCATATTGATTGGCGATTACAACCTGGATATGCTGGTTGATTGTGACGAAGGGAGAACAGAGAACAAGGAACTTAAGGATTTGTGCAATAGATTTTGTTTATTCAATCAAATTACTGAAGCGACGAGAGTCACAGAGAAAAGCAAATCACTGATAGATGTTGTCTTAGCCAGCCATCCAGAGCGGTTTGCTACAAGTGGCAACCTCCATCTCGGTGTTAGCGACCACGATTTGGTGTTCACAGTCAGAAAACAGAAAATTCCAAGACAGAAAGCACGCGAGATAGAATACAGAAGCATGAAAAATTTGAACGAAAAGGAGCTTTTAGAGGAACTTGAGCAGGTCCCTTGGGATTCTGCATATATTTTCGAAGATGTTGATGACCTGTGGGATCACTGGGCGAAGTTGTATTGTGATGTACTGGACAAGTATGCACCTTTAAAGAAAAAGCGCATTAGAGGAGATCAGTTACCGTGGATTACACCTGAATTACAGCGTGAAATATCTCACCGTAATCGTTTGTTTAAGAAACACGCTAAAAACCCAACTGATTCATCTTGGGAAGAGTACCGTAAACAAAGGAACAAAGTAACTGCACTAAAGAGGAAAGGCATGAAGTCATTTTGTATAGATGCTTCACTTAACACCAAACACCATGGAGAATTCTGGAGGAAAATGAAGCCGCTTTTACTGAGTAAAACTAAGTTGCAATCAAAGATTGTTTTGCTTGAGAATGAACAATTAATTACGGATCCCAAGTGTGTAGCGGAGACATTTAATGATTATTTTAGTGAAGCTGCGGTAAGCGAAGGGGATCATTTGAGTGTAGACGAATTCCAGGATCACCCAAGTATCAAGAGCATTGCTGAAAACACTGAAAATGGGAATTATTTTGATTTTCAGCCAGTTGGAACTGAATATGTGAAAGATATTCTGCTCAAGCTTAATCCAAGAAAAGCAGTCGGATGTGACAACATATCACAGAGGCTCTTGCGCATAACAGCTCCTGCCTTGGCACGACCGCTGACCTGTTTGTTAAATCACTTAATAAACGGTTGCAGCTGGCCAACGGTTTGGAAGTGCAGTAACATATCTCCCATATACAAGAAATCTGAGGAGACGGACAAAGCTAACTACAGACCAGTCTCTCTTCTCACAGCATTAACCAAAGTGTATGAAAGGGTCTTATTTGATCAAATGTATGGAGCGTTTCAGTGTAAGCTGTCTCTTAATCTTTCTGGATATTTAAAGGGGCATTCATGTTGCACAGCGCTACTCAAGATGACTGAGGACTGGAGGGCATGTCTTGATAGAAGAGAGGCTGTCGCTGCAGTGGCAATCGATCTAAGCAAAGCTTTCGACTCTGTCTGCCACTCCCTTCTCATAGCAAAATTATCAGCGTACGGGTTATCGGAGAGGGCGTCAACTCTCATGAAAGCATATTTATGTGGCAGAAAGCAACGAGTAAAAATTGACAATACATTTTCTCAGTGGAAGGCTGTTAGGTCCGGGGTATCACAGGGAAGCCTTTTGGGCCCCCTGTTGTTTAACATCTACATGAATGACCTTAATCATTTTGTGCAGGGCAGTTCTTTACGGTTATATGCGGATGACACAACTGCCTACGCCTCGGATACGTCTCCCCTTGTTCTGGAATATATTATCAACTCAGACCTTCAATCAGTGTGCAAGTGGTTTGAAAACAACTATTTGAACATCAATACTACTGAGACCCAAGCTATGGCCATTGGCCCGGTTAATTATGAATATAAGATTAATCTGCATAATTCCAATATAGACTTAAATGATAGCTTGAAGATTCTTGGTGTCACTTTAGATAGAAAGATGACGTTTAAGCCATATATACTTGAACAATTTAAAAAAGCTTGTGCTAAGACAGCTGCCTTGCGAAAGTTACGCAAGTTTATCCCACAAGAAGTCATGATCCGCCTCTATAAGGCATACATATTGCCTCACCTAGAATATTGTAGCCCACTCCTACTCGGTATAAGTAATGGACTTAAAAACAAGTTAGAAGACACTAATTACTATATTCTAAGAACTATATTGAACTATTCAAGGGCAGTTTCTTATGATTTTCTATTAAATAAAGCAGAACTGCAGAATTTAGATAATAGGAGGAAATTCCAGTCCTTAGTCTTACTTTTTAAATGTTTAAATGGACAGGGACCACAATACCTTAGCGAGTTTTTCAAATTTTTAAATGTTAATTACAATTTAAGGGGCTCGGGCACTCGCCTCGTTTTACCTCATTTCAATCTTGAATGCAAGCATAAGTCATGGTCTTATCTTTCTACAATGCTGTGGAATGGCTTGCCTGCCGGAGTTAGGGGGAGTCCGACCTTGGCTGTCTTCAGGCGTGCGTTGCATTCGTGTTTAACGTGACGTGTTCAGCTTCGCGCATTGTTGTCGGCTGGGTTGGGCTCTCCTTTGGCGGGGGGGCTATTCCATAGCATTTTACAAATAATTTTACAATATCTTTGAATTTTTAATATTTATGTATATGTATATATCTGTAGAGTTTTTATATTTATTTGTTAGATTTATATTGTATTTAGTTATTTCATTTGATGTTAATTTTGTTTTCACGTTCGCGTTTTAACGAGCTTTTTAGCTCCTAAGCCACACGTGCCTAAATAAAGTATTCTTCTTCTTCTTCTTCTTCTTCACCTTACACCTTTCTAGTTAAAATATAAATATCAATTTTAAATACAGTTAAAAGAGACAGATACCAACTTTCATGTTCAAAAGCAACAAATCTCTACTAGTGTTTAACGTTTAAGATCCCAGTTTTTTCAAGGCAGTTAAGTAATTTTGCCTCTTTGAGTTCTTATTTTCATCGCAAAGGCCACTGGTTTTCCTTTTGGGGGGATTATCTTTGGCTCCAGTCACCTCCAGACACTTTCGGGGTAATGCTCCATTCAAGTTCACTCATTAGCTGTCTCTTTGTTTTCTCTTTTTTTTGTGGCGAAGCTCACTTATGACGTAAGCAATGTAAAAAGTAATCGTATCAGCACTGCAAACAGTTGTTGCATGGCATTGAGTTTTGAGTGGAGCCCAATTTCTAAAAGGCCGATTAACGCTGATCTAGGGAAACAATTGAGCTCTTCTTTTTGTATTTACTTTCCTATGAATTGCTTAGATCGTGTAACATCTTGTGTTATAATTACTGTATCTTGTAAACTTGTGTTGCATTTGCATGTTGTTAGACAAGTTAACGGCCGTGCTTGAAATTTGGCTTAATCTTGGGTTAAACGTAACCATCCTTTCACGAACAGGGTCTATAATCTAAGAGTCGGCCATACTTTACTAATAGGGCAACAATGCACAGGAGAGGAGACCCTTTTGTGGCCAGTACCAGAGCGACCTATTCATACCGAACTACAATAACGTTCAGCAGCGCCTGATCATGCAGAAGCTGGCGCAGCAAAGCCCTGTCTCATGTCCCCACTGGCTAATGCCATTTTAAATTATCACCAAACGAAACTTACAAAATACCTTCCTAAAGCTCACTCTAAACCACACTCAATTATGGCTGGTAGTACGATAGCACAGCAAGGGTTTTGACGACTTATTCTTGAAACTCTAGCAGGTATTCGGAGTTGTGATTTTATATCAGCTTTTGCAGATAAGCCATTTGCTTTGTCTCCTTCATCCTTTTCAGATTAGAAATAAAGTTACTTACTTTAAAGATATGCGATCTCAGTAATCTCTCTAATAGTAAGCATATATCATCTGCATTATCTAAACCATTTCTAATAGTTGTAGCTTGCTAAGCCACCCTTATTTACTCGTCAGTTTCAAAAGGTTCCTGTGTTTTTCCTAGGTACAAAAAGACCCAATATTATCTTGTTAGTGTTGGCACTCGACTAGTGACAAGTTGAGTTTCACCACATAGTTTCACTACATTTCGGACCTTACCTGTCAAATCAAATGTTTTGTTACGTAGTTTAACCTTTTTCGCGATTAATAATTTCATGGAAAAGTCCCATCTTCTGCTACTTTAATGAAAAAATAAAAAGCTGTTACAACTTTTAATGTGATTTTCGAAAAAGTGTACTATAGAGATTATTTGCGCAAAATATGAAGATATTCAAAAATTCACGACTCTCAACCAATTCTCGAAAATTGCAGACATTGGGTCAATTATTTTAAATATCACTAGATGATATAACCGATATATGCATACGAGAAATGATATAACAAAGGGAATTTGAAAGCGATAATTAAGGTGCCAAAGAATATAGAAATAAAGTTTGGTCGTTCACTTTCTAATTTTCTACTGTCTATTTTTTTTGTTTTCTATGTGGACTCTACCCAATTCATCAGTGAGTAAGTATGGTAACCGTTTGATTTTCGGAGACATTTAATAAGTGAATGCGTAATAACGGTGTTGCGATTGTTTCAAACACAACTGATCTCTGATTGAACCACATTTAAGTATACAGTTGCTATGATATGTATAATAATGAACATTTTCACCATTGTCTACATCATGGTAAACTTGTGGCACCAAAATTTAAGATTAGAAATAAAGTTACTTACCTTAATGATATGCGATCTCAGTAATCTCTGTAATAATAAGCATATATCACATGCATTATCAAAACCATTTTACCAGTAGTTGTAGCTTGTTAAGCCACCCTCAATTGCTCATCAGTTTTAAAAGGTTCCTGTTATTTTCCTAGTTACCAATAGACCCAACATTATTTGTAGCTGTTGGCACTCGATTAATGACATATTGAGGTTCACCACTTAGTTTCACTACATTTCTGACCTTACCTGTCAAATCAAATGTTTTGTTACGTAGTTATACCTTTTTTGCAATTAGTACTTTCATGGAGGAGTCCCCTCTTCAATTATTTTAAATAGTACCCGATGATTTAACCGATATATGCATACGACAGGGGATCTAACAAAAGAAATTAGAAAGTGATAACAAAGGTGTCAAAGAGTAAGTACTAAATTTTGGTCGTTCACTTTCTAATTTCCTATTTTGTTGTTTGTTTTCTATGTTGACTCTACCCAATTCATCAGTGGGTAAGTATGATTTGTTTTTCGATGACGTTTAATTAGTGAATGCTTAATAATGTGTTGCGATTGTTTCAAACACAACTGATCTCTGATTAAACCACATTTAAGTATACAGTTACTATGATATGTATAATAATGAACATTTTCACCATTGTCTACATCATGGTAAACTTGTGGCACCAAAATTTCAGATTAGAAATAAAGTTACTTACCTTAATGATATGCGATCTCAGTAATCTCTGTAATAGTAAGCATATATCATGTGCATTATCTAAACCATTTCTAATAGTTGTAGCTTGCTAAGCCACCCTTATTTGCTCGTCAGTTTCAAAAGGTTCCTGTTATTTTCCTAGTTACCAATAGACCCAACATTATTTGTAGCTGTTGGCACTCGATTAGTGACATATTGAGGTTCACCACTTAGTTTCACTACATTTCGGACCTTACCTGTCAAATCAAATGTTTTGTTACGTAGTTATACCTTTTTTGCAATTAGTACTTTCATGGAGGAGTCCCCTCTTCAATTATTTTAAATAGTACCCGATGATTTAACCGATATATGCATACGAGAGGGGATCTAACAAAAGGAATTTGAAAGTGATAATAAAGGTGTCAAAGAGTAAGTACTAAATTTTGGGCGTTCACTTTCTAATTTCCTATTTTGTTGTTTGTTTTCTATGTTGACTCTACCCAATTCATCAGATGGTAAGTATGATTTGTTTTTCGATGACGTTTAATTAGTGAATGCTTAATAATGTGTTGCGATTGTTTCAAACACAACTGATCTCTGATTGAACCACATTTAAGTATACAGTTACTATGATATGTATAATGAACATTTTCACCATAGTGTACATCATGGTAAACTTGTGGCACCAAAATTTCAGATTAGAAATAAAGTTACTTACTTTAAAGATATGCGATCTCAGTAATCTCTCTAATAGTAAGCATATATCATGTGATTTATCTAAACCATTTCTAATAGTTGTAGCTTGCTAAGCCACCCTTATTTGCTCGTCAGTTTCAAAAGGTTCCTGTGTTTTTGCTAGGTACAAAAAGACCCAATATTATCTTGTTAGTGTTGGCACTCGACTAGTGATAAGTTTAGTTTCACCACATAGTTTCACTACATGTCGGACCTTACCTGTCAAATCAAATGTTTTGTTACGTAGTTTAACCTATTTTCGCGATTACTAATTTCATGGAAAAGTCCCATCTTCTGCTACTTTAGATAGTACCCGATGATTTAACCGATATATCCATACGAGAGGGGATCTAACAAAAGGAATTTGAAAGTGATAATAAAGGTGTCAAAGAGTAAGTACTAAATTTTTGTCGTTCACTTTCTAATTTCCTATTTTTTTGTTTGTTTTCTATGTTGACTCTACCCAATTCATCAGATTGTAAGTATGATTTGTTTTTCGATGACGTTTCATTAGTGAATGCTTAATAATGTGTTGCGATTGTTTAAAACGCAACTGATCTCTGATTGAACCACATTTAAGTATACAGTTACTATGATATGTATAATAATGAACATTTTCACCATTGTCTACATCATGGTAAACTTGTGGCACCAAAATTTAAGATTAAAAATAAAGTTACTTACCTTAATGATATGCGATCTCAGTAATCTCTGTAATAATAAGGATATATCACATGCATTATCAAAACCATTTTACCAATAGTTGTAGCTTGTTAAGCCACTCTTAATTGCTCATTAGTTTTAAAAGGTTCCTGTTATTTTCGTAGTTACCAATAGACCAACATTATTTGTAGCTGTTGGCACTCGATCAGTGACATATTGAGGTTCACCACTTAGTTTCACTACATTTCGGACCTTACCTGTCAAATCAAATGTTTTATTACGTAGTTTAACCTATTTTCGCGATTACTAATTTCATGGAAAAGTCCCATCTTCTGCTACTTTAGATAGTACCCGATGATTTAACCGATATATCCATACGAGAGGGGATCTAACAAAAGGAATTTGAAAGTGATAATAAAGGTGTCAAAGAGTAAGTACTAAATTTTGGTCGTTCACTTTCTAATTTCCTATTTTTTTGTTTGTTTTCTATGTTGACTCTACCCAATTCATCAGATGGTAAGTATGATGTGTTTTTCGATGACGTTTAATTAGTGAATGCTTAATAATGTGTTGCGATTGTTTCAAACACAACTGATCTCTGATTGAACCACATTTAAGTATACAGTTACTATGATATGTATAATGAACATTTTCACCATAGTGTACATCATGGTAAACTTGTGGCACCAAAATTTCAGATTAGAAATAAAGTTACTTACTTTAAAGATATGCGATCTCAGTAATCTCTCTAATAGTAAGCATATATCATGTGCATTATCTAAACCATTTCTAATAGTGTTAGCTTGCTAAGCCACCCTTATTTGCTCGTCAGTTTCAAAAGGTTCCTGTGTTTTTGCTAGGTACAAAAAGACCCAATATTATCTTGTTAGTGTTGGCACTCGACTAGTGACAAGTTGAGTTTCACCACATAGTTTCACTACATTTCGGACCTTACCTGTCAAATCAAATGTTTTGTTACATAGTTTAACCTATTTTCGCGATTACTAATTTCATGGAAAAGTCCCATCTTCTGCTACTTTAGATAGTACCCGATGATTTAACCGATATATGCATACGACAGGGGATCTAACAAAAGGAATTTGAAAGTGATAATAAAGGTGTCAAAGAGTAAGTACTAAATTTTGGTCGTTCACTTTCTAATTTCCTATTTTCTTGTTTGTTTTCTATGTTGACTCTACCCAATTCATCAGATGGTAAGTATGATGTGTTTTTCGATGACGTTTAATTAGTGAATGCCAGAAACCCATAAGGGGTTTAAACGTGTAACTCTCATATGTTTGCTTTGTCCGATGCTCGTGATTATTCATTTTAGAAAGTATCATATTTGGAACGAGAAGAAGAGATAACTGACCAATCAAACTTCGTAAACAACGTGACGTAATTTTCCTTCAGGTTCCCGCGCCCGCTTAAAAAAATGGCCGACAAACGGGGAAAAAACTCCCGAAAGCCAAGAAAGCTTTCAAAGGTTGAAACCAGGAATATTACCGAAACACTGAACAGGATATTATTGCCTTACCACCCGGGCCAAGCGTAACATTATGAAACCCATTGCCGGCCTCGCAACTTCTTGAAGTTGTCACTTCAAAAAACGATGCCTCGTTCAGTCGTTGACCCTCTGTACAGTAAACTTATACTGCAAATAGGCTTTTAAATTTCTTATGTTAAAAGTCTAGAATAAACAGTGAAAAATATTTTCGAATAACATTCATTAGCTGCGTATCGAAAGTGTCCAAAACCTGAACCTGACATCTTTGCAAAAAGTGATGCTTGTAATGAATGTAAGAAGCATTTTAAAAGTTTAAATTAAACTTAGATGTTGTAGTCACGATCGTGTTTTGGGCTAATTTTATGAATGAACAAACTCAAATTAATAGACAGACAAACCGTTTCTTGAAAATTTTTATTCAAAGACCAAAAAGTTAATCCTCTAAAGCAATTCGGAAAACACTATCTGGATCGTGGATCCGTTCACGCAAGTGACATCGGCTATGCATATGGCAAAATTCAACACAAAATCCATCTCAAATCAGGGCACATTTTGTCATTTTTCTTTAGCGTCAAAGAGATAAATTTATAAAACGTCTATGAAAAATTTAAAAACACATAAATTCCCTTTCAAAAACGTAATTGTCTTGGCCGTAGAGTGCAAAATGTACCTGAAAATTCAGCAAATCTTCGCTGACTTCGGTTGCATTTCAAAACAGACCATGGGCTCCGCCGTGAAGAAAACAAGGTTGAATTCCTCGAAGGACGATTTCTTGAAGAAAAGCTTCCGTTTCTCCACAAAAAGAAAGCTGAGCATTCTTTTGAACTTTCTCTTTCCATTTTTTGTCTTTTTGTATATTTTTAACCTTGAAATGCAGAACTCTTGTCTTAAAACATCTTCATGGTGATCGCTCAGCAGCCATTTTGTTGAAAATGGATATCCTTCACTAAGATTGCCAAATATGGCCAAAATGAATATTCACAAGCATTGAACGCGAGTTACACGTGTCAACCCCTTACGAGTTTCTGTGAATGCTTAATAATAGTGTTGCGATTGTTTCAAACACAACTGATCTCTGATTGAACTACATTTAAGTATACAGTTACTATGATATGTATAATAATGAACATTTTCACCATTGTCTACATCATGGTAAACTTGTGGCACCAAAATTTAAGATTAGAAATAAAGTTACTTACCTTAATGATACGCGATCTCAGTAATCTCTGTAATAGTAAGCATATATCATGTGCATTATCTAAACCATTTCTAATAGTTGTAGCTTGCTAGGCCACCCTTATTTGCTCGTCAGTTTCAAAAGGTTCCTGTTATTTCCCTAGTTACCAATAGACCCAACATTATTTGAAGCTGTTGGCACTCGATTAGTGACATATTGAGGTTCACCACTTAGTTTCACTACATTTCGGACCTTACCTGTCAAATCAAATGTTTTGTTACGTAGTTATACCTTTTTTGCAATTAGTACTTTCATGGAGGAGTCCCCTCTTCAATTATTTTAAATAGTACCCGATGATTTAACCGATATATGCATACGAGAGGGGATCTAACAAAAGGAATTTGAAAGTGATAATAAAGGTGTCAAAGAGTAAGTACTAAATTTTGGGCGTTCACTTTCTAATTTCCTATTTTGTTGTTTGTTTTCTATGTTGACTCTACCCAATTCATCAGATGGTAAGTATGATTTGTTTTTCGATGACGTTTAATTAGTGAATGCTTAATAATGTGTTGCGATTGTTTCAAACACAACTGATCTCTGATTGAACCACATTTAAGTATACAGTTACTATGATATGTATAATGAACATTTTCACCATAGTGTACATCATGGTAAACTTGTGGCACCAAAATTTCAGATTAGAAATAAAGTTACTTACTTTAAAGATATGCGATCTCAGTAATCTCTCTAATAGTAAGCATATATCATGTGATTTATCTAAACCATTTCTAATAGTTGTAGCTTGCTAAGCCACCCTTATTTGCTCGTCAGTTTCAAAAGGTTCCTGTGTTTTTGCTAGGTACAAAAAGACCCAATATTATCTTGTTAGTGTTGGCACTCGACTAGTGATAAGTTTAGTTTCACCACATAGTTTCACTACATGTCGGACCTTACCTGTCAAATCAAATGTTTTGTTACGTAGTTTAACCTATTTTCGCGATTACTAATTTCATGGAAAAGTCCCATCTTCTGCTACTTTAGATAGTACCCGATGATTTAACCGATATATCCATACGAGAGGGGATCTAACAAAAGGAATTTGAAAGTGATAATAAAGGTGTCAAAGAGTAAGTACTAAATTTTTGTCGTTCACTTTCTAATTTCCTATTTTTTTGTTTGTTTTCTATGTTGACTCTACCCAATTCATCAGATTGTAAGTATGATTTGTTTTTCGATGACGTTTCATTAGTGAATGCTTAATAATGTGTTGCGATTGTTTAAAACACAACTGATCTCTGATTGAACCACATTTAAGTATACAGTTACTATGATATGTATAATAATGAACATTTTCACCATTGTCTACATCATGGTAAACTTGTGGCACCAAAATTTAAGATTAAAAATAAAGTTACTTACCTTAATGATATGCGATCTCAGTAATCTCTGTAATAATAAGGATATATCACATGCATTATCAAAACCATTTTACCAATAGTTGTAGCTTGTTAAGCCACTCTTAATTGCTCATTAGTTTTAAAAGGTTCCTGTTATTTTCGTAGTTACCAATAGACCAACATTATTTGTAGCGGTTGGCACTCGATCAGTGACATATTGAGGTTCACCACTTAGTTTCACTACATTTCGGACCTTACCTGTCAAATCAAATGTTTTATTACGTAGTTTAACCTATTTTCGCGATTACTAATTTCATGGAAAAGTCCCATCTTCTGCTACTTTAGATAGTACCCGATGATTTAACCGATATATCCATACGAGAGGGGATCTAACAAAAGGAATTTGAAAGTGATAATAAAGGTGTCAAAGAGTAAGTACTAAATTTTGGTCGTTCACTTTCTAATTTCCTATTTTTTTGTTTGTTTTCTATGTTGACTCTACCCAATTCATCAGATTGTAAGTATGATTTGTTTTTCGATGACGTTTAATTAGTGAATGCTTAATAATGTGTTGCGATTGTTTCAAATACAACTGATCTCTGATTGAACCACATTTAAGTATACAGTTACTATGATATGTATAATGAACATTTTCACCATAGTGTACATCATGGTAAACTTGTGGCACCAAAATTTCAGATTAGAAATAAAGTTACTTACTTTAAAGATATGCGATCTCAGTAATCTCTCTAATAGTAAGCATATATCATGTGCATTATCTAAACCATTTCTAATAGTGTTAGCTTGCTAAGCCACCCTTATTTGCTCGTCAGTTTCAAAAGGTTCCTGTGTTTTTGCTAGGTACAAAAAGACCCAATATTATCTTGTTAGTGTTGGTACTCGACTAGTGACAAGTTGAGTTTCACCACATAGTTTCACTACATTTCGGACCTTACCTGTCAAATCAAATGTTTTGTTACATAGTTTAACCTATTTTCGCGATTACTAATTTCATGGAAAAGTCCCATCTTCTGCTACTTTAGATAGTACCCGATGATTTGACCGATATATGCATACGACAGGGGATCTAACAAAAGGAATTTGAAAGTGATAATAAAGGTGTCAAAGAGTAAGTACTAAATTTTGGTCGTTCACTTTCTAATTTCCTATTTTCTTGTTTGTTTTCTATGTTGACTCTACCCAATTCATCAGATGGTAAGTATGATGTGTTTTTCGATGACGTTTAATTAGTGAATGCCAGAAACCCATAAGGGGTTTAAACGTGTAACTCTCATATGTTTGCTTTGTCCGATGCTCGTGATTATTCATTTTAGAAAGTATCATATTTGGAACGAGAAGAAGAGATAACTGACCAATCAAACTTCGTAAACAACGTGACGTTATTTTCCTTCAGGTTCCCGCGCCCGCTTAAAAAAATGGCCGACAAACGGGGAAAAAACTCCCGAAAGCCAAGAAAGCTTTCAAAGGTTGAAACCAGGAATATTACCGAAACACTGAACAGGATATTATTGCCTTACCACCCGGGCCAAGCGTAACATTATGAAACCCATTGCCGGCCTCGCAACTTCTTGAAGTTGTCACTTCAAAAAACGATGCCTCGTTCAGTCGTTGACCCTCTGTACAGTAAACTTATACTGCAAATAGGCTTTTAAATTTCTTATGTTAAAAGTCTAGAATAAACAGTGAAAAATATTTTCGAATAACATTCATTAGCTGCGTATCGAAAGTGTCCAAAACCTGAACCTGACATCTTTGCAAAAAGTGATGCTTGTAATGAATGTAAGAAGCATTTTAAAAGTTTAAATTAAACTTAGATGTTGTAGTCACGATCGTGTTTTGGGCTAATTTTATGAATGAACAAACTCAAATTAATAGACAGACAAACCGTTTCTTGAAAATTTTTATTCAAAGACCAAAAAGTTAATCCTCTAAAGCAATTCGGAAAACACTATCTGGATCGTGGATCCGTTCACGCAAGTGACATCGGCTATGCATATGGCAAAATTCAACACAAAATCCATCTCAAATCAGGGCACATTTTGTCATTTTTCTTTAGCGTCAAAGAGATAAATTTATAAAACGTCTATGAAAAATTTAAAAACACATAAATTCCCTTTCAAAAACGTAATTGTCTTGGCCGTAGAGTGCAAAATGTACCTGAAAATTCAGCAAATCTTCGCTGACTTCGGTTGCATTTCAAAACAGACCATGGGCTCCGCCGTGAAGAAAACAAGGTTGAATTCCTCGAAGGACGATTTCTTGAAGAAAAGCTTCCCTTTCTCCACAAAAAGAAAGCTGAGCATTCTTTTGAACTTTCTCTTTCCATTTTTTGTCTTTTTGTATATTTTTAACCTTGAAATGCAGAACTCTTGTCTTAAAACATCTTCATGGTGATCGCTCAGCAGCCATTTTGTTGAAAATGGATATCCTTCACTAAGATTGCCAAATATGGCCAAAATGAATATTCACAAGCATTGAACGCGAGTTACACGTGTCAACCCCTTACGAGTTTCTGTGAATGCTTAATAATAGTGTTGCGATTGTTTCAAACACAACTGATCTCTGATTGAACTACATTTAAGTATACAGTTACTATGATATGTATAATAATGAACATTTTCACCATTGTCTACATCATGGTAAACTTGTGGCACCAAAATTTAAGATTAGAAATAAAGTTACTTACCTTAATGATACGCGATCTCAGTAATCTCTGTAATAGTAAGCATATATCATGTGCATTATCTAAACCATTTCTAATAGTTGTAGCTTGCTAGGCCACCCTTATTTGCTCGTCAGTTTCAAAAGGTTCCTGTTATTTTCCTAGTTACCAATAGACCCAACATTATTTGAAGCTGTTGGCACTCGATTAGTGACATATTGAGGTTCACCACTTAGTTTCACTACATTTCGGACCTTACCTGTCAAATCAAATGTTTTGTTACGTAGTTATACCTTTTTTGCAATTAGTACTTTCATGGAGGAGTCCCCTCTTCAATTATTTTAAATAGTACCCGATGATTTAACCGATATATGCATACGAGAGGGGATCTAACAAAAGGAATTTGAAAGTGATAATAAAGGTGTCAAAGAGTAAGTACTAAATTTTGGGCGTTCACTTTCTAATTTCCTATTTTGTTGTTTGTTTTCTATGTTGACTCTACCCAATTCATCAGATGGTAAGTATGATTTGTTTTTCGATGACGTTTAATTAGTGAATGCTTAATAATGTGTTGCGATTGTTTCAAACACAACTGATCTCTGATTGAACCACATTTAAGTATACAGTTACTATGATATGTATAATGAACATTTTCACCATAGTGTACATCATGGTAAACTTGTGGCACCAAAATTTCAGATTAGAAATAAAGTTACTTACTTTAAAGATATGCGATCTCAGTAATCTCTCTAATAGTAAGCATATATCATGTGATTTATCTAAACCATTTCTAATAGTTGTAGCTTGCTAAGCCACCCTTATTTGCTCGTCAGTTTCAAAAGGTTCCTGTGTTTTTGCTAGGTACAAAAAGACCCAATATTATCTTGTTAGTGTTGGCACTCGACTAGTGATAAGTTTAGTTTCACCACATAGTTTCACTACATGTCGGACCTTACCTGTCAAATCAAATGTTTTGTTACGTAGTTTAACCTATTTTCGCGATTACTAATTTCATGGAAAAGTCCCATCTTCTGCTACTTTAGATAGTACCCGATGATTTAACCGATATATCCATACGAGAGGGGATCTAACAAAAGGAATTTGAAAGTGATAATAAAGGTGTCAAAGAGTAAGTACTAAATTTTTGTCGTTCACTTTCTAATTTCCTATTTTTTTGTTTGTTTTCTATGTTGACTCTACCCAATTCATCAGATTGTAAGTATGATTTGTTTTTCGATGACGTTTAATTAGTGAATGCTTAATAATGTGTTGCGATTGTTTCAAATACAACTGATCTCTGATTGAACCACATTTAAGTAAACAGTTACTATGATATGTATGATAATGAACATTTTCACCATTGTCTACATCATGGTAAACTTGTGGCACCAAAATTTAAGATTAGAAATAAAGTTACTTACCTTAATGATATGCGATCTCAGTAATCTCTGTAATAGTAAGCATATATCATGTGCATTATCTAAACCATTTCTAATAGTTGTAGCTTGCTAAGCCACCCTTATTTGCTCGTCAGTTTCAAAAGGTTCCTGTTATTTTCCTAGTTACCAATAGACCCAACATTATTTGTAGCTGTTGGCACTCGATTATTGACATATTGAGGTTCACCACTTAGTTTCACTACATTTCTGACCTTACCTGTCAAATCAAATGTTTTGTTACGTAGTTATACCTTTTTTGCAATTAGTACTGTCATGGAGGAGTTCCCTCTTCAATTATTTTAAATAGTACCCGATGATTTAACCGATATATGCATACGACAGGGGATCTAACAAAAGGAATTTGAAAGTGATAATAAAGGTGTCAAAAAGTAAGTACTAAATTTTGGTCGTTAACTTTCTAATTTCCTATTTTTTTGTTTGTTTTCTATGTTGACTCTACCCAATTCATCAGATTGTAAGTATGATTTGTTTTTCGATGACGTTTAATTAGTGAATGCTTAATAATGTGTTGCGATTGTTTCAAACACAACTGATCTCTGATTGAACCACATTTAAGTATACAGTTACTATGATATGTATAATGAACATTTTCACCATAGTGTACATCATGGTAAACTTGTGGCACCAAAATTTCAGATTAGAAATAAAGTTACTTACTTTAAAGATATGCGATCTCAGTAATCTCTCTAATAGTAAGCATATATCATGTGCATTATCTAAACCATTTCTAATAGTTGTAGCTTGCTAAGCCACCCTTATTTGCTCGTCAGTTTCAAAAGGTTCCTGTGTTTTTGCTAGGTACAAAAAGACCCAATATTATCTTGTTAGTGTTGGCACTCGACTAGTGATAAGTTGAGTTTCACCACATAGTTTCACTACATTTCGGACCTTACCTGTCAAATCAAATGTTTTGTTACGTAGTTTAACCTATTTTCGCGATTACTAATTTCATGGAAAAGTCCCATCTTCTGCTACTTTAGATAGTACCCGATGATTTAACCGATATATGCATACGAGAGGGGATCTAACAAAAGGAATTTGAAAGTTATAATAAAGGTGTCAAAGAGTAAGTACTAAATTTTTGTCGTTCACTTTCTAATTTCCTATTTTTTTGTTTGTTTTCTATGTTGACTCTACCCAATTCATCAGATGGTAAGTATGATTTGTTTTTCGATGACGTTTAATTAGTGAATGCTTAATAATGTGTTGCGATTGTTTCAAACACAACTGATCTCTGATTGAACCACATTTAAGTATACAGTTACTATGATATGTATAATAATGAACATTTTCACCATTGTCTACATCGTGGTAAACTTGTGGCACCAAAATTTAAGATTAAAAATAAAGTTACTTACCTTAATGATATGCGATCTCAGTAATCTCTGTAATAATAAGCATATATCACATGCATTATCAAAACCATTTTACCAATAGTTGTAGCTTGTTAAGCCACCCTTAATTGCTCATCAGTTTTAAAAGGTTCCTGTTATTTTCGTAGTTACCAATAGACCAACATTATTTGTAGCTGTTGGCACTCGATCAGTGACATATTGAGGTTCACCACTTAGTTTCACTACATTTCGGACCTTACCTGTCAAATCAAATGTTTTGTTACGTAGTTTAACCTATTTTCGCGATTACTAATTTCATGGAAAAGTCCCATCTTCTGCTACTTTCGATAGTACCCGATGATTTAACCAATATATGCATACGAGAGGGGATCTAACAAAAGGAATTTGAAAGTGATAATAAAGGTGTCAAAGAGTAAGTACTAAATTTTGGTCGTTCACTTTCTAATTTCCTATTTTTTTGTTTGTTTTCTATGTTGACTCTACCCAATTCATCAGATTGTAAGTATGATTTGTTTTTCGATGACATTTAATTAGTGAATGCTTAATAATGTGTTGCGATTGTTTCAAACACAACTGATCTCTGATTGAACCACATTTAAGTATACAGTTACTATGATATGTATAATGAACATTTTCACCATAGTGTACATCATGGTAAACTTGTGGCACCAAAATTTCAGATTAGAAATAAAGTTACTTACTTTAAAGATATGCGATCTCAGTAATCTCTCTAATAGTAAGCGTATATCATGTGCATTATCTAAACCATTTCTAATAGTTGTAGCTTGCTAAGCCACCCTTATTTGCTCGTCAGTTTCAAAAGGTTCCTGTGTTTTTGCTAGGTACAAAAAGACCCAATATTATCTTGTTAGTGTTGGCACTCGACTAGTGATAAGTTGAGTTTCACCACATAGTTTCACTACATTTCGGACCTTACCTGTCAAATCAAATGTTTTTTTACGTAGTTTAACCTATTTTCGCGATTTCTAATTTCATGGAAAAGTCCCATCTTCTGCTACTTTAGATAGTACCCGATGATTTAACCGATATATCCATACGAGAGGGGATCTAACAAAAGGAATTTGAAAGTGATAATAAAGGTGTCAAAGAGTAAGTACTAAATTTTGGTCGTTCACTTTCTAATTTCCTATTTTTTTGTTTGTTTTCTATGTTGACTCTACCCAATTCATCAGATGGTAAGTATGATTTGTTATTCGATGACGTTTAATTAGTGAATGCTTAATAATGGTGTTGCGATTGTTTCAAACACAACTGATCTCTGATTGAACCACATTTAAGTATACAGTTACTATGATATGTATAATGAACATTTTCACCATAGTGTACATCATGGTAAACTTGTGGCACCAAAATTTCAGATTAGAAATAAAGTTACTTACTTTAAAGATATGCGATCTCAGTAATCTCTCTAATAGTAAGCATATATCATGTGCATTATCTAAACCATTTCTAATAGTGTTAGCTTGCTAAGCCACCCTTATTTGCTCGTCAGTTTCAAAAGGTTCCTGTGTTTTTCCTAGGTACAAAAAGACCCAATATTATCTTGTTAGTGTTGGCACTCGACTAGTGACAAGTTGAGTTTCACCACATAGTTTCACTACATTTCGGACCTTACCTGTCAAATCAAATGTTTTGTTACGTAGTTTAACCTATTTTCGCGATTACTAATTTCATGGAAAAGTCCCATCTTCTGCTACTTTAGATAGTACCCGATGATTTGACCGATATATGCATACGACAGGGGATCTAACAAAAGGAATTTGAAAGTGATAATAAAGGTGTCAAAGAGTAAGTACTAAATTTTGGTCGTTCACTTTCTAATTTCCTATTTTCTTGTTTGTTTTCTATGTTGACTCTACCCAATTCATCAGATGGTAAGTATGATGTGTTTTTCGATGACGTTTAATTAGTGAATGCCAGAAACCCATAAGGGGTTTAAACGTGTAACTCTCATATGTTTGCTTTGTCCGATGCTCGTGATTATTCATTTTAGAAAGTATCATATTTGGAACGAGAAGAAGAGATAACTGACCAATCAAACTTCGTAAACAACATGACGTAATTTTCCTTCAGGTTCCCGCGCCCGCTTAAAAAAATGGCCGACAAACGGGGAAAAAACTCCCGAAAGCCAAGAAAGCTTTCAAAGGTTGAAACCAGGAATATTACCGAAACACTGAACAGGATATTATTGCCTTACCACCCGGGCCAAGCGTAACATTATGAAACCCATTGCCGGCCTCGCAACTTCTTGAAGTTGTCACTTCAAAAAACGATGCCTCGTTCAGTCGTTGACCCTCTGTACAGTAAACTTATACTGCAAATAGGCTTTTAAATTTCTTATGTTAAAAGTCTAGAATAAACAGTGAAAAATATTTTCGAATAACATTCATTAGCTGCGTATCGAAAGTGTCCAAAACCTGAACCTGACATCTTTGCAAAAAGTGATGCTTGTAATGAATGTAAGAAGCATTTTAAAAGCTTAAATTAAACTTAGATGTTGTAGTCACGATCGTGTTTTGGGCTAATTTTATGAATGAACAAACTCAAATTAATAGACAGAAAAACCGTTTCTTGAAAATTTTTATTCAAAGACCAAAAAGTTAATCCTCTAAAGCAATTCGGAAAACACTATCTGGATCGTGGATCCGTTCACGCAAGTGACATCGGCTATGCATATGGCAAAATTCAACACAAAATCCATCTCAAGTCAGGGCACATTTTGTCATTTTTCTTTAGCGTCGAAGAGATAAATTTATAAAACGTCTATGAAAAATTTAAAAACACATAAATTCCCTTTCAAAAACGTAATTGTCTTGGCCGTAGAGTGCAAAAATGTACCTGAAAATTCAGCAAATCTTCGCTGACTTCGGTTGCATTTCAAAACAGACCATGGGCTCCGCCGTGAAGAAAACAAGGTTGAATTCCTCGAAGGACGATTTCTTGAAGAAAAGCTTCCGTTTCTCCACAAAAAGAAAGCTGAGCATTCTTTTGAACTTTCTCTTTCCATTTTTTGTCTTTTTGTATATTTTTAACCTTGAAATGCAGAACTCTTGTCTTAAAACATGTTCATGGTGATCGCTCAGCAGCCATTTTGTTGAAAATGGATATCCTTCACTAAGATTGCCAAATATGGTCAAAATGAATATTCACAAGCATTGAACGCGAGTTACACGTGTCAACCCCTTATGAGTTTCTGTGAATGCTTAATAATAGTGTTGCGATTGTTTCAAACACAACTGATCTCTGATTGAACCACATTTAAGTATACAGTTACTATGATATGTATAATAATGAACATTTTCACCATTGTCTACATCATTGTAAATTTGTGGCACCAATATTTAAGATTAGAAATAAAAGTTACTTACCTTAATGATACGCGATCTCAGTAATCTCTGTACTAGTAAGCATATATCATGTGCATTATCTAAACCATTTCTAATAGTTGTAGCTTGCTAGGCCACCCTTATTTGCTGGTCAGTTTCAAAAGGTTCCTGTTATTTTCCTAGTTACCAATAGACCCAACATTATTTGAAGCTGTTGGCACTCGATTATTGACATATTGAGGTTCACCACCTAGTTTCACTACATTTCTGACCTTACCTGTCAAATCAAATGTTTTGTTACGTAGTTATACCTTTTTGGCAATTAGTACTTTCATGGAGGAGTCCCCTCTTCAATTATTTTAAATAGTACCCGATGATTTAACCGATATATGCATACGAGAGGGGATCTAACAAAAGGAATTTGAAAGTGATAATAAAGGTGTCAAAGAGTAAGTACTGAATTTTGGTCGTTCACTTTCTAATTTCCTATTTTTTTGTTTGTTTTCTATGTTGACTCTACCCAATTCATCAGATGGTAAGTATGATTTGTTTTTCGATGACGTTTAATTAGTGAATGCTTAATAATGTGTTGCGATTGTTTCAAATACAACTGATCTCTGATTGAACCACATTTAAGTAAACAGTTACTATGATATGTATGATAATGAACATTTTCACCATTGTCTACATCATGGTAAACTTGTGGCACCAAAATTTAAGATTAGAAATAAAGTTACTTACCTTAATGATATGCGATCTCAGTAATCTCTGTAATAGTAAGCATATATCATGTGCATTATCTAAACCATTTCTAATAGTTGTAGCTTGCTAAGCCACCCTTATTTGCTCGTCAGTTTCAAAAGGTTCCTGTTATTTTCCAAGTTACCAATAGACCCAACATTATTTGCAGCTGTTGGCACTCGATTATTGACATATTGAGGTTCACCACTTAGTTTCACTACATTTTTGACCTTACCTGTCCAATCAAATGTTTTGTTACGTAGTTATACCTTTTTTGCAATTAGTACTGTCATGGAGGAGTTCCCTCTTCAATTATTTTAAATAGTACCCGATGATTTAACCGATATATGCATACGACAGGGGATCTAACAAAAGGAATTTGAAAGTGATAATAAAGGTGTCAAAGAGTAAGTACTAAATTTTGGTCGTTAACTTTCTAATTGCCTATTTTTTTGTTTGTTTTCTATGTTGACTCTACCCAATTCATCAGATTGTAAGTATGATTTGTTTTTCGATGACGTTTAATTAGTGAATGCTTAATAATGGTGTTGCGATTGTTTCAAACACAACTGATCTCTGATTGAACCACATTTAAGTATACAGTTACTATGATATGTATAATGAACATTTTCACCATAGTGTACATCATGGTAAACTTGTGGCACCAAAATTTCAGATTAGAAATAAAGTTACTTACTTTAAAGATATGCGATCTCAGTAATCTCTCTAATAGTAAGCATATATCATGTGATTTATCTAAACCATTTCCAATAGTTGTAGCTTGCTAAGCCACCCTTATTTGCTCGTCAGTTTCAAAGGGTTCCTGTTGTTTTCCTAGTTACGAATAGACCCAACATTATTTGCAGGTGTGGGCACTCGATTAGTGACATATTGAGGTTCACCACTTAGTTTCACTACATTTCTGACCTTACCTGTCAAATCAAGAGCCATGTCCAGCCCTGGCCATGAAATCCATAGTTTCTTCACTTCTTACTTAGTTCTACACTTCTCAGAGGTGTGGAAGTGTGGAATAGTCTGACAAACTAAGGATATTGTCGCACCTCTTCCCTAGGCACGAAACCTCTGTCATTCTTTACTTAGTTCTACACTTTCACTGAGGTGTGGAAGGGTGGAAAAGTCTGACAAACTGAGGATATTGTCGCACTTCTTCCCTAGGCACGAAATCTCTGTCATTCTTTACTTAGTTCTACACTTCTCAGAGGTGTGGAAGTGTGGAATAGTCTGACAAACTAAGGATATTGTCGCACTTCTTCCCTTGGCACGAAACCTCTGTCATTCTTTACTTAGTTCTACACTTCTCAGAGGTGTGGAAGTGTGGAATAGTCTGACAAACTAAGATATTGTCGCACTTCTTCCCTAGGCACGAAACCTCTGTCATTCTTTACTTAGTTCTACACTTCTCAGAGGTGTGGAAGTGTGGAATAGTCTGACAAACTAAGGATATTGTCGCACCTCTTCCCTAGGCACGAAACCTCTGTCATTCTTTACTTAGTTCTACACTTCTCAGAGGTGTGGAAGTGTGGAAGTCTGACAAACTAAGGATATTGTCGCACTTCTTCCCTTGGCACGAAACCTCGGTCATTCTTTACTTAGTTCTACACTTCTCAGAGGTGTGGAAGTGTGGAATAGTCTGACAAACTAAGGATATTGTCGCACTTCTTCCCTTGGCACGAAACCTCGGTCATTCTTTACTTAGTTCTACACTTCTCAGAGGTGTGGAAGTGTGGAAGTCTGACAAACTAAGGATATTGTCGCACTTCTTTCCTTGGCACGAAACCTCTGTCATTCTTTACTTAGTTCTACACTTCTCAGAGGTGTGGAAGTGTGGAATAGTCTGACAAACTAAGGATATTGTCGCACTTCTTCCCTAGGCACGAAACCTCTGTCATTCTTTACTTAGTTCTACACTTCTCAGAGGTGTGGAAGTGTGGAAGTCTGACAAACTAAGGATATTGTCACAATTCTTTCCTTGGCACGAAACCTCTGTCATTCTTTACTTAGTTCTACACTTCTCAGAGGTGTGGAAGTGTGGAATAGTCTGACAAACTAAGATATTGTCGCACTTCCTCCCTAGGCACGAAACCTCTGTCATTCTTTACTTAGTTCTACACTTCTCAGAGGTGTGGAAGTGTGGAATAGTCTGACAAACTAAGGATATTGTCGCACTTCTTCCCTAGGCACGAAACCTCTGTCATTCTTTACTTAGTTCTACACTTCTCAGAGGTGTGGAAGTGTGGAAGTCTGACAAACTAAGGATATTGTCGCACTTCTTCCCTAGGCACGAAACCTCTGTCATTCTTTACTTAGTTCTACACTTCTCAGAGGTGTGGACGTGTGGAATAGTCTGACAAGTTGAGTTAAAACGTCGCACTTTCCCTGAGTCACGAGAAGTTCAGTGCTCTTTATGAGCACTTGGTTTTACTTCTGTATAGTATTTTACATTTTTCCTTAAGAACTATTTTTATTTTGAATAGAAGATATAACCATTGTTTCAATGCCAGCTGTTGAAAGAAACTTAAAGTTAAGAAATCCGATGTCCAACCAATCATTCTTCCTTATCAGTATGCTTCAACTTTGATCATTGTTAGAGCTAGCCATATATCCACTGTTTCGTAGTTTTTCCTCTTCTCTAAGGTTATGTAAATGCTGAACATAAATTATGAAAAAGACAAAGTGTCCTCTGTTCATTCTCCTTGTCATTTTTGCATATTTTGACAGCCAAGAGAACGTCTGCTCGCAAACTTCTGTGTCAATCTGTAGGTGAAAAACAAAGAGGTCAGATGACAACATCAAAACATTTGTACATCGCTTAATGCTAGAATGCACTTATATGCCGCCAAAGAATTAATTACCGTGATTAAATAACTTAGTAAGCGATAGGATTCAAATAAATTTCGGTGTTCTGGCCGACGACCTATTAAAGGAAACTGAGATCGTTATAGTACTAAATAAAATTAATAACATTGCAAACCACATCTTTTCCGTCTCATTACCCCTTTGAGCTCTTCTACGTTGATGTGTTCATAATGTTGACAGGCTATTCACGTCTATCTTTGGCTCAGTTGCTGTTGCTTTGATCTTACCTTCATAGTTTAGCTCTTACGAGTATATCTTGTAGTGACTTTCCTCTTCTGTAAGATATTATGGGAGGGTCTTTAAAGATTCCTCTAAGCAACGGTTGGTTTTCTATAAGATACCATTTGTTCATGATGATTTTTTTTAGATTCGGTACTGGGGGGCGATATTCTGTCACGAATGGTAGTATTTTCTTGTGCGTTTTTGTTTTGTTTTGCAAAGCCGACATTCTTTCGTGATGCTTGACTTCTGATAGGTGTTTATCTATCACTTTATCTCTATACCCCTCATACAGAGTCTTCGCTTGAAATTAGTTATGTTCTCTTCGAACGTTTTCTCAGAAGAGTTTGTTCTGAGTAATCTTAATGCCTCGCCTTTTATGAATCCTTTCTTTACCCCTGGGGGGTGACATGAAGAGAAGTACGTGTATTGGAAAGTTTCTGTCGGTTTGAAGTGTGTACGCACATCTAGGATTGATTCCTTCTTAAATCTTTCTCCTTTGTAAATACATGTATCCAGAAAGGCGGTTTCTGTTTCTGAAACTTCAGCAGTACATTTTATGGTCGGGTGGTGGTTATTTGCTAGGTCGATGAATGAGTATATTTCTTCTTTGTCTACATTCCACAATGAGAATATGTCATCGATAAATCTCTTCCACACTAGTGGTTTGTGCGGACTTTTGTTAATAATTTCTATCTCTATTGCAGACATAAAAATGTTAACAAATGCAACTGCCATTTTTGTTCCCATAGCTGTACCTTGTACTTGGAGGTAGTTTTTTCCAACAAATTGGAAAGAATTCTCCGTTAGGATTAGTCTGAGCACATCTGCGAGGTATTGGCTGGGTATTGGAGGTTTGTTTTGATAGAATGTTTCGTATGCTTGGCATATAATTGTAATTCCTTCCTCCTGTGGGATGTTTGTGTAAAATAGCATTTTCTACGACCCTGGTTTTCCCTGTGAAGTTGATAAAGTCTGTCGAATCTTTGAGACACGAGTTTTGCGATTTAGCAATTGGTTGGAGGAGACTATCAACAAATGATTAGATCCTTTCTGTCGGGCCTTCGTAGCCCGATATGATCGGTCTTCCAACTGGTGTTGGTTTGTGAATCTTTGTGAGAGTGTAGAATTGTGGTATTCGCGGTGGATTTGGCGTGAGGGATAGCCATCGTCTTATCATCTCGTCTATATGTTTCTCTTTGTAAAGCTTATCTATCAATTTCTTGACCCTTTTAGAGGTTTCTACTACGATTGGTGTTTCTAAGGGTTTGTAGTTTTCTCTGTCATCTAATTATATTTGACCTTCTTTCATTTTGTCTTCTTTGTTGAGGACAACAATAGAGGAGCCTTTAACTGCTCGTTTAATATTGATGTCTGGGTTTTGTTTCAGTTGTTTGATGGCAAGTTGTTCCCTCTTGGGTAGATTGTTTCTAGGCGTGATTGTATTTATATTAGCAAGTTGTAATTTAACCTCTTCTAGGTATGTTTCTAGTGCGACTGATGGCTGAACTGGTGGTTCCCAGTCTGACTTTACATGAAAGGGGTGTTGCTCTTTATCTTTTCCATGAAAGATATATTGTAGACGCATTCGTCTAGCGAAAGCGTTGAAATCTTTTAATAGTTCTGCCCTAACGTGACCTGTGTTTGTCACTGGTGTGGGGATGAATTTAAGACCCCTTGACAGAACATTTATCTGATCGCGTGTCAGTTTGTAATCTGAGAGGTTTTTGATATGTTTCTTTCTTGCTTCTGTCATGTTCTTATCTAAATCACGCGCTCTTTTACGCCTCCGTTCATTGCGTTTTTTGGTTGACAATGACCGCTTTTTCTTTCCTCTTTCCCTTTTTAGATAATCTATATTCTCAGAAACACTCTGGGATAAGATTCACTTTGTTTATTCTCTTTAGTATTTTGTAAGACATTCTTCATTTTGTTGAGTTCGTCTATTTTCTTCTGGATATTCTCTAGTTTCTGTTCGTGACTGAATTCTAGATGGCAGTGAAACAAGGCTAATATCTTCTAGTCAAAGAATTGTTGTCTAAATGTAAAAAAAGCATTTAAAAAGATGTACCACGAGTTGCAGGAATAAAACCAACTAATACTCGCACTGCGCTTTATTCTCATTCCATACATACGACTGCGGGAAAGTGCGACAATATCCTGACTCTGTCACACTATTTCACACTTCCACACGTCTGAGAAGTGTAGAACTAAGTAAAGAATTACATAGGTTTCATGACTAGGAGAAACGTCTAACATTATCCTTTGTTTGTCAGACTTTTCCACACCTCTGAGAAGTGTAGAACTAAGTAAAGAATGACAGATGTTTCGTGACTAGGGAAAAGTGTGACATTATCCTTAGTTTGTCAGACTTTTCCACACTTCCACACCTCTGAGAAGTGTAGAACTAAGTAAAGAATGACAGAGGTTTCGTGCCTAGGGAAGAAGTGCGACAATATCCTTAGTTTGTCAGACTTTTCCACACTTCCACACCGCTGAGAAGTGTAGAACTAAGTAAAGAATGACAGAGGTTTCGTGCCTAGGGAAGAAGTGCGACAATATCCTTAGTTTGTCAGACTTTTCCACACTTCCACACCTCTGAGAAGTGTAGAACTAAGTAAAATGACAGAGGTTTCGTGCCTAGGGAAGAAGTGCGACAATATCCTTAGTTTGTCAGACTTTTCCACACTTCCACACCTCTGAGAAGTGTAGAACTAAGTAAAGAATGACAGATGTTTCGTGACTAGGGAAAAGTGTGACATTATCCTTAGTTTGTCAGACTTTTCCACACTTCCACACCTCTGAGAAGTGTAGAACTAAGTAAAGAATGACAGAGGTTTCGTGCCTAGGGAAGAAGTGCGACAATATCCTTAGTTTGTCAGACTTTTCCACACTTCCACACCTCTGAGAAGTGTAGAACTAAGTAAAGAATGACAGATGTTTCGTGACTAGGGAAAAGTGTGACATTATCCTTAGTTTGTCAGACTTTTCCACACTTCCACACCTCTGAGAAGTGTAGAACTAAGTAAAGAATGACAGAGATTTCGTGCCTAGGGAAGAAGTGCGACAATATCCTTAGTTTGTCAGACTTTTCCACACTTCCACATCTCTGAGAAGTGTAGAACTAAGTAAAGAATGACAGAGGTTTCGTGCCTAGGGAAGAAGTGCGACAATATCCTTAGTTTGTCAGACTTTTCCACACTTCCACACCTCTGAGAAGTGTAGAACTAAGTAAAGAATGACAGAGGTTTCGTGCCTAGGGAAGAAGTGCGACAATATCCTTAGTTTGTCAGACTTTTCCACACTTCCACACCTCTGAGAAGTGTAGAACTAAGTAAAGAATGACAGAGGTTTCGTGCCTAGGGAAGAAGTGCGACAACATCCTTAGTTTGTCAGACTTTTCCACACTTCCACACCTCTGAGAAGTGTAGAACTAAGTATGAAAAAGGAAAGTAGGGATCTTGTGGCCAGCGCTGGACATTTGTGCAAATCAAATGTTTTGTTATGTAGTTATACCTTTTTTGCAATTAGTACTTTCATGGAGGAGTCCCCTCTTCAATTAATTTAAATAGTACCCGATAATTTAACCGATATATGCATACGAGAGGGGATCTAACAAAAGGAATTTGAAAGTGATAATAAAGGTGTCAAAGAGTAAGTACTGAATTTTGGTCGTTCACTTTCTAATTTCCTATTTTTTTGTTTGTTTTCTATGTTGACTCTACCCAATTCATCAGATTGTAAGTATGATTTGTTTTTCGATGACGTTTAATTAGTGAATGCTTAATAATGGTGTTGCGATTGTTTCAAACACAAGTGATCTCTGATTGAACCACATTTAAGTATACAGTTACTATGATATGTATAATGAACATTTTCACCATAGTGTACATCATGGTAAACTTGTGGCACCAAAATTTCAGATTAGAAATAAAGTTACTTACTTTAAGGATATGCGATCTCAGTAATCTCTCTAATAGTAAGCATATATCATGTGATTTATCTAAACCATTTCTAATAGTTGTAGCTTGCTAAGCCACCCTTCTTTACTCGTCTGTTACAAAAGGTTCCTGTGTTTTTGCTAGGTACAAAAAGACCCAATATTATCTTGTTAGTGTTGGCACTCGACTAGTGACAAGTTGAGTTTCACCACATAGTTTCACTACATTTCGGACCTTACCTGTCAAATCAAATGTTTTGTTACGTAGTTTAACCTATTTTCGCGATTACTAATTTCATGGAAAAGTCCCATCTTCTGCTACTTTAGATAGTACCCGATGATTTAACCGATATATGCATACGATAGGGGATCTAACAAAAGGATTTTGAAAGTGATAATAAAGGTGTCAAAGAGTAAGTACTAAAGTTTGGTCGTTCACTTTCTAATTTCCTATTTTTTTGTTTGTTTTCTATGTTGACTCTACCCAATTCATCAGATTGTAAGTATGATTTGTTTTTCGATGACATTTAATTAGTGAATGCTTAATAATGTGTTGCGATTGTTTCAAACACAACTGATCTCTGATTGAACCACATTTAAGTATACAGTTACTATTATATGTATGATAATGAACATTTTCACCATTTTCTACATCATGGTAAACTTGTGGCACCAAAATTTAAGATTAGAAATAAAGTTACTTATCTTAATGATATGCGATCTCAGTAATCTCTGTAATAGTAAGCATATATCATGTGCATTATCTAAACCATTTCTAATAGTTGTAGCTTGCTAAGCCACCCTTATTTGCTCGTCAGTTTCAAAAGGTTCCTGTTATTTTCCTAGTTACCAATAGACCCAACATTATTTGTAGCTGTTGGCACTCGATTATTGACATATTGAGGTTCACCACTTAGTTTCACTACATTTCTGACCTTACCTGTCCAATCAAATGTTTTGTTACGTAGTTATACCTTTTTTGCAATTAGTACTTTCATGGAGGAGTTCCCTCTTCAATTATTTTAAATAGTACCCGATGATTTAACCGATATATGCATACGAGAGGGGATCTAACAAAAGGAATTTGAAAGTGATAATAAAGGTGTCAAAGAGTAAGTACTAAATTTTGGTCGTTCACTTTCTAATTTCCTATTTTTTTGGTTGTTTTCTATGTTGACTCTACCCAATTCATCAGATTGTAAGTATGATTTGTTTTTCGATGACGTTTAATTAGTGAATGCTTAATAATGTGTTGCGATTGTTTCAAACACAACTGATCTCTGATTGAACCACATTTAAGTATACAGTTACTATGATATGTATAATGAACATTTTCACCATAGTGTACATCATGGTAAACTTGTGGCACCAAAATTTCAGATTAGAAATAAAGTTACTTACTTTAAGGATATGCGATCTCAGTAATCTCTCTAATAGTAAGCATATATCATGTGATTTATCTAAACCATTTCTAATAGTTGTAGCTTGCTAAGCCACCCTTCTTTACTCGTCTGTTACAAAAGGTTCCTGTGTTTTTGCTAGGTACAAAAAGACCCAATATTATCTTGTTAGTGTTGGCACTCGACTAGTGACAAGTTGAGTTTCACCACATAGTTTCACTACATTTCGGACCTTACCTGTCAAATCAAATGTTTTGTTACGTAGTTTAACCTATTTTCGCGATTACTAATTTCATGGAAAAGTCCCATCTTCTGCTACTTTAGATAGTAACCGATGATTTAACCGATATATGCATACGATAGGGGATCTAACAAAAGGATTTTGAAAGTGATAATAAAGGTGTCAAAGAGTAAGTACTAAATTTTGGTCGTTCACTTTCTAATTTCCTATTTTTTTGTTTGTTTTCTATGTTGACTCTACCCAATTCATCAGTGGGTAAGAATGATTTGTTTTTCGATGACGTTTAATTAGTGAATGCTTAATAATGGTGTTGGGATTGTTTTAAACAGAACTGATCTCTGATTAAACAACATTTAAGTATACAGTTACTATGATATGTATAATAATGAACATTTTCACCATAGTGTACATCATGGTAAACTTGTGGCACCAAAATTTCAGATTAGAAATAAATTTACTTACTTTATAGATATGCGATCTCAGTAATCTCTCTAATAGTAAGCATATATCATGTGATTTATCTAAACCATTTCCAATAGTTGAAGCTTGCTAAGCCACCCTTATTTGCTCGTCAGTTTCAAAGGGTTCCTGTTGTTTTCCTAGTTACGAATAGACCCAACATTATTTGCAGGTGTGGGCACTCGATTAGTGACATATTGAGGTTCACCACTTAGTTTCACTATATTTCTGACCTTACCTGTCAAATCAAATGTTTTGTTATGTAGTTATACCTTTTTTGCAATTAGTACTTTCATGGAGGAGTCCCCTCTTCAATTAATTTAAATAGTACCCGATAATTTAACCGATATATGCATACGAGAGGGGATCTAACAAAAGGAATTTGAAAGTGATAATAAAGGTGTCAAAGAGTAAGTACTGAATTTTGGTCGTTCACTTTCTAATTTCCTATTTTTTTGTTTGTTTTCTATGTTGACTCTACCCAATTCATCAGATTGTAAGTATGATTTGTTTTTCGATGACGTTTAATTAGTGAATGCTTAATAATGTGTTGCGATTGTTTCAAACACAACTGATCTCTGAT
The DNA here is from genome assembly GCA_038088405.1 of Porites divaricata. Classification (NCBI taxonomy): domain Eukaryota; kingdom Metazoa; phylum Cnidaria; class Anthozoa; order Scleractinia; family Poritidae; genus Porites; species Porites divaricata. The sequence continues at coordinate 17,744,754 of JBBMOI010000007.1, forward strand.
TGAACCACATTTAAGTATACAGTTACTATTATATGTATGATAACGAACATTTTCACCATTGTCTACATCATGGTAAACTTGTGGCACCAAAATTTAAGATTAGAAATAAAGTTACTTACCTTAATGATATGCGATCTCAGTAATCTCTCTAATAGTAAGCATATATCATGTGCATTATCTAAACCATTTCTAATAGTTGTAGCTTGCTAAGCCACCCTTATTTGCTCGTCAGTTTCAAAAGGTTCCTGTTATTTTCCTAGTTACCAATAGACCCAACATTATTTGCAGCTGTTGGCACTCGATTATTGACATATTGAGGTTCACCACTTAGTTTCACTACATTTCTGACCTTACCTGTCCAATCTAATGTTTTGTTACGTAGTTATACCTTTTTTGCAATTAGTACTTTCATGGAGGAGTTCCCTCTTCAATTATTTTAAATAGTACCCAATGATTTAACCGATATATGCATACGAGAGGGGATCTAACCAAAGGAATTTGAAAGTGATAATAAAGGTGTCAAAGAGTAAGTACTAAATTTTGGTCGTTCGCTTTCTAATTTCCTATTTTTTTGTTTGTTTTCTATGTTGACTCTACCCAATTCATCAGATTGTAAGTATGATTTGTGTTTCGATGACGTTTAATTAGTGAATGCTTAATAATGGTGTTGCGATTGTTTCAAACACAACTGATCTCTGATTGAACCACATTTAAGTATACAGTTACTATGATATGTATAATGAACATTTTCACCATAGTGTACGTGATGGTAAACTTGTGGCACCACAATTTCAGATTAGAAATAAAGTTACTTACTTTAAGGATATGCGATCTCAGTAATCTCTCTAATAGTAAACATATATCATGTGATTTATCTAAACCATTTCTAATAGATGTAGCTTGCTAAGCCACCCTTCTTTGCTTGTCTGTTACAAAAGGTTCCTGTGTTTTTCCCAGGTACAAAAAGACCCAATATTATCTTGTTAGTGTTGGCACTCGACTAGTGACAAGTTGAGTTTCACCACATAGTTTCACTACATTTCGGACCTTACCTGTCAAATCAAATGTTTTGTTACGTAGTTTAACCTATTTTCGCGATTACTAATTTCATGGAAAAGTCCCATCTTCTGCTACTTTAGATAGTACCCGATGATTTAACCGATATATGCATACGATAGGGGATCTAACAAAAGGATTTTGAAAGTTATAATAAAGGTGTCAAAGAGTAAATAATAAATTTTGGTCGTTCATTTCTAATTTCCTATTTTTTTGTTTGTTTTCTATGTTGACTCTACCCAATTCATCAGTGGGTAAGTATGATTTGTTTTTCGATGGCGTTTAATTAGGCAATGCTTAATAATGGTATTGGGATTGTTTTAAACACAACTGATCTCTGATTAAACAACATTTAAGTATACAGTTACTATGATATGTATAATAATGAACATTTTCACCATAGTGTAAATCATGGTAAATTTGTGGCACCAAAATTTCAGATTAGGAATAAAGTTACTTACTTTAAAGATATGCGATCTCAGTAATCTCTCTAATAGTAAGCATATATCATGTGCATTATCTAAACTATTTCTAATAGTTATAGCTTCCTAAGCCACCCTTATTTGCTCGTCAGTTTAAAAAGGTTCCTGTTATTTTCCTAGTTACCAATAGACCCAACATTATTTGTAGGTGTGGGCCCTCGATTAGTGACATATTGAGGTTCACCACTTAGTTTCACTACATTTCGGACCTTACCTGTCAAATCAAATGTTTTGTTACGTAGTTTAACCTATTTTCGCGATTACTAATTTCATGGAAAAGTCCCATCTTCTGCTACTTTAGATAGTACCCGACGATTTAACCGATATATGCATACGACAGGGGATCTAAGAAAATGAATTTGAAAGTGATAATAAGGGTGTCAAAGACTAAATACTACATTTTGGTTGTTCACTTTCTAATTTCCTATTTTTTTGTTTGTTTTCTATGTTGACTCTACCCAATTTATCAGATGGTAAGTATGATTTGTTTTTCTATGACGTTTAATTAGTGAATGCTTAATATTGGTGTTGCGATTGTTTCAAACACAACTGATATCTGATTGAACCACATTTAAGTATACAGTTACTATGATATGTATAATAATGAGCATTTTCACCATTGTCTACATCATGGTAAACTTGTGGCACCAAAATTTAAGATTAGAAATAAAGTTACTTACCTTAATGATATGCGATCTCAGTAATCTGTGTAATAGTAAGCATATATCATGTGCATTATCTAAACCATTTCTAATAGTTGTAGCTTGCTAAGCCACCCTTATTTGCTTGTCAGTTTCAAAAGGTTCCTGTTATTTTCCTAGTTACCAATAAACCCAACATTATTTGTAGCTGTTGGCACTAGATTAGTGACATATTGAGGTTCACCACCTAGTTTCACTACTTTTCTGACCTTACCTGTCCAATCAAATGTTTTTACGTAGTTATACCTTTTTTGCAATTAGTACTTTCATGGAGGAGTTCCCTCTTCAATTATTTTAAATAGTACCCGATGATTTAAGCGATATATGCATACGAGAGGGACATAAGTATGTGTAATCAAATGGTGACGAGTGAAATTAGGGAATAATTTCACTTGCGTTTTGTCCAAATCCATATAATTTCCCGAGCCTTTAGGCAAGGGAAATTATTAGGATTAGGATTTAACCGATATATGCAAACGAGAGGGGATCTAAGAAAACGAATTTGAAAGTGATAATACAGGTGTCAAAGAGTAAGTACTAAATTTTGGTCGTTCACTTTCTCATTTCCTATTTTTTTGTTTGTTTTCTATGTTGACTCTAACCAATTCATCAGATTGTAAGTATGATTTGTTTTTCGATGACGTTTAATTAGTGAATGCTTAATAATGTGTTGCGATTGTTTCAAACACAACTGATCTCTGATTGAACCACATTTACGTATACAGTTACAATGATATGTATAATGAACATTTTCAACATAGTGTACATCATGGTAAACTTGTTGCACCAAAATTTCAGATTAGAAATAAAGTTACTTACTTTAAAGATATGCGATCTCAGTAATCTCTCTAATAGTAAGCATATATCATGTGCATTATCTAAACCATTTCTAATAGTTGTAGCTTACTAAGCCACCCTTATTTGCTCGTCAGTTACAAAAGGTTCGTGTATTTTTCTTAGGTACAAAGGCCCAATATTATCTTGTTAGTGTTGGCACTTGACTAGTGACAAGTTGAGTTTCACCACATAGTTTCACTACATTTCGGACCTTACCTGTCAAATCAAATGTTTTGTTACGTAGTTTAACCTATTTTCGCGATTACTAATTTCATGGAAAAGTCCCATCTTCTGCTACTTTAGATAGTACCCGATGATTTAACCGATATATGCATACGACAGGGGATCTAACAAAAGGAATTTGAAAGTGATAATAAAGGCGTCAAAGAGTAAGTACTAAAGTTTTGTCGTTCACTTTCTAATTTTCTATTTTTTTGTTTGTTTTCTATGTTGACTCTACCCAATTCATCAGATTGTAAGTATGATTTGTTTTTCGATGACGTTTAATTCGTGAATGCTTAATAATGTGTTGCGATTGTTTCAAACACAACTGATCTCTGATTGAACCACATTTAAGTATACAGTTACTATGATATGTATAATAATGAACATTTTCACCATTGTCTACATCATGGTAAACTTGTGGCACCAAAATTTAAGATTAAAAATAAAGTTACTTACCTTAATGATATGCGATCTCAGTAATCTCTGTAATAATAAGCATATATCACATGCATTATCAAAACCATTTTACCAGTAGTTGTAGCTTGTTAAGCCACCCTTAATTGCTCATCAGTTTTAAAAGGTTCCTGTTATTTTCCTAGTTACCAATAGACCCAACATTATTTGAAGCTGTTGGGACTCGATTAGTGACATATTGAGATTCACCACTTAGTTTCACTACATTTCGGACCTTACCTGTCAAATCAAATGTTTTGTTACGTAGTTTAACCTATTTTCGCGATTACTAATTTCATGGAAAAGTCCTATCTTCTGCTACTTTAGATAGTACCCGATGATTTAACCGATATATCCATACGATAGGGGATCTAACAAAAGGAATTTGAAAGTGATAATATAGGTGTCAAAGAGTAAGTACTAAATTTTGGTTGTTCACTTTCTAATTTCCTATTTTTTTGTTTGTTTTCTATGTTGACTCTACCCAATTCATCAGATGGTAAGTATGATTTGTTTTTCGATGACGTTTAATTAGTGAATGCTTAATAATGTGTTGCGATTGTTTCAAACACAACTGATCTCTGATTGAACCACATTTAAGTATACAGTTACTATGATATGTATAATGAACATTTTCACCATAGTGTACATCATGGTAAACTTGTGGCACCAAAATTTCAGATTAGAAATAAAGTTACTTACTTTAAAGATATGCGATCTCAGTAATGTCTCTAATAGTACGCATATATCATGTGCTTTATCTAAACCATTTCTAATAGTTGTAGCTTGCTAAGCCACCCTTATTTGCTGGTCAGTTTCAAAAGGTTCCTGTCTTTTTGCTAGGTACAAAAAGACCCAATATTATCTTGTTAGTGTTGGCACTCGACTAGTGATAAGTTTAGTTTCACCACATAGTTTCACTACATTTTGGACCTTACCTGTCAAATCTAATGTTTTGTTACGTAGTTTAACCTATTTTCGCGATTACTAATTTCATGGAAAAGTCCCATCTTCTGCTACTTTAGATAGTACCCGATGATTTAACCGATATATGCATACGAGAGGGGATCTAACAAAAGGAATTTGAAAGTGATAATAAAGGTGTCAAAGAGTAAGTACTAAATTTTTGTCGTTCACTTTCTAATTTCCTATTTTTTTGTTTGTTTTCTATGTTAACTCTACCCAATTCATCAGATGGTAAGTATGATTTGTTATTCGATGACGTTTAATTAGTGAATGCTTAATAATGTGTTGCGATTGTTTCAAACACAACTGATCTCTGATTGAACCACATTTAAGTATACAGTTACTATGATATGTATAATGAACATTTTCACCATAGTGTACATCATGGTAAACTTGTGGCACCAAAATTTCAGATTAGAAATAAAGTTACTTACTTTAAAGATATGCGATCTCAGTAATCTCTCTAATAGTAAGCATATATCATGTGCATTATCTAAACCATTTCTAATAGTTGTAGCTTGCTAAGCCACCCTTATTTGCTCGTTAGTTTCAAAAGGTTCCTGTGTTTTTGCTAGGTACAAAAAGACCCAATATTATCTTGTTAGTGTTGGCACTCGACTAGTGACAAGTTGAGCTTCACCACATAGTTTCACTACATTTCGAACCTTACCTGTCAAATCAAATGTTTTGTTACGTAGTTTAACCTATTTTCGCGATTACTAATTTCATGGAAAAGTCCCATCTTCTGCTACTTTAGATAGTACCCGATGATTTAACCGATATATGCATACGACAGGGGATCTAACAAAAGGAATTTGAAAGTGATAATAAAGGTGTCAAAGAGTAAGTACTAAATTTTGGTCGTTCACTTTCTAATTTCCTATTTTTTTGTTTGTTTTCTATGTTGACTCTACCCAATTCATCAGATGGTAAGTATGATTTGTTTTTCGATGACGTTTAATTAGTGAATGCTTAATAATGTGTTGCGATTGTTTCAAACACAACTGATCTCTGATTGAACCACATTTAAGTATACAGTTACTATGATATGTATAATAATGAACCTTTTCCCCATTGTCTACATCATGGTAAACTTGTGGCACCAAAATTAAAGATTGAAAATAAAGTTACTTACCTTAATGATATGCGATCTCAGTAATCTCTGTAATAATAAGAATATATCACATGCATTATCAAAACCATTTTACCAGTAGTGGTAGCTTGTTAAGCCACCCTTAATTGCTCATCAGTTTTAAAAGGTTCCTGTTATTTTCCTAGTTACCAATAGACCCAACATTATTTGTAGCTGTTGGCACTCGATCAGTGACATATTGAGGTTCACCACTTAGTTTCACTACATTTCTGACCTTACCTGTCAAATCAAATGTTTTGTTATGTAGTTATACCTTTTTTGCAATTAGTACTTTCATGGAGGAGTCCCCTCTTCAATTAATTTAAATAGTACCCGATAATTTAACCGATATATGCATACGAGAGGGGATCTAACAAAAGGAATTTGAAAGTGATAATAAAGGTGTCAAAGAGTAAGTACTAAATTTTGGTCGTTCACTTTCTAATTTCCTATTTATTTGTTTGTTTTCTATGTTGACTCTACCCAATTCATCAGATGGTAAGTATGATTTGTTTTTCGATGACGTTTAATTAGTGAATGCTTAATAATGTGTTGCGATTGTTTCAAACACAACTGATCTCTGATTGAACCACATTTAAGTATACAGTTTCTATGATATGTATAATGAGCATTTTCACCGTAGTGTACATCATGGTAACCTTGTGGCACCAAAATTTAAGATTAGAAATAAAGTTACTTACCTTAATGATATGCGATCTCAGTAATCTCTGTAATAATAAGCATATATCACATGCATTTTCAAAACCATTTTACCAGTAGTTGTAGCTTGTTAAGCCACTCGTATTTGCTCATCAGTTCTGAAAGGTTCCTGTTATTTTCCTAGTTACCAATAGACCCAACATTATCTGTAGGTGTTGGCACTCGATTAGTGACATATTGAGGTTCACCACTTAGTTTCACTACATTTCTGACCTTACCCGTCCAATCAAACGTTTTGTTACGTGGTTATACCTTTTTCGCAGTTAGTACTTTCATGGAGGAGTTCCCTCTTTAATTATTTTAAATAGTACCCGATGATTTAACCGATATATGCATACGAGAGGAGATCTAACAAAAGGAATTTGGAAGTGATAATAAAGGTGTCAAAGAGTAAGTACTAAATTTTGGTCGTTCACTTTCTAATTTCCTATTTTTTTGTTTGTTTTCTATGTTGACTCTACCCAATTCATCAGTGGGTAAGAATGATTTGTTTTTCGATGATGTTTAATTAGTGAATGCTTAATAATGGTGTTGCGATTGTTTCAAACATAACTGATCTCTGATTAAACCACATTTAAGTATACAGTTACTATGATATGTATAATAATGAACATTTTCACCATAGTGTGCATCATGGTAAACTTGTGGCACCAAAATTTCAGAGTAGAAATAAGGTTACTTACTTTAAAGATATGCGATCTCAGTAATCTCTCTAATAGTAAGCATATATCATGTGCATTATCTAAACCATTTCTAATAGTTGTAGCTTGCTAAGCCACCCTTATTTCCTCGTCAGTTTCAAAAGGTTTCTGTTATTTTCCTAGTTACCAATAGACCCAACATTATTTGAAGGTTTGGGCACTCGATTAGTGACATACTGAGGTTTACAACTTAGTTTCACTACATTTCGGACCTTACCTGTCAAATCAAATGTTTTGTTACGTAGTTTAACCTATTTTCGCGAGTACTAATTTCATGTAAAAGTCCCTTTTTTTGCTACTTTAGATAGTACCCGATGATTTAACCGATATATGCATACGAGAGGGGATTTAACAAAAGGAATTTGAAAGTGATAATAAAGGTGTCAAAGAGTAGGTACTAATGTTTGGTCGTTCACTTTCTAATTTCCTATTTTTTTGTTTGTTTTCTATGTTGACTCTACCCAATTCATCAGGTCGTAAGTATGATTTGTTTTTCGATGACGTTTAATTAGTCAATGCTTAATAATGGTGTTTCGATTGTTTCAAACACAACTGATCTCTGATTGAACCACATTTAAGTATACGGTTACTATGATATGTATAATAATGAACATTTTAACCATAGTCTACATCATGGTAAACTTGTGGCACCAAAATTTCAGATTAGAAGTAAAGTTACTTACTTTAAAGATATGCGATCTCAGTAATCTCTCTAATAGTAAGCATATATCATGTGCTTTATCTAAACCATTTCTAATAGTTGTAGCTTGCTAAGCCACCCTTATTTGCTCGTCAGTTACAAAAGGTTCCTGTGTTTTTTTTAGGTACAAAAAGACCCAATATTATCTTGTTAGTGTTGGCACTCGACTAGTGACAAGTTGAGTTTCACCACATAGTTTCACTACATTTCGGACCTTACCTGTCAAATCAAATGTTTTGTTACGTAGTTTAACCTATTTTCGCGATTACTAATTTCATGGAAAAGTCCCATCTTCTGCTACTTTAGATAGTACCCGATGATTTAACCGATATATGCATACGAGAGGGGATCTAACAAAAGGATTTTGAAAGTGATAATAAAGGTGTCAAAGAGTAGGTACTAAAGTTTGGTCGTTCACTTTCTAATTTCCTATTTTTTTGTTTTTTTTCTATGTTGACTCTACCCAATTCATCAGGTCGTAAGTATGATTTGTTTTTCGATGACGTTTAATTAGTCAATGCTTAATAATGGTGTTGCAATTGTTTCAAACACAACTGATCTGTGATTGAACCACATTTAAGTATACAGTTACTATGATATGTATAATAATGAACATTTTCACCATAGTGTACATCATGGTAAACTTGTGGCACCAAAATTTCAGATTAGAAATAAAGTTACTTACTTTAAAGATATGCGATCTCAGTAATCTCTCTAATAGTAAGCATATATCATGTGCTTTATCTAAACCATATCTAATAGTTGTAGCTTGCTAAGCCACCCTTATTTGCTCGTCAGTTACAAAAGGTTCCTGTGTTTTTTTTATCTACAAAAGACCCAATATTAACTTGTTAGTGTTGGCACTCGACTAGTGACAAGTTGAGTTTCACCACATAGTTTCACTACATTTCGGACCTTACCTGTCAAATCAAATGTTTTGTTACGTAGTTTAACCTATTTTCGCGATTACTAATTTCATGGAAAAGTCCCATCTTCTGCTACTTTAGATAGTACCCGATGATTTAACCGATATATGCATACGAGAGGGGATCTAACAAAAGGAATTTGAAAGTGATAATAAAGGTGTCAAAGAGTAGGTACTAAAGTTTGGTCGTTCACTTTCTAATTTCCTATTTTTTTGTTTGTTTTCTATGTTGACTCTACCCAATTCAGCAAGTCGTAAGTATGATTTGTTTTTCGATGACGTTTAATTAGTTAATGCTTAATAATGGTGTTGCGATTGTTTCAAACACAACTGATCTCTGATTGAACCACATTTAAGTATACAGTCACTATGATATGTATAATAATGAACATTTTCACCATAGTCTACATCATGGTAAACTTGTGGCACCAAAATTTAAGATTAGAAATAAAGTTACTTACCTTAATGATATGCGATCTCAGTAATCTCTGTAATAGTAAGCATATATCATGTGCATTATCTAAACCATTTCTAATTGTTGTAGCTTGCTAAGCCACCCTTATTTGCTCGTCAGTTTCAAAAGGTTCCTGTTATTTTCCTAGTTACCAATAGACCCAACATTATTTGTAGGTGTGGGCACTCGATTAGTGAGATATTGAGGTTCACCACTTAGTTTCACTACATTTCTGACCTTACCTGTCCAATCAAATGTTTTGTTACGTAGTTATACCTTTTTTGCAATTAGTACTTTCATGGAGGAGTTCCCTCTTCAATTATTTTAAATAGTACCCGATGATTTAACCGATATATGCATACGAGAGGGGATCTAACAAAAGGAATTTGAAAGTGATAATAAAGGCGTCAAAGAGTAAGTACTAAATTTTGGTCGTTCACTTTCTAATTTCCTATTTTTTTGTTTGTTTTCTATGTTGACTCTACCCAATTCATCAGGTCGTAAGTATGATTTGTTTTTCGATGACGTTTAATTAGTCAATGCTTAATAATGGTGTTGCGATTGTTTCAAACACAACTGATCTCTGATTGAACCACATTTAAGTATACAGTTACTATGATATGTATAATAATGAACATTTTCACCATAGTGTACATCATGGTAAACTTGTGGCACCAACATTTCAGATTAGAAATAAAGTTACTTACTTTAAAGATATGCGATCTCAGTAATCTCTCTAATAGTAAGCATATATCATGTGCTTTATCTAAACCATTTCTAATAGTTGTAGCTTGCTAAGCCACCCTTATTTGCTCGTCAGTTACAAAAGGTTCCTGTGTTTTTTTTAGGTACAAAAAGACCCAATATTATCTTGTTAGTGTTGGCACTCGACTAGTGACAAGTTGAGTTTCACCACATAGTTTCACTACATTTCGGACCTTACCTGTCAAATCAAATGTTTTGTTACGTAGTTTAACCTATTTTCGCGATTACTAATTTCATGGAAAAGTCCCATCTTCTGCTCCTTTAGATAGTACCCGATGATTTAACCGATATATGCATACGAGAGGTGATCTAACAAAAGGAATTTGAAAGTGATAATAAAGGTGTCAAAGAGTAGGTACTAAAGTTTGGTCGTTCACTTTCTAATTTCCTATTTTTTTTTTTCTTTTCTATGTTGACTCTACTCAATTCATCAGGTCGTAAGTATGATTTGTTTTTCGATGACGTTTAATTAGTCAATGCTTAATAATGGTGTTGTGATTGTTTCAAACACAACTGATCTCTGATTGAACCACATTTAAGTATACAGTTACTATCATATGTTTAATAATGAACATTTTCACCATAGTGTACATCATGGTAAACTTGTGGCACCAAAATTTCAGATTAGAAATAAAGTTACTTACTTTAAAGATATGCGATCTCAGTAATCTCTCTAATAGTAAGCATATATCATGTGATTTATCTAAACCATTTCTAATAGTTGTAGGTTGCTAAGCCACCCTTATTTGCTCGTCAGTTACAAAAGGTTCCTGTGTTTTTTTTAGGTACAAAAAGACCCAGTATTATCTTGTTAGTGTTGGCACTCGACTAGTGACAAGTTGAGTTTCACCACATAGTTTCACTACATTTCGGACCTTACCTGTCAAATCAAATGTTTTGTTACGTAGTTTAACCTATTTTCGCGATTACTAATTTCATGGAAAAGTCCCATCATCTGCTACTTTAGATAGTACCCGATGATTTAACCGATATATGCATACGAGAGGGGATCTAACAAAAGGAATTTGAAAGTGATAATAAAGGTGTCAAAGAGTAGGTACTAAAGTTTGGTCGTTCACTTTCTAATTTCCTATTTTTTTGTTTGTTTTCTATGTTGACTCTACCCAATTCATCAGGTCGTAAGTATAATTTGTTTTTCGATGACTTTTAATTAGTCAATGCTTAATAATGGTGTGGCGATTGTGTCAAACACAACTGATCTCTGATTGAACCACATTTAAGTATACAGTTACTATGATATGTATAATAATGAACATTTTTACCATTGTCTACATCATGGTAAACTTGTGGCACCAAAATTTAAGATTAGACATAAAGTTACTTACCTTAATGATATGCGATCTCAGTAATCTCTCTAATAGTAAGCATATATCATGTGCATTATCTAAACCATTTCTAATTGTTGTAGCTTGCTAAGCCACCCTTATTTGCTCGTCAGTTTCAAAAGGTTCCAGTTATTTTCCTAGTTACCAATAGACCCAACATTATTTGTAGGTGTGGGCACTCGATTAGTGACATATTGAGGTTCACCACTTAGTTTCACTACATTTCTGACCTTACCTGTCCAATCAAATGTTTTGTTACGTAGTTATACCTGTTTTGCAATTAGTACTTTCATGGAGGAGTCCCCTCTTCAATTATTTTAAATAGTACCCGATGATTTAACCGATATATGCATAAGAGAGGGGATCTAACAAAAGGAATTTGAAAGTGATAATAAAGGCGTCAAAGAGTAAATACTAAATTTTGGTCGTTCACTTTGTAATTTCCTATGTTTTTGTTTGTTTTCTATGTTGACTCTACCCAATTCATCAGATGGTAAGTATGATTTGTTTTTCGATGACGTTTAATTAGTCAATGCTTAATAATGGTGTTGCGATTGTTTCAAACACAACTGATCTCTGATTGAACCACATTTAAGTATACATTTACTATGATATGTATAATAATGAACATTTTCACCATTGTCTACATCATGGTAAACTTGTGGCACCAAAATTTAAGATTAGAAATAAAGTTACTTACCTTAATGATATGCGATCTCAGTAATCTCTGTAATAGTAAGCATATATCATGTGCATTATCTAAACCATTTCTAATTGTTGTAGCTTGCTAAGCCACCCTTATTTGCTGGTCAGTTTCAAAAGGTTCCAGTTATTTTCCTCGTTACCAATAGACCCAACATTATTTGTAGGTGTGGGCACTCGGTTAGTGACATATTGAGGTTCACCACTTAGTTTCACTACATTTCTGACCTTACCTGTCAAATCAAATGTTTTGTTACGTAGTTATACCTTTTTTGCAATTAGTACTTTCATGGAGGAGTTGCCTCTTCAATTATTTTACATAGTACCCGATGATTTAACCGATATATGCATACGAGAGGGGATCTAACAAAAGGAATTTGAAAGTGATAATAAAGGCGTCAAAGAGTAAGTACTAAATTTTGGTCGTTCACTTTCTAATTTCCTATTTTTTTGTTTGTTTTCTATGTTGACTCTACCCAATTCATCAGGTCGTAAGTATGATTTGTTTTTCGATGACGTTTAATTAGTCAATGCTTAATAATGGTGTTGCGATTGTTTCAAACACAACTGATCTCTGATTGAACCACATTTAAGTATACAGTTACTATGATATGTATAATAATGAACATTTTCACCATAGTGTACGTCATGGTAAACTTGTGGCACCAACATTTCAGATTAGAAATAAAGTTACTTACTTTAAAGATATGCGATCTCAGTAATCTCTCTAATAGTAAGCATATATCATGTGCTTTATCTAAACCATTTCTAATAGTTGTAGCTTGCTAAGCCACCCTTATTTGCTCGTCAGTTACAAAACGTTCCTGTGTTTTTTTTAGGTACAAAAAGACCCAATATTATCTTGTTAGTGTTGGCACTCGACTAGTGACAAGTTGAGTTTCACCACATAGTTTCACTACATTTCGGATCTTACCTGTCAAATCAAATGTTTTGTTACGTAGTTTAAACTATTTTCGCGATTACTAATTTCATGGAAAAGTCCCATCTTCTGCTACTTTAGATAGTACCCGATGATTTAACCGATATATGCATACGAGAGGGGATCTAACAAAGGAATTTGAAAGTGATAATAAAGGTGTCAAAGAGTAGGTACTAAAGTTTTGTCGTTCACTTTCTAATTTCCTATTTTTTTGTTTGTTTTCTATGTTGACTCTACCCAATTCATCAGGTCGTAAGTATGATTTGTTTTTCGATGACGTTTAATTAGTCAATGCTTAATAATGGTGTTGCGATTGTTTCAAACACAACTGATCTCTGATTGAACCACATTTATGTATACAGTTACTATCATATGTTTAAAAATGAACATTTTCACCATAGTGTACATCATGGTAAACTTGTGGCACTAAAATTTCAGATTAGAAATAAAGTTACTTACTTTAAAGATATGCGATCTCAGTAATCTCTCTAATAGTAAGCATATATCATGTGCTTTATCTAAACCATTTCTAATAGTTGTAGCTTGCTAAGCCACCCTTATTTGCTCGTCAGTTTCACAAGGTTCCTGTGGTTTTCCTACGTGCAAAAAGACCCAATATTATCTTGTTAGTGTTGGCACTCGACTAGTGACAAGTTGAGTTTCACCACATAGTTTCAATACATTTCGGACCTTACCTGTCAAATCAAATGTTTTGTTACGTAGTTTAACCTATTTTCGCGATTACTAATTTCATGGAAAAGTCCCATCTTCTGCTACTTTAGATAGTACCCGATGATTTAACCGATATATGCATACGAGAGGGGATTTAACAAAAGGAATTTGAAAGTGATAATAAAGGTGTCAAAGAGTAAATACTAAATTTTGGTTGTTCACTTTCTAATTTCCTATTTTTTTGTTTGTTTTCTATGTTGACTCTACCCAATTCATCAGATGGTAAGTATGATTTGTTTTTCGATGACGTTTAATTAGTGAATGCTTAATAATGTGTTGCGATTGCTTCAAACACAACTGATCTGTGAGGAAACCACATTTAAGTATACAGTTACTATAATATGTGTAATAATGAACATTTTCATCATTGTCTACATCATGGTAAACTTGTGGCACCAAAATTGAAGATTAGAAATAAAGTTACTTACCTTAATGATATGCGATCTCAGTAATCTCTGTAATAGTAAGCAAATATCATGTGCATTATCTAAACCATTGCTAATAGTTATAGCTTGCTAAGCCACCCTTATTTGCTCGTCAGTTTCAAAAGGTTCCTGTTATTTTCCTTGTTACCAATAGACCCAACATTATTTTTAGCTGTTGGCACTCGATTAGTGACATATTGAGGTTCACCACTTAGTTTCACTACATTTCTGACCTTACCTGTCCAATCAAATGTTTTGTTACGTAGTTATACCTGTTTTGCAATTAGTACTTTCATGGAGGAGTCCCCTCTTCAATTATTTTAAATAGTACCCGATGATTTAACCGATATATGCATAAGAGAGGGGATCTAACAAAAGGAATTTGAAAGTGATAATTAAGGCGTCAAAGAGTAAATACTAAATTTTGGTCGTTCACTTTGTAATTTCCTATGTTTTTGTTTGTTTTCTATGTTGACTCTACCCAATTCATCAGATGGTAAGTATGATTTGTTTTTCGATGACGTTTAATTAGTCAATGCTTAATAATGGTGTTGCGATTGTTTCAAACACAACTGATCTCTGATTGAACCACATTTAAGTATACAGTTACTATGATATGTATAATAATGAACATTTTCACCATTGTCTACATCATGGTAAACTTGTGGCACCAAAATTTAAGATTAGAAATAAAGTTACTTACCTTAATGATATGCGATCTCAGTAATCTCTGTAATAGTAAGCATATATCATGTGCATTATCTAAACCATTTCTAATTGTTGTAGCTTGCTAAGCCACCCTTATTTGCTGGTCAGTTTCAAAAGGTTCCAGTTATTTTCCTCGTTACCAATAGACCCAACATTATTTGTAGGTGTGGGCACTCGGTTAGTGACATATTGAGGTTCACCACTTAGTTTCACTACATTTCTGACCTTACCTGTCAAATCAAATGTTTTGTTACGTAGTTATACCTTTTTTGCAATTAGTACTTTCATGGAGGAGTTCCCTCTTCAATTATTTTACATAGTACCCGATGATTTAACCGATATATGCATACGAGAGGGGATCTAACAAAAGGAATTTGAAAGTGATAATAAAGGCGTCAAAGAGTAAGTACTAAATTTTGGTCGTTCACTTTCTAATTTCCTATTTTTTTCTTTGTTTTCTATGTTGACTCAACCCAATTCATCAGGTCGTAAGTATGATTTGTTTTTCGATGACGTTTAATTAGTGAATGCTTAATAATGTGTTGCGGTTGTTTCAAACACAACTGATCTCTGAGGAAACCACATTTAAGTATACAGTTACTATGATATGTATAATAATGAACATTTTCATCATTGTCTACATCATGGTAAACTTGTGGCACCAAAATTTAAGATTAGAAATAAAGTGACTTACCTTAATGATATGCGATCTCAGTAATCTCTGTAATAGTAAGCAAATATCATGTGCATTATCTAAACCATTTCTAATAGTTATAGCTTGCTAAGCCACCCTTATTTGCTCGTCAGTTTCAAAAGGTTCCTGTTATTTTCCTTGTTACCAATAGACCCAACATTATTTTTAGCTGTTGGCACTCGATTAGTGACATATTGAGGTTCACCACTTAGTTTCACTACATTTCTGACCTTACCTGTCCAATCAAATGTTTTGTTACGTAGTTATACCTGTTTTGCAATTAGTACTGTCATGGAGGAGTCCCCTCTTCAATTATTTTAAATAGTACCCGATGATTTAACCGATATATGCATAAGAGAGGGGATCTAACAAAAGGAATTTGAAAGTGATAATAAAGGCGTCAAAGAGTAAATACTAAATTTTGGTCGTTCACTTTGTAATTTCCTATGTTTTTGTTTGTTTTCTATGTTGACTCTACCCAATTCATCAGATGGTAAGTATGATTTGTTTTTCGATGACGTTTAATTAGTCAATGCTTAAGAATGGTGTTGCGATTGTTTCAAACACAACTGATCTCTGATTGAACCACATTTAAGTATACAGTTACTATGATATGTATAATAATGAAGATTTTCACCATTGTCTACATCATGGTAAACTTGTGGCACCAAAATTTCAGATTAGAAATAAATTTACTTACCTTAATGATATGCGATCTCAGTAATCTCTGTAATAGTAAGCATATATCATGTGCATTATCTAAACCATTTCTAATTGTTGTAGCTTGCTAAGCCACCCTTATTTGCTGGTCAGTTTCAAAAGGTTCCAGTTATTTTCCTCGTTACCAATAGACCCAACATTATTTGTAGGTGTGGGCACTCGGTTAGTGACATATTGAGGTTCACCACTTAGTTTCACTACATTTCTGACCTTACCTGTCAAATCAAATGTTTTGTTACGTAGTTATACCTTTTTTGCAATTAGTACTTTCATGGAGGAGTTCCCTCTTCAATTATTTTACATAGTACCCGATGATTTAACCGATATATGCATACGAGAGGGGATCTAACAAAAGGAATTTGAAAGTGATAATAAAGGCGTCAAAGAGTAAGTACTAAATTTTGGTCGTTCACTTTCTAATTTCCTATTTTTTTGTTTGTTTTCTATGTTGACTCAACCCAATTCATCAGGTCGTAAGTATGATTTGTTTTTCGATGACGTTTAATTAGTCAATGCTTAATAATGGTGTTGCGATTGTTTCAAACACAACTGATCTCTGATTGAACCACATTTAAGTATACAGTTACTATGATATGTATAATAATGAACATTTTCACCATAGTGTACATCATGGTAAACTTGTGGCACCAACATTTCAGATTAGAAATAAAGTTACTTACTTTAAAGATATGCGATCTCAGTAATCTCTCTAATAGTAAGCATATATCATGTGCTTTATCTAAACCATTTCTAATAGTTGTAGCTTGCTAAGCCACCCTTATTTGCTCGTCAGTTACAAAAGGTTCCTGTGTTTTTTTTAGGTACAAAAAGACCCAATATTATCTTGTTAGTGTTGGCACTCGACTAGTGACAAGTTGAGTTTCACCACATAGTTTCACTACATTTCGGACCTTACCTGTCAAATCAAATGTTTTGTTACGTAGTTTAACCTATTTTCGCGATTACTAATTTCATGGAAAAGTCCCATCTTCTGCTACTTTAGATAGTACCCGATGATTTAACCGATATATGCATACGAGAGGGGATCTAACAAAAGGAATTTGAAAGTGATAATAAAGGTGTCAAAGAGTAAGTACTAAAGTTTGGTCGTTCACTTTCTAATTTCCTATTTTTTTGTTTGTTTTCTATGTTGACTCTACCCAATTCATCAGGTCGTAAGTATGATTTGTTTTTCGATGACGTTTAATTAGTCAATGCTTAATAATGGTGTTGCGATTGTTTCAAACACAACTGATCTCTGATTGAACCACATTTAAGTATACAGTTACTATCATATGTTTAAAAATGAACATTTTCACCATAGTGTACATCATGGTAAACTTGTGGCACTAAAATTTCAGATTAGAAATAAAGTTACTTACTTTAAAGATATGCGATCTCAGTAATCTCTCTAATAGTAAGCATATATCATGTGCTTTATCTAAACCATTTCTAATAGTTGTAGCTTGCTAAGCCACCCTTATTTGCTCGTCAGTTTCACAAGGTTCCTGTGTTTTTCCTACGTACAAAAAGACCCAATATTATCTTGTTAGTGTTGGCACTCGACTAGTGACAAGTTGAGTTTCACCACATAGTTTCAATACATTTCGGACCTTACTTGTTAAATCAAATGTTTTGTTACGTAGTTTAACCTATTTTCGCGATTACTAATTTCATGGAAAAGTCCCATCTTCTGCTACTTTAGATAGTACCCGATGATTTAACCGATATATGCATACGAGAGGGGATTTAACAAAAGGAATTTGAAATTGATAATAAAGGTGTCTAAGAGTAAATACTAAATTTTGGTTGTTCACTTTCTAATTTCCTATTTTTTTGTTTGTTTTCTATGTTGACTCTACCCAATTCATCAGATGGTAAGTATGATTTGTTTTTCGATGACGTTTAATTAGTGAATGCTTAATAATGTGTTGCGGTTGTTTCAAACACAACTGATCTCTGAGGAAACCACATTTAAGTATACAGTTACTATGACATGTATAATAATGAACATTTTCATCATTGTCTACATCATGGTAAACTTGTGGCACCAAAATTTAAGATTAGAAATAAAGTTACTTACCTTAATGATATGCGATCTCAGTAATCTCTGTAATAGTAAGCAAATATCATGTGCATTATCTAAACCATTTCTAATAGTTATAGCTTGCTAAGCCACCCTTATTTGCTCGTCAGTTTCAAAAGGTTCCTGTTATTTTCCTTGTTACCAATAGACCCAACATTATTTTTAGCTGTTGGCACTCGATTAGTGACATATTGAGGTTCACCACTTAGTTTCACTACATTTCTGACTTTACCTGTCCAATCAAATGTTTTGTTACGTAGTTATACCTGTTTTGCAATTAGTACTTTCATGGAGGAGTCCCCTCTTCAATTATTTTAAATAGTACCCGATGATTTAACCGATATATGCATACGAGAGGGGATCTAACAAAAGGAATTTGAAAGTGATAATAAAGGCGTCAAAGAGTAAATACTAAATTTTGGTTGTTCACTTTCTAATTTCCTATTTTTTTGTTTGTTTTCTATGTTGACTCTACCCAATTCATCAGATGGTAAGTATGATTTGTTTTTCGATGACGTTTAATTAGTCAATGCTTAATAATGGTGTTGCGATTGTTTCAAACACAACTGATCTCTGATTGAACCACATTTAAGTATACAGTTACTATGATATGTATAATAATGAACATTTTCACCATTGTCTACATCATGGTAAACTTGTGGCACCAAAATTTAAGATTAGAAATAAAGTTACTTACCTTAATGATATGCGATCTCAGTAATCTCTGTAATAGTAAGCAAATATCATGTGCATTATCTAAACCATTTCTAATAGTTATAGCTTGCTAAGCCACACTTATTTGCTGGTCAGTTTCAAAAGGTTCCTGTTATGTTCCTAGTTACCAATAGACCCAACATTATTTTTAGCTGTTGGCACTCGATTAGTGAGATATTGAGGTTCACCACTTAGTTTCACTACATTTCTGACCTTACCTGTCAAATCAAATGTGTTGTTACGTAGTTATACCTTTTTTGCAATTAGTACTTTCATGGAGGAGTTCCCTGTTCAATTATTTTATATAGTACCCGATGATTTAACCGATATATGCATACGAGAGGGGATCTAACAAAAGGAATTTGAAAGTGATAATAAAGGTGTCAAAGAGTAAATACTAAATTTTGGTCGTTCACTTTCTAATTTCCTATTTTTTTGTTTGTTTTCTATGTTGACTCTACCCAATTCATCAGTGGGTAAGTATGATTTGTTTTTCGATGACGTTTAAGAGGCTGTCCGCGTAAGAACCGATAAGGCAAATTTCGGTCTATCACAGATTGCCCTGATTTTTTCTGTGGAAGATACCTATCCTATCCCATGAAGAAATATCACATTTATTTGGACCAACTCAATTTTTTCTCTATTTTACAGGAAGATTTTCTAGGCCACCTAAAACTAGCCAGTTTGCCATTGGAAGTGGTGCAATTTTTGGTGAAACTTTAGGGCTCTGTCAAACCTACCTTACAAGGCCGAATAAGCTGATTATTTTACACACAAAAGTTTTAACTCTGGTTAATAGTTTCAAGGTTTAATGGTTGCATTCTGTGGAAAGTTGGATGAGATATGATTTTTTTAAAATGACCTTTAATTTGCTCAGCAGGAACTGTAATTTGCATAACTAGAGCTGAACGGTAATTTCGCAAAAGTGGCACCTGACCCAGACTCAAGTCTATGATAAAACAGAAGTACTAAGACCAGTCTACTTCTTAATGCAATAAAATTTGTGGGCACTCTCACACTCTTGCTGTACAAAATTCCGTTAATGTTCCAAAATTCGCCATTTTGACGCAAAGCTGGAATTGTAACGGTCCGCATCTGATCGACTAATTTCCACAGCTTTAACGTTTCTAATTATCGCCAAATGTCAATAGACCCTTTAAATGTTGGTCTTTTGAAAACATGTGGAGAAAACTTAGTAATCGCTTTTTCTTGTTATTTTTTTCTTGTCGACGATGAACGTGACTTTATTCTTCGTATGCAAATTAGCCTTAGAAGCGTCGTGAGCAACAAATTGACATGAAACATAATCTTTACATTTCACATTTCTAAGGGGAAAAATAACTCTTCTTTCCACAGAAAAACACAAATCATGACTCAGAATCCCCTTAAGGTCTGTTTTTGTTTTTTTCAAAGAGGAAGAAGCAGCTGAATGATATATCATGATATACAGTGTATGTTTGCGTGGCTTGAAATAATTCAATTACTGTGGCCTGTCACGCATTCTTAAAGAGGGTTGGTCGATTAGAAAACAATAGCGTTGTAGTGACCAATTCTATAATATTATCATCTTTTTTTAAATGATAGTTATTGATAATAAGAAAAAAAGAGTTACGTTGCAAGGTAAGTCCTCTTGTCAGCACAATAAAATTTGTGGGCACTCTTTTTTGCGTGCCTTAAAAAGATTTCTAAAATGATGATATTTGCTTATCAGAAGACAGTAGATCTTTGTACATGGCACTATGATAAAAAAAAATTGCCCCACACTTTTTCTATCTTAAAAAGTTTTATTTTTTTTTATTGTAAGAGAAAATCCATTTAATGCTTTGCAAAAGGCAAATTAGCTGTAAATTTCAGTTTCATTCAAAGATCTGTAAAGCGTTTATCGGTAACAGCATGAAACGGGAAAAATAGTTCCTTTTTTTCAGTGAATACACGCAAAACGGATTATCTTTTAAGTTTGTGTTAGGGTATGACATCCGAATTCCCACGATGATCTTGTTTTGGTTTCAATCTAATTGAATTATAATGCAACAGGTGCCAGTTTCAAATATAATTATGTCAATGAAATCGCCGAAGAGATCAATTGTGAAAAATGGCTTATTCAGCTATTACATCAAGCTGTTCTTTCTGCGAGATCGTAAAGGCAGGGTTTGGTCCCAGTAGGGGTGTGGAGGGAAATGTCTTGGTCGCAGAGTGCATGGATGGTATTATTAAGTCGCATTTAGCCAGCTGTCAGTTGTCTAACTGTAGCAAAGTCAATGAAAATGGACTCATTTTAGCGAGAGTAAGTATTTGAGGCATTGTAGGTATTCGAAACTGAAATGACTATCTGCCCAAGGCACAGACGCTAAATAGCCTGTGTACAGACCCCCCTCCCCTCAGGAAAAAAGGGGCCCCTTCTCCGAGGGGGGTGGGAGTGGTGTGTACACAGGCTAACACTAAAATGACAATCTGCCTAAGGCACAGACACCTACTTGGCAGGCTTTTGCGAGCGCCAAGGTCTTGTTCATAGGCTCGATTGGAAACCGCTGTTCTGAAAAATGAGCCCCCAACGGACCGGGTTACGACAGAAATCGAGTCTAAGGTCTTGTCAATACCCCGGTCATACTCTGGATCATACTGGCAAAATAACTACTGTGGCAGGAAGACATGTCGTGAATGTCCAGATAGCCACCGAAATAAGTCAAAGTTTTGTCCCATCACGTAAGATCATTCTTTTTTCTTCCTCATGCAAAAAATTTTCTAAACGTACAGAGATATTCTAATTTCTCTATTCAATATTTTATCTTGCGATGTTTTCTGATGTTCGTTTCCTGTTTATTTGAGCTTGCAAAGATAGTTTATTTATTTCTATTTTTTGACAGCCGTGAATCCGTGGTGAATCTTGCCCTAATCAATTCTTACCTTTAAAATACTATACATAAAGGTTAATCCGTGTGTTGTAAAACATAGTTTTCTGATGATAGTTTGAAGAGCATTAATGGGAAAAAAAGAAAAAAATTTCTACACGAAGTCAGGATTCAACCTCTTCCCCAGGGCTTTCCAAAGTCAAAATGTCTCCTCCGCAACGATTTCACTCCTAAGAGTGTTGATTGCAATAAGTAAAATCGGCCAAAATGTTTAAATTTTTTAAATGTTCTGATTAATAGTCAGTGTAACCTTTCTATATTAAACATTCATCAAAATACATAAAACTTCAACGGAAATTTAGTGTTTTATTTTTGTTGCGGAGAAGACAGCTACGAAAGCAGGCTTGTTTTTATTGGCCAGATTTATGGGTCTTGCCCTCAGGGACAAACAGAAAACATTGAGCATGAGCAGTAAACTGTTGCACTGTGGGTGCAATATATCCATTCCGCCACCTTGGACACTGCGTCCAGTCCTCTCCTGTCATTTAGTACTATCTCTGATCACGTTTTACCCTTAATACCCTCATTGTCTTCAGGCTCTACAAAAATCGGAGCTTGAGGAACGATTAGGTCATTAAATTCGCAAAAAATCAGTTTGTTTTTTTTACAGCGAGCCCTTTTGTCTTCTCCGCAACGTCTTCTCCGCAACGGGACCGCATCAAATCATTGCAAAATTTCGAGTACATTAAAAAGGAAAAACGAAATAATTTTTTGTTTGACAATTCATCATAAAGAACTCTTCCTTTGCAAAGAAAGAGTCATTTCAAAAGATGCCCGAATTCGAAAGAATCTAACCTTGAATTGAAAGGATAATAATTCGCGCTTCTTGCGAGTCTTCTCCGCAACGGGAAATCATTCGGTGATTGTAGCTCTCCGTAAAGAGCAGGAGTAGATTTATCTTATGTTATAGATACACAGTTCACATCTATCTAAAAAAATATATAAAAAGTGTACTTCGTCTTTAAGTAGTTTACAGACGATCGATTTTTTGTTTCCAAAGCGTCCTCTCCGCAACGACAGATTACCGTGGAATAACCCATCTCAGTAGTTTAGAGTTTAAACCTGTATAAATGATGCAGTTAAAAAGTGTGGATTGCAGCGCATGCCCAGAATAGCATCAGTACAATGAAAAGAACTCGAATGTTAGTTAGCCTCAGTCTAGTTTACTGGTTTTTTTACTATCTTCGTTCCGACTCCCAGCAAACAACAAACAAAGTACGTTATGACGCTATCTGTGTGCAAGAAGCGATGGGGCTCCGGGCTCCGCGGAAAAAAAAATTAGGGCTCCTGGGCTCCGGCCATCCCCCCTTTGGGACCCTGAAGAACCGCTAAAGATGCTGCTAAGGCTGCAATAAGCGCACTCGCCCTTTCCTATTCTTCATATAGTGAAATGCCCACCCTTTCATATACCTGAAACCTGGAAACGATACCCCATCATAGGGAGTTCCCCCACCCCCAAGCCAAGTCCGTGCTCACCTATTGTCAGCCCACATTGGACTCTAGGCCCGTTTGAGTTAATACCTAAACCTAGTCCTAAGCGTAAACAATAAGGTAATGGACCAAAATAACCAATGTGATGAGCTTGAATATAAGTTGAGCTTGACCATAGAGATCTGTTGCAAGAAGACGAGGAGTTCGAAAGGCGAAAGCTTGTTACACAAATCGCTGAGAATTGAGACCACAAGACCCTCAGTCAGAAGCTTTCAACCTATGTGTATGTCAAAATCAACATAGTCAGTTCAACGTGGTGATGCTAAAACATCTTGTGTCACTTTGAAATACCTTTCCAATCCAGGGAAAGAAAAGGAAACCTAATTGACAAACTTTCGTCTTTCATACAAGAGTGCACGTGCTTTTCTCCATCTGCTCAGGAGTGAACACAGGGATCCTTAATTTAGTGTGATTAACAGCCGGCAAAAACTTTTGGGATTACCGTAGACAAAAACTATGCCTTTTTCTGCATGCCAAATTCCTTATTTTTACTGAAATGTTGCTAATTGGCGATAAACACAATGCTCTGTTAATACCACCCCAAAGTTTGTAGGGTAGCCTATAGTTAGCTAGGGATCTGGGAAATGTGTATGCTGCCTAAAGGACTTTGCAGGTGTGGTCCTGTGGTGTCGCACTGGTATTCCTGAAGTTGTTTGTGAGCTATTTCCAAAATATTAATTGTTAATTCTGTAATTGAAAATATTGTGCATGCTACTGCTCGTGAATAAGAGTGGCCGTGTCCAAGTGACTACGTCTTACCTATTTGTCACGTATTACACCATGGGCTGTCATAACCCTATCCTAGTGGCGCCAGAGGATACTGACTCAGTTAAAATGGTCGTAGAATGAATAAATACAACAGTACGGTATTTCCCACCAAGTAGAGAATCGGAATAAACTGTGATTAAATTGTATGACTATCAATAACTATAACTTCAAAAAAGATATAAAAACATATAAGAACTGATCGATAAACGGCCCCTCTGGGGGAATGCGTGACAGGCCACAGTAATCAAATTATTTTAATTCGGGTACTGACATATCTTCTTTTGCTGCTTCTTCCTCGTAAAAGAAACAGACCTAAGGGGATTCTAAGTCGTATATCTTTCGTGTTTTTCCGTGGAAAGAAGAGATATATTTCCCTTAAAAATGTGAAATACAAGGGTTCTATTTTCTGTCAATTTGTTGAAACGACGCAGCTAAGGCTAATTTGCATACGGAGAATGAAGTCACGTTCATCGCCGACAAGAGAAAAACCCTAGAAAAAGCTATTACCAAGTTTTCTCCATAAGTTTTCAAAAGTCCAACATTAAAAGGGTCTATTGACATTTGGCGATAATTAGAAACGTTAAAGCTGTGGAAATTAGTCGATCAGATGCGGACCGTCACAATTCCAGCTTTGCTGTCAAAATGGCGAATTTTGGAACATTAACGGAATTTTGTACAGCACGAGAGTGAGAGTGCCCACAAATTTTATTGCATTAAGAAGTAGACTGGTCTTAGTACTTCTGTTTTATCATAGACTTGAGTCTGGGTCAGGTGCCACTTTTGCGAAATTACCGTTCAGCTCTAGTATGCAAATTACTTTTCCTACGGAGCAAATTAAAGGTCATTTTAAAAAAATCATATCTCAGCCAACTTTCCACAGAATGCAACCATTAAACCTTGAAACTATTAACCAGAGTTAAACCTTTTGTGTGTAAAGTAATCAGCTTATTCGGCCTTGTAAGGTAGGTTTGACAGAGCCCTAAAGTTTCACCAAAATTGCACCACTTCCGATGGCAAACTGGCTAGTTTTAGGTGACCTAGAAAATCTTCCTGTAAAATAAAGAAAAAATTCAGTTGGTCCAAATAAATGTGATATTTCTTCATGGGATAGGATAGGTATCTTCCACTGAAAAAATCAGGGCAATCTGTGATAGACCGAAATTTGCCTTATCGGTTCTTACGCGGACAGCAACTTAATTAGTCAATGCTTAATAATGGTGTTGCGGTTGTTTCAAACACAACTGATCTCTGATTAAACCACATTTAAGTATACAGTTACTATGATATGTATAATAATAAACATTTTCACCATTGTCTACATCATGGTAAACTTGTGGCACCAAAATTTAAGATTAGAAATAAAGTTACTTTCCTTAATGATATGCGATCTCAGTAATCTCTGTAATAGTAAGCATATATCATGTGCATTATCTAAACCATTTCTAATAGTTGTAGCTTGCTAAGCCACCCTTATTTGCTCGTCAGTTTCAAAAGGTTCCTGTTATTTTCCTAATTACCAATAGACCCAACATTATTTGTAGCTGTTGGCACTCGATTAGTGACATATTGAGTTTCACGACTTAGTTTCACTACATTTCTGACCTTACCTGTCCAATCAAATGTTTTGTTACGTAGTTATACCTTTTTTGCAATTAGTACTTTCATGGAGGAGTCCCCTCTTCAATTATTTTAAATAGTACCCGATGATTTAACCGATATATGCATACGAGAGGGGATCTAACAAAAGGAATTTGAAAGTGATAATAAAGGTGTCAAAGAGTAGGTACTAAAGTATGGTCGTTCACTTTCTAATTTCCTATTTTTTTGTTTGTTTTCTATGTTGACTCTACCCAATTCATCAGGTCGTAAGTATGATTTGTTTTTCGATGACGTTTAATTAGTCAATGCTTAATAATGGTGTTGCGGTTGTTTCAAACACAACTGATCTCTGATTAAACCACATTTAAGTATACAGTTACTATGATATGTATAATAATAAACATTTTCACCATTGTCTACATCATGGTAAACTTGTGGCACCAAAATTTAAGATTAGAAATAAATTTACTTACCTTAATGATATGCGATCTCAGTAATCTCTGTAATAGTAAGCATATATCATGTGCATTATCTAAACCATTTCTAATAGTTGTAGCTTGCTAAGCCACCCTTATTTGCTCGTCAGTTTCAAAAGGTTCCTGTTATTTTCCTAGTTACCAATAGACCCAACATTATTTGTAGCTGTTGGCACTCGATTAGTGACATATTGAGGTTCACCACTTAGTTTCACTACATTTCTGACCTTACCTGTCCAATCAAATGTTTTGTTACGTAGTTTAACCTATTTTCGCGATTACTAATTTCATGGAAAAGTCCCATCTTCTGCTACTTTAGATAGTACCCGATGATTTAACTGATATATGCATACGACAGGGGATCTAACAAAAGGAATTTGAAAGTGATAATAAAGGTGTCAAAGAGTAAGTACTAAATTTTGGTCGTTCACTTTCTAATTTCTTATTTTTTTGTTTGTTTTCTATGTTGACTCAAACCAAATCATCAGATGGTAAGTATGATTTGTTTTTCGATGACGTTTAATTAGTCAATGCTTAATAATGGTGTTGCGATTGTTTCAAACACAACTGATCTCTGATTGAACCACATTTAAGTATACAGTTACTATGATATGTATAATAATGAACATTTTCACCATTGTCTACATCATGGTAAACTTGTGGCACCAAAATTTAAGATTAGAAATAAAGTTACTTACCTTAATGATATGCGATCTCAGTAATCTCTGTAATAGTAAGCATATATGACATGCATTATCAAAACCATTTTACCAGTAGTTGTAGCTTGTTAAGCCACCCTTTAATTGCTCATCAGTTTTAAAAGGTTCCTGTTAATTTCCTAGTTACCAATATACCCAACATTATTTGTAGCTGTTGGCACTCGATTAGTGACATATTGAGGTTCACCACTTAGTTTCACTACATTTCTGACCTTACCTGTCCAATCAAATGTTTTGTTACGTAGTTATACTTTTTTTGCAATTAGTACTTTCATGGAGGAGTCCCCTCTTCAATTATTTTAAATAGTACCCGATGATTTAACCGATATATGCATACGAGAGGGGATGTAACAAAAGGAACTTGAAAGTGATAATAAAAGTGTCAAAGAGTAAGTACTAAATTTTGGTCGTTCACTTTCTAATTTCCTATTTTTTGTTTGTTTTCTATGTTGACTCTACCCAATTCCTCAGGTCGTAAGTATGATTTGTTTTTCGATAACGTTTAATTAGTGAATAATGGTGTTGCGATTTTTTCAAACATAACTGATCTCTGATTGAACCACATTTAAGTATACAGTTACTATGATATGTATAATAATGAACATTTTCACCATAGTGTACATCATGGTAAACTTGTGGCACTAAAATTTCATATTACTGAGATATTACTGAGATTTGAGATATGCGATCTCAGTAACCTCTGTAAGTAGTAATGATGGCTACTAGCGGTCCTGAACCAATCAGAGAGCAGGAAAGACAATAGGGTCTAATGTTTGAGGGGATCACGCGACTTATCTGCATGGGGCTACGTCACAGACTTATTCAGGTGTCCTATTTCGACCTATCACAGCGCAGTATTGTCCAATGCAGCCAAAGTTGGAGGCACAAACTTTCCCGTGACGCCCCCATTGCGCGTGCGCAAACGTTGGGCAAGGAGCGAGAAACTGTCCACACACGGAGTCGGAAGAGAAATGAAAGCGGGTGAAATCGACCCTTGACTAAATAGCCTGGTGACATCCGGGACATAGGTGACGTCACAAAAACTAAGAGAATACGTGTTACATGCTCAGGGGATTAACGTTAGTGATGCATATTCGGAAAACGCTTTTTCCCTATTTTCTTGCATGTAGTGTGGCCATATGTGCACTTCAGCATGAGAATCAGTGCTGCTCCGCATATTCTGGGGGTGGTTACATTGAAGATTAGAGACTAACTCTCACTTCCGTCGGGAGAGGCGCAGATTCACTTGATAGTGAAATACCTGAAATACAGGTGAATTAAACCGCCGCCCGGTTAGCTCCAGGTGGATAAGCACGTGCTACTGAGCGGGAAGCCACTGTTTCAAACCCTGGCCGGACCAATTCTCGATCAGGATCTTTAAATAACTGACGAGAACATTGCTGCCTTTTTAACGTCATCTGCAAACGGTTAGACTTTCTAGTCTTCTTTGGATTAAAAAAAACCCGTAAGCCCCGTGTGACAGTCCTTGTTCATATAAAATGCTGTGGGAAGTTAAAGAACCCAGACACTGTTTGTAAGACTGGGCTGAGTAGGGGACCCATTTACCTTCGAAACGGATTTCCGGAAACGTTTTGAAAATGGTAAACTTTGAAATGAGCAGACGTTATCGTGAAAGCAATTTCAATCCAATATGTACATGCACAGAGTGTTATTTATACTCCTCAATAACACAAATGGTGGAGCTATTATACCTCAAATTACTTTGAAAGCCACAGTGCATTCTGCATTCTAGTTAATAGTGGATCAACTCTCTTTAACCTTACAAATTTTTCATAGTGGTCTCTATAAATTTCTTTGAAAGGATAAGTTGAGAGAATGTGATAAACGATCAAAGCATTTTCTTCTAGGAGATCATTTTATTAATTTCTAAAAACCTAACCTCTTGACCTTGTATGGATATTGTGAGTCAGAAGAAAATTGATGTTTGGACTTAAAGGGTTAAAAGAAGTAAAAATGGATAATCGGTTTTTGCTAGTTTAATTTGTTGGTATGTTTCACTACTGAAATGAATTGCTTTGAATCAGTTGCATTATCCATTATATCCCGCTTTTACTTGCGGTTTTCTTATTTAAACCGCTAATTTGTAACACAGTTGACTTTTTTATACGACATAAATATCCGGAAAAACATAGAACAAACAATTTCGTAGTCATTTTGACCTTAACATGCTAAATTTCGTGTACTTTCGGTTAGGTGATATTTACTTCCGATCAAAATGGAGGCCGATTTAGTAATAACGCCAAAAACCGGTTTAACAGGAAAAATTTGCGATGGTACCATATCCCATATTAATAGCCACGATTATTTTTTATAATAAACAATTTTATCGTCATTTTAGCTTTAAAAAATGCTTAATTTTGTGTACTTTCGGTTAGATGATACTTACTTCCGGTCAAAATGGCTGTCAGTTTAATTATCACTCCAAAAACCAGTTTAACAGGTAAATTTGCGATGGCACCATATCACATATTAATAGCCATAATTAGTTTTGTCATTCCTGAAAATTTGGTGCTTTTAACAAAAAGTGAACAATCCTGCCCCAAATCTGCACATATCCGCCCCACTATAAAGGCCACTGGTTTTCCTTTTGGGGGGATTATCGTTGCCTCCAGTCACCTCCAGACACTTTCGGGGTAATGCTCCATTCAAGTTCACCCATTAGCTGCCTCTTTAATTTCTCTTTTTTGTGACCCAGCTCAGTTATGACTTGAGCAACGTAAAAAGTAATCTTATCAGCACTGCAAACAGTTGTTGCATGGCATTGAGTTTTGAGTGGAATTGAGGTTCTCGGGCCCAATTCCTAAAAGGCCGATTAACGCTAATCTTGGAATAAAATTGTGCTCTACTATTTGTGTTTACTTTCCTATGCATTGCTTAGATCGTGTAACATCTTGTGTTGTAATTTCTGTATCTTGTAAACTTGAGTTGCATTTGCATGTTGTTAGACAAGTAAACGGCCGTGCTTAAAATTTGGCTTAATCTTGGGTTAAACTTAACCATCCTTTCAGGAACAGGGGGCCTGTAATCTAAGAGTCGGCCGTAATTTACTGATAGGGCAACAATTCAATGCGCAGGAGAGGAGACCCTTTTGTGGCCAGTACCAGAGCGACCTATTCATACCAAACTACAATAACGTTCATCAGCGCCTGATTATGCAAAAGCTGGCGCAGCAAAGCCCTGT
Organism: Porites divaricata; assembly: GCA_038088405.1. Taxonomy (NCBI): domain Eukaryota; kingdom Metazoa; phylum Cnidaria; class Anthozoa; order Scleractinia; family Poritidae; genus Porites; species Porites divaricata. The sequence continues at coordinate 17,775,102 of JBBMOI010000007.1, forward strand.
CCCATGTCCCCACTGGCTAATGCCATTTTAAATTATCACCAAACAAAACTTCCAAAATACCTCCGTAAAGCTCACTCCAAACCACACTCAATTATGCTGGTAGTATAATAGCACAGCAAGGGTTTTGCACAAACAAAAATTTGGCCTTCACCAGTCGTGTAATCATATCATGATGCTCCTTTTTTATAGCAATCTCTTAACCCAATACTATGATCAGCTGACACTTGACAAAACGTAACACCGTCCATAGTCTGAGGGGGCATAATAAACATTGTCAGAAAGAATGCCCTTAAAAAAAGTATTTTTATCACATATCAAATCAGCATCTTCTGACGGCTGCGGCCGCTCTTAGCAAGTTAACCAGGTTAAGTTTTAATAACCCAATCAAAAATTCTTTCAAATGTAACCTGGTTAAAATAGCTTAGTGAGGTTAATTTTTTTAAGCGACCGGAGTCAAGTGTGTGAAAAAAGAAAAGTTGAACTGAACTTGGATGCAAGGTGAAAACTAAAGGCTCAGTTGCATGCATGGTAAAGCCCAAATTTAGAAAATTCAGCCATAGCATTGAACCGCCGTAGCTCTCAGTAGTTCCTTTTAGAATCAAAGATGTTCGATCATTGTTTAGGGAGCTAGAGAGCAACGACTGTCTTTGAATCGACTCTCTTCAAATCTTCAAGGAAATTTTAATCCAGATGGAGAAAAGTGATCTCCTTGAAAAAGTAATTGAAATGAGTTCGAGCGACGACTTATTCTTGAAACTCTAGCAGGTATTCGGAGTTATGATTAGATATCAGTTTTTGCAGATAAGCTATAATTTGCTTTGTCTCCTTCATTCTTTCCACCACATTGAAATCGGGGAACCTGGGGACGTAAAAACACACACACACACACACACACACACACACACACATGCACATCTCTTCCACGTAAAGAGTGGGAAGGTTTCTCCGATAGTATGGTCTCCCTTTGAGTCCGTTTTCACTTCTACTGTCACACATAACACTCACTTACGTCACAATCACATCACCCCTAAGCGGTAGGTGCCCTTACATGATGACGTGCGAGCTTACTGCCGGCATAAAAATTACAAAGGACACACTTTTGTCCTCTTCCATATTACGTTACGTTACATTGCATTACATATTTATTTCTGACTGTTGTCTGGTGAAGATCCTGATGTAGATCCTCTGCAAATATAACCTGGACTGAAAACACTGCAAGCACAGGCGCGGATCAACACCGGCTTCCACCGTTTTACTGAAATCGGTCAGATTTTTCATAATAAAACATTTTTAATAATGAAAAACACTTTCCAAGATAAATCTGGCCAATATCCCGTCTGAATGACTCAGAAACCTTGGAAAGGGGACTAGGGAGTTAAAAATCCAAAAACTTTCTTAGGGGAGCCTGCCCCCAGAACCCGTAGAAGCTTTCACCTTGGGCGCTCGTTTAAGAAATGGTTCAGTATTTATCCTAGATCCGCGCCTGGAGCAAAAAGGAGTGTCGTCCTTAGCCACCAGGATCATGGGGGGAGCAAGCAAGATTCTGTCTATCTCGCTATCGGACTAACAAAATTACATTTAAACATAACATACTTATATATATTCTGTCTGTTATCTCCTAACAGATAATCGGTCGCAAATATTACCAGGTAAGATTATATTTTTTTATTACGCTATCAGACTAGGATGGACGAACGGAAACTAAACCCTTTATTTAAACCCACCTTATTTGTGTGAAAGAAAATGAATGTCAGTGGGACATACATTTCAGTGCTAAAAAGAAAATGATCAATCAGCTTGCCCTTTTTTGAAAAATCTCTGAGGAGCATAATGGGGCGAGTAACAGGACGGCAGTTCTGCCCTTTTCAGGTCTATTAATAAAACTATACTGTTTCACCTAGACAGACTGAGACAAAACCCCACAGCTGTGGAGGGCACAAGTGTAATAACTGGACTCAATTGTAAAAAAGGTCCCATCTGTAATCAGTTTATTTTGGACCCAAGCGTAATAAAGGTCCTATCTGTAAACATTTGGACCCAAGTTTCATAAAGGCCGTATTTGGAAAAGTTACCTTTATACTCAAACCGGTGGTAATAATACCAACAACAAATTAAATTATGACCAATAAGAGGTAAAAAGTGTAATATCACGGACGTACAGAAAGCAATTCCCTGCCATCTAATTTTATCTTCATGGCTTTCACGTCACTGTCAAACTGTATTTTGCACTTACTGCACACTTAGGAGAGTGATTTTTGTTGTTATAATGTTAAAATTCTTAAGTTATCATAATTCATTTGATCATCCATTTAAGGAAATTCTGGAAATGTTTTTAAACCCATATAATTTGCATTTAGTAGCGGCAACAATTTAAATTGCCGGCAAAGGTACTCCTTTTCAGTACAAGAAATGACAGTCATGAATCCTGTTAATAAAATTCAGCCGTGATACATGAGAAGACAGAGAGAATAAAATTAACAGATTCCACTGAGTTGAAAACTGTTATTTACTCTGGCATTTTCTATAAAAGAATGTGAATGACATATCTATTTCTTCTGGAGCGATGAATTTTTTTAAACACGGAGCACGTTTCATAGCCAGTTAAAAATTTGCCAAAGCTTAAACTGATAGCCATTGCTAGATTCTGTTGTGTTTTTTCCGGTTTATTTTTTTCTCGTTCTGTTTGGTCACATGACCAGTGATGCCAGCCTTTTGAGTTAAGATGACCATGTAAAGACCGTTGTTCACATGTCTCATATCATCTAAGCTAGGAGCACAGGTCATAACAGATGAGACCTTTATTACACTTGGGTCCAAATGTTATTGCAGATAGGACCTTTATTACACTTGGGTCCACATGTTATTACAGATAGGACCTTTATTACTCTTGGGTTCGAAGTGTTATTACACTCGTGCCTTCTACTAGCGTGTTTTACATTCAAATATCTGATAAGAATAACAATTTTACCCCTAATATGTTGAACTTATTTAAGAATTCTAGCAAATTTCAGTAAAAATTTTAATATAAAAATTGAATTCTACAACAAAATGTACCTTTCATTATTATTTAGCTGTTACCTTTCAGCTTTGTAGAGATCGTTGTTTTTCTATCAAAACCTTCCTAAGTATATGATTATCGTTTTTGCTATGGCATCCATTTTCACCTTACACCTTTATAGTTAAGTTATAAAAATCACTTTAAAATACAGTTTAAAAAGACAGATACCAACCTTCATGTTTGAAAGCAACACCTCCCTACTAGTTCTTAACGTTTAAGAGCCCAGTTTTTTCAAGACAGTTAAGTAAATTTGCCTCTTTGAGTTCTTATTTTCATTGTAAAGGCCACTGGTTTTCTTTTTGGGGGGTATTATCTTTGGCTCCAGTCACCTCCAGACACTTTCGGGGTAATGCTCCATTCAAGTTCACCCATTAGCTGCCTCTTTGATTTCTCTTTTTTTGTGACCCAGCTCAGTTATGACTTGAGCAATGTAAAAAGTAATCTTATCAGCACTGCAAACAGTTGTTGCATGGAATTGAGCTTTGAGTGGAATTTAGGTTCTCGGGCCCAATTCCTAAAAGGCCGATTAACGCTAATCTTGGAACAAAATTGTGCTCTACTTTTTGTATTTACTTTCCTATGCATTGCTTAGATCGTGTAACATCTTGTGTTGTAATTTCTGTATCTTGTAAACTTGAGTTGCATTTGCATGTTGTTAGACAAGTAAACGGCCGTGCTTAAAATTTGGCTTAATCTTGGGTTAAACTTAACCATCCTTTCAGGAACAGGGGGCCTGTAATCTAAGAGTCGGCCGTACTTTACTAATAGGGCAACAATTCAATGCGCAGGAGAGGAGACCCTTTTGTGGCCAGTACCAGAGCGACCTATTCATACCGAACTACAATTTATAACGTTGATCAGCGCCTGATTATGCAAAAGCTGGCGCAACAAAGCCCTGTCTCATGTCCCCACTGGCTAATGCCATTTTAAATTATCACCAAACGAAACTTCCAAAATACCTCCGTAAAGCTCACTCCAAACCACACTCAATTATGCTGGTAGTATGATAGCACAGCAAGGGTTTTGCACAAACAAAAATTTGACCTTCACCATTCATGTAATCATATCATGATGCTCCTTTTTTATAGCAATCTCTTAACCCAATACTATGATCAGCTGACACTTGACAAAACGTAACACCGTCCATAGTCTGAGGGGGCATAATAACCATTGTCAGAAAGAATTCCCTTAAAGGAAGTAGTTTTATGGCATATCAAATCAGCATCTTCTGACGGCTGCGGCCGCTCTTAGCAAGTTAACCAGGTTAAGTTTTAATAACCCAATCAAAAATTCTTTCAAATGTAACCTGGTTAAAATAGCTTAGTGAGGTTAATTTTTTTAAGCGACCGGAGTCAAGTGTGTGAAAAAAGAAAAGTTGAACTGAACTTGGATGCAAGGTGAAAACTAAAGGCTCAGTTGCATGCATGGTAAAGCCCAAATTTAGAAAATTCAGCCATAGCATTGAACCGCCCTAGCTCTCAGTAGTTCCTTTTAGAATCAAAGATGTTCGATCATTGTTTAGGGAGCTAGAGAGCAACGACTGTCTTTGAATCGACTCTCTTCAAATCTTCAAGGAAATTTTAATCCAGATGGAGAAAAGTGATCTCCTTGAACAAGTAATTGAAATGAGTTCGAGCGACGACTTATTCTTGAAACTCTAGCAGGTATTCGGAGTTATGATTAGATATCAGTTTTTGCAGATAAGCTATAATTTGCTTTGTCTCCTTCATCCTTTCCACCACATTGAAATCGAGGAACCTGGGGACGTAAAAACACACACACATGCACATCTCTTCCGCGAAAAGGGTGGGAAGGTTTCCCCGATAGTATGGTCTCCCTTTGAGTCCGTTTTCACTTCTACTGTCACACATAACACACACTTACCTCGCAATCACATCACCCCTTAGCGGTAGGTACCCTTACATGCTGACGTGCGAGCTTACTGCCAGGCTGAGCACACAAAAAAAACAGAGGACACACTTTTGGCCTCTTCCATTTTACGTAACGTTACATTGCATTACATATTTATTTCTGACTGTTGTCTGGTGAAGATCCTGATGTAGATCCTCTGCAAATATAACCTGGACTGAAAACACTGCAAGCACAGGCGCGGATCCACACCGGCTTCCACCGTTTTACTGAAATCGGACAGATTTTTCATAATAAAACATTTTTAATAATGAAAAACACTTTCCAAGATAAATCTGGCCAATATCCCGTCTGAATGACTCAGAAACCTTGGAAAGGGGACTAGGGAGTTAAAAATCCAAAAACTTTCTTAGGGGAGCCTGCCCCCAGAACCCGTAGAAGCTTTCACCTTGGGCGCTCGTTTAGGAAATGGTTCAGTATTTATCCTAGATCCGCGCCTGGAGCAAAAAGGATAGTGTCGTCCTTAGCCACCAGGATCATGGGGGGAGCAAGCAAGATTCTGTCTATCTCGCTATCGGACTAACAAAATTACATTTAAACATAACATACTTATATATATTCTGTCTGTTATCTCCTAACAGATAATCGGTCGCAAATATTACCAGGTAAGATTATATTTTTTTATTACGCTATCAAACTAGGATGGACGAACGGAAACTAAACCCTTTATTTAAACCCACCTTATTTGTGTGAAAGAAAATGAATGTCAGTGGGACATACATTTCAGTGCTAAAAAGAAAATGATCAATCAGCTTGCCCTTTTTTGAAAAATCTCTGAGGAGCATAATGGGGCGAGTAACAGGACGGCAGTTCTGCCCTTTTCAGGTCTATTAATAAAACTATACTGTTTCACCTAGACAGACTGAGACAAAACCCCACAGCTGTGGAGGGCACAAGTGTAATAACTGGACTCAATTGTAAAAAAGGTCCCATCTGTAATCAGTTTATTTTGGACCCAAGCGTAATAAAGGTCCTATCTGTAAACATTTGGACCCAAGTTTCATAAAGGTCGTATTTGGAAAAGTTACCTTTATACTCAAACCGGTGGTAATAATACCAACAACAAATTACGGCCAATAAGAGGTAAAAAGTGTAATATCACGGACGTACAGAAAGCAACTCCCTGCCATCTAATTTTGTCTTCATGGCTTTCACGTCACTGTCAAACTGTATTTTGCACTTACTGCACACTTAGGAGAGTGATTTTTGTTGTTATAATGTTAAAATTCTTAAGTTATCATAATTCATTCGATCATCCATTTAGGAAATTCTGGAAATTTTTTTAAACCCATATAATTTGCATTTAGTAGCGGCAACAATTTAAATTGCCGGCAAAGGTACTTCTTTTCAGTACAAGAAATGACAGTCATGAATCCTGTTAATAAAATTCAGCCGTGACACATGAGAAGACAGAGAGAATAAAATTAACAGATTCCACTGAGTTGAAAACTGTTATTTACTCTGGCATTTTGTATAAAAGAATGTGAATGGCATATCTATTTCTTCTGGAGCGATGAATTTTTTTAAACACGGAGCACGTTTCATAGCCAGTTAAAAATTTGCCAAAGCTTAAACTGATAGCCATTGCTAGATTCTGTTGTGTTTTTTCCGGTTCATTTTTCTCTCGTTCTGTTTGGTCACATGACCAGTGATGCCAGCCTTTTGAGTTAAGATGACCATGTAAAGACTGTTGTTCACATGTCTCATATCATCTAAGCTAGGAGCACAGGTCATAACAGATGAGACCTTTATTACACTTGGGTCCAAATGTTATTGCAGATAGGACCTTTATTACACTTGGGTCCACATGTTATTACAGATAGGACCTTTATTACTCTTGGGTTCGAAGTGTTATTACACTCGTGCCTTCTACTAGCGTGCTTTACATTCAAATATCTGATACGAATAACAATTTTACCCCTAATATGTTTAACTTATTTAAGAATTCTAGCAAATTTCAGTAAAAATTTTAATATAAAAATTGAATTCTACAACAAAATGTAACTTTCATTATTATTTAGCTGTTACCTTTCAGCTTTGTAGAGATCGTTGTTTTTCTATCAAAAACTTCCTAAGTATATGATTATCGTTTTTGCTATGGTATCCATTTTCACCTTACACCTATAGTTAAGTTATAAAAATCACTTTAAAATACAGTTTAAAAAGACAGATACCAACCTTCATGTTTGAAAGCAACGCCTCCCTACTAGTTCTTAACGTTTAAGAGCCCAGTTTTTTCAAGACAGTTAAGTAAATTTGCCTCTTTGAATTCTTATTTTCATTGTAAAGGCCACTGGTTTTCTTTTGGGGGGTATTATCTTTGGCTCCAGTCACCTCCAGACACTTTCGGGGTAATGCTCCATTCAAGTTTATCCATTAGCTGCCTTTTTGATTTCTCTTTTTTTGTGACCCAGCTCAGTTATGACTTGAGCAATGTAAAAGTAGTCTTATCAGCACTGCAAACAGTTGTTGCATGGAATTGAGCTTTGAGTGGAATTTAGGTTCTCGGGCCCAATTCCTAAAAGGCCGATTAACGCTAATCTTGGAACAAAATTGTGCTCTACTTTTTGTATTTACTTTCCTATGCATTGCTTAGATCGTGTAACATCTTGTGTTGTAATTACTGTATCTTGTAAACTTGAGTTGCATTTGCATGTTGTTAGACAAGTAAACGGCCGTGCTTAAAATTTGGCTTAATCTTGGGTTAAACTTAACCATCCTTTCAGGAACAGGGGGCCTGTAATCTAAGAGTCGGCCGTACTTTACTAATAGAGCAACAATTCAATGCGCAGGAGAGGAGACCCTTTTGTGGACAGTACCAGAGCGACCTATTCATACCGAACTACAATAACGTTCATCAGCGCCTGATCATGCAAAAGCTGGCACAGCAAAGCCCTGTCTCATGTCCCCACTGGCTAATGCCATTTTAAATTATCACCAAACGAAACTTACAAAATACCTCCGTAAAGCTCACTCCAAACCACACTCAATTATGCTGGTAGTATAATAGCACAGCAAGGGTTTTGCACAAACAAAAATTTGACCTTCACCATTCATGTAATCATATCATGATGCTCCTTTTATATAGCAATCTCTTAACCCAATACTATGATCAGCTGACACTTGACAAAACGTAACACCGTCCATAGTCTGATGGGGCATAATAATCATTATTATCAATATACGCGGCCAAATTGAAAACCGCCCTCTTGAAAACACGCGCTTTGCGGGCCGCAAATGACTCCTAGCGGGCCGTTAATGTATTAACGGCCCTGCAGCTGATTGGCTCTCGGTTCATCATCGGATGAATATTAACCAATCAGGTTACGTTTATTGACGCGGGAAAACCATTTAGGTGCGAACAGCTTGCGTAGTGAACGTTTGCCGTTTGGAAATTTCATTTTAAAATGGAAGAACTCCCAAATTTTCAGCTTTTTTCTAGTCAAAACTCGGACTTAGACAACGAGCAACTGGATGAGATTGAGCAAAAAGCTCAAGCGAAAAACACCAAGAGAGCAACTGAGTGGGGAGTAAAAAAGTTCGAGAAATGGTGTGAGAAAAGAAAAATTACAGTGGATCTCAAAACAGTAAGTGCAACGGACTTGAGTGAAATTCTGCGAAAGTTCTTCGCTGAAGTGAAAACAGAGAAAGGCCAAGCATTAACAACAAAAAGGAATTTTATTTGGCTCTTGTTTAGCTGTTCGTATTGTAGCAACAACTTTCCATACCATAGTTTCATGCTACATCTCTGTTAAACATTTTTTTCTTATTAAATGAGTTTGTACGATTTGGCCTTGTGTATTGATAATAATGATAATCGCATGACTTTTGTCGGTCATATAGTTTATTTGTGTCCCTCGTAGCATCATTTGCGCCCTTGCGCTTCGCGCTCGGGCGCAAATGATGCTACTCGGGCCACAAATAAACTATATGCCCTCCAAAAGTCATGTGATTGTCCTATTGTCAGAAAGAATTCTCTTAAAGGAAGTAATTTTATGGCATATCAAACCAGCATCTTCTCACGGGCTCAGCCGCTCTTAGCAAGTTAACCAGGTTAATTTTTAATAACCCAATCAAAAATTCTTTCAAATGTAACCTGCTGGTTAAAATAGCTTAGTGAGGTTAAATTTTTTAAGCGGCCGGAGTCAAGTGTGTGAAAAAAGAAAAGTTGAACTTGGATGCAAGGTGAAAACTGAAGGCTCAGTTGCATGCATGGTAAAGCCCAAATTTAGAAATTTCAGCCATAGCATGGAACCACCCTAGCTCTTAGTAGTTCCCTCTAGTAGTTCCTTTTAGAATCAAAGATGTTTCGATCATTGTTTAGGGAGCTAGAAAGCAACGACTGTCTTCGAATCGACTGTCTTAAAATCTTAAAGGAGATTTTAATCTAGGCGGAGAAAAGTAATCTCCTTGAAAAGGTAATTAAAATGAGTTCGAGCGACGGCTTATTCTTGAAACTCTAACTGTTACAGTTATTCGGAGTTGTGATTAGATATCAGTTTTTGCAGACTTTTTCGTATATCCTTTTTACTTGTTTGAAATAAATGATAACTTTTCTTTTCAAAACTTACATGAAAATGTCATTGTTTTAACTTATAGCTGGTTTACTGCATGCTCGCAATACAGTAGATCCTGATGATCAGTATAAACAGCCGGCTGAAGGTAAGATTTGCTGCATGTTACGTTATCATGCATTATATCGGTCCCTGAGAAGAGAGGACCGAAAACTATAAAAAAAAAGACACTAACAGGGTTCACTTTTAATAACCCAATAAAAAATTCTTCCAAATGTAACCTGGTTAACATAGCTTAGTGGGGTGAATTTTTATGAGCGGCCGGACTCAATTGTGTGAAGAAAGAAAAGTTGAACTTGAACGCAAGATGGAAGGAGTAAATTTCCAAACTGAAGTGCTTGCATGCGTGGTAAACTAAGCCTAAATTTAGAAAATTCCCATCATAGCATTGAAACGCCCTAGCTCTTAGTAGTTCAGTTAGAGTCAAAGCAAGAGGAAGCGGGTCGATACCTAGTTCTCCCGAACTTCACTCTTGAGATCGTCATCGAATTGCAACTTGACCTTAGTTTACTTGAGGGCTAACAGAGTGTTTTGAAAACACTCTAAATCTGTTAAAAAGAATCACGGTTCATTCTATGCTATTCTGTAATTCGAAAATTTGCCGGACGACTCTCTCCCCCGACTCATACGGCCTGTTCACCCTCTATCTTCCAATGCAACAGCGCGTCAGTTTTGATTTTTGTCAATGCCGTGTTAATCTCATGTGTTTCTAGGAATACTTATCCCCTCTGTGATAATTTCGTCACACTGACCGAACAAAATAAGTAAATGGTCAAACAGATATATAAATCTGAACTATCATTCACTTTATGTTTCTTGCGTACACAGTCGTTCCTCAAGAGATTAATTTACGTGGTCCCTTGGCTGTGGAAGCCTATAACAAGGCTCTTAATGAAGGAAAAACGCGTTTCAAGAGGTTGCCGATCATGGTGATTGGACAAGATCGCTCCGGAAAAACCAGCCTTAAGAATTCGCTTATGGGAAAACCCTTTAACCCAGACGAAGACAGCACAGTGGGGATAGATGTTGAACCCTCATATTTTAATGTCTCTAGTGATATTTGCATGCCAGGTGAGAATACCGTGAACAATCAAGCACAGGTTGATTTCAGAGAAGCCCTCTCTTTTGAGCACCACATGGCTCGTTTAGTCGTTGAGGGTTTAACTCCCAGAAACATTGACTCAAAGGAGGATTTGCCGTCAAAGGAGGCAAGAATTGCATCATCACGTGTGGCATCAAAAAATTCAATAGAATCTGTTCAAGAATCTGGTGCATATTCTGCAGCTCGCCAAGAAGAAAAGAACTATATGCCAGATGAGGTAGCAGAGAGGGTAAAAAACTTACTACAGGAAGTTAAGAAAGAGAGAGTCGGAGACGATGCGGAAATGTATTCAATTGTTTGGGATTTTGCTGGACAACCTGTCTACTATGCAACGCATCCACTTTTCCTCACACAAAGAGCAGTGTACCTGTTAGTTTTTGACCTCAGCCGAGGTCTACATGCAAGAGCCCGTCCTACCGTAAAGCAAGGAATGTACAGCACGATTTTAGACAACCACGATTGTAAAAGTAACCTAGACTATCTGGATTTCTGGATGACATGGGTTGCTTCAATAGCCAATCAAGATGAAAACCAGCAGATTCGTTTGGGACAATCACCAATGAATATTCCCCCTGTGTTCCTTGTTTGCACTCATGCTGATAAACCTTGTGGTGGAGCAGATCCATTTGTGCTAGCGCGTGAAGTGTTTGGTTCCTTGGAGACCAAGCCTTACAAAAACCAATTGTATAAAGACGTGTTTGTCGTGGACAACACAAAGTCAGGGAGTAAATCAGAGTGTTCAGAAGTCAAGCGCTTATGGGAAAAAGTCGTTGCTGTTGCTAAGGAGCTACCACAGATGAAAGAAGACTACCCGATAAAGTGGCTAAGATTCGAAAAGGCTCTTCAAACCACACTAAAAGATGGGCAAAAGTGGATTTCCCTGGAGGGGGCAAGGTTGATTGCGTCCAAAATGTGTCACATTGAGGATGATCAAGGATTTACAGCTTTGTTGAACTTTCTACACGACCAGAGAATCTTGATTCATTTTGACAATTCATCACTTTTGAATAATATGGTAATCTTGGATCCTCAGTGGTTGGTCGACTTGTTTACGTCGGTGATAACCGTAAAGCCCGGTCTCTATGAAGGAAAAGAAAGAGAATTGTGGAGTAGACTTCAGACAGAGGGCATCCTAGAATTTGAACTTTTGGAACTTGTGTGGGATCCTTTATTAATTCCAAAAGAGATGTTTCCGATTCTTCTTGAAATCATGGAGAAATTCAGCTTGCTCTGTCCTTGGCCTTCATCAGATGCTTCATGGGGCAAGCAGTATCTCGTGCCATCCATGCTGATGTCTCATCCACCAAAGGATATTTTCAAGTTGGTCGCCTCTGCACAAATTCCTTCATTTTTTGTCCGGTTCGAATCTGGGCAGGTTCCTCCAGGCTTTTTCCCCCGACTCTTGTTGCAGTTCTTTCAGTGGGGCCAAGATGAATTTTGGAGCGCAGAGTATCCTCAGCTGTATGCTAATTTTGCACGGTTTTATACCTCTGCAGATGACGACTGCTCTGTAATTCTTCACTGCCATTTAACATGTATTGAAGTTGTGGTTCATAGGGGAAATCTCCGTGCAAACCTGACAGAAAGTTTACAATCCAAGCTGAACCTTTATGCAGTCCCCAGCTATGACGGATTTGAAACGGCGTGTGCTCGTGTTGTACGTAGACAACTGGTGCTGATACTTGAGTGCATGCGAAAAGAATTTTTTTGGTTTGAGAATATGAAGTATGAAGTAGGGGTGATCTGCCCCATTTGTTGCCAAGAACGGAAAGCTAATTACTTCTGCAAAAATCACAGGCAGTGGTGTTGTGAGCAAGAGGAATGTCTGCACTTCCTGTTTGAGTCTGATTGGCGTAAGGCCGAAGACTTCATCAGATGTCGAAGGTGTCCTACAGCAGAAAATGACAAAGTTCAAGTCAAACACTTTGCACCTTGGTTTGAAACTTCAGATGACAAGGTGAATATACTCCAAATTTTGCTGTGAATTACTTTAAAACGTTTACTACCAAACCCAGTTACTTTTATTTAGTATAATTACATTGATGACTATCGAAAATAGAGCGCTGTGATTGGCTAGGAGCTTCGCACTATCCCGCTATAATCACCGCGCGGTGATTATAGCATTGAAGGCTAGCAGTTTTCAAAATGGCAGCCAGATTTTTTGATGTTTCGGGGTCGGAAATTGATCAATAATTTTATTTTCTCGAATAGTCATCAATGTAATTATACTAAAACAATTAGTCGCCTCAGGCGACGTGAATATTGGCGAATAGTCACCTCGACTTCGTCTCGGTGACTATTCGCCGATATTCACGTCGCCTTCGGCGACTAATTGTTAATTAGTATATACTAAAACAGTGGATAGTGTTTTTCGCGCGCTCTGATTGGCTACTCAATCAGTGAATATCCTGCACTATTCACTGATTCACCTCCAGTTCCTCCGAGCGAGCGACACCAAACTCGCCAAGTTGCAAGGAAAATGCCTTCCCGGTTTGCTGCCGTAACAAGCAAAGAAATTTCACAACTAATAAAGCAAGCTGTTCCCGAAATACACGAAAGTGACGATTTTTTTAACAGGTAAAGCTTTGTCTCTTTGAATTGAATTTATCAATGAAACCGTTGAAAAAGTTTTTTGTTTACAAATGCAAATTAAGCTTAAGTCTTCCGTTACTTTATTTAGTTGAATTGTTCATAAATAAGCTTAAAACTAAATTTAATAATCCTTTTTACAGAATGATTATAAATAAAAAAAAGAATTCACAACTCCTCTTGAAGAAATTTCCCCGCATGAGCTAAACCGGCCTCCAAAATATTTATTTGTTGGCAAGAAAAAGCGACGGCCGCGACTGTTCGGTCATTGCGCGCCAAAATTGTAATTGTTGGCAACAGCAATGACTCAAAAATCATCCTTTTTGTGCTCAATTATCTCACTGTTTTAGTATTTATTACATCCACTTTGAAATCACTGGCGATCCGTGCAATCTGATTGGATCTCAGCAGTGTGATTTGTTCCCAAATCGCACCATTTTTTGCTCTAAATCGTATCTGTTCCAAATCGCGTCATTCATGTTCTAAATCGCATCATTTCTGTTTTAAATCGCACCATTTTTGTTCTATATCGCATCATTTCTGTTTCGAATACAAAATGAGATGTAAAAGCCTTTTTGTTTCGGCTTTTTAACAAACCAGCTACTTTATCAATAAATATTAGTACTGACTAAATCCTGCGATTTTAAAATGGATGTAATAAAGTGGTAATTGAACTTCGTGTCGTGCAATTTTGGTCTGAAATCATATTTGCACTCCACTCAGTTCAATTACCATTATATACTATATCAGTATATACTATATCAGTATCACTGTCGGTGGCTAGTGGTGGTTATTTACCTCGCCGCTTCACGTCTCGGTAAATAGTCACCTGCAGGTACCTCCACTTCGGGGAATAATTGTTAGTTATCTATTCCTTTAGCGTCAGGCTTTGGTTATCCCAGACACTCCAATCAAACACTCTCGCTTCTTAAACCTCAGTATTTTCTCACGATGGCAACAAACTTATTAGAACAGGGTCATGATTGATTCCTGCTCTTTTCTCTCCTTAATACCTGTAAAACCAACGTGGTTTTAGTGGACATCTAGACCTACCACACTAGCGATGGTCCCGTGGGTGTACGCTTAATACAGTTTTAGCGTTTTCTCAATGCCCTGTTGGTAAAGACCGCAGAAAATCACTGACACGTGTTTCTTTACAAGTGATGTTTAAAGAAAATCCTCAACATCACATGTAAAGCAGCAATAGGCCCTTTGAAGCTAGGTGACTTTCAGTACACTACCACCCCCCTCTCCCCCTCTCCCATTCGCCCGCCCACAAAGCAACTTCGGTCCATATGATAGCGTTAAGAGCACTTAAAATCAACCTTGTTTAATTTTTTCTTTCTTCTTTGTTATAGGCTACAGCTGAGGAAAGTGAGCCAAGACATTCAGCTTCTGGAGCAGGTAAGACTGCCGCACTAATAGGGTAGATGGATAAACCAAGTTATTGTGTGTAATTAAAACCATTAACGTAACGACAAAAACATTCGTCTCTTGGAGATATCTTAATCTATTTCTAGGATCCCCTGGTAGGTATCGTTTATACTGCAAGCTTGGTAACCACTCTTTCCCTGCCGAGATAGCGTTACCAAGCGCTTGTGCTTTTTTTTTTATCAAGTCTGAATGCTGAAAGTCGAACATGAAGTTGTAAAAACTCATTGCCTTTCGCAGGAATTGATGAAAAATTGCTTGTACTTCCAAGCAAGGCTATTGAAATACTCATGTCGCAGCCGTGTGACTCCAGAGAGGTAGTACTTCAACTGAAAGACTGTTTGAAACTGGATGAAGTTTCCTTAGAGAATCCAGACCCTGAGATCAAACGATTGATTCGTTGCCTTGCAAATAAAGCAAAACAGTCCAACAGACCTGATGTGGTCAGAGAATTGAGACAGGTTACACCAGCTGGAACTACAGGTATAAAGTTTGTTGCGGGGGTTAATGTAAGTACGGACACGGAGATAATTGGATTGGTGGGGAAAGCTCGAGGGTAGAGCGAGTTCAGCGAGTGCGGAAGGCGCGAGCTTATCTAGGGCAGTCCAGGCGTGCTTCTGCGGAAAATTTTGAAATTTAGCGTTTCTGAAATCACCGGAAATGCGTTTACTTCTATCAATCCTGAGACAATTTTTATCACTATTGAATAGTGCAGAAAACTTACAGAATAATTCTGTAAGTTTTCTGCACAAAAACGTATATTTAGTAGTAAAATGTGTTTAAGGTTAGACTGAAGTAATTTTACAAATGCAAGAAAATTAAAAGCGGCAAAATTATTGGTTTGGCTATAGCCCACCAGCCCCATAGCGCCCTGATCCCTCTACCTGCTTAATAAAATATCGTTCATGAGCAACGCACAGGTCAGGATTAAAAGAGGCGATGATGAAGCTTGCGGGATAAGGAATAGATCACACACACGAAAACTTTTCTGAAATGTTTCTGTCCGAACGATAGCACAGTCCGAACATTTTACTGTCCTTGCAATTTTGACTGATGCGTATGCAATATCGGCGGTATAGACTGTAGTTCAGAGCAGTTGCTCAAATCAGTATATTAGTAATAGCTTCACTGTGTTCCTTTTCTTGGCGTTGTGTTCAAATAATCAGTCTTCTAAACAAGGCGGGCCAAAATTTTCAAGAAAAAAACAAAATGTCCCTAAACAATGTACGAAAGTTGTTTTTCACTCAGTTTTTGTCTCTAAAATGAATTCCTCTATCAAGTTCTTTCTTCCTTTTAGATCCATTTTGTTGATTTCTTTCAGCCCTGCACCTATTTGTTGCCCCTTTTGACATCGCTCTCTTTCCTACAGGTCCTTTGTTGCCCGAGTCTCTTGATGTTCGAAATGTACCTTCTTCTCAGATGCAGCTTCTTACAGTTCATTTAAGCGGTGAGTGTCATTTATGTTGTGACAGGTTCATCGGTAATTCACATTTTTAGAATTGCAAGACAGCTCAGATTTACTGGTCACAGAGAAAAATTATCGTTATAACTCCTGCGAGCTCTGTGAATGAATGTACTATTGTACGCTATCTTTTAAATCTCACTTTAAATTGCATCTTGGACGTTTCTCGAATCATTAGCAGTGTATTCTTACTAGTAGCTAGCCTAACAAGCCTCACCGTGCCTACAACCGAGGGTATTTCTACGGCAATACACCTTTCACACCTATATCCACAATATTAAGACGTAATTTTCTTTATCTTCAATAAGGAAACTGACGTCAATAACTTTGGCGGCAAAAAATGAACGCACATAATCGTATTCTTTAAAAGTGAAATATGATATTCGTTTTTGTAGGAGGAGAGGAGTGGAAGCCGCTTGCTGAGAAATTGGGCTTGGCGCCACATGAGATTCGTTACCTGGATACCCGGATACAGAACCCGTGTGAGGCCGCTATTTCGTTTATTTCTCAACAGCGATACCTCAATGTGGGTGCGCTGTACGACATGATGATAGAGTGCAGGATGCCTGGCTTTGCAGACCTGCTATGAGGTGGACGTAACACAGTCAAAGTACAAGTTACAAATATTTTTAACATATATGTAATTTCATGTTATGAATAGATTCGTGACCTATGAAATACATAGAGTCTAGCCTGCATGACAGGCGTCGAAAGGAGAGGGAGGGGGAGGGAGGGAAACTAAGGGAGAGGGGAGTGAGGAGAGAACGAAAGGGACGTCCCTTTCCTTACCCCTTAAATTGCGCTTTCCCCTTCCCTCCCCCTCCCCTTTTTTGGTCTTCCACGCAGACTGCATAGAGTTGGTCTGCATTACTCGATTGAACTCGAAGACATTTTTTTAAGCAAACAGCTGTCTAAATTCTTCTCTAGATAAGCAAATAATGTTAGTCCTGAGTCATAAAAGAAGAGCTTCTATTATATCAGAAATTAACTATAGATTCAAATGAAGTGTAAGAGAAAAGATTACAATATGTCAGGGCTTTGTTGACTTTGACATGGAGCAGAGAGGGAGCGTAGTGACCTCGAAAGGAGAGTGCAAATTAAAAACTTTTATCTTGTTTTCTCAAATACCTTAAAGTGCAAAGTAACCTCGACACGCATATGCATGTATTAGAGATATCATTTTAAGATTTACTTTTACGTCAAACGGCAAACGTGAATTTTTACCACGTGACCAAGTTTTCCCCATAATTGCCGTTTACTGTTTATTACGTCTGCTCAAAAATGAGTAGTTTCACGCCAGTTTTATCCATAAGAATTGTTCTGGACAGCTTTTTTCTGCTTATTTTCTATTTTGAGAAATTCTCAACTTGAATCCGACGTTAGCTGTTTGCCGTAAACGCGACTCTTAATCTCTCTAATATGTCAGTTTTACATCTGATAATCATAGTATACGAAATACAACAGCAATAAGGGTTGTTGTAAAATCAATGAGTTTTTTCTAATTTGGGACGCAGTCCAACAGACCGGTGCATGTCCGAAGCCACGTGCGGAGGAGAAAAAGACCCTCTGGTACCTAAAGTATTGCGTGGGTCACTACAAAAACTTAACTGAAACCGTAAATCTTGGACAGAAGTCCCTGGCACCCAGGATACAAAACTTATGTTTTGAATTCATTTTTTTCTCTTCATTTTAGATTTATAGCCCTCTGCTGGTAGTCTGAATTGATGATCAGGGACGTGGCTAGGTTTCTTCCAGAGGTACTGACAGTTTTCCAAATCAACCTCACCCCGTTTGCCTAATTGTTTCCATGCGAGTGACTTTCTGTGGTTAACCTTGCCAGTTTGTGAGGTAATCGTCTCCTCTAGTTTCAGGTAGCAGTTTCGCCTTTCGCGTGTGGCAGAATCGGCGAAAACATTGCATTCTCCTTACTACTACTCGGTTTGTTTATATCTAATTGCGACATTTTTTTCCAGCTGGTACGCACATGTGTACTGGCATACAGGTAGCTACGCCCCTGAGTTCTAAAAAGTTAACGAGTTTTATACAGCTAAGTGTACATTTAACTAGAAAAATGATTAATTCATAGTTTTTTATAGCCGGTTTGTATCAATGTGTTTGACACAGGTTTTAAAAATGCTCTTTTAGGTCAATGTAATTTAGATCGTTATGATTTTTTATTGTACATCGAAAGGTTATATCTCCAAGCCTCTTTTTCAAAGCGAGGCTAAGTGCGAAGCCATTGACATGAAAATGATTGTTTTTATTCTCTTGCAAATGAAACCCATTTACAATATCAAAAGAAAGATTTTGTGATTAGCCTCGTTTCGAAAGAGAGAGTTTTTGGAACTCGGAAATGGCCTGTTAGTTAAATAGGAATATCAGGAGTTTACTCAGTCTAGGAAAGGAAATAGCAATCGCTTCATTAAAAATGCGTGAATCCTTGAAAGCTTCTTTTGTGACGTGACGGTGATTATTATTATTATTATTATTTTTTTAATATTTCTCTGTTTCTGATTGGCTTAAATCCCCCGGGCTAATTCTTCATAACCAGCTACCGTGGTCCAACTTTGGAAGACGTTTAAGATATGCGATGAAATAGCGTCAGTATTACATCATGAACCCCACAGAAAGGGACGGCAACCGTGAAGCCAGGGGCAAGAGGTTGCGTTTTTTGGTAGAGCGGTAGGAAATGGCGGAAAATTTCACACGTTTTGTGAAGAAGAAACAGCTGACGTACTGCCTAAAAAACAGGAAAAAAGCAACTCGACGGAAGACATCTGCCATTTTTAGAATGGTTGATAGACTAGACATTCCTTCGTTTATCCTGACTTTGCCGGGTAATAGGTAAATGAAGACCGGAACAAACTATAAATTTGACTTTCGTATGATCTGAAAAAAAAAGGCAGCTCGAGGAGGATATTCGCTGTCGTGGCCCACAGTGGATAACACCCCTCTCGATGTGAAAAATTCTTCAGATCATACGAAAGCCGAATCCAATAATTGAAAAGTAACCCGGAACGATATTTCTGTCATTCCTATACAAATATTTATTCTTGGGTTGCACGTGACGTCACCAAAAATCAAACTAAGAAACTATCGATTCTTCTGAGTTTCTACTTTCACGAGGTATTACAGTACCTAAACATCTTTACATAAACAAATTTTTGGTTCGAAAGGGTTCTTCGTTTTGCGAGAGAGGACGCTTGAATTTCCAGGCTTTTGCGTGACGCGGCATTTTGCTGGTGGCCGGGAAAGCTTTTATGTGAGTTAAAAACATTACCGATTTTGGGAGATTTTTCAATCTGAACATTCCTTGTCTCAGAATAAATATTACTGTAATCTGTATGAGTTCCTCAAGCGAAGAATTCACGCATTAGTAGGAAAACTCGAAAGCAGATGTTTCTGCTGGTATCCGGCGGCCATATTGGTGTTCCTGAAAGGGACACCAACATGGCATTTCCACACAAAGCCTTTTCAATTTAGGTTAACCGTTTTTCCCGATATCTCGCAATTGAAATATTTCACAGACCTGATTCTTGGCAAGGGCTTTTGTATATTTATCTTTTTTCATTTCCCAGATTCTAGTCCTTCTGTATTGAATGGTCAGTTTGCATTTTTATTTTTCATTGCGTGACAGTGCAAGCCGAGAATACCTGCAGTTCAACCCCGTTCCAAGTGTCTCTCTTCCTTCTTTCCCCTGGAGGAGAGACCCCGGGATCACCAGAGGTTGTCACCTGTCTTGTTTCAGTCACTGTCTAACTTCTGTAATCTTCAGTCTTATCTTTAAAAAGAGGAAACAACTTTTTTAATCTAGTATTAAGTTTTATTCACTAAGGCGTACAATTTTCGTCACCCTCGAGTTCCTTATTAAACTGGACCGCTAGAAAAAAAAAAAAAACTAGCGGATGAACTAGAGCGGGTAGACCCGAGTTATCTTTTAATTTTTAGACTGAGGTATACCTATGCTAAAGAGGCGAAGCAGTAGGGAAAAGATTATATTCACGTTTAAAGATCGAAACACCGCTTTTGTAGAAAAAAAATTGTGTCAAGTGTCAAGATTCCAAATGTTATGTCGCCTTTCAATATTACCTCATTTATATTTCCATCTATTCAATAATAACTTTCTTTATCTTCGCCAATCGCAGGAATCAACTTATTTGTATTGGCCTCCGCTGTCAATCTCTCTAAGAGACATCTGTTTATAAACTTTGCAGCAAACGCGTGCTGTGTTTTTCATTGTACGCCAAAGGTCATGTTAGGCTCTTTTAAGGGCTGCTAGGAGTTCACTTCTTTTTCTTTGTTGAGACCGACGCGGCCGGATACTCAAGTTTACACAAATCTGACACGGTAACCATTGTAAGACATTTGACGGCATTTATTTCCGCAAGTTTCACGGCCAATTGTTCAGTGGATTTGATTGACAAGCTCCTCGCCATTTTATACCTCGAACCTTACTCGGCTTCTCACTTGTTCCCTATGCTTTTTGTGAAAGTGACAGAACTTTTATGAGTGGAATGAACTTTATGCTACATCATCGAGATATCCGAACCGTGGATACGAATGGGAACCGTTTTGTCAAGAAACTTGAACTGCAAAGAAATTTATCCTTGGCCAGTCCAGGAGGGTTTCTGTTCCCCTTAAACAAGGAGACTCGATTTTATGCTTATTCACGAGACAATAACGTCAAAATGACGTTACAAGGGAGAAGGATTTTTGCAGAAAGGGAGAGAGAGATTAGCCGAAGTTATTTTAGTAAAGACGCGTCATCCGTTCTTCAACGAAGCATCCTTCAAAGACGATCCCTCCCCTTTCCGTCAGAAAGTAAATTAAAAGATCTACGCATCGAGGGGACGAAGCCGGTCCTGCTAAAAGCACGAGAAAATTTGCGCAATGAACGGTTGAATTTGTTATCAGTGGACGTCGAAACCAGAAAAAATAAACTTGACTTTAGTTTACCGCCATTACGAAAAGACAAACTCCCTAATAATTTTCTAACTGAAAGAAAGGAAGTTTCTGCGTTTGTCTGCAGTCGGATATTGCCCTGGAAACAAGACAACTTAGATAAAAAAAAGCTTGAGATTAAATCTACTAGAGAAAAGGGCGGTTTCCCGGAAAAGGAAAAAGAAAATAGTAAGAGATTATTACGTCGGGAAATCGAAGAAATTCTTGTTATTTCAGAAAAGAATCCGCCAAAGAAGCGAATAATAAATATATTCCTGCCAGCTATTTCAACAGAATGCCCGAGTAATGACCACAGCTAACAAGGCCCACGGAACACGGAATATTTTTTCATAAAACATGTCAGTTGACGCTGATTGTTCGTTTGCAGGTGGCCATGAATCTGAATTACAGTTTAGTGACAGACTGTTGATTAAGTCGTCAAGTTCACTCACTGAAAAGTCAACTGAAAAACTGATAATTTTATGTCCTGTCAATCGGTATATTCAAGCTGCAAAATTGAAGGAGTTGTGAACTTGTTAATTTAAAGGAGTAACTGGAACCCTGATCCCCTCTGCGCATGACCGGAACATCATCAGTAAACACTAGGGTCTAGAATGAGTCTAACTTCTCTTTTTCTATACCTCGATAAAACGGACACCTTTCTATTACGGACAGTTTACCAGGGACCCGTTTCTCGAAAGGCCCGATAACTATTCGGGTCCGAAAGCAAATTTTGATAGCGAAGTTCCTAGCTCACAAACCAGTCAATTTTGCTTTGTTAACTGATAATTTCATTGTATCATTTTCAAAATTATTGAAACTTTGATCTTGAATGCAAACACGGCAAACATAAAACAGCTTTTCGGGCCGAAAAGTTATCACGACTTTCGACAAACGGGCCCCAGGTCCCTACACTCGGTTCTGTTACATATGGTGTCCTTATTAACGAGGTACGTTTGACTGTAAATGAAAGACCTTTGCGATTTTATAATAAAAAACGCATATCGCGATTTAAAAGTGAAAAGGAAATCCCGAGAGATGGAAAAATAATCAGAATAATCTCAAATTTGAGACCAAAACAATGAGATTTTGATATGAAAATCCTGCAAATGTTCTAAACGCGGGAAAATAAGAACTCGGTGACAAGGGCGGGAAAACATGCAGCCGGTGTCGCAAATGGTCCCAAGCGTGGACCTTATGTCGTACGTCACAGGTCTCAAGGGAGCTTAAGCAACAGCGTTTTTGAGCGACGGACGTCAACCGGAAGTGGACGTTTTGCATCATTGGGCGGTGGTTTGGTTGAAACTCTCAGGTAAATCGTCCTTATAAGAGAAAAGAAACTTATCAATACAAATTTCTTAGCTTCAAGGCATATAGTAAGGGAGAAGACCTCACTTCCGGTTGACGTGCGTCGCTCAAAAACGTCTTTGCTTAAGGTCCCTAAAAAATTCTGTCTACGTCTGCAGTCTTACGCTGAAAAGTGAGACCTTCCTTTCCTTGGCTTTGGGAGATCTCATTCTGGGTACCAGATTATGGCAGACCTTGGTGGGGAGACTGTCCTGGTGGGAAATAGAGCTCGAAACACGGCGTGACTGTCAAAACCTCGCTGTCTGCGTTTTTCGATAGGTTACGGTGACACACACTACAGCCTTCAAATAGTGTCTCCGTTTTATTAACATTTTTCAATTCCTGGTTCAATGAAAGTTTACGATTCACTACTTTCACATTACCCTAATACACCTTGTTTCCGCCCAAACTTTTGCATAAGTATTGTTTTCAAGTTCTCTTGGGAGGATTGTAAATCCCGAGGGAAATTGGAAACAATGCTTATGCAAAATGTTTTGGGGGGGTTGGGGGGTGGGGATGAAGGTAAACAAGGTACAAGGTGTATTATGGGAATGTGAAAGTAGCGAACATCAGTTTTTCAATAAATTTCTAGCATCTAAAGCCAGTTTTAATTTATGAGAGAAGCCCTGTCAGTTTCTTCACGAACATGTATTTTTCAGTCTCTCTTTTGGTTCTTTACGTCTCGGATGAATTATTGCAATGATGTTATTTAATCATGTGTAAAATAAAATTCACTGATTCTTACGTGAGGTGCGACGGTTTGTCTTTGACCATCTCCCACTTCTATTGATTGGCGTTCTCTCCTCCTCAGGGGCCTTTTTGGGTCTTTGGGAGCCTGGGAAAGGGAAAAAATGAAAGGGCGTGGGACACGACACGCGCTTAATTTATGGCCATTTTCTTTATTATTCACCATTTTCACTGAGACCAGAATGGACCTCCTACCCTTTTCTCTCCCCTCCCCCCCCAAAAATAATAACATAACAATTTTTTCCAATTTCTCCTGGGCCGGGTTGTTCGAAGCTGTGTTAAGATAACCAATGGTTAGTGCGAAATTTGAACTCAGATATGAGGGCTTAAAAAGCAAATTCAGTTTAATTCTTTTTGTTTACAATTTGATGACTGAATACTCTAAAAAGAATAGATAAAATTATCCGAGAGAGTGCTTTTGATAAAAAGAAAAAGAAACCCAGGTTAAAATTTAAGCCCGGGTTAATGCTAACCGGCGTTCGAACATGCAACCGGGCCCTGGGAGGTAGTGTATTATTACAGTCGTCTCAATAGAAATCGGAGACACTGGTTATGCAAAATTTTTTGGGGTAAACAAGGCGCGTTGTATTCTCGGTGGAAATGGTGAATTCTCTTTTTATTGGAATAACCAGCGGGAGCCTCTGCGTAAGAGAGAGTGATTAGCCCCCTAATATTTGCAAATTTTGACCACCGTCTCTGGGACTCGGGGCTTGAGAGAGGCTATGGTTCTCTATCGGGCTTTCTAGAAAAAGGCTTAAAGGCTACTGAAAACGCTTTGAACTAGCGCTCTGTACCATTTTCAATCTTTTTTATTCCTTGAATATTAACTGTATACAACAGCTGCGGTGGTATTTTTTGAATGTAAAATAGTTTTTTTGCTTAATTATTGATAGCCTGTTCCAGACGTCCAGACTGCCTAGCGCCTAACAAGCACCGGGCTGGCAAAACCTTTTTTTTGCTTGCCCGATGATGGCGTATTCGATCGAGAAGGAGCCTGCATGAATCGAGTACGTTCTTCTTTGAGCATCTCTGATGCTTGTTGCTGGGATGCCGTTTTGAACCCAGGCCTAATAGCCGTACGCTTGGTACACCGGGCTCCGTTATATTATGACCATCAGTTTATCAATAACGGATGCTTGCATACGGACAACCAGCTTGCCGATAGAGGACAAGATTGACTAGCTAGTCGAGAACTTCGAGCTTCGGCGCCTTCAAATTAGACTTGACGTGATTCCGGCAGAGGTTCCTTTTCTCCTTCTCACCCAATACGACAAAAGGACACTCTGCTCGCAGGAGTGCGAGATCCCTGGGGGGGGGGGGGAGTCCTCCCTTATATAAGCCATATAGGTATGTCCTGCTCCATCGGGTAGGGTTTTTCCGCTGTTTTGGTCCGAAAACGGGTATATACTATGCCCATTTTGGTCTGGAATCGGGTATGGTTTTTGAGGGAACTACGGAGTGTATGAACGTATTTATTGTTTCCCCACCAAGAATTCCCAGGAGTATCCCCCCGGGTGCTAGATGCGCAACAAGAAATGAGTAGGAAAACGCTGCGAATGGGCTGCTGGGGTGAACGAAGAGAGGACCATGACAGAAGGCCATTCTCACTTTTACCTCTCTTCTTTCCGCTTTTTTCTCTCAACTTCCCATTTTTTCCACTCTCCACTATCTGAACTCCTGGAACAGGCTCAATTGTTTCGAAAAAATATTGCAATCCACGTTTTGCCTCCAGTAGATCTGAGAGATTATGAATCATTTTACAAGCCAAAGCCTGAAAGTTTATATCAGCCGTTCTTTGGTACAGTGGAACCTCGATATCGCGAGCCTCTACATAACGAAGTCTCGCTATAACGAACGATTTTCTCCACTATGATAGTAGCAAAACATATGGAAAAGAACCTCGATATGATAACGAAATCTCGTTATACAGTAGCCAATACCGGAGGATTTCTAAAGGAATTAAAGTTTGCCTTCAACACCCGACCAATCTACTGTCATGGAAGAGTTATAATGAATTTCCTCCGACTCCCTTGTTCCGCCAGATAAGAAAATGAAAATTTCATACTCACTCCTGCTTTGTCTTGAAATTTTAGTTTGCGTGTTGTTTTTTAAGGTTGCCGGAAATCAAACCACTCAGCGCTTACTTAAACTCCTTACCCTTAAGATTACTTGTATTCCAGAAATAAACCACCGAAGTTTCGAGAACTCTTGGTGTTAGCCAGACCGGAAAATCATTAACAGGAAACCTGTTTTAAAATATTTAAAAATATTCTGGGCTTGCACGAAGGCTTGTACGCGCGTTGAAGCATTAACACTTGAATAATTTTGCAATATACATACATGGAAGTACGGTTGTTTATCGCATTCAACTTCCTGGAAATAGGATTGACTTTCTTGCATTTTTTTTTATCACTGTTCATTTCGTTCAAAGATTCATTTCCTGCATAAAGTTATTATTAAAAGTTTCGATTGCTATACTATTAACAACTTTCCTGTTTCCCTTAGTATTTCCAAGAGGTACTGGTTGGGCATTTCAAATACGTGTAGTTTACTGTGTCAATGGCTATGACGTCATTCATAGCTTTTTGTACTTATCTGCCAGTATACTCTTAAAAGGCCAAAAAGTTCATGTGGTAAGTCTACCTGAATAAAAACCTGCAGTCTAGTAAGTTAAGTGATGTTAAGTCGAACGTTTACTAAGCGAAAGGTAAAAACAGACGATTAATTTGGTCAGTCTATTAAAAGTTTGAGTCATGAAAAACAAATAAAGGAAAAGACCTATACGTTGTAAGCTAGATGAAAACTGTAACCTGATGTTTTTGCACCCCAGAAATAGTTTTTCAACTCGAGAACCGCCACCAGTTTTAATAGAACGTAGTTTTAAAAGTTTATGAGACGTTTTTCTCTCCCCAGGGGAGGATATGAATGAGACGGGGATGCCCGTCGGAAATTTAAGAATGAAAACCCCAAAAGGTGACCAGTTTGAGAGTGGCTCAGGCTTTATTTCACCCCTAAAATACACCATATTTCAACAGAATATTGCGGCATCTGTTTTTTGTGTATAGTATTTCTTCATGCACAACCCTAAGCTATAATGCTGGCGTTCTGTCTTGAAAACCCTAAGTGAGACCAAAATACCGTACCGGCCCCTAATGTTATGCAAACGGGGGCATTTATTAAGCAATTTTAGATACAGTTTATTGCCACTTTCAGGCTATCTTCAAGCAATTTTCTAATTTTCACCAAAAGATTTAGCGTGTGTGGGGTGGGGGGGAGAGGGGAGGGGGGAGGGCACGGGCCCACCTACCCCTCAAATCCTAGGGCCCTGATCCAGAAAACATTGAAACAGAAAACTTAGGCCCTAAGTTGCAAAATAAACATATAAACTGGCTTATTGGGCCCCTCATATGAATAGACGACGGGTTAAGTTCGGACTAACCTCTTTTTGTTTTCTCACGTGTGGTCGTTTAGTTCAAGCAAAAATCAAACTTAAATTTACTCTTAGTTTGCGAGGTGGGGGGGGGGGGGGGGGGGGCGTTTACAACGTTTCTACAGGTATCTGACGAAACGCCTTAAGAACATGTTTGCATGAACCATACTAAAAGGTTGATTATACAATTAATGATCGAATTAAAAAGTCAAAAGTAAGTATGAAGAGAAGGCTATATGCCGCCTAGCAAAGAATTGCTGAAAGATAACTAAAGCAACGTACAGGGAAGGACCTTGAACGGGTACGGATCACTCTGCCGGTAGTTTTACTTTGTTTGACATTCGCTATGACAAATTGAAAAGAGACACAAAGAAAAACCTGGAAACGTGAGAGCCATGCAGACTGCCCCTTCTTGAAGCAGTGTGTTTATCCGGCGTGTGGGGCCTTTGTTCATGTTTGTTCTTTGCCAAAACTCCGCTGTGTAGCTCAAGCCTGTTTAAAGAGGGATTAACGGTTCTAGTTTCCATCAATCGTAAGTTTAATTGTTTATTTATTTTTTCTAAAGTATTCCCATAGCTAAAATTTATCGGCATTTTAAAAAGATACTTTAAACGTCGCTTGCTCGGGCGCTTGCGCGCCACGTTTTTTATAAATAGTGTTTTTAGCTCTTTGGCTACGGAACTAAATTTGCATAACTTAAACGGTGTAATTTACGTCAAAGCCCCAACAATATCGTTTTAAGAAAATGTTTTGATCCACCCTAATCTTTCATAGAAAGACTCTTCCGGGACGAGGTTATTTCAACTCGTTTCGGTTCGTTCTAATATCCGTTTCTACCCCGCAGGAGTGTCTGGTTTTGTTTGTGGCGGAAAGGGACGAAACAACATTTGCATTTGGCCATTTCCTTTCCAATATATTAACCTCGTGTAATTCAATAAAACCTTAACAGAGTTTTATATCGCTTTTTTTCCCTAATCATCCCTTCCAGACGGATAGTTCAGTAAAGCCACTTAAAATTGACAGCTAAAACCGAGCAGAGCCAATCAAAACACTCGCTGAAAGGCAATAGTCAATGAGGACAATTTGTATTTTTGTATAGAGTAGGGTAGGGGAACACTACGATCTATTTGTAATGGGATCTTTTAGAGTTGTAATGATTACAGTGTCAAGATTCTGTACAGTTTTTGATAAAATGAAAATCTGAGTTTTAAATTCAGAAATAGTCGCTTTGGGATTCATATATTGAAATTTTATTAACTACCCCTCCCCCTGGATAGTCAAAATTCATACCCGTGCCTACTTGTAGTCGCGCGAATATGCTGTTTTGGTCGATGGTCATTCACTCGAGATCGTCAAACGAGTTTCCCTTAATAATTTCCCCTTATATATGTGTTATTTTTTTAACCAGAGGGCTTGATTGTCAGCTTTAACTCATGGTTCATCGAAGCAGATAGCACTGGCTTCATAAAATGCCTCAAAAGAAACGTGGTGTCGGTTGTTTCGGTTCTCGCTCAAATCACCCCGAAATTCGCTATGGAATCGATCATTCTCGAGGAATGCAGATGCTTCACGACTTCTCGCAACCTATGCCTGAAGAAAGCGAACTTAATGCTAGGTTCGCTGAGATCGTGGTAAGTAAAGGATAAACGAACTTTCAGGTTTAGTTTGGGCGACTCAAGATCAACAGTTATCGAGTTACTAGCACTTTAAAGTTCAATACGTAACTTGCTCTTCTTTGACATTAGAACGGAGGCGGTGTCAGACCAAAATCATTTTGTTGTTTTTAATTCAAACACGTGCCCAGCTTTGAAGAAAAAGTCTTAATTTCTCTCCTGTATGGAAACAGACTCCTTGCTTTTGGGAAAAATAGCTTGAAGGAGATTTGAGTTATACTCAAAGGATTCGAAAGAAGTGTCCCCAATGGGCTTTTGTACTTCAGTGAGCTTAAGTTAATTACAATTCTGAAATTCCTATCTTTCATTTTGGTCTAATACCTCTCCAATTGATGGTCTTGCACAGTCTACAGATTGTAAGCGATTTACAAGATGAGTTTTTGCCATAGAGTCATTACTTTTTCTCGACGTCTGGTTTGGCAAACTTGCATCTGATTAAAATCTGGAAGTCAAATTTATTTAACTCTCAATGTCTTCAATTCTAGTTTATTGATCAATTTATGCCTAGACTTCAGTTCGTTTTATTTCATTTCCGACTGTTTTACGACTCAGACATGTCAATAAAGTTGCATTTCCAGTCATCATCAATGGTCGGACGATTAAATCTTAAGCATTGTTGTCGGAATGGGTTTATCGATCGCCAAAGTTGTCAATGATCCATCCTTTAGTGATAAAATAGATATT
Organism: Porites divaricata; assembly: GCA_038088405.1. NCBI lineage: Eukaryota > Metazoa > Cnidaria > Anthozoa > Scleractinia > Poritidae > Porites > Porites divaricata. Next base: position 17,804,069 of record JBBMOI010000007.1, read on the forward strand.
TTGTACATTCAATAACTTGAAATAAAGTATTTTATTTCCTTAGATCTTAAGGAAAATGTATTTTTCAGCCATTCTCTAGCTTAAGCAGGACAACTGAAATGGTCATAGTTGTGATGATGTCTCAGTTTTATGTTATAATTAACCAACAAGAATTTACGAGGTAGTACATTGCGTAAAATGCTGCGATAGTAAATGGACAAGCTTAAGTTTACAGCTTATTTCATCGGTAAATTTAAAAAGGAATACAAAAATCCTTTGCCTTTATACAATATTGGACGCTGTGACGCTTGAGTTTACAAATAATTCGTCGCAACAATAGTGTAGACGTCAAGAATTATTATCAATATTTGTGTGTTTGTTGTGTTCTTTCAGGAGGAACTTGACCTCACAGCCGTACATAAGAAGGCAATGTTTGAATTGCCACCTGAAAAAAAATGGCAGCTATATTTATCTAAGAAGAAGGTAAGCAACGCTGAAGGGGAAGAGAATACATTAAATCAAAGTTTTTTTGAAACCTGTTGATATTATTTACAGCATATTGTGCGAAGGCATGTTTATACTATATTAATTCCACCAATGTTAAAAATTAATGGCTGTCATGTGTGGCGGAGTTCCTGCGTAAAATTGCAAATTATGCTCTATTAATTACATATACCTATACTAAAATAAATCGTCCATTTGAAACTTAATTTTTTGATCCATAAGAAATTCTTCAAATATATCTGTTCATAAATCAGGTCTTAAGAGAATATGGATTGAAGTTGTATCCAGAACCTTAATTGTACTGGAAGCTGACTTATTTGCATTTTGAAAGTATAAAATGATAAATTATTTCTTATTGTCTGGCGTGCAGCTGTTTTTGTTTTAAGCCAACCTTGCATCACTTGTTGATTTGTGGAAATCCACTGTCTATTGCAAATGTGTTCATAAAAATTCTATTAATTCTTTAAATCTGTTACTAATACTTGTTTAAAAAACACTATTGTTATCTTTTACCAAAAAAATAACTGGAATCCTCTGAGAATTTATATTATATAAATTAACATGCTTTGTTTTTATTTTGTGGTTAGACAAAGCTATTGTCCTGGGCAGTCCTTTCATCACCACTCCCTTTTTAGAAACTCATGACTGTCACATTGTTGCAAAATATATGATATAAATAAATAAATAGATAAATAAAGAAACAAATACTAAATAGTCTAGATTAACTTGTGGAGTCATTAGAACTGTTGCTTATTATATTTTTATTTTCTATATAGTATCTACTTTCAATCAGCTGTTAAATTGAAAATCTATTTTTGAATTATAGATTGTAGTTCCTTGAATATAGTAGCCTTTTTTTTGTATTGGGCAATTCCAGAAAATATCCATACCCAACCACGGACGGCTTCCAAGTTTTAACCCCCCCTAGCCTTCGGAAATTCCAGAATGCGTTACCCCCCATGCCCTCAGAATTTCATAATCGTGAACCCCCCCTCCCCTTCAGAATTTCCGTTGTTTTTTGGAAGTATATTTTCGACTCAGCAACGCCTATATGAACAAATGAACATGAATTTATGCCTCCTCAAGACTGTGATCTAGCGGCGCCAGGCGACAAGCTTTCAGCGACAAGAAAAACCTACCGCTAGTGGCCAGGCTGTGCAAACTTCTTTTTAAGTTCGAATTTGGCTATAAAAATAACACCACCTGGGGTAATTTTACTCCTCTTTGTTTTCTTGTGCTGTTTTGACGTTTACAAAGCAAAATAGCTCCAATTCAGACTGTTAAAATCTTTCGGCGGTCAAACATGTACCGTCGAGTCTTGTTGCGTCGTTTTATACGTCATGTAGTGTGCACGAAAAGTGTTCTCAACCCATATGCCTCGTACATGAAATGTATCATTGCTTTCGGGGGAGTCGTGGGCGCTAGCTCGCCACATTTTTCTTGGCAACGTTAGAAGATTGCGAAGACCAGACCTCGTAAGGTACATTTTCAGTTTTTATTCATGTGACAAGAAATTCATCAAGGTAAATGTGAAACCCATGTTTTACTATTCTCTTCTATAAGTTATGAGCGTAAACACATGTCTGATCTATCATGCTTTTCTTCTGCTTCCGCGGTCATACGTTCATGGTTTATTTGTGAACTACAAAAGTCCACAACAATAGCGTTTTCAAGGAACTCATTCTACACTTTCTACTCCAGAAATCCCACCTGTGGAATTCACCCATGCCTTCGGATTTGCAATCGTAAATACCCCCCCCCCCCATGCCCTCAGAATTCCATAATCGTGAACCCCCCTCCCCTTCGGAAATCCTAAAAGCCGTCCGTGGTATGGTATGGATATTTTCTGGAATCGCCCATATATTTGACAACAGTTTGTGGATAATTTGTTTGTAATCTTTACCAAACCTCCTCTACTTAACCCAGGGACACTTTAAATGCTTTGACCCTTTAAGCCCCAATATGCACATACAAATTTTCCAAACTGATCTCCATACATTTCCTTTAAGAATGAGTTGAGAGAATATGATACAAGATCGAGGCATTTTCTCTTTGGTGATTATTTTATTAATTCTCATAACCTTATCTCTTGACTATGTATAGATGTTGTTAAGAGAAAGTTGATGCCGGTCACTATTTAACAATTAGTCGCCAAAGGCGATGTGAATATCGGCGACTGTTCGCCGATATTCGCGTCGCCTGAGGCGACTAATTGTTGAAGTATAATTACATTGATGATTATTCGAGAAAATAAAATTATTGATCAATTTCCGACTCTGAAACATCAACATATCTTGCTACCATTTTTAAACTGTTAGCCTTCAATGTTATAATCACTTTCGGTGATTACAGCGGGACGACGCAAAGCTCCTAGCCAATCATAGCGCTCTATTTTCGATAATCATCAATGCAGTTATACTAGTAGGACTTAAAGGGACCACAAACCACTAACATCAATGTTCTTGTTTGGTCTGCACTACATTAGGCATCAGAGATCTGAGAATTCTCAGTTTACTACACAGAATTCTCTGGCTAATTAACGATTATTCCTCAAGCCTGAATGGGCTCAGAGTCAATAGCCTATGAGGCCGAAGGCTGAATGGGCTATTGACTCAGAGGCCATGAGGGCAAGAGGAACAATATTGTTTTAGTAAAATCCAACTAGTTGGTGAAAAATATCATGACAAAACAACTTTAGCTAGTTAAGGCTAGACTTTAATCCTTTTTCTGCCATCAAAAAGCCGGCGCTTTTTGCTACTAGTGGGCTATAACATATAGCCTAATAGTAGCTCAACAAATCAGAATGCAGCATTGATAATAGACCACTAGTTGGATTTTACTAACATGCGATAGCCTATGACTGTTTTCTATTCAGACATGGAGCCTCCTTCACAACATTTTCCTGTAAAGTTAAACCTTTCTCCTGCTACTAGAATTCTTAGTGAAAACCCTGTGGAACCCAAAATTAATGTGGCCCTCTTAATGGGATGGCTGTATTAGTGGGGAGGGTCTTTTCATGGTTGCTTCATCTTTCATAGACAAGTGTCCTAATTGACAGATACATCACAATGTCCTAAGACTTGGTTGTCATTATAAATGACATTCCATTTGCCAGATGCTTTCAGTTAATAAAGGATGTTTTTTTTCTTTTTTTGTCGGTTTGTCACTTGAATGTTTTTCTCCGTAAGTAAATGTTATTTTGTTTGAGAGACTATGAGCGCTAACCATTTTTATGGAAAACCTGGAAATTCTGAGGAGAATTCAAATGGAATGGTTCATCCTTGTGGAAATTTTCTGGAAAAAAAGTCATACCTTTTGAGGTATTACCTTTTTCCTGTTTTTACCGAAACGACCAAACATGAAAATTTTCTGTACCATTTGTTTGGATATTTACCAGTACCAGGGTTCAACTCGAGAGAAAGCAAAAAATTTACCAGCATTTTGTAAATGGTACAACTCAATCCCGTTCCTTTTTTCGCTGCAATTAAAAAAATACCAGAACCATTTGACGGAAATTTTTCACCGAAATTTCTGTGCTCTATATTAGTGTTAAGAATCTTATAATGAAGTATTTCACCGTCTTTAGTTCCAGAAAACAATTTATGTTTACCACCCTAATGGAAGGGATTTTTTTCTATGGAAGTTTCTATTCAAGCTCCATTTATTTAACTTTAACATGCAAGTCTTTGAGATCTCCTGCACCCCCTAGAAATTTCCAATCCTTTATGTAGGGGGAGTATGGAGATGTTCTGAGACTACCCAGTGTGACCATTGACTGCATAAATGACCTCCAGTTACAGGGTTTTGACAAAAAATGTCTGAGCATTTTGTTGGGAGCAACTAATTGCCCAAATTTGGTGGGGAGGTAACACTGTTTGTGGAGGGATGACTTTGATGCACAACTTGCGCAGGACAAAGAAATTTTCCAAAGCATCCCTAGATGCATAAGAGCCATTCTTTAAATGGGCCAGGGTAACAGGCAAAAACTTTCACATTTGACTGGAAAATGCACTAGCAAATTGACGATCTAGACATCCCTGCTCAGGTTTTTTTCCACCCTTCCTTGTTTTATCAATGAATGCTATCTTTAGGACTGGCTTGTAATAGAAATAGAGCAAGGAGAGAAAAATCAATTGGGATGAAGGACAACAACAGATAAAAGTCAACTGTGCTTTTTAAATTTTTGCCTTGGAATTTTGCTTTGGGCCCCAAACTATTTATCAACTACAGTCACACCTGTTTTAAACAGAAAGGCAAGAGCGTCACAAGATTGCTCATTTAGGACAGGTGTCCAATAATAATTAAGACAGACATGTAAAAAAAGAGTATTTATAAGTATGTTTCTTTGACCTTGACTAAGGTTTGTTGGATCATTATACGTTTCTGGGGAACTGCCCACCTACCCCTCCCCTAAGCCAACATTAACACTAACTTCACACTTAAGGCAAAATGTTGGCTTAGGGGAGGGGTAGGTGGGCAGTTTCCCAGTTTATGGGAGGGTCGCATTGACAGGTGTTTGACTGATTTATTGTTTTGTTTTAAGCGCAGCAGTATTAGCTGAGTCAGTAGAGCTCTTTACTGCAAAGCAAGAGGTCATGGGCTCAATTCCCAGGGCCGGATCAATACTCAGGGTATCAAAATAACTGAGAATTGGAGGTACTCCCTTCGCACTGCAAGCGGCTAGACCTTCGCATGGCTCGGATGACTGCATAAAATGGCAGTCCCGTCTCCAGTTGGAGATGTAAAAATAGTGTCCCCAATGTACATTAGTACTTTCATGCTCAATACATTGACACTCAAACAATTTATGAATTCCCTTTTTTGTGAGCAGCACCATGATAGAAAATCACAGATCAAACTGAGCTCCCTCAAGGTCTATAGAGTGTTCACTTACTTGAGATTATTGGACTTGGATCATTGGATGGGCTTGTGCATGGTTTTCATTCCTTGTTTATTTTATTCATTTGATTCAGTTGCTCATCTTCATGTCTTCTTATTTCAGGAGCAACAAGAGTTAAGCTCAACAAGTTACCCGGAATACTATATTGATCAAATGAAAAGCCTCCATTCAGTAAGTGTTTATTTCAAGCCATTAAGTTCCAGTCTGTAATTGAAGTATTTTGAATGTGCAGATGGGTGACGCACAGGAATGCACATGAACTGTGTGTTGTCTACTCTCTTTTAAACAAGTTGTTAAAACTTTTTGTACAGCAATGAAAATGGTGCTATAGAAATTACTGTTATTGTTATTATTAATAGTATTATTTTTATATATTTTTTATTTAATAATAACAATAACCTTTTATTGATAACAAAACTAACTATTTAAACCTATTTACAGTTAATTTCTCGGAAGAAGAAAAAAATATTCAGTCAAAGCACTATTAATATTACAAGTCATTAATTTTCGTTTCATAAGCTCATGTTCATTTTGATTAAAAAAAAGAAAAATTCATTTCAATTATTAAAAAAAAACTCAGTTCAATTAAAAACAATTCATTTCAATCAAAAATGAAATAAAAATATTAAAAAGATCCTAAAATACTAATTATTAAGTTTAAGTGGCAGTCATCAATGAAATCTCCTTGTAGAATTTTGTGGATAAGGGTGTCCAGGAACCTCTAACTCATGTGTGTACTGACCTTAAAGTCTCAAAAGAAAGCAATGTTCTAATCCAAGTAATAGTAATGTAATAAGGTTCCTCATTCTTTTCTGAGAGCTTCTCGACTAGGTGTTTGAGAAAGCAGTTGCAGCCGGCTCCCATCCCACTGTTTGTTCCAAAAACTAAGGGAGTGAAAGATCCCATTTCAATGTCCAGTACCCTCTGTTTGTACTTCCACTTTTTCTCCTCCTCCTGCTCTTTTAAGATTGTGGATGTTGTTTTTCCCTGGTTACACTTGGAGTTAACATGCGTTACTCTGACATAAAAAAATGCTGTAACTCCACGAGACCAAAAGCCCCCTGCCTTGAAGTCTAGCCTTGCCTCCGGGCTTGTTACCGTGCTTCTGAGGTTGAATCAGTCATTATTGAGAGGTTTTAGTTGTGGTTCGACTTCATCATTGGTGCAAACCGTACCAATAAGTGCGGTAAGTAGGTTGCGAACATCATCGTGTCTCTGCACAATGAACCCTCCCTTTTTGCATGACATGGCATGGCAGATGGTATACTTCTCACCACAAACCCACTTGCTTAGTAAGTCAGACAGGGGCATATTGTACCTTAAACGCAGAGAGTTGCTGAATTCTTGTTTATTCAGCACCAAGCCTTGATCGACAAGAGGCACTGCAGTAAGCCATGAGCTCACACCCTTGTCTCTTGATTGGTTAACTGACCGCAGCAGATCTGAGGGTAGAGTGGAATCAAGACTTTCCATTCTCGATTTCACTGACGCAGTTTTCAAGGCTTGACGTTGTTTTTTTAACTCCTCCGTGGAATTCTCGCCCACCACCATGAACATGCTCTGTGTGGTAATAGAATCTACATGCAATGCTGTTATTGACGTAGAAGCAGCAAACTGCTGTGGAGCTAAAAACCGTAAATTGGGTTTGCGTAGCTTTCCTTGAACAGGTGTCAGATTGAAAAGCCGATGCAGATCACCAGGGAGGGTCTCTGTTTGACCAAATAGTGTTTGGAGAATTAAGTCGTTGATCGTCTTTTGGATAGGGTCAACGTAATCTTCAAATGACTCTATTATGCATACTATTTTTATTAATTATTATTATTATTATTACTATTACTATTTTTTATCAAACAGCATTTGTGAAAAGAATGTATGTGTTCTTGTGCTAGATCAACTTTCAGCCAGAGACTGAAAAAAAATTATTAGAGATTCTTAGTGTATTTTCTTTGAATTTCTTCTGAAATTGTAGTCTACAGTCTCAAGCCATGATGGTATTGATTGCTTACTAATAGTTGGCTTTTTTAGTGTTGCTGATAATTCGTTCTTGATGAAGATGGTGATTGTTAGAACACATAAAATTATATTTATTACTGTTATTTCTTTTTCATTGATATCTTTGTAACAGGTTTTTGTTGCCAAGAAAGAGGAGGAAATAGAGTCCAGAACAAAACTAGTTGATGGACTTAAGACTGCACTTAGAACACAGCCTTTGAGGTAGCAAAGTGACAAAAAAGTTAATTCTGCATTACAAAATTAATGTACCCCTCACAGCTCCACCCATTCCCATCCCTAAAACTTAAATATGTATAGATTTAGCCATGAGGCCAAAAGCGAAGTTCTTGTGGGATCTTTTATTAAACTTCTTTCAGAAAAAATTCAGCTTTTGCCATAAAAAGGAACAAACTGAATCCTTCCTGAAAAAGTTTGAAAGAGCCATCCATCAATTGAAAACCAATATCTGGTCTGTGGAGAATATTATGAAACAAACATTCCACAGTCATGGTCAGGGGATACCCTATTTTGACAGCTTTCAATTGACCATAACATGGATGTCCAATGTCAAGTTAAACAAGATTATTTATGCTTTAATGGACTCATAGCAAGTGCGACATTTCACATCCCCTAACATGAACAGGCAGACATATGGACAGATGAATGGATGGATTATATGTCAAACCAAACTATCTTGGATGCTATAGATAACTAAATTTTATTACCCATGGTGCTCTGCTACAATGATTAATTTTGAACTTTTAATTAGGAGATTAATATTGTTGCCAAATCTTGTGATTTCTGTTGATTATTGACTAAACTTGTTGTTATGTGTTTTGTTTTGCAGATTTGTGCATAGGTTTATAGAATTAGAAGGTTTAAATTGTTTATTAGATTTCCTAGAAAATATGGACTTTGAAACAAGGTGGGTGAAGCCTTCTTATCTAATTGCGTTGTATTTAGAGGAAAGAATACAGAATAAATAGATTTATAAAATGAAAGTAGAAGTGTAGATGTGTACCATGGCTTAATTTTTGAATTCATTTCTCGATTTGTATTCTTCTTTAGCCAAAGTAAAATTCACACTGCAGCAATAGGATGTTTTAAAGCTTTGATGAATAGTTCGGTAAGAGTCTGCTTTACTTGTACAATATGAACATAGGTTGAATTAAGTGAAATTAATATTAGGTTACCTCTTTCTATTCTAAGGTCGATTTTCATTAGATTCCCTTGTTTTCTATTGGATGTGTGTGTTGGGGGATGGGGGGGGGGGAGGAGGGGAGGGGGGGAGAGGTACTCTGGTATGAAACAGGGGTGGAAGGTTTAATTGTTTTAGGGAGCCAACACCCCTTTTACCTTTAATTTTTATGTCATGTAAATTTATTATTTCTTAAGTATAAGAGGTCAATAAAAGTTGTTTTTGTTGTTGTTAATGCGTAATTTACGCCAAACTGTTCAACCAAGAAGGGAAGAGAAGTCTAGAATATTACCCCCTATAAGTCATGTTTTCCTCTTAGCACATACTGAGTGATGAAAACCCAAGATTTTACTTTTCTCCACCCTCCACCCCCCTACCCCTAAAATAATTTTCCACCAAACTTTTTCACCTAAAGTAGTCAGCACAAACTTTCTAACCAAAGGAAGTCCTTTGAACACAAATTTGATGTTTAACACATGACATATTAATTTTTATGTAGTCAATAAAGTTTTGTTTATTGTTTATGAATTTATTTTTTGTAGCATGGAAGAGCTCATGTACTGGCTCATCCTTCCTGTATCAATATCATTGCTCAGAGTATGAGCACAGAAAATATCAAAACTAAAATACAAGGTAGGTCTGTTAAACCTTTTTTGTTCAGAACATGGTAGATTTTTCTTTTGTGATATACAGTTTTCTTTTATTGTGGTTTTCTAGACACTGTGGAGTTAAGGCTTGTTCCTGATTTTAACTTGTTACTTGGCAAGGTTAGGGAGTGTTGGGAGGGGGTTTGGTGTGTGTGTGACAGGAAAGTAGTTATGGCAACCACATTAGTGATAATTACCCCCGCTTGCTTCCTGCCATTACCTTACTCATCGGGATCATGAACAGAATTAGTACAAAACACCTTTGTCCAAAACAGCATAACTTTTGACATTAATAATCCAGTACAACTCTCTTATCATTTTAATTTCAGATTAAAGCGGTCAGGTCTTTTGTAAGTTTTTAAGCAAGTAGCTTCAGAGTAGGTTGTTCTGTGCACCCAGGCTCATTATTTTCCATCTTATGATTACAGTGTTAGAAATCTTAGGAGCAGTCTGCCTTGTACCTGGAGGTCACAAGAAGGCCCTAGATGCCATGACTCACTTTCAAAAGTTTAACGAGGAAAGAACAAGATTTCAGGTTTGTAGAGAACAATTTTTCTTGGAAAGAGGATGTAAAATGACAGAAATTTAAAAATTCCACCAATTGAAATTTGTGCTTTAGCCAGAGAGATGTCTGTAGAGATGTCAAATGAGAGACTTGTTTGGCTTGATGCCCTGTTAAAATGTCTTTAAAGAATTCAACATTCAATTGAATTGAGTTTAAGTTTGTTCCCTACCAAGTATGAAATGAAATGTTCATTTTATTCTTTACTTTTAAATAAGGTTCATTTGGAAGATTAGCTGGCTAAAGTGGCAAATGCCAAACAGCCATAAATTATTGCAATATCAAAAAATAAATTATTAATTTTTTGTTTTTAGACACTGATAAATGATTTAGATCGCACCACTGGACACCACAGAGATGAATTTAACTTGAAAATTGCCATCATGTCATTCATCAATGCAGCGCTCAAGTATGGAGCAGGAGCTGTAAGTTAACACACGATATCTACCTCTGAATAATATAACAATAATCCCTTGAACTGATCAACATCTCATTTCTCTTTAAATGAAACCACTTGATCACACAAAAAAGGTCATGAGAGTTACGAAAAAGATCACCATGCTTATAGATAAACTGGCTTGATTTTCATACAAATGACTCTAGCTGGCAAGATGTTGACAGGGAATAGAGCTAAGTATGTACCCTTCAATGTTACCTAGGGCTATAGTAGGCTGGGCTTTCATTTAAGGCGAAGGGTCAGGTAGATTGAAGGTTTTGTCTGGCTAATGTAGAAATGTAAACCCTTATTACTGATAACTTATTAGTAAGAACTGCACAAGAAAAACATAAAGTTTCAATTCCTTGCCTACATTGTACTTGTGCAAATGTACCTTTTCAATCCCCGCACCTTCTTAAAAAATTAACAGTTTCTTAAAGTTGTCGATTGAGCAATCACCAGATGTAATCCAAGAGATTGAAAGGTTACAATATTTTTTGGCAACCTTTTCAGTTGAAGACTGGCTTTTTTCCATCAAGTATTAAAGTTTAATTTTCTTTTTCTGTTTTTCAAAATAATGCAGGAACATCTTGAATTTCGCATCCATCTTCGGTTTGAGTTTCTAATGCTTGGAATTGAACCAGTGATTGAGAAGTTGCGTACTTTGGAAAATGCAACATTGAATAGGTATCAAAATTTATGATTCTTCAATTTTTGATGTCACTTGCATTTTAAAAGAAAGATTAACATTAAAAGCAATATTGTAATGGCTGGAAGCTGCTATTATGAAGTGTAAATTTTGAATAGGTCAGTTGGTGAATCTTTTAGATAGGGATAACTTCTAGATCTCTCCTTTTGAGAGTTATTCCATTTTGTTTTCTATCTCTTGATTAATGTATTATAAAGTACATTTATTTATCATTAATTTTATTATAGGAGATGGAAGTTTATTGGTAATATTTCTTCACAATCACTTACTTCAAACTTATATAGTACCACCGAATGATAGTTACAAACTGCTGCTTGCCATCATAATCAAGTGTAAATTTTGAGAACAGGATTGATAATAATGGCAACAAATGTTGTGCTTTTAGAGTTGCACTCGTCATTTATGCATTATTCTTGTTATCAGTGGATAATGGCCTTGTTCTTCTTGCAGGCATTTGAACTTTTTTGACATAGTGAGGCTGGATGATGAAAAGGAACTCTCTAAGAGATATGGCCAGGTAATTGAACAGATAACGGAGTAGCTGCCATGGTTTAATAACCTGGGGCCCGTTTCTCAAAAGTCCCGGTAACTTTTCGGGCCCGAAATCAAGTATTCGAAACGAAACATAAAGAATAAAAGCACCAGTCCTGGCTAGCAAACTACTCCATTTTGTTTCACTAACTGATAGTTTTATCATGTTAGTTGCAAAACTATTGAAACCTCCATCTTCCATGTAAACAACAACAGCTTAACGGGCCCATTAATTATCGGGGCTTTTGAGAAACAGGCCCCTGGCCCCAGTTGTTCGAAAGGTGGATAATGCTGTCCAGTGGATAAATCCAGGGTTGTCAGAAAGTTTTGAAGTAGATGGCTGAGTTGTCAAAGTAAGCGGCCAGTCCAGGGATATTTTATTCAAAAAACGCCATCTGTAAAGAAATGCTAAGCAGAGCACATGCAGCTGGCCGATACCCACCAAGTAAGCGGCGATTTTTCGCCGGCAGCCAGCTACTTTTGACGACCCTGTAAATCTCTATCCAGTGGATAGTCTGTTAATTTCCTTAACAGGTTCTGAGATACACATACAGCATTTGTAGTCTTATACTGGCTAGATATTTATCTGGTGGATAGCGCTATCCAATGTTTGAATAACCAGGGCCTGCAAGTTGAATTTTATTTTCCTTTGTTGTTATGTACATGTATGGTTATGTATGATGATAACTGAAGAACAAGAGGTCTAGGAAACTAAGAGATCAGGGCCATAGTATTTAAAAGAACCTTATCAGTTTTAAGTGATAGTTGGGTGTGGGGGTGGGGGGGGGGGGGGGTGACTCCTCCCTCACTAAGGCTGCTCAATGGTTTTGTGGCACCCCTTTCTAAATTTTCTGGATCTGTTATTGACATTTAATTTCATTATGTTGCAAACCTCCATTGATATGTATTTTTATTTGTGCAATGGCACTTGTAGTGATCTGGTCCCAGTTCTTCAAGTGTTGGCTTATGCTATCCACTGGATGAATCACTATCCAGTGGATAAGTATTAGGGAGACCAATTGTGCCATCCACCACTGGAGAGAGATTTATGCAGTGGATAGGGTTATTCGACCTGTTAATGACTGTAGCCTGCTTGCGCGAGCTTTATCTTTCAAATCATTTTATTGTTCGAACAGCTAGAAAATCATTAATATTGCCATTCTGCTGCACCAAATCTTTTAATACTCTGAGTTATTTTTATTTTGCCTTTACTTGTAGCCATATATTGATCTGCGGAGTGCGACTTGTATGTTTGAAGTTCTCAGAAGAAAACTGTGCACCACGTCAGCGTACCCACACTTTCTGTCCATTTTGCACCACATGCTTCTGGTACCAAGTGAGTTGCACAATTTTGCATTCTTAAAAAGATTTAAATGTTGTTATGAAAGTCAGTTTTACAAGGGACAAACTGTAGCAATCGTGTGCTAGCCCAACAGTCATTTCAACTAGGCAAACAAAATTTTTTGACGAGCAGGATTGATAGCAGTTGTTGTGTAATTTGAATTTCCACAAAGTCTTCACTTGTCCATTGGGCAAGTTAATAACAGAATTCACCAACCAAAGTCCAGTAGCCCTAGGGCTATTAGACACTACTTTCTTTGTTTGCTGCTTGACCATTGAAATAAGAAAAGGTTTGATTTAGCTCGTCACAATCAAAGAAAACATCTTTAAGGAGGAATGAACCTAACACTTCTTTGTTTTTACTGTCTTGCTCTAAAGAAAGCTGTAGACCATAGAAAGAAGTTATGCTTTAACTGAGTCCAGTACAGTTAAACTGAAGAAAAATTATTCATCCTTACATTGCTTTTCCTTAATTTTATATGTACCCATAATTCAAGTCAAACATTTCTAATAAAATGCTTTTTTCCAGGGTTTGTCTTTGGCAGTTCAAAACGCAGGTCACAGGTCACAGGTCAGGGGCGTTGCTAGGGGGGTCCTGGGGTGCCCGTGACCCCCCTTGGTAGGCCTTCTTTTGAGCAAACAACCTACAATATTCAGGTGGCGAAAACGCCATGACAATATCTTGGCTGTAAAAGCCATTGTTGAAAAGCCCACTTTTTTTAAATTTGTTTTTTTGTAAAGTATTTTCGTCAACGGCTCTTGTCTGTAGTTAATAAGGGCCTTCGTGCCGCGATAATACGACTGAGCCCGCTGATACACGAGGGAAAGCAGCGAGATAAATCATATATAGTCGGCGATCCCCGGATGAGGTCTGGCGAGTAGCCTCTGTGACCCCCCCCCCCCCCCCCCCCTCTTTGAAAAATCCTGGCTACGTCCCTGCAGGTTACAATTGCCGAGTACAGGTCACTGTGCTATGGTAAATAAGTAACACGAAAAGTGTCTCCTAGCCTTATCACAATCCGAAATAGAGTTTTAGCTTAAAAGGAAACTGCTTTTTACCTCAGCTATTTATTATCAACAGAGAAGTGGCCTGTCCTTGTGACCTGCGACGTGTGTTTTGTTCGTTTGTCTGGGGTTTTGATGGAAGCATCAGTCAACTAAAAAAACACGAATATTTTGAAGCGAAAAACGTGAATATTTTGAAGCTAGTCCAGACGTTTTCTGGTCGCTGTCTGGCTAAAAAGACCTAAAACTTACCAAAAAGCTGTTTCCAAGTCGGCGCTTTGCGACATGCAGGCAATCTCGTTCCCAGAGGCCGCGATCCTTTTGTACAGCGACGGGGATCACTAACTTCTGGAAGAATCCGTAAAAAACCATCTCTGATTGGCCGATAAAATCGTATTCATCACATGCAAATTTCTTTGCTAATCAAAAAACAGTGAGCACGTTGATTTGATTTTGACAGGCCACTTGTGTACACATAAATCTCATACGACCTGGAACCGTTAAGAAAAACGTTAACCTCGATCGATAATCACCGAAATCAGGCTACAGTGACATTTTTTTCAAAATTTCCTTTTTCTTATTTTTGAAAGTCATTCCAATGCTTTTTTTTTAAAGAGATGATATACATTTATGCCACTGAACCTTTCAAATTTGCATACACTGTGGTGTTTATTCCGTGCACGAAAGAATGTGTGTCGTCGTGACTAACAAATGTTCATTCGCGGTGTCTAAATAAATAGACACTTTTGTCCCCTTTACTTGTCTTTCTTCACTAAATACATCCATCAAAGGTCACAGAAGAAAAACTGCTTTGGAAAGAGGAAATTGCAGCAATGTACGAGCAAGGAAAATTTCCCTTGCATTTGAGACCTTCTCTTGGTCAAATGGGTAAACAATTTCACGCAGGCGCAGTTAAACCGGAACCATGATTTTGTGGTTCCGGTTTTGGATTCTTCCAGAGCGTTCGTTACCCCATCCGCTGGACAAAAGTAACGGATGCTCTGGGAACGAGATTGACATGCAGGCTTCTGTTCGAAGTTCAGGCATGCGCAGAAAGCAAAACTGTGAAATCTTATGTAATATAATCTGCTTCTCTTTCCGCTTTTCTAGTTCCTTTTTTTTCCTTTTGCTGGCCATTTAGTAGACTTTATTTCGATGGGAAAAGTTTTTGGCAAAACGTTTAGGACCGTGGGATTAGATAGAATGAGGTGCAGTTGATTTTCATCGCAATTTTTGGGTCAACGTTACATGTTTTTTTCCCCTTTTTCTCCGGCGTCATTGACTGAATCGTGCTCATGCTGGCGTGGTGTAAAAGATCTCTTCACTCTGGAAAAGAAAGCTGAAAAAGCTGTCATTGACCGTTAAAATCGATTACTTCACAGTAGGGACGTGGTTCCACTCGGGCGGTTAAGCAAAACGTTTTTGAGAGACACGGTACAACCGGAAGTGGACATTCTTGGGCATTGTTTTTGCCCGCATTCTCGGCCAAATTCGTCTTAAAGACAATTAGCATTACAAATTTGGTAGCCGCAAAAGATATTTTAAAGGCAGCAGGCCTAACTTCCAGTTGAAATGCGTCGCTCAAAAACGCCTTTGCTTAAAGTTCGCTAATTACTGCTCTCCCGTGTCAAGATTGGTGTCAAGATTTGAACCTGTGCATGGCTACCACGGCAGACGTTAATTGGTTTATTTTGTTGTTTTTCAGATGATCACGGAGTGGCTCGGAGACTGTGGCAGTTGATTGACAGAGTCGTTCAACAAATCACAGTCCAGGAAGATGACGGCAGTGACCCGGATGTTGCTCCACTAGATATCAATGTTAATTACATTCTTGATACGTAAGTAAAGGAGACCCTGTTTTATTCTTCTTGGCCGGATTGTTCAAAGCTGGGTTAAGATTATCCAGGGTTAGTGCGAAATTGGATTTCAGATATAAAAGCATAAAAAGCAAATTCAGTTTAATGCGTAGTCCTGAGAAAACAGCCGACATTTTGCGACACCAACACTGCTGGTTTCTCCGCGAAATGACGTCTGAAAAACAAGCTCAGAAATTCCATACTGATGATATCTGGGTAGATGTAGTGCCTCTGATTGGCTGAAGCAAATTTTCCACACGGGATGACCAATCAGAAGCAGTACTCAGATCTGGGTGGTGACGCGTCATCCTGAGTATGGAATTTCTGCGCTTGTTTTCCGGTTGACTCCAGTGGTGGCGTTTCAAAGTGTTGGCTGTTTGCTATGACTACAATTATGGATTAGATACTCTAAAAAGAATAGAGAAAATTATCCAAGGAAATGCTTTTTGGCAATAGAAAAAGAAGCCCGGGTTAGCACTAATTGGCCCTCGAACTGCTGGGCCCAAGTCTCTTAGTAGCGTTACCTCATACATACAAACGTTTTCAAAATCGCTTTGGAAATAATTTCTTTCTTCATAGATTACTCCATGAAGATGAAATTCGCCGGGAAGAAATTGGCGAGGATGGTAAGTTAATTTGTTGTGTGCTGTAAGGTTTTATTAGTTAGGGATTTAGTTTTAACCGCTTTATTTCCCCCTTGCAGTTGAAGGTCTAAAAATGAAACTTCAAAAGAGAGAAAGGGAGGTGGAAAGCAAGAAACAAGAATTAGTAAGTGGTGAAAATAATCAGATATATCGGCTCGCTATGCAGGGAACCCCAACATATAGTTCAAAGAGTAAACCTTTCTCGAATGATTTGGAAAATTTAAAAGCGTAGTATCGAGGTGAACGTAAAGAACGATGCAGATGTAATAAGCGTATATCACGCATGAGACGCTGTTTCACCACAAGATGAAACATTTAGAAGAGAGTTGAAAATACTCCGCGCATGCGTGATATTACTTCTGAAACAACATGATGTTAGAAGGAGAAATTAGAGCGGCAAAAGGAGCAGTTTTTTCATCTGATTTCCAAACACTCATTAAACATTAATTTTCTTTGTATTTTCTTTATGAATTATTAATGAGTTTGAGAAGTGCATCAACAGGTTTGTCTTTAGTTTTCCCCGTGTGGGAATATTAATAATTCCAGTAAATTAATGTTAATATAGGGCAGTGAGTTCTAGAATAAAATACTATTAGTCTAAAAGGTTTGGTTTCATTGTTTTCTATGAGCGAGGAGCTTGTTTTCATCAGTTACTGTCCATACATGCCCTGACGTTATCTTGTTCTGTTATTTTTATAACAGGAAGAGTTAAAGGAAGCATTTGATAAGATGTCAGTGAAACTTGAACGAGAAGCGCAAGAAAGGGAAGAGGCAATGAGACAAGTTCGTGAACAAGAAGCAAAACTGACCGAAGCTAACTCTAGGGTGGGTACATCGAGGGAAAAAAGAATTTGTCCTTTCCTTGATTCCTTATGAACCAAGATGCTGAAAAACATTTAAGACTAAAACTGAACGATAAGGAATCGTTATCGAAATTTTATTCAATTTAATAATTACTCATTCTTATTCCTTGCCTTCGTTTGAAAAAAAAAAAGATGAAAAAGAAATCTGCAAACAAAAATTGTAAAAGACAGTGGTGTTGTTCAAAGCAGTTACTTCATATGTGTTGTGCGTGTGCAGCGCTAAACTACAATAACATGCAGCCCTTATACATGATAGCAAACTGCAAAACCAAGCCTCTTTTGTAAGCAAAATTCTTCGTATTTGCTCTCTTCGTGCGCGGGTATTTTTTTTCAACTATACTGCCGTGGGATATGTGCAAAACTTCGCAACTTTATAATTTCAAAACGGGGATTGGTGGTGAAATTGCTCGTCTGATGTAAACATATATGGGTATAAAGGACTATTGAAGTGTTTCCAGTGATAATGGGAGACAACAAATAAGCGACTTTAGCTTTATATTTTGCACGATCATGGACCGGTGTTTCCAGCATAAACTGCTTTAACTCTCGGGCCTTAAACATTTGTCATGCCTTATAACATTGCTCGTCTTATTGCAGATCGAGCTGGAAGGTCAAGAAAGACTCAAACTACAAGAGATCCTGAAGGGAGTTGGTGGATCAATACCAGATGACGCTAAAATATCCAACCTTACCAGCGCTGTCGCTGCAGCAGCTAAAACCTCGCCTATGCAGGGTGTCTCCCCTCCACCACCACCTCCCCCTCCCCCTGGGGGACCTGCACCTCCCCCACCACCACCCCCTCCTGGAGGGGCTCCCCCACCACCTCCATTACCTGGCGGGGCACCAGGTGGTCCTCCTCCACCCCCTCCCCCTGGGGGGAAATCGGATGGTGGACTTTTTGGTTTCGCCAAGCAGCCGAACAGGAAGGCACCCAAGCCGTCTCAGCCACTGAAATCCTTCAATTGGGCTAAATTACCTGATGTAAGTATAGAAAAACAGCCTCACAAAACCAAACTGTATGTAGTCGAGGTATACACTTGCATATTTGAGAAAACATTTTTTTTGATATACAGATCTGAAAAGTCTTAAGTTAGATGAAAGTCCTACTTCTCGAGGGCTTGTAGCTATTCCTACTTAACGACGCAATGCCTCTGCATCAATGCGAGGTGACTATTCGCTATTCTTTTTTTTGTAGTCCAAAATAAAAGGCACAGTTTGGACAGACATCGATGACGCAAAGGTGAGAAGAATGTGAACTCAATAATCACATTTACGATGCTGAATGTTCTCAGGCCTCAGAGCTCTCATAATTTCTCATTTTATTGATCTGAATTGCAGTTCTTGTGAATATTTCAGGTTTATGCAGTCATGGATTTTGAAGACTTTGACAGAATGTTCTCTGCTTACCAAAGGAAAGAGGTATGACTACGCCCTCTACAGGACCCTTCCATATTGTAAAGGGGTTTTGTTCTTTGTGACACATAGGCCTGCATTAAAGTCCTTGAACTACTTGAACACAACATTCTGGAGATTCAGTCAGTAATACAAACGTGAGGGAGGAGCAACAGGGGTGGGGGGTTGGGGTTCAATCCAGCCAATAATTAGAGACCTTTAGATTCTAGGGCGAGGACGACTACTAGTACGAGATTTGACTTAAAGTTTTTTCGAGTATTCTCAAATTATAGACACCCCGGAAAGCTTCATTACATTTCTTTTTTCACCAAAAAATTAGCACTGTTCTCATTACTGAAGGAACTTAAGCCATCTCCCGGCCGCAAAATGATAAAACCTCTAGCACTTTATTACTTGTTTCCGTTACCACGACATTCTCGCTAAAACTCGTAGTTGAATGACGATGACTATTTTTTTAATAATTTATTTGTTAAACATTATTTAACATAACATCACAGTAAACTTCACAATAACAGGGCAGCAAATAAAAAGGAGGCGAAACAGTAACAAATAAATAAATAACTAAATAAACAAACAAGGAAAATAAAGCGAAGTACGAAGGTTCAACAGATTAACAACAACAAGCAGAACAAATAGAAAAATGTTTGCTAAATTACTATAAATCCAACACTAATCAGAAATGCACAGCGTGGTCCACTTATTTCTGTATTTGTTAAGATTTCCGTTTGCTATTGCAGAATGACGATGACTATTACGTTTTCCCGCCAAAATGACGCTGGTTCTCGCGCGAGCACTACTTAGTATTGAGAAAATCTCGCACTCGTAGTTGACAGTTCTCGTCTTCCAGGTGATCTTTGACGTCACTGCGGGGGCCTGGGGAAAGAAATTTTAATGCCGTATCCCATAAACCAAAGCTGACGGGAACAGATTGAATTGAATTGAATTGGTGCGCGCGTTGGTTTATGGGATACGGCATTAAAATTTCTTTCCCCAGGCCCCCGCAATGACGTCACAGATCACCTAGTTAGAATCTAATGGTGTCTAATCATAGCGCTAAATCTGCCCTACAAAGAAAGTGAGCTTATAATTGATACAGCAATCCTCTAGGAAAACCTCCAGTAGCCGAGATAGCGTGCTCAGACCAATCTGCAATGCACAACTTGATATCTTGTCTTTTCCTTCCTTCGCAACATTTATTCGGGTTCAGCTAACCGTTCATACACTTACATTTTAAGGTTTGGAGCATAGACTTAAGGGCCTGTTTATATGGAGAAAACCTGTCCCGAATAGAAGGGTCACTTTAAAACTTGGCGAACCGTTTACCGTAGAAACAGAACTTTGGTTCGGCCGGTTCGCCGCTCTTTTTGGCCACCCTCCTAGCTCGCCCAGCCGGGTCAACTGGGTCAAGGCGAGACAATCAGAGCATGCGCGAGCGAGTGAGTGTGAGTGAGTTTGTTTTTTGATCAATTTTTTCAAAGAATCTTTTTTTTTTATATGTAGAAAGACAACAAGGATGGTGCTGACAGTGTCTCAAGACCGAAGGAATTGTCACTGATCGATAGCAGACGTGCTCAGGTTTGAACTCCAATAAAATTTCCTATAATTCCCTTATTCAGGTATCTTAAATCATACCCCTTTTTGTGGACAACGTGGTTGTATTTCAAAATATTGGAAACGTTCTTTTGATTAATAATGAAAACTAGAATGAATTTGAGCTTTTTAGCTTTGAACAGAAGCGTTAGTAGAATAGAGCCATCTTGTAGACGAATGTTTAGAAGTCCTGGCATAAAGGATAATGGCAAAGATGGCGAAAATTCGCCAGAGGTTTTGTGAAAATTCAACTGGATGAGATGTTAAGGGGGCCCCGTGCATTTCTTGGCGAACCCTCTCTAAGACGGACACCCTTCATTAGGACCGTCACTAAGTGTCCCGCGTGACCGTGTCTAAGAGTTACGTCCGTCTTATGGAGTCAAAACAAGGTAGAGTCTGTCTTGTTCCGTTAAGAGAAAGTCTACTCTATCTCACCTTCTACAGAATAATCAGTTAGCACTGCGGGATTGGGATTAGTCGGGGACATTGTCCAATTCTTGCAAACAGAAAAATAGTTATGCTTTAATTCTTGTTATTTCAGAACTGTGGTATTCTGCTTTCCAAGTTGAAGATGACAGATGAGGAAATAACCAAAGCTATTCTTTCTGTTGATGAAAATGACGAACTTTCAAAAGACATGATCGAACAGGTATAATGATTATTTTTTGTACTGCTACGTAAACCTTGCTTCCTCGCAGCACTTGAAATATTCCTAATCTCGTTGTTCCCCCTTCCGGGTTCACCTTATCGTTCATACACGACCAGTTAAGGGTTTTGGGCTTAGACCTACCTCTCCCGGGTAGAATTGTCACTTCAAAATTTGTCGAACCGTTTACGTGAGAAACAAAACGTTGGCTCGACTAAAAGGGTGGCCCGCTTAGGCGTGACACCCTTTTTCGATGGTAGGGTCACCCACCCAGCTCGTCTAGCCGGTTCAACTCGGTCATGGCGAGACAATCAGAGCATGCGCAAGGGCTATTGTTATTAACTCTCAGGGCTTGGGCAAAGGGGTCAATTTCGGCTTAGAAGGTGACTCTCTTTCCCGGGACGAGGTTTTTGTCTTTACTAAAGAGCTAATCTCCAGTCCAACATGTTTCATGCCAGTCATATTTACTTAAGACAAAACCAACATTTAATGTGGTCACCGAAAGCAAGCTATTTTAAACTTCCGGTACACGCGCTGATTTTCTTTCAACGAATATGCGGCTACCCTACCCTAGGTGCCAAAGATTTTTCTTGCGCGGTTTCCGGTTTCGGTCAAGCCTTTGTAGTAATCCGCTCGGCTTTTACTCGTGGCCTCGCCGCTCGTGACTTCGGCCTGCGGACGTCACCAAAGCGTCCAGCCACACGAGAAAAAAAAAAAACCCTCTCGTACCCAGGGTAATGTGAGGCGGCATAGCAAAAAACATTCGGTTACTTTGATTATCCCTTGTTAACGACTGTTGTTTTTTTCCCTGTGTACAGCTTCTCAAGTATGTCCCAACATCAGATGAGAAGAATCTCCTTAATGCACACAACAAAGATATCGAGCAGTTCGCTCGTGCTGATAGGTTTTTATACGATATGTCCAGGTAAGGATGATAAATTTAACGATGCACACAATTCGTCTCTTAGTCACCACCGCGGTGTGCATATCAAAATAAAACAGAAGAGAAACAGCCGACATCTCGTGACGCCACCACTGGTTTCCCCGCGAAATGACGTCTGAGAAACGAGCGCTGAAATTCCATACTACCTACTACCTATCTGGGTAATGCTTCTGATTGGTTGAATCAAATTTCCCACGCGGCACGACCAATCAGAAGCACTACCCAGATCTGGGTAGTGACGCGTCATGAGTATGGAATTTCTGCGCTGGTTTCTCAGACGTCATTTGGCAGGGAAACCAGTGGTAGCGTTGCCAAATAGCGGCTGTTTTCTCAGGCTAAATAAAAAAATCTGAAACTTGTTCGCCGTTTTCATAGAAGCTGAATTTTTTCTTTTTCATTATTTTGTACATATTTGCTCCATTTTGCCCTGTCAGGTGCCATTCCTAATTAACTGAAAACCTCTGCACATGGGGACCTGGTGTGTTATTAAGCGCCCGAATTCTGGGGTGGGCGTGTTCACATCCCAGTGAGTACCGTACTCGGTCACCTTGCCCGAGCACCAATTGTGAACGCTGTCCAAGGTTTTGCGGTGTTTAGTGTTTACGAACATTTTTCTCGATTCTCTAAACGGCCTATTTGATATTCCTGCTATACAACAAGATACGTCTTGTGTAGCGTTTTATTATAACGATTTGGACGGTTGAGTGAATTGCCTTTTTTGGGGCCTACTCTTTATCATTTTTCTGAAGGGACCGGTTCTAACACATTTGTATTGTCTACTGTTTAGAATTGTCCATTACGAGCAGAGACTTAAGTCCCTGTTTTATAAGAAAAGATTTCCCGAAAGAATGGGTGAAGTAAAGCCACGAGTACAAGGTTTGTTCTCAAAGTTTATGTATGCACTTTTGTCATTCTGTTTGTACTGAGGAACGTTTTCGTGCCAGCTTATGCACATGCGCATTAGATACCATTTCTCAGCTGATAAGCATATCAAAAGATACGCGATTCAATGATCATTCGTACAGTTTTTAACCGATGTAGAATGAGTAAGAGAATACTTGGGAACAGGTTTTTAGCAAAGATCGAAGGTCGTATGAAACACAGACAAGATTAAAGCGGATTTGTAGATCTTTGTATTTGACACCTACCTTTTGTTTCGGGTAAAGGTGGGGTAAACGGTTTCCAAAATGGCAAAGCTAGCTTTCAGGGAAGCTTACCATTGACATGGAAAAAACGGAAATTCCGGTTGGAAAATCAAGTGGTTCGCGCCTTTCCGATTCAGAAAATATGAGCTGTGATTTGAGGCGATGCAATTTTTTTCACCCTTTTTAGTCTGTTCAGCTGAATTGGATATAGTTTGTAGCGGGTTGTTTTCCCACCACGTCAAATTTGTATTTTTATGTTTATGCACAAGATTTCCACTCGGGTGGTTTGTGTAAGTGGTACATTTTAACCACATCAGAGCGTGGTCGTTTTTAAAAATTCGACAACCAAAGTTGCGAAATAAGTTACTACATTATGATGTCTGATTTTTGATTACCGTAAATCCTCTATTAAGCTCCCCGGGGGGCTTATTTTTGTCAAGCACTTTTGAGGGGGGGCTTAATAGAGAGGGGGGCTTATTTAATTTAGCGAAACGCATCACCTATAGCAAAAGTACCGTGGTATGAGACAGAGTAGACTTGCGCGTTGTACAATTAAACTTGTGGTTCCCGGGCGATACACTGCTTTGTCTAACGACAAGAAAATGGTGGCAATTCTCCACAGAGAGCTAGAGCGCAAAATTGAGAAAGTTAAGGATATGAAGTTGGAGGTCATGCCGCCGAAGACCAAACACAATATGAACTTCCAGCCTGAATAAATCATAACTGATCAGTCCACGTTAATCGGTAATTTTTTTGTGAAGAATAAGGATTGGGGGAGGGAGAGGGGGGGCTTATTAACTTTCCTCCTCTGAAAAGGGGGGGCTTATTAGAGAGGGGGGGCTTATTTGAGAGGGGGGGCTTAATAGAGGATTTACGGTACTTCATGATTTTCATTGCCAGTTTTTGTTGGCTAAAGTGATATATTTGTGTTAGTTTTACAAAGTAAAAAGTTTTTTGTTCTTCTTCTTTATTATTTTTGCAGCTGTACTAGAGGCGTCTAGAGAAGTTCAAAGAAGTCAAAGGCTTAGAATTTTGCTAGAAGTTGTTCTTGCTTTCGGCAACTACATGAATCGAGGAGCAAGAGGAAATGCTTCCGGTAAGAATTTAGTTATTCAGTATAAGAAGAATAATATATAGATTAAAAGCGGAGCCTCCATTTATGTTCGTATACCAAGCTAAAAGTCAAACAAAAGAAAGTTCAATTTTTTTTTACTGGAACAACTCCATTGGCTGTCCTAGGTGAACAAGTTATATTTCGCTTAAACAAACGCAAGGTGTATTTCTTGGATTCTCCTTTCCCCTCCCTAGCAGAGTGTACTTAGTCCCTCCTCCTGAGTCCTCTCCAGAGTCTGTACGGGGTTATGTACGCTGACATCATAACCCAATTTTTTCGCGGCGAGCGGGCGTGGAGGTTCCGCTGTTATTGTTTTTTTTTTTTTTTTCTGAGTATGAGCTCTCTGGACTTTAACATGGTTGCCACATGTCAGCAAATGGTTAGGAAACAGGAGCCCATCTTGGGCTCTTGTTAGGAAGCAATAAAGTCCCTTCAGAGTCAGACAAAACTGAGGCTATTTTACTTTGATTCAGTAAAAAACGCAGTTTTAAAGAAAACTTAGGAGAAATTGGAATTATAACACCAGAGATTTAACACCAATGAAGGCTGGAAGAAAAATATTAGATCTCCATAATCTTAAAAATGGTTTCCGTTAATGAAAAAGGTAGATAAAAACTTTATGTCATCTTAAAAAAGGACGGAAAAGGAAAAGAACGGCTTTAAGGGAAAACTGACCTAACATTATGTATTGGTTTCGTTGGTCAGGTAAATTGCCTTTCTATAGTCTGAAATGTCATCCGTCTCTTCACCCCACTACCAACCCCTTAACGGGCGGCAAGGCCCGGACGCTGTTGAGGAGGGTGGTAGTGGGGAAGAGACGCATGACATTTCAGACTATCCTTTTAGGGGAAAGTGAGGAGATTTAAAAACTAGTGTCTGTGGCAACTATGTTTAAAGTTATGTGAAAAAAGCAGATACACTGGTGTACGAGTACGATTATCTTGTCGGTTTTTGTAGACAGCGTTTGTTTTCAACAAACAATTTCATTTTAATTTCCTCTTATTTATAGGTTTCAAGCTGGCTAGTTTAAACAGAATAATCGACACCAAATCCAGCTCAAATTCGAAAATAACTCTCCTCCATTACCTTATCATGGTCTTGGAAAGAAAGGTACAGTCTTTACGTATTTCTGACAAGTGAACTCCAGTTATGACTGTGTCCACACGACTCCGTTGTTTCGACTTGCAAACGTATATAAGCTACAATACTCGTCACAAATCGTTGAAACAGAAGGCATTTGTCTTGAATTTTCTCCGAATTTCTTACATTCACTCTTCACACCTTTGTTCTCAATCAAATGCACCCCTCTCCTTCCCCAATGTTGAGCCACGCGTATTTTGGAGCACTGAGATGACTGCAAATCCCAAATCAACATTGGGGAGGGGAAAATCGCGCAAGTGTTTCAAGATTTATGACGAGTATTGTAGCTTATGTGTTCACGGCTTACGCCCACACTGA
Source organism: Porites divaricata (assembly GCA_038088405.1). Taxonomy (NCBI): domain Eukaryota; kingdom Metazoa; phylum Cnidaria; class Anthozoa; order Scleractinia; family Poritidae; genus Porites; species Porites divaricata. Next base: position 17,829,545 of record JBBMOI010000007.1, read on the forward strand.
GTGAACGATTGTAAACTTAAGTATTTGTAAACAGTATCCAGTCCCGCTAAGTTCGTAAACCGCATAACACTTTAAACCCTAACATTCTTTGCACTGCTTTCCTTTCGTTTCTTATGGCAGTGGTGAGGAGAATTTACAATCAAGACCTTTTCGCCCGCTAGTTGATCATTGCTTACTTTCTTATGACCTTAATGTTTGATTGAGCAGTGTTACTGTAAGGACAAAATTCAGTGTTATTCACTCTTGGGGATTAATTAGTAACGTTGTTCTCGTGTCGACATAGAACGGATGATTACGTGTACGTTCACAAACTGAACTTAAACGAACCGATGTGGACATGGCTTGACATAGCCTAAAAGCGCACATCTACTGTCAAGCACGAGAAAAATGTGCAAATGGCATCAAGAGTTCAAGAGTGCGACAACAAAAACGCGCAACTTGCTTTGCAAAATTGCGGCAAAACGACACAAATGTCCAGCGCTGGCCACAAGATCCCTACTTTCCTTTTTCATACTTAGTTCTACACTTCTCAGAGGTGTGGAAGTGTGGAAAAGTCTGACAAACTAAGGATGTTGTCGCACTTCTTCCCTAGGCACGAAACCTCTGTCATTCTTTACTTAGTTCTACACTTCTCAGAGGTGTGGAAGTGTGGAAAAGTCTGACAAACTAAGGATATTGTCGCACTTCTTCCCTAGGCACGAAACCTCTGTCATTCTTTACTTAGTTCTACACTTCTCAGAGGTGTGGAAGTGTGGAAAAGTCTGACAAACTAAGGATATTGTCGCACTTCTTCCCTAGGCACGAAACCTCTGTCATTCTTTACTTAGTTCTACACTTCTCAGAGATGTGGAAGTGTGGAAAAGTCTGACAAACTAAGGATATTGTCGCACTTCTTCCCTAGGCACGAAATCTCTGTCATTCTTTACTTAGTTCTACACTTCTCAGAGGTGTGGAAGTGTGGAAAAGTCTGACAAACTAAGGATAATGTCACACTTTTCCCTAGTCACGAAACATCTGTCATTCTTTACTTAGTTCTACACTTCTCAGAGGTGTGGAAGTGTGGAAAAGTCTGACAAACTAAGGATATTGTCGCACTTCTTCCCTAGGCACGAAACCTCTGTCATTCTTTACTTAGTTCTACACTTCTCAGAGGTGTGGAAGTGTGGAAAAGTCTGACAAACTAAGGATAATGTCACACTTTTCCCTAGTCACGAAACATCTGTCATTCTTTACTTAGTTCTACACTTCTCAGAGGTGTGGAAGTGTGGAAAAGTCTGACAAACTAAGGATATTGTCGCACTTCTTCCCTAGGCACGAAACCTCTGTCATTTTACTTAGTTCTACACTTCTCAGCGGTGTGGAAGTGTGGAAAAGTCTGACAAACTAAGGATATTGTCGCACTTCTTCCCTAGGCACGAAACCTCTGTCATTCTTTACTTAGTTCTACACTTCTCAGAGGTGTGGAAGTGTGGAAAAGTCTGACAAACTAAGGATAATGTCACACTTTTCCCTAGTCACGAAACATCTGTCATTCTTTACTTAGTTCTACACTTCTCAGAGGTGTGGAAAAGTCTGACAAACAAAGGATAATGTTAGACGTTTCTCCTAGTCATGAAACCTATGTAATTCTTTACTTAGTTCTACACTTCTCAGACGTGTGGAAGTGTGAAATAGTGTGACAGAGTCAGGATATTGTCGCACTTTCCCGCAGTCGTATGTATGGAATGAGAATAAAGCGCAGTGCGAGTATTAGTTGGTTTTATTCCTGCAACTCGTGGTACATCTTTTTAAATGCTTTTTTTACATTTAGACAACAATTCTTTGACTAGAAGATATTAGCCTTGTTTCACTGCCATCTAGAATTCAGTCACGAACAGAAACTAGAGAATATCCAGAAGAAAATAGACGAACTCAACAAAATGAAGAATGTCTTACAAAATACTAAAGAGAATAAACAAAGTGAATCTTATCCCAGAGTGTTTCTGAGAATATAGATTATCTAAAAAGGGAAAGAGGAAAGAAAAAGCGGTCATTGTCAACCAAAAAACGCAATGAACGGAGGCGTAAAAGAGCGCGTGATTTAGATAAGAACATGACAGAAGCAAGAAAGAAACATATCAAAAACCTCTCAGATTACAAACTGACACGCGATCAGATAAATGTTCTGTCAAGGGGTCTTAAATTCATCCCCACACCAGTGACAAACACAGGTCACGTTAGGGCAGAACTATTAAAAGATTTCAACGCTTTCGCTAGACGAATGCGTCTACAATATATCTTTCATGGAAAAGATAAAGAGCAACACCCCTTTCATGTAAAGTCAGACTGGGAACCACCAGTTCAGCCATCAGTCGCACTAGAAACATACCTAGAAGAGGTTAAATTACAACTTGCTAATATAAATACAATCACGCCTAGAAACAATCTACCCAAGAGGGAACAACTTGCCATCAAACAACTGAAACAAAACCCAGACATCAATATTAAACGAGCAGTTAAAGGCTCCTCTATTGTTGTCCTCAACAAAGAAGACAAAATGAAAGAAGGTCAAATATAATTAGATGACAGAGAAAACTACAAACCCTTAGAAACACCAATCGTAGTAGAAACCTCTAAAAGGGTCAAGAAATTGATAGATAAGCTTTACAAAGAGAAACATATAGACGAGATGATAAGACGATGGCTATCCCTCACGCCAAATCCACCGCGAATACCACAATTCTACACTCTCACAAAGATTCACAAACCAACACCAGTTGGAAGACCGATCATATCGGGCTACGAAGGCCCGACAGAAAGGATCTAATCATTTGTTGATAGTCTCCTCCAACCAATTGCTAAATCGCAAAACTCGTGTCTCAAAGATTCGACAGACTTTATCAACTTCACAGGGAAAACCAGGGTCGTAGAAAATGCTATTTTACACAAACATCCCACAGGAGGAAGGAATTACAATTATATGCCAAGCATACGAAACATTCTATCAAAACAAACCTCCAATACCCAGCCAATACCTCGCAGATGTGCTCAGACTAATCCTAACGGAGAATTCTTTCCAATTTGTTGGAAAAAACTACCTCCAAGTACAAGGTACAGCTATGGGAACAAAAATGGCAGTTGCATTTGTTAACATTTTTATGTCTGCAATAGAGATAGAAATTATTAACAAAAGTCCGCACAAACCACTAGTGTGGAAGAGATTTATCGATGACATATTCTCATTGTGGAATGTAGACAAAGAAGAAATATACTCATTCATCGACCTAGCAAATAACCACCACCCGACCATAAAATGTACTGCTGAAGTTTCAGAAACAGAAACCGCCTTTCTGGATACATGTATTTACAAAGGAGAAAGATTTAAGAAGGAATCAATCCTAGATGTGCGTACACACTTCAAACCGACAGAAACTTTCCAATACACGTACTTCTCTTCATGTCACCCCCCAGGGGTAAAGAAAGGATTCATAAAAGGCGAGGCATTAAGATTACTCAGAACAAACTCTTCTGAGAAAACGTTCGAAGAGAACATAACTAATTTCAAGCGAAGACTCTGTATGAGGGGTATAGAGATAAAGTGATAGATAAACACCTATCAGAAGTCAAGCATCACGAAAGAATGTCGGCTTTGCAAAACAAAACAAAAACGCACAAGAAAATACTACCATTCGTGACAGAATATCGCCCCCCAGTACCGAATCTAAAAAAAATCATCATGAACAAATGGTATCTTATAGAAAACCAACCGTTGCTTAGAGGAATCTTTAAAGACCCTCCCATAATATCTTACAGAAGAGGAAAGTCACTACAAGATATACTCGTAAGAGCTAAACTATGAAGGTAAGATCAAAGCAACAGCAACTGAGCCAAAGATAGACGTGAATAGCCTGTCAACATTATGAACACATCAACGTAGAAGAGCTCAAAGGGGTAATGAGACGGAAAAGATGTGGTTTGCAATGTTATTAATTTTATTTAGTACTATAACGATCTCAGTTTCCTTTAATAGGTCGTCGGCCAGAACACCGAAATTTATTTGAATCCTATCGCTTACTAAGTTATTTAATCACGGTAATTAATTCTTTGGCGGCATATAAGTGCATTCTAGCATTAAGCGATGTACAAATGTTTTGATGTTGTCATCTGACCTCTTTGTTTTTCACCTACAGATTGACACAGAAGTTTGCGAGCAGACGTTCTCTTGGCTGTCAAAATATGCAAAAATGACAAGGAGAATGAACAGAGGACACTTTGTCTTTTTCATAATTTATGTTCAGCATTTACATAACCTTAGAGAAGAGGAAAAACTACGAAACAGTGGATATATGGCTAGCTCTAACAATGATCAAAGTTGAAGCATACTGATAAGGAAGAATGATTGGTTGGACATCGGATTTCTTAACTTTAAGTTTCTTTCAACAGCTGGCATTGAAACAATGGTTATATCTTCTATTCAAAATAAAAATAGTTCTTAAGGAAAAATGTAAAATACTATACAGAAGTAAAACCAAGTGCTCATAAAGAGCACTGAACTTCTCGTGACTCAGGGAAAGTGCGACGTTTTAACTCAACTTGTCAGACTATTCCACACGTCCACACCTCTGAGAAGTGTAGAACTAAGTAAAGAATGACAGAGGTTTCGTGCCTAGGGAAGAAGTGCGACAATATCCTTAGTTTGTCAGACTTCCACACTTCCACACCTCTGAGAAGTGTAGAACTAAGTAAAGAATGACAGAGGTTTCGTGCCTAGGGAAGAAGTGCGACAATATCCTTAGTTTGTCAGACTATTCCACACTTCCACACCTCTGAGAAGTGTAGAACTAAGTAAAGAATGACAGAGGTTTCGTGCCTAGGGAGGAAGTGCGACAATATCTTAGTTTGTCAGACTATTCCACACTTCCACACCTCTGAGAAGTGTAGAACTAAGTAAAGAATGACAGAGGTTTCGTGCCAAGGAAAGAATTGTGACAATATCCTTAGTTTGTCAGACTTCCACACTTCCACACCTCTGAGAAGTGTAGAACTAAGTAAAGAATGACAGAGGTTTCGTGCCTAGGGAAGAAGTGCGACAATATCCTTAGTTTGTCAGACTATTCCACACTTCCACACCTCTGAGAAGTGTAGAACTAAGTAAAGAATGACAGAGGTTTCGTGCCTAGGGAAGAAGTGCGACAATATCTTAGTTTGTCAGACTATTCCACACTTCCACACCTCTGAGAAGTGTAGAACTAAGTAAAGAATGACAGAGGTTTCGTGCCAAGGAAAGAAGTGCGACAATATCCTTAGTTTGTCAGACTTCCACACTTCCACACCTCTGAGAAGTGTAGAACTAAGTAAAGAATGACCGAGGTTTCGTGCCAAGGGAAGAAGTGCGACAATATCCTTAGTTTGTCAGACTATTCCACACTTCCACACCTCTGAGAAGTGTAGAACTAAGTAAAGAATGACCGAGGTTTCGTGCCAAGGGAAGAAGTGCGACAATATCCTTAGTTTGTCAGACTTCCACACTTCCACACCTCTGAGAAGTGTAGAACTAAGTAAAGAATGACAGAGGTTTCGTGCCTAGGGAAGAGGTGCGACAATATCCTTAGTTTGTCAGACTATTCCACACTTCCACACCTCTGAGAAGTGTAGAACTAAGTAAAGAATGACAGAGGTTTCGTGCCTAGGGAAGAAGTGCGACAATATCTTAGTTTGTCAGACTATTCCACACTTCCACACCTCTGAGAAGTGTAGAACTAAGTAAAGAATGACAGAGGTTTCGTGCCAAGGGAAGAAGTGCGACAATATCCTTAGTTTGTCAGACTATTCCACACTTCCACACCTCTGAGAAGTGTAGAACTAAGTAAAGAATGACAGAGATTTCGTGCCTAGGGAAGAAGTGCGACAATATCCTCAGTTTGTCAGACTTTTCCACCCTTCCACACCTCAGTGAAAGTGTAGAACTAAGTAAAGAATGACAGAGGTTTCGTGCCTAGGGAAGAGGTGCGACAATATCCTTAGTTTGTCAGACTATTCCACACTTCCACACCTCTGAGAAGTGTAGAACTAAGTAAGAAGTGAAGAAACTATGGATTTCATGGCCAGGGCTGGACATGGCTCCAAAACGAGGTGAAGAGTTTTACTACTCACGTTCAAACGTGTCTAGCAACTAATCAGGTTGTTGCAAGTTGCGTGAATACTGACATCTGATTGGATAAAATTACGCGGTAGTCACCCCATACACGGGAGTTATGTCACTTCCTGCAAAACAAGATTGTCTTGGGCCTGTAAAACACGCAACAGGTACAGATTTTTTTGCAAAAAAGTAAAAAACTACTCTCTACTCTCTGCAACAACCTGGGCCGGGTTGTTCGAAGCTGGGTTAAGATAACCCAGGGTTAGTGCGAAATTTGAACTCAAATAGGAGAGCTTAAAAAGAAAATTCAGTTTAATTCTTTCTGCCTTCAATTTGATGATTGGATACTCTTAAAAGAATAAAGAAAATTATCCGAGAAAGTGCTTTTGATAACAAGAAAAAGAAACCTGGGTTAAAATTTAACCTCAGGTTAGCGCTAACCGGCGTTCGAACAACGGGGCCCTGTTTGTTGCAAGAAGAGGTTGATTTGTGGGTGGCAAAACATGCAAGACCGCTATTCAACTAATTTTGCAGCAATGTCGCAAATCAAGTTGAACGTTTTTGTTGTACGTTTTACCGTACATTTACAATGGGTGCAATGGGCGGCAGTTGGTGCTTTTATCCGGGGGGGGGGGGGGGGGGGCTTATAATCGGATGTATTTTCATTTACAGGTAGATGGGTCTTCAACGGGGGGCTTATAGGAGGGGGTGGGGGGGAGCTTATAAGCGGCGGTTTACGGTATTGCAGGAGTGATTTCCTTCCTCGCCTCTTTTTTTCAGTATCCCGAGGTCCTAAAACTCGAAGAAGAGCTCGCGCACGTCAGATCGGCTGCCAAAGTCAAGTGAGTGCTACACCACTTCCTACGATTATGTTTAGTGAAGTCCTCTGACACCAAAAGTGAGGTTGAGTGGGGACGGAAGCATATAACCCCTATATGCTTCTGGTCGGGAGGTTACCTCGAATAACCTATGTCGAAGGACACTATATTGCAGGGTACATTCTCTCCTTGACATGTTTTATGAATAACGTCTGATTTTAAGTGCAATCTTGCCATCTAAATGTATTTTAGTTTTAGGTCTAATATCATGCTTGTAATGCGTGTGTGGGTCGAAATAAATGATTAGTATAATTACATAGATGACTATCGAAAATAGAGCGCTGTGATTGGCTAGGAGCTTCGCACTATCCCGCTATAATCACCGCGCGGTGATTATAGCATTGAGGGCTAGTAGTTTTCAAAATGGCAGCCAGATTTTTTGATGTTTCGGGGTCGGAAATTGATCAATAATTTTATTCTCGAATAATCATCAATGTAATTATACTAAAACAATTAGTCGCCTCAGGCAACTAATTGTTAAATAAGTGTGACGTAACGTTACCATGGTAGCAAAATTTTTAGATGACAACAAAAAGGAGCTTAGGCAACAACGACGACGACGGCAACGAGAACGGCAAAAAAAAGCAATAAGTTCATATTAATAAAACAACAACTTTGCACGTGCGTCACGTTTTTTGCACATTTCTAAGCCATCGTTGCATGACTGCGACACGAAACTTCCTAATTTCACTCGCCCGCTTTACGGAGTAGGTGAACGCAACACAATCAGTTTCTTTTTCTTTTTCTAAACTCAGATACGGTTCTTTTGGATTCAATCCAGAAAATTTCGCCAACATTTGACAAATTAAAAGAAATTGAATAAGATTGATGAAGTTTGAAACAGTGCGAATTTACTTCTTAAGTGAATTTTCGGTTTGTTGTAATCCAAAAATTTTACCTACCAAGGCAACGTGACGTAACGACTTCTCTTTTCTATTAACCCTTTTAGTGCCAAGAGTGATCAACATCAATTTTCTCCTCACAATATCTAAACATAATTCAAAGAAAAGTTTATGAGAATAAATATAATGATCACCTAAGGGAAAATACTTTGATCTTTGAACAAATTCTTTCAACTTATTCTCTAAGGAAATTTATGGAGATCAGTTTGGAGAATTTGTATGTAGATATCAGGGCTTAAAGGGTTAACCTTTCCCCTGTATAGTTTTTGCCTTCTCCCCCCTCTGACACTTCTCTTTTTTTCTGTGGTTTAAGTTTAAACGATTTGGAGGCCGAAACGAGCGCTGTCAAGAAAGAAATAAAAGAAGTTGAAAAGGTAAGCAGGCACATAAAACGATGAGAAATAACTTGTAAAATTTAATCGTTTCAGTGTGAACTAAATTAGTAATTTCTGTGCTTTCAAGGAGCTGGAATTTCAGCATAAGAAAAAGGAACGCGTTCATGGAGACAAGTTTGTAGAATCTGTTGGGTCGTTTGTGAAAGTCGCACAGTTCTCGTTGTCAGAACTGGACGATTCTTGGAAGGATATGAAGCAAAAGGTAACAGTATTTTATTGGTTTGGTCGTCTTCATTTTAAGTTAGTCTCTGAATAAACAATTCATTTGACAATTAGTGAGTCATTCAGTCAGTTAGTTGAGTTCGCGGTCGAGTCAGTCTGCAAGTCAGTCTGGTCGGTCAGTCGGCCAGTCAGTGAGTCAGTCAGTCGTCCAGCCAGTCAGTCAGTCAGTCGGTCAATCAGTGAGTCAGTGAGTCAGTCATACAGCCAGTGAGCTTCTTAACCAGGATGAGACGTGGTTTTTTTGACGATGCTATGCCTTAACATGACCCCATAACCGAATAGTTTGTTCCAGCGAGTTAGATGGTCGCGACAAGCGAAGCTGACGGACAAGGCAAGGACGTCTTCCTGCATGTATCGCTCCCCTTGCCTTTCCTTTTCACTTGTGGAGACCGCAAGATACATAACAAGTTACTGATAAGGTTGGCATGTTGATTTAATGGTGGGTGGTAAATTTTGTGTTTTCTGAATCTGTTGGAAAAGAATCAGACTGACTTTTATCTTTAGGCCTTGTCCACACTTATGCATTTTCGTTGTCATCGAAAACGCATCGATCGATTCGCGTCCACACTACCGTTTTGATGCGTTTTCGACTGTCCACGCTTAAACGTTCGAAAACGATAGAATTGAACGTTGACGTAAGTCGGTGCGTTTCCCATGAAAACGCTCAGCCTAGTAGTGTGGACGGAAGGCCTAAACGCATCGAAAGGTATGCGTTTTCAAACGAAAACGCGCTTGTGTGGACGGGGCTTTAATCTCGTTTTCTCTGTCGGTTATCTAGTACGCCAAAGCAGTATCCATGTTTGGAGAGGATCCCAAGCAGTTTCAGTCAGACGAATTTTTTGGCCTGTTTGCTGCATTCCTGGTTTCTTTCGCGGTAAGAAAACTTTATATGACAACGAGGTCATCAACTCTCAATCCTTTCCTCCTTTAAGAAAATGCTAAAGATTAAATTATTAAGTAAATATGAAAACTGATCTTAAATCTTTCCATCTTAGACTTTACGCCATCTTTTCCTCAATGGATGTAAACAGCTCTAGCCCGTAGTTCGAGGAGGCCTAGCCTCTCATAAACTCCTATAGTTTCTGTTAAGTCTCCTCGCCACTTCTTTTTTCTACTTATCCTATATTATTTGTAATCCATTTGCTATTATGGTGTGGCAAAAAGATGAAAAAAGAGTCCATCAGATTTCGTCTTAGCAATTGCGGAACAAGTATGCAAAATGTGCCTTGTTTTCGTTCACAGGAGGCGAAACATCAAAACGAAGAGATGAAGAAAAAGAAAGAGCAAGAGGAAAGAAAAGCCCAAGCGCTGGCCGAGGTAAAATTGTGGTTTATCTAGGAACCTTTTTTGGCCAAGCGCGATGCGAACGACGTAACTGAGCGCGGGGCGCACGTCTGCGCGCTCTCTCAGCATTTCTCGACTCGCGAGTTCTCGTTTTTATAATACCGTAAATCCTCTATTAAGCCCCCCCACTCTCAAATAAGCCCCCCCTCTCTAATAAGCCCCCCTTTTCAGAGGAGGAAAGTTAATAAGCCCCCCTCTCTATTAAGACCCCCCCCCTCCCCCAATCCTTATTCTTCACAAAAAAATTAACGATTAACGTGGACTGATCAGTTATGATTTATTCTGGCTTATTCAGTTCATATTGTTTTTGGTCTTCGGTGGCATGACCTCCAACTTCATATGCTTAACTTTCTCATAAAAATTATCGAAGAACATGAGGCCGAAAGCGCATTTTTGAAGAATAAGAATTTTGTTTTCGTTACTTTTAGGCTCCCACAAATGAATTAAATACTTTTGACAGTGACTTTAATTGTACAACGCGTAAGTCTACTCTGTCTCATACCACGGTGTTTTTGCTACAGGTGATGCGTTTCGCTAAATTAAATAAGGCCCCCCTCTCTTTTAAGCCCCCCCCCCCCCCCCCCTCAAAACTGCTTGAAAAAATAAGCCCCCCGGGGGGCTTAATACAGGATTTACGGTAGTTTCAAAGTTAATTTTATAAATATTCACAAAAATGAAGTAACACTTTTACATAAAGCCGCAAGAAACGAAAAATAACCGCACTTGTCGAAATGCGCGATGCCCGCTGATTTCTTTGGCAGAAAATAAGCCTGAGGGTAGATTTCCACTATCGCGTAATTTTTAGTTACGTACGCACGTAAATTTTACGCGCGTAGAAAAAATACAAACCATGTTTGAAAGTTGGAGATGGGACGTACATTCAAGGTTAGAGACTATTTTGCTGAATACTCGCAAGGCTTAAAACGTTCTAAGTCAAATCCATTTTGATTACTTTGCAGCAAAAAGAGCGAGACCGACAGAGGTCAGCTGCCAAGAAGCTTATTCACAACAATTCAGTACCAGAAAAGAAGAATAACAGAAAAGTTAGCGGTACTGGGGAGAATAGAGGCGAGTTTGACGACTTGATCTCCGCTCTTAGGACAGGTGATGTCTTTGGCGACGAGCTCAGTAAAATGAAAGGACGGAGACGGACGGCGCCGCCGAAGCAGGCTCGGAGAGTCGAAAATGTTTCCGAACGCGAACGAGCTTCCCCGAAAATTGCAACAAAGTTTTAACACTAAGCCTTAGATAACAACGTTCTTTCCGAAGGAAGAAGTTCTACCATTTGACTTGTTTGTGCTGCGAAAAGGAAATGCCGGGAGGAGTGACAATTGTCCTGAAATTTAATATAGGGGGCAATCACAAGGAATCCTCTATAAACATTAGTAGGAATCGTATACCGTTAACTGCCGCTTATAAGCTCCCCAATTATAGGCCAATTCACCTGCAAACAAACAAATACAGCTGATTATAAGACCACCCTCTTATTCTGTTCCAAATGTATTCTTGGTTTGCAACCACGTGACAAGGCGGCCATGTTGGATAACAATAAAGCGTTTTCAATCACGTGGCCAGCAATTATGCAAATTTATGAGAACAAAAGAAGTTGTTTACATAAGAAAAGAGCCCATTTCCCACAGGATTTGTTTGGAACACCGATATGGCCGCCGTGACGTCATGTGAAAACGCTGTATACAATGGAATTTTTTCTTGAAGAATGTACATGAAATTGGAGCTAAGTTCTCTGTTGGTCACCGTGACGTCACGTGCAAACCACCAATTGTGACGCTTTGAAGCTGAATTAAAAAGCAGTAAGTACAAAACGTATTTTGATCAGCACTGCTATCTCTTGTTTCGGAGCGCCTTTTCTATTCCGGTGGGAGCCCCCCTGGGACAGAAGCCCTTCTAAAAGCCCAGGGGTCATAAGCGCCAGTTGACTGTGTTCACTCTTACAATCGTTATTGTTGTGGCGTGGAGTAGAATTAACATAATATTTTCCTCATAGGAGACTTGGTTTCGAATCTTTTGAAGGTTGGTTGATTTGTGAATCGCGTGTCGATCAACAAAATTTTAAAATATATGTAACATTTATAGTTGCCAGACTTACTTGCATAAAATAGACCTCTGTAGCTTGTATGGTTTGACAGTTTTCCCAACGTAGGCAACTTGATAATACTTTGGCAAATTTTGTCTTATTCACGTGCGTGTACGCATAATTTATGAAGACAAAAGAACATTCCCTTGAGGAAAACACGTGACCTAGGCTGGGAAACAAAACAAGCTAAAGAGGTCTATTGCCTGTGTCAAGTGACGGCTCAAAGTGTAAAAAATATCGCAGTAAATAACAGAGTAAAAACGGTGACATTTTTCTTTTGCAGCCATTTTAAAGCAAAGCTATGTATGCACTTAGAAAGAGGTTCCGTATAACAGATAATATTATCAAAAGATATTCAGCTTTTGGTGATATCTCCAGCTGTGTCATCAGTTACTCTTTAGGAAGCTTAAGCAAAGACGTTTTTGAGCAACGCACGTCAACCGGAAGTGGACCTTTTTCATTCATGGGCAGTGGTTTAACTAGTCTGCTACACAGCCGTTTTAGTGTCGTCACGCAACGCTCCTCCCTAGTGGGGAGGAACGTTGCGTGACGACACTAAAAACGGCTGTGTAGCAGACTATGGTTTAGCCTAAAATTTCGGCCAAATCGTCTCTATGAGAATAAAGACACTTAACAATACATATTTGGTAGCATCCAGTCATATTATAAAGGAAAAGGTCTCACTTGTTCTCACTTCCGGTTCACGTGCGTCGCTCTAAAACGCCTTTGCTCAATTAAGCTCCCTTTTTTTGAACCATTTGTCACTTTAGAAACGAGAAAGAAACTGGGTCGAGTTAACTGTTACTGGAGACAGGTAAACAAATTGCCCAATGGCTGACCGGCGCGTCCCCAAAACAATAGGACAATCGCATGAAGATGTCACTTTACTTCAACTCCCAGAATCCTTTGTTTGTTGTTTTCTTGTGCAAAATTAATTAGGCCTATTGTTTTTAAACCTTAATGGGATTGACAAATTAAAATAAGAAAGCATGAACGACTTGAATTCTGGTAGTTGTAGACAAAAGTCGTCATTGTGAAAATGGACTATTTCCACTCCAGTTCCTACCTCGCGTCTAAAGTGGCAAAAACACAAAAATGTTGACTATGATACAACTGAGCATGCCAGCCAGGGGCCACGTGGAAATTCCCCTTTTGTGTCTGGAAGACAACATTGGCCGTTTTTATACTAAGGACGCATTGTCCGTCTGGGTTATGCGTCTCTAGTGTAAAGACGGGCACAAGACGCATTATGCTTTCAAAGGAAAGTTCGTTCAGACGCATAATGCGTCTCGTGCCCGTCTTTATACTTGAGACGCATAACCAGACGAACTACAAATGTTTGCCCAAGTTCGTCCAGTCGGATAATGCGTCCTTAGTATAAAAACGGCCATAGACGCATTATCCGTCTGGACGGATAGTGCGTCCTCTAGTATAAAAACGGCCATTGTAAGTCTTAAAATATAGATTTCCCCACCTACATTAATTGCCCTGGTTTGTCTCTTGTTACAGAATGGCTTCCTAAACAAGTGAAAGCATTTAACAGTTCTATTCTATTTTTTCTTGTTTTAATCAATAATTTTTGTTAGTTTGTCCAATCAATGGCGAGATTGCTTGGTTTATTTACCCTCATTTGTATTGGTCACCATTTAGAATATTAGGTTATTAAAAATGGCAACATGCTAAGCTTAAAATTCATAATTTTTTTCAAATATATTGTAGTTTTAATGGAGCCGCCATAACAGCGGACAACATCCACCTGATTAAGCGTGCGCAAAATGACTTTGCACGGTCGAGCAAGCTGTCAAGCCAGTTGACAACTTAATCAACCAGTTTGTAGCCTAGTAATGCAAGCGTGTGACTTCACCGTCTGTCATGACTGTGAAAAATATACCTGTACTGATCGATGTCATGTCATGTCATCATACATGCAGCATTTAATATGTTAAAAACTAGATCGTAAGAAACAAAGTTATAAATGTAAATCATATTCTAAGTTAATTCTCAGGTTGATAGTTTTGATGGTTATTTGCTTTGAGAAGTAAATTTTGACAGCTTACGTCAGCATGTCATTTGCCACTTTAGAAACAAGAGGGGGAACTGAAGTTGAAATGCGTCGTGCAATGGTTTCTGGGATCGTTAGTGGGGACGCGCTGGTCAGCTATTGGCCAATTTGCTTCCCCTGTCCTTAATAAACGTTCCAGAAGTCTTTGCGAAGGTTAACTCAGCCCAGATTCCCTCTCGATTCAAAAGTAGTGAATTAGTACTCGGAGTTGAATTTTTTACTGATTTTGTGAAAGTAACAAACTTGTGCAATTGTGTTTAGTACATTGAACTTTTGTACTAGAATGTTACTGGAGTTGCCTCTATAATGTAGATATTTTTTATTTGCGTATTCTTTTTCGCCTCTCTACAATCGAGGCGTTTTAGGAATTGTATGTATGCAAGCTTTCTTTGTAAATTTATTAGGATATGAAATGTTTACTCATTTGTAAATTAAAAGAATAAAACAATTAAATCGAAGCCCCAAAAAAGTGTGGCTCCAAATGATGAAGAATGGTTAAAGTTTTTTCCTATCTTTTCTGACTTATCGTTCAGGCCCCAGTTGTTCAAAGGTTGGATAGCGCTATCCACTGGATAAATCACTATCCAACGGATACGTGTTAGGGAAACCAATTGCGCTATCCAGTGGATAGTCATTTATCGCCCCCCCCCCCCCGCCCCCAGTTTTGAACAACTGGGGGGGGGCCATGGGGCCAGCAGTAGAAAGTATAGTATTTGTTGTAGTTCAATTTGATCTTTGGTTCAAATTTTATTTTCCATTGGTTTAGGGTGTGCTAATGTAGGACAACGGGTTTGAAAAAGAGGAAAATAAAATTCGAACCAAGGGTTAGATTTTACAACATACGCTTGGAAAGGAAAGCCAGGGAAAATAAGCAATGCAAATTCTTGCATAGGACATTGCACAATTTCACTCGGAATTCCCGTCTATTGTCATCCAAGCTTCGCCACGACTTCGCAAATCAACTTCCGATTGACAATTTTCTCAGGCAAAGAGCGCTGGGCATCATGGGAAGAGGAAGTGTTAATGCAAGGAATGCGGACATTTTAAAATTAGTTTTAGCATGATTTTTAGAGTAGTTTTAGTAGACCGTATTTTTATTAGTTGGTTATAGTTTTTTAGTAGACCGTGTACCGCTCTATTTAGGATATCTCTTTTAATATTGTAAAGTTTTTATCATTGTCATGGAAAGAATGTAAAGCACCTCCTTCCCACTACACCACGCGCAACGCTTAAACGCATTCCTCCTCTCCCCCTCCCCCTTATTCAGGCGACTAATTGTCCAGCAGGGTCCCACTGTTTGAGCTCCCTTTTTTGAGAGTTTTTCTTTTAAAATTAGATAATGGCTCTCTCGCCTCGCTCGTGGGGTAGATTTCCATCCCCTTAGTTAAGGGAGCTTGATCGAAGGCTACCATGAACCTTCCAACCACACATGTCGGATGACCCTTGGACATCCGAAAGCGACTTCTGAATTGTGTAAAGATTTACCGGATTCGGGGGCGAAGTGCTAAAATTGTGATCAACACAAAGAGAGGTATTAAAGTTGTGATATCACAATGTCTGTCTTCATATTTTTCTTCGCTCTATTACACCTTACTTAATAATTAACAACTTTGTCAATATTACAGAAGCGTTAATTGCCGAGGAGCTCTTATCCTTTTCTACCCCTCTCACGTTTTCACAGATTTTGGTAAAAAATAATTACATTCTCGATATCGGCATGGGTCTGTTGACTTTCCAGCGGGGTAGGGCAGTTTGATCTGATCTTTAAGCCACTGATCCTTATGTCTCCCAGACAAAAACCAGCTGCTATCGGTGACCTGAAATAAAAGCCAATTGTTGAATTTCTGATGGCGGTACAGTAAAACCCAACAAACCCCAGGATCCCAGGGAGTCTCCCATTTACAGGTGGCGAGGGTGCTCGTCGTCCCGCTTAGGGGTAACAATTGCAAAGTTTCTGCTGACTAAGGCTGGTCAGGGCCGAAAGCCAATAAAGGTACCCATAAAAGTAATGCCTAGGGTTGTGCATAAAGAATATCTATAGAAAAAAAAAAACACAAACAAACAAGGGGTCACACTGTGTGGGAGTATAGTCTCCTTTAGGGGAAAGAAACGTCAGTCACAAGTATCACATGTGGTAGTTCCTCCCAGGGAAAAAACGGTATCTATGTTTATTTCTGAGGATGATGAAAGAAATGGGTGCTCGACTTAAGCTAAAGCCAAAAGAAAGTTCCATGGACATGAATGGCAATTGCAGTCGGACATCGTTACAGAACGCTAAGGCTCTGTGGAAAACGCATTCCAATCATCTACGCGACTTAGAAAAGACCAAGGAACAAGTCCAAAGCGCTACGCTGAGAGTGGGAACTAGACCCTATTTGCAGATTTCAAGTCCAACGCTCCGACTAATCGGTCACATTTCCTCCTCCAACCTAAAATTTATACAAAGGATTATTAGGTTTCAGGCAACCGACCTCGCTGCTGTAAAAGGTTTTGCCTCGCTTTGATGAAAGCCAGGATGTCGGCATCTGCTCGACTATCACCTGTTAGCTTCACTGATCCCGAACCGGAAGTGATGTCACCAGCAGAACTGGAAAAAGAGAAAGAAATGGTACGTTAGTAGTATTAACACCAAATAAATGAAAGGCTTAGTTTAGCTACACTGAGCCCTTCGTCGACGAAGTACTAGCGCACAAAACGTCAGCTTTACGGGGGTAAAACGGCCAAATTTTATTGTATTTAAACGCCTGTTACGAAATACCACAGAGACAATACAGGGGCTCAGGTGAAAGCAGAAGATAAGGGCGGGAAAACATGTAGCCGGTCTTGCGCGCGGGAAATTATGCACTTTTGTTAAGCGCAGGAAAATATGCTCTTTCTGTTAAGCGCGAGAAATTAGGCACTTTCTGTTAAGCGCGGGGAAATATGCACTTTGTGCCTGGCACGGAAAACAAGTAATGAAAGAAGCGAAACATGCAAGGGAAACATTAAAACTGCTGCCAATTTCCGAAAAGGATACTCCTGCTGTAGGGCCTCATTCTCTCACCTGATGTAAGGTCCGAAAAAACCAAGGAATTGTCAAGAGAGAAAATGTGCATAACACAAGGAACAGCAAAGTGCAGGTTTTGCTTGACATATTAAGGCTATTTGGCATAAAATTATTCTGTATTTATATTGCAGAAAAAAGTTGGCTTGGTGCCCATAGCCGCACACAAAATTACACTTATTATTTAGTGAACAACACGCGTACCCTGATTTACTTCGCCACGAGGTTCCCTGATCAATACCGGCTGTTGCTACGGGTCCAGACCGGCTACTGAGACCACCATCAGAACTGGAAACATGAGGCGGCCGGCTGACAGACGTCGTTCCTAGCGACGCAAGATGCGCTTCTGCGCGCAGTTTTGATACGAATTTACCGGGTCTTGTGCTGTAAGAGGAATCATCCCCACGGCTATTTGACACACCACCCGGGTCTGGGTCGCGTCTCCGTTGAGCAGAGGGAGGTCGAACGGGGGATATCGGTGGGGTTTTCCACGCGGCTCGTACTTCATCAGGTGGCTAACAAGGAATGGAATGAACGTCACATTGAATGGAGGCAGAAAAAAATAGGAGAGAGAGAAGGCTTTTGAACACGTTCACCGTCAAAATTCCCAGAATGTAACAACGGCCCCGTCCTAACTAAACCTCAATGTACTCTTCAAGTCATTATATAGATCCCCTGACATCCAACAACGTTTGACCACTTCATAAAATATGACCAGGTTTGTACCTAAGATGAGGAACACCAAGCAATGGAAAAACCGTTTCAAATAGTTATCTTCTCTGCCGTCCTTTACAAAATTTATGGCCGTCAGAGCAATGCACTTTTGTATTGACACAAAAGCAGTCGCCATAACCACTGCCACAACAGCGAATGCTGCTCGTTTTGACTCGCTTATGTACGTAAAGTAATCAAGATTCCGGAGTCCGGGAATTTTTCCTGCGAGGCTTTGGAATCCGGTCTTGAGCTATAGGAATCCGGAATCCCACCAACGACTGGAAGCCGGAATCCAAGTTTCACTGACAAGAGAATCCCGGATCGAGTACCTAGAATCTAAAATCTACAAAGTAAAATCCAGAATCCAAGACTGTCCTAGATTGCTTTGCATGGTACCCTATGAGAAAGAGGTATGGCAAGATTGTTTAGCGACTGACAAATCGACCGTAAAGTAGTTTTTATCCACACCTGGTTGAAAGCTGCCTGCTCCGCCCACCAGATTTCAAAATCCTTTTGCATCTTAACTTTGGCTTTTTCTAACAGATGTTGAAGATGCTCAATCTCGGTTTTAAGAGATTTGAGCTGAGTAAAACTCTCCTTGTATCTGATCAAAGAAACAAAAGTAATATAATGCGTTTTACGACGTCGTAGTACCTTTCACTGCATCTACAAACACAACAATCGAGTGTACGTAACGTGGAATTCAACGGGGAGTCAAAAGCGTCCTGGAGAGTGGAGAGAAGTCTGCGGAGTGTATATTCATAGATGTAGGGATTGTATGAAGTACATATTAATCTACAGAACTAAGAAAACTGTCCAAAGCAAAGAGATGTCGCTTAAAATATAGGGCCCTGAACCAGGCGCGGGAAACAAGTGAAGCTTCTCACGGTTACAACAGACACCATAAACAGGGTGCTAAGTGATCGCAACAAGGGGGTGCTATAAAGGAGAGGAAATTATGTGTCAGAAGTATGGAAGGGGAAAAACATAAAAGGGGTATCTGTCTATAGGCTTAAAGGTGATGTTACATGGGACGATTCGCAAAGACGATTTTCAGCGCAACACAGCGTTGCAATGTTGGAACAATGTTGCAAGCACTCAAAACAATGTCGCAACAATGTTGCAACGCTGTGTTGTGCTGAAAATCGTCGTTGCGAATAGTCTCGTGTAAAATCGCCTGAAGCGCAGGAAAATAGGGAATGGGTGGCGAACGACGAATAAACGAAAGGGGTGCTAAGCAGAAAAAATATTGCAAAGGACCTTAAATTAGTGGGAAAACAGAAGTGTTCAAAGGATTACTTAATAATTGTGTTAAACGCAGTGAGATTTACCGCAAAAAGCGGCAAGTTGTGGCTGGTTCTAGTTTTTACAGTCTTAACTGATTCGACAGGTCAGAAAATGACTATCCCACTTGCAGCTTGCACCTATCCCGTAGTCATGGCGACCGTTGGGGCGCAACGGACATGTGGCATATCATGGGAAAATAAATCCTGGTGGAGCCCGTTCCTCTCCAAACATCGTTTGGGTTCGAAGTTTCCTTCTTCTAGATGGGCTTCCGGCCAAGGATAAAGAGCCCCATCTGCCCGAACCTGATATTCGCAGGTAACTCGGACCCTCAAGCGTACTTAGTCTGTAGTCGGTAAGACTCTCTACAGTTACCGTCCTCCGGGTGGAATTCCCAAGGGGACAGCATCGGACCCGCCGCAAGAGGAGTTGCTCACATATGCCGGTGCATTAAGCTTGACGTAAGGGAGCTTGGAGGGCTACTACCCCACTAACAACAAAAGAAAATAACTTGCGCAAAAAGAAGAGGCGTTTTTCCGACGAGAACAAGTGTTTATGTGACTCACTTTGTCTTCTCCTCCTCGATAGCCTGCCTAAGTTTCTGTTCTACTGGGTCGATATCCTCAACTCCTTCGGTTCCGTTAACAAAACCTTGAAAATACAATTACACGAATGAACTTCCAGAAACAAAACAGCAACACTGTCACTTACAGTAGTACTAAGTTAGTACTACTGTTATGTTCCATTTGCATTTTTTGTTTTAGAATTATCTGAGTGAAGTGCTTGTAAACTACATAGATAAGCTGAGTGCAATTTCCACTATAAAACAAACAAACAAGTTAAAATACCTTGCATTGACCGACGAACTCTGTGTTGCTCGATTTGGGTTTTTATTGAGTCTGCAATCATAGAAAAGATAAATTAATTAAAACAGTCTACGGCAAATGCTAGATGTTGATGATAGAGTAACGTACTTATTTTCTGGCGCGATGTGTTGACTTGCTCGCCAAGTCTCTTGGCTTCCGCGTATCTGAAGACAAAAATCAATGAAACATGAAACATTAGAATAGTGTTGAGTAATGAGACACTGGACATCACATAATTACCAACCTTTGCTTAAGGTTGTGTTTGTTTTCCTCTATCGTGTCATTATGCGCGTAGTCTCGCCAGAAAGTCTCAAAAGCTTCTTTTCTTCCCACTGACATTTCATCTAAAACGTAGAGGAGGAAAAACACCTAAGCAAGAAGGGTGAACACTCAACAGCATAAAATACAATGAAATTGTATTAAAAAAACGCGCGTTAACGTCAATTCAATGTCGTTTAAATTTACTTTTTTTCTAGAGGCTGGTTTCTGTCTGATCATTACGATCGCAGCAATTATATATGGAAACAACTCTTCAACGATTACTGAGACAAACAAACTTCAGTTCTATGTTTAACGCAGGCTTTCATTATGATCGCTGTGGTCAAGGAGTTTGTCACCATCGCCGGTCTTTTGTTGCCGAGATCGTAGCGATAATATTAAACCTGCCTTAACAGTCATGTGTTTCCGCAAACTTCAAACCTTTTAGATTTGGGTTGCGATTCCTTAAGGATTACGAATAATCAAAAATCAACTTTTTCTCAGCAGATACGAACGTTTTCCACATTTTGCTCTTTCGGGTCTTAATTTGCTGACTAAAACCGAGCGGCAACCTACCAAGCTTTCGTCTGTACGCGGATGAAGGCCGATGGTGGTTTGACTCTTCTAAGGAAGCTTGCGGGTGATGACGATTCTGCAAGGAAAAAATTGCACAGCTCAAGTAGTGACTAGGGAGATGGTAAACTTTTTTTTAACCCTTTTAAGCCTTAATATCAAAATTCAAATTCCCATTTGCTTTCCCTATACGTTTCCTATAAAAGTAGTAATGAGAAGTTGTTGAAATATCAACTTATTGTATTTTGTGTGATCATGTCCTTAATTCTCATCACCAATCTGTTTTATAAAGCATTGATATCACGTGGAGAATTTTGATACTGATCACTCTTGGGCGATTAAACGGTTAAACTTGGTCACGAGATAAAGAGTCATAAGAATAGAGCATGTCCTCAGCATCGTAGGGAACTCCACCTTGGAATAGACTGCATGACAGGCGCTTCTGAGCCAAACGAGGGGAACGCGGCATTTTGCGCGAAGTGCAGTGAGACGCGCAAAATGCCGCGTTTGCCTCGCTTGGCTCAGAAGCGCCTGTTATGCACTCTACCTTGGAAAAGAACTCGAGTCATGGGGAGATTAATGCCGAGATCGGTAATAAACAGATTCAAACCTCGCCCAATGTTAGCCAACAACATCCAGTATTGCCCAACATGTTTATCAGTCAGATTTAATTTGAGAAAGGACAGCTTCGGGTATGATTTCAGCCGATTTCCTAGTACGGGCCAATGATTGTCCCGCTTA
Organism: Porites divaricata; assembly: GCA_038088405.1. NCBI lineage: Eukaryota > Metazoa > Cnidaria > Anthozoa > Scleractinia > Poritidae > Porites > Porites divaricata. The sequence continues at coordinate 17,851,040 of JBBMOI010000007.1, forward strand.
AGAACTTAGGAGTATTATTCATTATTCCCCCCATCGGATGGGATATTTGTCCATCCCAAGGTAATCGCCAAAGTTAATTTGACAAAGAAAAATAGAGGAAAAGGAAAAAATTCCAATCAAAGGAAACAATGCTATGGTAAGAACCAAAACTATGACCTAGAGATGTAAAGTTTGACCACCACGCCACCTAGAATCAATAACGTAACAAAAATATTGGATGATAATAGCCAAGGATTGATTGGAGCAACGCTTCCAGTCTAAGGAAACAATAAACAATACGATGACAAGAACCAAAACCTAGATCTAGAGAAGCAACGTTTGATGAGTTAATGACAAGACCACCACGCCTCAGAGAATCACATTGACTTACCTAACAATTTTGAATGATAATGCAACCAACAATATTGCAAATGCAAAAAATGTAGACACACCTCAGTGGTATCAGAAGCCGGCCTCTCTTTCACTCTTGCTCTGCTGGCAGACCTCAGGTGGGACAGTTCGCTCTCTGAGTCATCGCTCAGGGGCTGACTCGTACTTCTCCTCACCCCCTGACGTGCCGCGCCCACCCCGTCTTGTAACGGGCCTCCTCCGTGTCGTGCGGACATCTCTAAATCAGCCGTCCGCTTTTTCTCTTTCTTCAGCATGCCGACCAAGATGTCTGAGTTTTAGTTAAGGTGCATTGTTAAATAACTACAATTTTTACCCCAACAGCGAGCGACTTCACTGGTTGCTTCGTAGTCACATGGCACATAACAATAAAACCGTTTCCCGCCAAAGTCTCTCAGTGAGGGGATAATCCGATAATTCGATCAACAACACCTTAAAAACATGTCCTAATCAGAAGCCCCCTTATTGTCTTTCTCTTGAGACGAAATTGTATCGTTCTTACGGTTTTCTGTCTAGTATCAATCGTATATCAAACATTAGAACTCGGTACAGATCCTAAAAAAAACGAACAATTATGTACTGTTTTTCCTAGAGCATTCAAAACCACAATCACAAACTCATCTCTATATCTGAAATTCGTCTTAATAGATGTTCTTTCCCAACGGTTGTTGTCTAAAACAACACAATACCCATTGCTGGAAGGAAGCTTAAGTGATTTGTCCAAGATTCTATCTACCGGACTGACTCTCGAGAGACTCATTTATTTAAATCGGGTTAATTAGCGACAAGTGACCTGGATAACGAATCTTTAAGGTTACTAGTTTCACTGGTTTAAAACAATTGACAATTATTTATTAATGCTTCTTTGGCGTCTATAAGACGGACCCTCCCGACCCCCATTCCTGTTAAAGCCGCGTCAATTCGTGACGGGTGACCAAGCTTATTGGTTCTGCAGGTAAATTGTCAAAACTTTTATTATTTATTCATAGTCTTTGCGTGTGGTTTTCTAACATTTGATGGACCAATCAAAACTCTCGAAACCAACTGATAAGCAGCTGGTACCAAACTCTCGCCTGGTGAAAAGCGCGGGAGAATATGAGGGAGCAAAACGCGGGAAAATATGTGACGGCTTGCAAGGGCGAGAAAACGATTGATTTTGATTGGCTCCCGAAATCACTCAACCAAATAGAAAAAAAAAATCACCCATGCGATTGGTTTTGATGTGCCACCAGTAGTAAATATTCACAACGAAAAAAAAAATGAGGGAGAAGGAGGTGGGGAGAAAGCTGGAAGGAATGTGTACATAAATAAAATGAACAATAGAGATTCTCTCTTTCAACTGTACTAAGACGGAGCAGTTTTTTGTGGCTGATACACTAGTTCTGTGTAAATATATTTGTCTTCTGTGTATAACATGTTAGAGCCAAAATGTGACGCGTCTTTGCTCATACAGTAGGACAAAACTTTTCAATCCGGAAACTGAACTCTGATAATTGAAGAAAAAGTCAAATAAACAGTAGATTATCTTCAGAGCCTCTTTGGATACACAGCAAATTTTTTTACACAAACATTCATTTACGCATTAGAAGTGCAAAGTGACTTTAAGAGTTAAGCTGTGTTCACTTTTTCCACTTGAGATTTTCCTAAAAAGTTATCATGGCTATTTTGTCACCAACAACAATGCATTTATTTTTTAATCGCTTAATTTCCTTCATAATGATGTTATCATTAGAGTATGCACGTGACCATGCAAAAATGGCTTTTACCTTCAAATAATCTCTGTTTTAAACAATAAGGGCCAGCTATTTAAACTGAGTTTAGTTTCTTGTTTAACAAAACCGTGTTCTAGGCCATTTTCCGTTTGACCAACGCTTTTATCTAAACATTATGTATCGCGAACAATTTCAATAGAGCATATAGCATAGACTGGAAAAGAATTTATTTTCTTAAACTAACCCATTAAAAAAGAGATCTGGAGGTCCAATGATTTCTTAAACTGCGGTCTAAGTTAGACTTCGTTTACCGACGAAGAAAGATCTCATTTTCTGGGACTTTCTAACAATTTATTACTACTTTTATCAAACAGATACAATATTGTAATAAAAATGTGTTCTTAAAAAGGTTTTATCAATTTTAATACTGCCAAAATCATTAATTATTCCCCCGTGGGATAATGCTAAATCAACGGAATTTTAGTAATCGATCTGTCTTTCAAGAAAAACGTCAACGGCTAAAATCTACCAGTTACAGTTACTTTGATATTTTTTTAGTATTCTTCACAGGCGTACAAACTATTTTAGAGTATAACCATAAAAATTGGTCGAAACCCTAAAGTTAATTAACCGATTCTAAGCACGAACCATTAAGTATTATTATTTCCTGTAGCAAAGTCGATTATTCTACACAAAAGAGTTCACATTTTGATATTTCTGTTCCTGCGGTACATTTCTCCTATTTCGCGGAAGATGGAACAGTTTTTTTTAAGTAATCTATAGCCTACAGGACACACGTTTTTAGTTTTCAAGTTCTTCTTTAATTTAATTTGGCCTGGGAAAACGTGAGGTCTGTGGTAGCCATGCACTTCTTTTGAATCGCCTCCTGTGCAGTTTGAGGTTTAACTGACTCTGCGCGCTCATTTGTCCCATCTCATTTGTTACATTGAGGTTGTCCTTCTTCGTGCTCCTTCGCCAACATGTTGGTTCTCGATCACAGAAATAACCCTTTTCTTCTCTTGTTCAGTTCTGTTCAACTCCATCATAGCGTCAAGATACTCCTCTTCAGCTTTCAGTCTCTTGTTTTCAGCGTCTCGCAGCTTGTCGTGCGTTCTCGTGCAGCGCTCCAAGGCTTTCTTATAACTGGCCATCGCTTCTTTACGAGCGACATTCAGTCGTTGCATTCTTTGCTGCTCCGTATCGAACACAACGTGATCTTCCAACAGCTTCAATATGCGCTTATGTATATGCAAGTTATTAGTCATCTCAGCTTCAATAGCTACTCGAGAACGCCGATGCATTTGTTTTAACTCCCTCAAGGTAAAACACTCGATGTCAGCGGATAATTTGGCAAGGGTAAGCATTGCTTCATGATCCATTTGTCCTATAAATGCGGTATCGTCCCTGTGCGAGGTTGCCGTGAAGCTCCAGTGGCCTAGATCTTCCGTGGTAAACTTAAAAGCCTCGTCCAGTTTAAACAGGTTTGTGCCACTTGCTAGTAAAGCATAGCGACTAGTCAGTCCGGTTGTTTCCCAGTTAAGCCTGAGAAACACAGGGTTGTAATGTTAGAGCTGTTTGCAATAATGAGCCTCGTAAAACAAAAAACAGCAATGTCTGTTGCGTGGGACGTACTCCGTCAATTTTCAACCAATGACAGGGTGTGAAAACGCAAAGCCAGAGCACATAAAAATATTTTCAGAGGGTAAAGAGTTACAAAAATTGAAAGAGCCATTTTACATATTACATTATCAGCTTCTGTTTACAGTTGCAATTCAAGAGTGTCGCGCATTCTTGCCTACCTCCAGATTAATTAATTTACATTTTAACTGCCAGAATTCAACGCGGGGTTTCTTTTCAGTGTGAAAATCTGTCAACCCACTGAGCAAACAAAAACAACAACAACAACAAAAGCGAGCCATGAACGAATCTGTTAGTAGCTGTTAAATGAAATCATTGCGAGGATGGTCAACACCACGGCAAATAAAATTGAAGCATGTTAGTAGTATAGGGTGCGCGGGATTAATCCCTTTCTTCATTGTTGTGATGATTATCGGTAATTTTGAGTTCTGTGCGCCAGGATTTGAGTACGCGCAACGATTGGATTATTACAAAGCCATTGTCAATTTGCCAATCACGGTAAAGGGAAATTCGGAACGCAGTTTCTGTTAAGTCGCTTAGTACGGTTGAGGCCCAGAACGAGGATCTCGACGCTGACTTCGCAGACGCTACTAACCGGGGTAAGATTACGTTTGCCATACAGGCTAGAAAATCTCACAATGGACCTCAAAAAAGTCAACAGGAACAGACGTAATTTTATACTAAGGATCTTAGCCTTTTTATTTTTACCAGAAATTGATGTTTTAGTTATCTTAAAATATTTAAAATTAAGTCATAGTTATAATTTATGTTAAAATTTGTGCAGGTTATACTTGACAGATTTAGATGTTAAATGGTAAGTTGACGTTACATAAGTTAAAACAATGAGATATTTTAGCTTAAACACTGAAACTCACTTCAAGCGAGTCAAATTTATACTTAGTCATTGTTTAGTGAGTTATGAAGCCTGTAAACCTGAAAATACCTTTAGCCAAGTTAAACAAGTACAACAAAGAATAGCGGGAGGTTGATGAAACGTGAAATTCCTGTTACTTTGGTGTTCTCGAGGAGTCTTTTATTAGTTGCTAAAGAGTAGATATTGGCACAAATGTTGTCATGCTCTTGAGGTAACTCTTAAACGTGACCATTCATTTACTAGAAGCACTAGTTAAATGCGCTGCTATTCCACTACGTTAACCAAGGAGCTCGACACGGTTGAGAGAAATTTCATAATTGTAACCATTCAAAACGAAAGCAACTGCGAAGTACTTAAACATACAGTGTTGAAATGGGACACTGTCACTCGCTTCTGCACGTTTACACTGATGAAAATAGAGATCTTAAAAAAAAAACACCGTTTCCATGTACGGGACGGGTAGCAATAAATTAGCCGTATGTTCGGGTACACTACCACTAACCCCAGAGAAACGGCTTGGGTACTAGGTAGAACGGTGATGGCGTTATCACATCCGAGAAATCGTGGTTTGTGTGTATGTTGGTTTAAATTATATTTTCCTTTGTTTCAATCTCATTATCATATATTACCATACCCAAAAACAAAAGAAAAAATAACTTAAACCAAGGATAAAATTAAACCACAACATATATATCTTCGTGGCAAGCATTTCGCGCCCATAAAGAGAAGCGGTGTATGTTAAATATCTTAAGATCCTTAACGCTCATTACCCTTGATAAACGGCTAGGCAGCTGGGTAGAGCGACGGTGCCATAATGTAAATGGGAATCAAACATTGTTGCCTACCAACACCCGTGAGCAGAAGTGGTGCATCAAAGGGTTTAACGGTCTGATTACGATTCTAGCAAAACATAACCCTTAGTTAGCCATCTCATGCAGCCACAACACAGAAGCCACTTGTTAAACCAATACCTCTTTTCAAACCGATGGTAAAGGATATTGATCTCATTGTCTCGCTGTCGGATGAGCTCTTTCAGCTTGTTCAGCTCCGTCTGGTTACCAAGGTAACTGCTATCAAAGCTGCCATCACTAGCTGGGGTCCTACTAGAGAGAGAAATAGATGAAAACAAAAATCACACTACATTACATCTGTAACGACTTGAACCCTAAACGTTACACGGACGTCATCAAAAGGAAGGTATGATAAGGGTGGAAAAGAGCCAATGAGAGGAACGCAAGGACGGCGCTCAACGCTTTCAGTCCTTAAAGAGAGCAAAGTGGAGATTCCTAAAAAATTCCAAATTTCTTTCTATAAAATCCTGAGAAATAAACAGTACTACGTGAAAATTCTACCAAAAGGGTTTCGTTTAAATGGCAAAACCATAGGTTTTCGTTTACAGATTTAAAGTTACAAAGAGAAAATAATCTCCACACAACTCGGCCCACTGGGGAAAGGGAGGGGATAACCCAGACTCAGTAACATTGGATGAAACCCCTAAGGGTATTATTGCTCCTCCCTGAATGAGATGCTTGTCTATCCTAGAGTAAACACCCGCCCCCCCTCCCCCCCCCACCACTCCCCGCTCCAAAGGAATAAGTGGCTGGTACCATTTTCATGAACCCGGACCTACAGAGATGAGGAGTTTCACAAGTTAGCCTCTTCGCCTCTGCGCTACAACACAAAATGGTTTTAGCGATTTGTTAAGAAACTTTAAGAGAATAACTGAGTAGACCTTTTCCTTCAGATATGTCGTTAGACTATATGTGACCCCTTATCAGCAATAGAGAATGTGATTTTTCCTCTTCACTTCTCAAACTCATTAATAACTCATAAAAAATGCAAAGAAAATTAAAGCTTAATGAGTGTTTGGAAATCAGATGAAAAATTACTTATTTTTGCGTCCTATTACATTTAAATTCATTTTGTTTGAGTAGTAATATCAAGCATTCGACACAGCGTTTCATCACCAGATCAAACACCTCGAAGTTCGTCAAAAAAAATACTCCGCTACGCGTCGTATTTTCAACTCTCTTCTCAATGTTTTAGAGCGATTTTCGTATGACCTTGAAAAAAGGTTTCGGTAAGTGTTCGTTCTTTGTTTCATCAGCCAATGGATGAAAAGATCAAAACATGGCCTCTTTGTTTTCCCGCCAAAGAAACCCTAATATGGAGAAGGCATTGTTCGATTGGCCAATCGTGTTGTACTATGACGTCAAAGCGAAGTATCGGTTGATTTCTAGAAAGTTCTCGAGCATGAAGTTTTTTCACCTGAGCGTTTGCTTAACCAATAAAAAGCCAGACGCGTTTGTCTGTCCGTTCGATAAACCAATGAAATCGCTCTATTTCCGTTCGTTTGTCGTTTCTGTTTTGTTCGCGCGCTTTCATTTCAAGGTCATACGAAAATCGCTCTATCTGGTGGTGAAACACTGCGTCTCATGCTTAATATGTTACTCCATGTGTTGGCTCTTCTCGTGGGTGATAACTTTCACAGGTGCTCATATCCAACACGGTAAAAATTTATACCTTTGTGGCGGAGGGGAAGAATTCTTCTTGCCTTTGTCCAAAACATGAGTCTAAAATCAATAATACTAGACGCATAAAAATGACAGTTATAACTAGAAATAACTCCTTAACCTCCCAAATCGCTGGCTGGAAATGCCTTACAGCAAAAATTAAACTACACGCTGTTATTTATGAGATTCACATTTACTCTTGTAAACTTCACAACAAAAGGGCTTACTCTTTCAGACTCTGCCGATTGATAAACTCTATTTGGTTATACAGCCAATGTTGTAAGATACACTTCTAATCCTGTATTACGTAATTATGTACTTTTTGCAAACTATAACAGTGTGATTTAAGCAAAATAAGTGAAAAAAAATACTCCGAACTAGAGAATATGACTTCTCCAACAGTACCACAGGCGTGGTTCTTTGGCGTCTAAGCTGGAAGAATTTACCCCCCCCCCCCCCCCCCTCTTTTCATCCCCACTCCCACCCCATAAGTTGTGAGCTTGATCCTCGTCGTAAACCACTGCAACAGCCAAGCACTTTCTGTGGCAACTTAAAGAACCACATTACAACAAAATATTGTGATTTTGTAACAGACCTTAAGAAGTTGGAAGCAATAGTTGATTTTCCTCATGTCAGCTCCGACGCTCAGTGCTGCTTCTGGATCGGCATCCTCGATGTAACTTTTTACCACTCTGCGCAGTCTGTAAAAGCGATTCAAAAGTCAGTATTTTGTTGAATCGAAAATTGAATAAAGTTAATCGCCACGAGCTTAGCAATCTCCACCAGTCGGTCAAACTCACAAATGAGGCTTAGATGGAACGTTGTTGCTTCGTCACGCCCAGGATCGTCGAGGTTTTTCTTGAGTGTTTTTTGTAGGAGCTGTGTTGGTGTGGAGTGGTTTGAAGCGGTTGGTTGCTTTACCAATACACCAAGGGCTTAATGTGAACACGCCCATGGTTGTACGTTAAAACACAGCCAAGGGGCAATATCATTCATATACTCTGGGTTGCTACATCCGTGTACCCCTAGAACTATAATTTTATTGACACACCCACGGAACCTATGTCCATGTACCCCAGGGGGGATATGAACACACCTTTCTTCATACACTCTTGGTTGCTATGTCAATACAACCAAGGGGTTCCTTACTTCACCCCCTGGAAGCTACGTCATTACAGCCCTCTGGCATAGAAATAATATTACAAGAAGTCTTGAGGACATAATTGTGGATGCTCCACTCTTCATTCCTCCTTGTTTTTTGAGGGCCACAAGTTTATCAATTCCTATTATAACACTCAAGTGTTAACGTCTTTAAATATAGTCTTCACTTCACTCCACGCCACAGAATCTTCAAGCTATGTCTTCAACATGACCTAACCTTACCTAACCTGTAACAACAGCATCAACATCTTAAACTTACAAAAAGAATTTGCTAGACCTTGTTTCACGGCCAACATGAAATAGCAGCTCTGACTTATGAACAGTACCTGTCCATTTCGTCTTCTGTTAGTTCTCCTGTGTACTCCTGTCCAGTGGTCATTGCTAGTTCATCTTTCAGCTTTTGCACTTCTGCTTTAAGTTGTGCAATCAGCTAGGGACAAATGTGTTACAAGTCATTTCACACGTTTTATGACGAAAATGACGTAAGTGTGAACACCAGAAATACTTCTCAAATGTCATTTGTGTTGGGTGGAAAAAGACATTCAACGGTGAGAAAACTACACCAAACAGAAAAAAAAAAGATTTTGTGGGTTTGAGGTTTGCTTGCATGTCCAGAACTTTCTTGCGATTGGTCGCTGCACCATCAACATTCCTGAAATATATCACATGTTCAAGGTTTTCCGAGTTTAATTTCTTTTTTCATACAAAAAAAACTATATGACAAAAAACTTACCAATTTAGGATCTATTTCTTCATTCAGCAGGACATCATTCTTAATCATGGCTACTCTCTGTGCAAATCTACAAGTTGAAATGGATTCCTAGACAGGACAAAAAGACAAACAGACTTGGACAGATATTCTCCCAAAGGCACATGAAAAATTGCCTGTATGAATTCAGTCAACTCTTTAATAATGGACAATTCTATAAAATGGACAATTAACGTTAGTCCCCGCTGTTCTTCAGTCCCTCCTTTAACTCTTTAAGCCCTAACATCAAAATTCAAATTCCCATTTGCTGTCCCTATACGTTTCCTATAAAAGCAGTAACGAGAAGTTGTTGAAGTGTCAACTTATCATATTTTGCGTGATCATCTCCTTAACTCTCATTACCAATCTGTTTTATAAAGCATTGATATCACAAAGAGAATTTTGATACTGATCACTCTCAGGGCTTAAAGGGTTAACTCCTTACAACGGCAAAACCTATCTAAGAAAAAATGTATAGGGTAGTGATGATACCATTAGTTTCCATCTTAAAGGGAGTTGACTTTGATTGGATTTGGATCTCTTCTTTCAGCCTCAGTCTACTTCCTGGACCAGGGTTGTCAAAACGAATTCAACAAGAAGGAGAAAGTTAGGAAGGAGACAGCAATGGAAAAATGATATAACACCTTTAAGCCTAGACCAAACGTCGACCTTTTCATGAGACGAATTTAAACCCAGTGAGTTAACTTCATAAACAATTCCACGTCTGGTTCAGTTAAGTACGTCTGAATGAGTTTGGATCGTCCACCTCGTCAGAACACGTTCTATACATCTGCTTCAGACGAATAGAACGTCTGAAGATCGTCTCCAACACAAACGTCGATCTTCACATGCGACGAACTAAACTAATAAATTAAAACTTTTTATGATAATGTATATTTAGCCTCGTTCGGGAGAAAATTTATTAAAATTGCTTTTTGGTACGATTCAGTTTATAGTTTGACGCGTCCTAGGTTCGACGTCTGACCCGACAGACGATCTTCACTTAATTTAGGCCGACCCAAATTAGAATTTGGTTTCACTCATGAAAAGTTCGACGTTTGGCCTAGGCCTTATTCCACTATTTTTCTTTTAACAGCGAGTTGTAGCCACTAAAACTACAGAAGTAGGCCGCAACAGCGCTGGTCGCCGGCACTTTTGACGACCCTGTGGGTTTGGTGTCTAACTTAATTAGTAGATAACATCAACCATATATCAACGGAAGTACATGTACCTGACGACAAAAGTTTTTGTTCCTATTCTTTTTAGAAACAATATGCACAGAAACTTTAATTTAATTACAGTAGCCATAAAGAAATAAGGATCTTGGCAAATTATACTGCAAACAAACTTACATCAATGTTCTTCTTTTCAAGGGAACATGTTGCTATCATTGTGGTCATGCAGTTTCCTCCAAGACTGAAACATAAAGATTATAACAGACACAAGAATAAAAAACTTTGCTGAACATGATATGCATACAGGGAGGTCAAATGTTTACTTCTGTTAAATTTTCATTCTGCTTTGTGACACTAGCCTCTGCCAGAGATGGAACTAAACTTCTGATTAACTCCGTCTGTGAGCGCCAGCGCCAAAATCCTTGTTCTGGGTACCCCTTGTATACCGGGATTTGAGAAGGTGCCATGATTGGCCTGTTAAAAGTGCCACTGTCAATTTGCCAATCAGATTGAAGGGGAATTTAAATACATCTCTGGTAATACATTGAGTCCGTTGGGGGCCCAGAACAGGAATATCTGCAGTGCTTCACACATGTTACTAACGGGAGTTTGATTACATCTGCGATGCAGGCTACTTCGTCACCTGTCTCTTAAGACTGAGGTCATCATGGAATTCCTGTACGGAATGTGACTCCTGGACTTGTCTGACAATGCCACAATCACCTATTAAAGAATAGAAAGATAACAACAGTTAGTGGGTACATGCATGTAAGGTGTTATTACAAGGACTATGTCATGCTATTTGCTTTCTTTTGAAAAGCTAATACAGCTCTTTTTGATTGCATCAACTACGTCAGCACTCGTTAACATCCGTCGTAAGGCCCTTGGACACCTTATGAAGTTTACACAAGGTAGATTAAAGTACACATCAACCCCAACCCAAAAAAGGAACCTAACCAGTTTCGAAACAGCGCTTAACCCAATCAGTAAAGGAAGTACTTAACCCTAATCAATAAAAGCAGTGCTTAACCCTAATCAATAAAGGTAATGCTTAACCCTAATCTGTAAAACGCAGTGCTTAACCGGCTAATCCAAAACGATAAGGAATACTAGGTTGTGTAAACTTCATAAGGTGTCCAAGGGCCTTTCGACAGATGTTAAAAAGTGCTGACCCATCAACTAAATAGACCTTATTCATGATACCCGCCATCTTTGCACGCGCTCTAAGATCAATAGGATAAAAACAATGTCACGTGGTATTTCTGGGGGTAAACAAGTGATAAAATTTGCCAATACGAGTAATCGCGGTCGAGTTTGTTTATTCTATCAAAAATAGACGACGATTTCATAGTCATGCGAAATGTACATAGCGAGTTTTGGCAAGATTTACATCATAACTGTTTGCCATGAGGACATCTACGGTGGCTACTGCATCCAAAAAGTAACAATGATCACTTCTCGCCATATTCTGACATTATCGTCTTTAGGATGAAAAGGTCTTCATTTCCTGTTGTCTAGAATATACAAACTCGACCGCGATTTCTTCCATTGGCAATTTTCACATTGTTTGCCCCCTGAGAAACAACGTGACATTGCTTTTATCCCTTCAGTCTTTAAGCGCGTGCAAAGATAGCGGGTATTCTAAAAAGAAAGGTCCAGTTTGCAATAATTGAAGACTATATTTTAGGCACTAAAACTGCTTCCTGTCACCTGCTGTAACGGATGGCTGGGATGGACATACATACATCACCAAAAAAAATATATAGCGGGTGCTCCCTGATGAAATTTGTTTGATATCTCCTTCATAACCCTACGAGAGCATTTTGTGTAATATGCAACAATCGAAAAAAGCTCGAATTCTAGCATGTCCTTTGGGCAAGAATCTCACACGTGTTGCCACACCCCAGCCCATCAAGAAAGTGAGCTTTAACAGTTACGAGCAGAGCAAGGAAAACTACATGTACTCATCCTGGATAACTGGACGGGGCTTTTTTCAAACCCTATTACTGGGTAAAGTCAGGCTTCAGCACAGAATATTGACATAAGACAGCAATATCCTCGTGACTGAATAGCCCCTTTAAGGGTATAAATTTCAACAGTCAGGGATGCTTGCTGTCTAGTCCATGATAGGATGAAATATGCAGCTGACCTATCTATAGTCAACTCTTTTTATGACGCACGCTTTAGGGACTTCGAATTAGTGTCCTCATTAACGAGAGTCCGTAATAGTGGGAGTCTATTTCAGTCAAATGTCGGTACGGTAATTTATTTTTGCCTGGAATTTAGCTGCTGTCTGTATTATTGGGATGTCCGCAATAGCGGGGTGTCCTTAATAGCAGGGTGTCCGTATTATCGGTGTGTCTGTTATAGCAGGCCGGTGTCCATAATAGCGGGATGACTGTATTGTCGGGGAGTCCGTAATAGCGGGGTGTCCGTAATAGCAGGGTGTCCGTAATAGCGGGATGTCCGTATTATCGGGGTGTCCGTAATAGCGGGGTGTCCGTAATAGCGGGGTGTCCGTAATAGCAGGGTGTCCGTAATAGCGGGGTGTCCGTAATAGCAGGGTATCCGTAATAGCGGGATGTCCGTATTATCGGGGTGTCCGTAATAGCAGGGTGTCCGTATGATCGGGGTGTCCGTAATAGCGGGGTGTCCGTATTATCGGGGTGTCCATAATAGCGGGATGTCCGTATTATCGGGGTGTCCGTATTACTGGGGTGTCCGTAATAGCGGGGTGTCCGTATTATCGGGGTGTCCGTAATAGCAGGGTGTCCGTATTATTGGGGTGTCCATAATAGCGGGATGTCCATACTATCGGGGTGTCCGTAATAGCGGGGTGTCTGCAAGGTGAGAGTTGAGTGCAAATGGTTTCACGGTCCAAGCGGCACATTCCCACCCAAACATTCACGGAGTAACGTGAACACCTCCGTGGAATGAACAGCACAGAAGTCATTTACACTGCCAATAAATAGAGAGGCATCTTGAATGACAGACAAAAGTCACTGTTCTAACCTGCTCTAGATAATGAAGTGACAAATTGATATATTTGGCTTCTGTGAGTAAAGTTCCACCGACATTGGTCTTTCCAACTCTTTCAGATCTGTAAGTATAAGAAACAATAGCGTGCAATAATGATTAAGTGAATGGAATAAGGCTCTTAGTGACTTCTACTTTACTAGTCAAAATTGAAAAATTAACAAAAACACAAGTTACCACAGCATGCATAGATCTAAAAACTTGCTTGACCAATGGCAGAAAGGCAAATTGAGCACCAGAGTTAATAACAAGTCCTTCGCGAATGCTTTGCATTCTAATTTCATGTTCCATTGGCTTTGCTAAATTTGCCTAATATTATTCATGATGAGTCTAGACACTGTAAAATTCTTTGCACAAATTGTGGTAACAAAAGTTGAAAGACAATAAAACTGGTAAATATTGGCTAGTTTCACAAGGCCTTCCCTCATCTTGGTCTTCCTGACATTTCACAAATTTCAGAAGTAGTCTAACCGCAAACCTTTTTCTAACATGCTTAATGTAAATTTGTTATCATAATGAGCTAGTTGTAAGGACTTTGGAGAATTGTTTTGAACAGCAGAGTGTCACATACATAATTACATTAATGTTGAATGACTTAAATAACAGGTAAAATGTCTAGTACCCTGCCAGGTCAACCAGGTGCAGCTTGGCTCGTCGTATAGTAGCAGATCCAGGGTCACGTGAGGAGACATGGATAGTGAAAATACAGTGGGATCTGGTTGATGCCTGATTCATGGGTGTCTACAGATTAAAAAGGTTTATTATTATTCATTCAAAGTATTTCTCCCTTTCTAATTGGCTAAAATGATATCACACGCATAATTCATCATAACCAGCTACTGTTGACCAAATTTGGAAGAGTTTTGCCATATTGAACCAATGACGTCAAAAGTGCAGCAAAATTGTAGATTATTGAACCGTTAACCAAGAAAACCTGGGGATGAGGTTGAGTTATTTTTGTAGTGAGAACAAAATGGTGGAATAACCTGCGGAACATTTCACTCGTTTCACATTGAAATATTGTCTAAAAACATAGCCAGAAGACAACTCAACGGACAACATCTACTATCTTGAGTATATTTGCAGACCTGAACACCCCTTTATCTTCTAAACTTCCTGATAAACATGCACTTTAAAGATGAACTTAACATCGATGGAGGTAAGCATCTTTTATCTTGTTTTTAAACTAGGAACTATTTTGAATGAAAAATGAAGCAATTAGTGATTTCGGCTTTCATAGAATATGAAGAATTATGCAGATCCAGTGGTGGATCCAGACTCTGAGATAAGGAGGGGGCCCAGTCATTCAGACCCTTAGATGAGGGGGGGGGGGGGGGGGCTCTCCCAAAAAAATTTGTTTGGCCCTTCGGGCCTCAGTTTGGTCTAGAAATAAGGGGGGGTTCGGGCCCCTCCCCTTTATCCACCACTGAGTTCGAGGCAGATGACACCCTCCCAGATGATTTCAACTGATGCAGAACTGCTGTATGTTTCTCCTGGTCGATTATGGTAAAGTTTTTGACTGCCCAAAACTAGAGAGGTGGTATTATTTCATATTATTGGCATCATAATAAAAATTAGCAGACTCAGAAAAAAATCTCACCTCAGCTATCATCCTGTTTGTGTCTCCAAGAAATAAAAGATTTAGAGCTGAAGTAAAAATAATGTATACCGTAAATGACCTAATAAATGCCCGGAGTGTCTATTTAATTTTAGGAGTCCAAGTGGGGGCATTTAATAGATAGGAGTTGTTTACAGCGAAATTCGTTGTATTGTGCTGTGCAGTTTGCAAATTTTGGGTTTTTCTGTTCCGTCAATCATTTTACCAGACCTCTTAGGAAACACATGTTCACTTACATAAGTTCAGAACGTTATGGTTTGTGATTCGTGATTGGTGGATTTCGATCCGTTTTGATTGTTTCGTGTTTCAAGGTTCATTGCTATGTGATCGTCCTGTTTTGGGCAATAATCAACTAGTTAAGTTTGCTTGTCAGATTTTTCTGATCTTTCTTATTCAGGTCAGTTGCAAGAATAAAGCAAAGTCTGCCTCCTTCCTTTAATAAAAAATCCTTTCACCACTGCGATTTCCTCCACTATTCTGGAGCAGTCAAGAGTCATTCTCAGCCAGGCTGGATGAGCACGTTACATTGTGATATGCATTAATTAACCCCGCCTTCACTAAAATGAGTGATGGAACAGAAAAACCCAAAATCCCATCGAAGTTAGCAAAACGCACAGTGCGATACAACAAGTTTCACTATAAAAGAGGGATTCTCATAACTGTAACAGGCTGAACAAAACTAATATGCTTTCGGCAAAAATATCAAGAGAGTTAAAAAATCATGGAATATCCACTCCATCAATTGATACGTGTAGGCTGTCTAGAGATCAATATTGCTCTTTCAAATCACGGCATTGATGTCAGAACCATCACTCAAGGTTTTTGTGTTGCCATCATTAGTCTATCCTTATCCTTAATCTAAACTTGACATTGAACAAGATGAAATTCCCAATGCCTTGATAGTCAAGCAAGAAACTGAATGAAATGAATGATTTTACTCCTTCTTCCTAAGTCTCAGTAGCGTATTTTGGAGTAATTCTCATAAGGGAGGCATTTATACGGCAGAGGGCATGCATTAGAAAGGGGCATCTAATAAAATTTTAACATCATGAAGGGGGCATTTATTAGATAAAAGGTGTTTGTTTGGAAGTGGGTACTTATTAGGTCATTTATGGTACGGGAACTTTATAAATTAAAATATTTTCATCAGGATTGAGTAGTACAATGTAATTTAGATAGAATCTGTCCAGTCGTGTTTTCATTTAATACGTATAGATATGCAGTTTTTTTAGATTATGTTCTTCTAACTGATAACATGTTACTTTCAGTATCAACATCTCCTACCTTCCTCTTCATTACTGGCTTGATGAAGAGAAAGATTCTTCAAATGAACATTGTTATCACTGTCTTCAAACAGGGTCACCTTTCTAGAGGAAGATTAAATGACATCTTTTCACCAACAAGCACAATCATGAACAAAATAATAATGGCCATAAATCATTTTTTAAACCTCCTTCCCTCAAATAAGCACCCCCTTTTCAGAGGAAGAAAGTTATTAACTCTCGCCTCTTTTTGAAGCCCTCCTTCTCTGCTTAATCTTGACCAACAATTAATAGGTGATAGACTGTCTTAATTAACCACAACATTACTGTTCAGTAATTCTCCATGTAGACTGATCTGTTGTGGTTTATTCAGAATGGAAGCTTTCCCACTTTGCGGTCTAGTTCTTTAATGTGGAGAACTGATACCATATTATTCTTGAATTTAATATCTTGTACAACACGTAAAATATCCCTCTAATCTTCATACTAGTAGACAGTCATGCATTGTCTTGGTTTAAAAAAGGAAGTACGAAAACTTAAATTTATTCTGTTTCTACTGGTGAAAGGTTGGATAAATTTAATAAGCCCTACTCTGAAATAAGCCCCCTCTCAATAATATATTAAATCCCCCTCAAACGTGCTTGAAAAAAAAAAAAACCCTGGTGGGCCGGGTGGTCACTTAGTCTAGGATTTAAAGTATTTTCATTGTACTTTAACTTCATCAAGATAATTTATTGTAGTTGTGACCCAGGTGGTAGGGATGGGTACTATTTATTCCCTGGTTTTGCATTGCGCATCTCTTACTGCGCATAACAAGATGGCCTCCGAAAAATGAAGTTGACCGAAGAGAAACGCTATTGCAATTTTTGCTTGCGGTTGTTTCTTGCCGAGGTGAGACTCAATGTGGTGGGAAGGTGCATAACGTAAGCAGTACGCGTGTTGCTGAGTTCGATTTCCTCACGGAGAACCTAGATAGTGGATGTTCAATTTGTGCTTATTCACTTTGATTTCCATTTAAACGCTTTCTTTATCACATTGTGTCCTAAATGTGATATCTCGATGTAAATTCTGTAAAAACGGATTTTTTAATACTTTCTTCCCCCTTTCACATACATTCTATTTTGAAACTCCCCCCAGTCCTTTCTCAAAAATCAAGGAAAATGCATTTGGTGCGCATTTTCTGCAGCTCTACCAAAAAAAGGAGTACGGTGACCCCCATTTTTTATTTCATGATTTTAAAAAGGACAGTGCTTCCTTTCGGTGAGAAAAAAATTGGCACAAATCTATGTTCAGTTTTTTGGCAATTTTACTAAATTGTACGGATTGAGCTATCACGTGTCGAATAGCGCGCGTCCAATTTAATTCTACTTTGGAGCGTAAAGTAAAAACAAGGGCATTAAAAGGCATTTTTATGGTACGTAAGTGGATAAACAATACATTAAAGTCAAATTCTGTGCGATACCCCATGCATCATTGAAAAAATCTTTCCTTTTTGTCTAGTCTTGGGCTGCTCACGGTTTTTGTCAAAGGGTCCAAAATAGCTGTATTTGTCAGCATTGTGACGTCAAAATAAGCACGGTGACCCCCACTTTTTATTACTTTTTTATCATCTTCTTGACTTGTTACATAAGTGTACCAAGCTTCATCTACAATCTATGTTAGGTTCTTTTACTAGGGAATTACCTTAAATGTAAGCCACACAGGTACATGTACATGTACATGTGTATGTATGCCAGCGGTGAAGCTTATGATTTATGAAGTTTGTTTTAGGTTTTAAGTAGGATTAGATTTTAAACCCTGTAGTCTGAAAAAACATAACGTTTGGCCTGGAACCAAGTTCTATTTTACACAGATCTCTGCAATTTTTGTTTTAGAGACTGAAGTCAATTTAATTATTTTGAAGCCCCTCTCAAATTATTAAACAAACCCAAGCAGTTAAATCCTGGGTATGTAGTATCAGAGTGCGACAGCTGCCAGAGTCTGCTATGAAATACAAAAAAGAATTTCTAGGGCAGGTCTGATGACAATAACAGAAATTGTATATTTTTGGACTAAGAAAGCATATGGCGCAGTTCAAACATCACATTTTGACAGGTATGCCAAATTTAATACTAGGGAAGTCTATTGACCTTGCACATTTGACACAATATAAAATGCAATTTTTACACCAGACCTAAGGGCTGCAAGAGGCACTCTGCACAAAAAAATCTTTTCCAGTTTTTGCCCCTCCACAACGGGTTGTGGCCAACTCTTGAGACATTTTACAGTAAGTTTGATTTGATTGATGTTTATCCATATTAATTGCAAGCAATTCCGTCCAAGAGGTACAATAAAGCAAAGCAAAATTTCTTGGAGTGTTTTACCAAACTTACGGTAAATCTTCCAGTTTTGAAGCTTCGTGTTTGGGATCCAAAAGGTCATAGCCATTTTCATTATAGATCTCCAGGTAAGAAATATGAGCAGTAAAGACTGTCCCTGGATGCTGTAGAAGAAATGTATTGATAATATTATAGTTGTTATACTTGTGCGCCGAGTAAATTGGATTTCTGAGTTGTACAAGCCTTACTTCTGTCTAATATTGCTCAGAGCAGTTATTTATCCCTGATCTGTTGTTCGCAGTGAATTTATATGCCAAAGTTGAAATTGAGCATGTAAAAGTATCAAGGAACATTTGGATTATAATAAAGATTTATTTTTTTAAAATCTTGGTAGGGATTAATACCAAATCTGCTCACTGACCTTCTCAAAGTACTCAAAGATGTATGATAATGATCTTGGAATCAAGCCCCTGTCAATGTAACGTTCAGCACCACCCGTGATTGTAAATGTCTTGCCAGAACCAGTCTGAAAACATACACCATTAGCAAATAACTTCATTAAATGGCAAATTTCCATTTAATGTACCGGTAATATGAGTCAATTCATACAACATGTATATTGAAATGACTCTGCAGCTAAAGATGCAGAGGTGAAAAATTAATGATCCTCGCAGTTGAATAGACAACCTACTAAGTGGTTAGCTCAGTTTGATGGAGCGATTTTCGTATGACCTTGAAAAAAGGTTTCGGTAAGTGTTCGTTCTTTGTTTCATCAGCCAATGGATGAAAAGATCAAAACATGGCCTCTTTGTCTTCCCGCCAAAGAAACCCTAATATGGAGAAGGCATTGTTCGATTGGCCAATCGTGTTGTAGTATGACGTCAAAGCGAAGTATCGGTTGATTTCTAGAAAGTTCTCGGGCATGAAGTTTTTTCACCTGAGCGTTCGCTTAACCAATGAAAAGCCAGGCGCGTTTGTCTGTCTGTTCGATAAACCAATCAAATCACTCTATTTCAGTTCATTCGTCATTTCTGTTTTGTTCGTGTGCTTTCATTTCAAGGTCATACGAAAATCGCTCTAATTACTGGTCTGCTGGGTGAGAGGTTGCTGGTTCAAACCCTGGCCAGACCAACACTCAGGATGTTTAAATAACTGAGGAGAAAGTGCTCTCTTTGCAAAGACACCTGCAAACAGTTAGACTTTCTATACTTTTCAGATAAGGACGATAAATCGTAGGCCCTGTCTCACAACTGTTGCACCTATGAATTTTGTGGGACATTAAAGAACCTGCACACTGTCCACTGTGTCATGGTCTGTCTCTCATTGGGGGGGCAGGGACTGTTATGGACCCGCATAGTGGCACCATGCACCGTTGCATTGACCCTACCAAGAGCTGGTGAACCAAAGTAAATAATAATAATCTACTACCTACTTATGACTTTCATTGATAACCATCAGAATTAATTTAATACCTGGCCATAAGCAAAGATTGTTCCATTGTATCCAGTCAAAACACTAAAATCAGTAAATTACAGACCAAAAATTAGTGGATGGTTTAAAGGAACAGTATCCTGTAAGTGTGCATGTGCCAAACTTTGATTTTTGGACAGGATGTCGTGAAATCAAAAGATGCGAAGAGAGTAAGAGAACCTTGTAAAATCCATTTGCATCACGCTTGGCCGAGTTCGATACTACACTAGAACTTCTCAGGATTACAGATCAATCATAATTATATTGACTTCCCGTTAAGTTTCGATTTGGGCGAAATTGGGATTTTTTGGCATTACTTTCATTGCCTTTGTTTGAGGACAAAAAGATGGAAAACGCTTTGATGCCGATTGAAGGCTTATTTCTACTGCCAGCTTCCATACAAGCTCAGATAATTTTGAAAGGAGTACACAGAAATGAAACCACAACAATAAAGACTCTGTAAGAAAGAAACAATTGAGACATGGATGTGACCAAGGGAATCTTGTGGAATTAATGTTTTGCAACGACGTGTTAGTAAACTTAAACGAACCTCCCTACGGCCGACAAAATCAAACAAATAGGTGCAACATGTTTAGAAAAACTAGTGCAATGAAATCATAATAATTATAATTTTTGACTAACCCGCTTCGCGATGATTCATCGCGTTGAAATTGCATTTTTATTTATGTCTCTCGAACGTCTGAGGCTAGAACGCCAGCAACCATTACTGGACTTGGAACAATTGACCTCTGACACGAGTATCACATTAGAAAAGCTTTTTTCAAAGCGAGAAGAACGAACTTTTCAGGGCATGAGGCAGCCTTGCTAGCAAAAAAATCCCGATAGTCTTCGTGCCGTGAGCCAAATTTTAAATAAGAAGAAAGACTTCAAATTCTTCGAAAGTCTAAAAATATATTACTTGAGAATGTAAACAACAAATCTCCGCCGGCGGTGTGGTCCGGAAGGAAATCTTGTCGAGTCAATATGACAGTTCTATTGTCTTTTGAAGAAAAAAAAGATGATGCTCAGGCGTGCGCATAATCAGGACACTGTCCCTTTAATAACTTTTTTAATCTACATGTACTTGATACTAAGTGTTACTAATAACAATTTTTTATAAGAATATATATAAGTAAGAATATTGAGACAGGCTGAAATTTGCAAAGTTTTGGAATACTTAAACAATAAACACCAAGTCTGAGATTTTCAAAAGGATATAATTTTGTGTGTTGAAAATCTGTGAAAGTTTTTAACTTAACCATATAAAACCGCTCCTTTTTTATTTCTGGACACCTAAATTATTGATAACAGAAATGTCATAAGCTGCTGTAAATCCTCTGTTAAGCCCCCCCCCCCCCCCCCCCGGCAGCTTATTATTTACTTCAAGCAGATTTGAAGGGGGTGCTTTATAGAGATGGGGGGCTTATTTAATTCCACAAAGATGGTGGTGAATTTACCAGCCTGGATCAGCTGTCCACACAGAGTTTTACAGTTGTTGTTGATTAATACAGTCTATCATTTATTAGTGAATAATAATAAGGGGGAGGGAGGGGGGCTTAACAACAGTCTTCTTCTGAAAGCAAGGGCTTATTTGAGAAGGGGCAGCTTACTAGAGGATTTATGGTATTAAACTTATAAGAAACATAAAAGAAGATTTGCAGCCTGACATTGGCAGAAAAATAAGAATATTCAGCCTGGGCCGGAAAAACAACATTCTTATAACAAAAAGAGTATACAGATTAATTAACAACCTACTTGTCTATCACTCCTTGTGCAACTTCCTCAAAAACCTCATCCTGTTTACAGTCCTGATCAAAGACCCTGTTGAACCTTAATGTACAAAAACAATAATTATACATAAAATTATTCCACTATTACTATAATTATAAATTAATACATAATATTGTTACTTGAAATTAGTAGCTGTTTAGTTGTTGCTTATCTAATCCAGGGACCAGTTACATAAAACTCGAACAAAGTAGCTCAAAGAAATTTGAAATTCTAGTAAATAGTCACTGCATATTCACTACAATTTACAGTCAATAGACTTAACACATGAAACCTGACCAACCTTAAGTTTCCCAAATAGCCTGCAATAGCCTGCGAACGGCAGACGTTTCTCCTCGCTCATCGCTGCTGAGGGACGTTTTGCAAGGAGGAACGTCTGCAACTCAGCAACAGAAATTCCAAACTGATGATGCAAAATTTGTCTGAAATTCAGTCAGAAGTGCTAGCTATTGTTTACGAATGATAGACAAAAGACAAAAGGCGGCAAAGGTCAAATGTAAATGTCACGTGATGAATCTCTAACAAAACAGTCAATATTTGTGGAATATAGTCTTCTCCAGAAGAAGCATTTGAATTTTGCTGGAGCTCATTCGCAGATGAACACAACAGTTTTCCAAAATCAACCAGGAGAAACATAAAATTGAGCAAATTTGCATTTGTAACCCCATGACTACCAGAATAAAAAAATAATATTATTAAAAACATTGATTTATGTCATCTGCAGTATGGAATTTCTGTCACTGAGTCGCAGACATTCCTCCTCGTGAAATGTCCCTCAGCGGCGATGAGTGAGGAGAAACGTCTGTTCTGAACAGAACAGAACAGGCTCCCAAATGGAGCCAGCAAGCAAAGTGAGGTGAAAAAGCATGGTCTGGGAAAGACAAAAGGCAGGGAAGCCTGTAGACTTTGCTTTGATGCCAAATGACATCGGAGGAACGAGCGCAGAAATTCTATACTGATGATGCATCACTACTCAGATTTGGGTAGTGCTTCTGATAGGCTGAATCAAATTTCCAAGCAGCATGACCAATCAGAAGCACTACCCAGATCTGGGTAGTGCTTCTGATTGGTTGAATCAAATTTCCACGCGGCACGACCAATCAAAAGCTCTACCCAGATCTGGGTAGTGACGCATCATCAGTATGAAATTTCTCCGCTCATTTCTCAAACGTCATTTCGTGGGGAAATCAGTGTTGGTGTTGCTAACTGTTGGCTGTTTTCTCAGGTTATCAATCAATCAATCAATCAATCAAAAAAGAAAATACACGAGTTTCATTTTTTAAGTACTGTCTTGCTCTTTTGAATACTTTCAATTTGATTTGATTTTTTGACCCAAAACAATATTATTACAAATCAAATTGAAAGTATTCCAAAAAGCAGGACAATAATGAAAAAAGACATCTTATGTATTTTCGTTTTTGATTGATTGATTTGAAAAAGAAAGCAGATCAGGTTTTACCAAATCCACAAGTTCAGTAACCAAATGAATAAAGTTTTATAACAGTATGCTCATGCATAAAGCACATTAACTGTAATAAAATCGAAAGAAATAGAGCGTGTTTTCTGTCTATTTCTTCATGCTATGTTTAAGCAATTTCTGAAGTCAACGAAACATTATCATTCCAGTGCCGGATCTAGACCTTGAGATAAGGGGCTGGGAGTGGTCATCCAAAACCTTTGATAAGGGGGGGGGGGGGGGGGGGGGGGGCAGTCTCCAAAAAAATTTTTTTTGGCCAAGTTTGGTTTAAAATTAAGGGAGGGAAGGTCCCCAGGCCCCTCCCATGATCTGCCACTGCATTCACAAGTATAATTTACCGTGACGTATACTTAACAAAAATTCTTACCAATTTAACCTAAATAATGATATTTAAAGCTCCAACCTAAATTTATAAACTTCTTTCTTGTTATTGATATAGCCATCAGCTAGATCTTTAGGAACAGTAAAGGCAATAATGGAACCTCCATTGTCATCTTCATAAGCTTCATAAAGCTAAAACACAAACATGGAATTAGTTTATTACATGTTCAATGTAGTATTGATAATTATTAATACAGTCAAAGCTTCCATAAGAGTCATCACTCAAAATGAAAATAGTTTGTGGTTGCTCATGGGAAGAGGTTGCTTATGAGAGTCAAATGATAGGAAGTCATTTTCGAGGAGAAGTTCACACTCATCTACTTTTTGGAGTGAATATATTGCATGCAATTTTTAGGATACAATTATGTGAAATCAATCCATGTTTAGTTGTTTGTGTCCATGTTTAGTTCTTCTTCTCATACTCTGTGTAGCATAGTACACACAGCAAAGAGTGGTCATCGTCATGAGAGAGGGGGTGGTTATGAGGATTTTGTTACTTTAAAGGGACCCATCGCTTTATAAAGGAAAAAAACTATCTGAACGCACAAGAAAAATGATGAGTTTTATGTGACATTGTGACAAATGTATAATTTATGTTGAAGTTAATTTTTTTAAACTCAGGTAATTATTACTTTTCCTTAGTTTGTTTCAACTTCATTAGCATACATTACCATGGCCAAAAATTAAAATAAAACAAAACTTTACCACTGTGACAACATATATGCCAAATTAATGTACACGGGCATCGTAGCATTACACAGGTGTTTTAAAAGTGAAACTATTTTAGCTATTTTCTGTATTATTCTCCCTTGAATCTACAGTAAATTGCCTAAAATCCAAAACATTACAAAGAAATGTCTCGACAGGGCTCGACGTTGTGACCTGTGGGGTTGCCAATGTGACCAGCTTTTACTCAGTGGTGACTAAATTCTCACGCCTGGTCGCCAACCTGGCCCCCAAGATCGGATCGTTGACGGTTTTTCTAACGCTCTAACATTTTGCCCAAATGCTTTAATGGTTTGTCTATACGTTTTAACGATTTGTCTAAACACTTTAATGATTATTTCCTTCCAACACTCAAACGGATTGTTCTTATAATCTAACAGTTGGTCCGCCTAACGTTTGACTTTCACTTGAAAGAGGATTGTGAAAATCACTAGTGACCAATTTGACAGAAGTCTTATGGACCTTCGGGTAAATCGATCGCAATTTTCAACAGGTCGTCCCCTGTTTCTCCGGGAATGACTTTTAGAGCAGCCATTTAAAACAGTTTCTTTATGTCGAACATGTACCTCGATAGCGGACTCAATAGCAGATTAGTCTGATAAAAGCTTAAGCTAATCAAGAATGAACGGCGCTTACTTCTTGAGCTTCTTGTAAACAACTTTATGCAAATTTCTGTTGAGCAGGACGACCCAAATAAAAGCTCAGCCATATTTTATTGAATTCTAATGAAGTATCGTTGAACTCATGCTGTTTGTCTAACAGACTTTTCGTGAAATCAACTTCTTTGCCCAAAAAGATTAGCGACGTTTCCTCTTTCTGGAAACTTTGGATCACGTGCAAGGGAACCGCAAAATAGATCAAGTTTCACCAATGTTCATTTCTGAACATGCAAATACATGGGACACAAAACAAATTTTGCAGACTTTGTTCTTTAATAACCAAAATAAGTTTTGTGATTCCTAAAGTTTGTTTATCTAAACGTGTATTCTATAGCTAGAAGACCTGTATGAGGAGATTTACGCTACAGCGTGGGTTCATTTTCCTAAACACCGGCTGGTAATCGAGCTTTGAGCGAAAATCGTTCGAAAGAAAGTTCAAAGAAAGTCTAAAGCATTCTTTTTCGGTTAAGGCTAAGTAAAAGATGTTAAGTTTACTGTATTCTATTAGTTCTTAAATATAAGTTTTGCCAACTAGAATACTTGTTCTGGCGACCAAAAATGAAAACTTGGGGGCCAGCTGGCCCCAACATTCTTTTCTGAAAGTCGAGCACTGCTTGATTGCGAAATTCATGGTCTGTGGCTAAAAGATGCTTTGAGGAATGACCAGTATTGGCACTTTATTCATTCTTTGTTGTCAAGCAAAGGGCACTATATTTTTCGTCATTTTCAACACGTCATTTTGCCCACGCACTTACTTGTTTTTCTCTTAAGAGCAACAGTCCCATAACAGAAACAAAAGCCGTTTATAAGAGCTGTCCATGGCATATACAATCTGTGTTTAACCTGATAGTGAACATCCTTGTGAACATCCATGTTACGGTCAATTGACAGCTGTCAAAAAAGGGTATCTGCTGACCAGTGTCACCTGACTGTTTCGTGGGCTCAAAAATACACCTCATTGGGGTGACACATTTTCTTAAAGTTATTAGCTGACCAGTTGTTGGTTTTAATTGATTGCAGGCTCAGCTCCATAACAGAAAGGACATATAATAAATAACTTATTAACCTCATCTGCTCGGTCATTACAGGGTAATCGCACACCTCGGCCTTGATGCATTGCCCTCGCTATCACTTGTTCAATAAATCAAGGCCTCAGTCTGAGATTACCCTGTAATGATCTCACTCTTGGTTAAAAAGTAGTATATATAATACTTTCATTTATAATACTTAATTTTCTTAAACAATTTAATTATTATAATACCCTGTTACAGAATCTCTAAATCAACTTTTGTCAGCTTGTTTTACATCTGTTCACTGAATTCAGAAGTAAATAATTATCTGAAATTTTTTTTCTAAACAAAGCTTTAATTTCTCTCACAGGTTGAATTCAAAATCAGGGGCAACAATTAAATTATGATTTTACAGTAGGTTTTAAAACCAAGGAATGACAAGATCAATTAAACAAATTCAAAATGAATTTGTTTAATCACATTTAGTTTAACTCAAGCAAGCTAAGGAAATACATTGTTGTATTAAAAAGGAAAACTACGGTCGTGCATCCATGGAACCGCAATAAATTTACTAAGATGAAACAATTCATATTCCCAGTAACATAATGGGTAAAACTTCTTTTAAAACGCAAGACAAACGACAAATTATTATTATTTTTTAAATTTGTTGTATTATAAATGAACTGTTGGACGCTTGGTTTCTTGTAGACCTGTTTGACCCGTAGACAAGTTTCAGCTTTTTGTTCACCACTCTTACATTAATAAAGGAGTATCACGACTTTACTCCCTGTCTCGTCTCAAAGAAGAAATACTCAATATTTACACTTATTTTCTAGCGACTTCACTAAATAGATTGCCACACTAAGAAAAATGATGACAAATAATTCTTTACCAATCAACATGCTTACCCCAGTTAACTTTTGTTTGGTTGGCTTTGCCCTGGCATAAATCTGTATTCCTTGCTTAACCATCCTTCATGACGGCGCAAAAAAACACTCCTAAAACACCCACATAATTCTGCAATCCGATAAACACGGTAAATGGGAATATTTTTAGGGTAAGTTTGCTGGAAATACAGCGTTAGTGGTTGTGGCTTTTTGACAAAAGTTGAAAATTATGAGAACTTAGCAGATGGAGGATTGGGAACGAATAAAATACCGCTGTATTAAAAAACTGCAGTCGTATGATAAGACTTTTCCTGCCTTCTTATATAAACGGGGAATCGCACCTTACGTGAAAAAAGAAACATTTGTTCTCGACGACTCTTGAGACAGGAACGAAAGGTTCAAGAGATCGTACTGTTACCTCAATCTTTAGAGTTTTACTTTCAAATAAGAAAGATGTTAACAGCGGCGTTTTTCACGTGCCTTTCGTTTCTTGTGGTGGGTGCAGTGTGTAGCGCTGAAGCTAAACACTGGGCACTGATTGTTGCGGGCTCCAATACTTGGTATAATTATAGACACCAGGTAAGTTGGAAAACTATTCAAGCTTTAATATTTCTTTTGGTCAGGTCCTAGCGCAGTGCATGCAACTCTAGTATTAAAAAATTATAGTAAGGCTTTGATCAGCTAAGCATTAAGAGGAATTAACCTAGGTGAAAAAGATTAACTTTAACTCAATATATGTACGATGGACGCGACCGCGTTCCGCATTCCAGCCCGGACGAACGCTTGCACCTCAATCAGGGAACGTAGAACGATAGGAAAACGTGTTCCACATCTGCTACTACTACTAAAGTTTCGGTTTAATGTAGAAGATAAAGTTAACGTGTTTTCAACGTATAAGAGGGGGGATCTTCCAGAATTTTAACACTGGGATAACTGCCAACGGACAGCCTCGCAAAGACGCGAGACCGGCTGCTAGGCGGCAGCCTAATAGAGCCCTGCGCGATTGTTCCAGGGCATGTTACTGTATTTCAAGACATTTCTAAACAAATTCAACAGCGCGCGCGTATAGGTGAAATATTTGCTCGTTGGCACTTGGCGATAGCTATAACTAGTCTAGATTCTTAATTATGAAGTCTCTGCCCACCTTCGGATTCTGGAACCGGTAAACCGTGGAACTTGCTTATGAAGCGTTCAGAAAAAAATCTGCGGAATGAACTTGCGGCTTTTTATGAATATCAGTGCAGATCTACATTTTTACTGACTACGTGTAAGTTTTCCCGTAGAATTAAATTCAATTGATGTTAATGCATTTAAAAACGTTCTCTTCTTTTGTTCTTAATATGTTTCATACACTGAAGCTTTCTCTCAGTCTCACAGCACTGGGTACCCCCACCCCCCCAACCATTACTGGCTGTACTATTTTTAACTTATTAGTAATGAAGCAGCTGATAATCACGAGATGTTTTTGCACTATAATCCTATATGACCTTAGTGCTGTAAATTATGCTTTCTTCTGTATTGAGTTCTGTTAAAAAATGCAGGGCTACCTTATTTCAGTATCTACATCTGTGACAAAAAAAAATACGGCATGGATGAAATGATGCTCTAATGATCTGATATTAATAAGAATATTATCAATATAAGTATTAGTGATAAAAATATTACACTTGTACTGATGGCAGCAACCTTAGTCTTTGAGCCATTCACTGGAGGCACATGCAAAATACATAATAAGAACTGCTATTGTTATTATTATTATTATTGCAAGTGGCCCATTAATTAAGTATTCAAGTGAGATAATGCTCTCTTTATAGACATGACTTCTATAAAGTGCCCCACATTTGGGATGCAGAGACCTGTTTTCAGACAAATTTAGACAATTGAGACTGTAATTAATAATAAATCTTGGATGTTGTAATGTTATTATTACACTTGAAATAATGGCAGAGTAGAGAGATATTTAATCTGTACAAGTGGCATATAAAGTATTCATGTGGTTTATTGCTCTCTTTAACAACATTACATTGTAACAACTTTTGTGCTCTGCATTTGATGCACTTAGACCTGTTTTTGATCTCCATCTGTGACAATATTAATAATTAGTTTATGTACTACCCTGCTAGCAGAGGCTTTTCCCTTGTGTTTCTCAGCGTTGTACTGCCATTCTCTTCGCTGTTTTGGCTGCTCGCGTTTTGTTTTGGTTGTTTCTGTGCCGAGGAAAAGACCTCTGCAGACAGCCATTTGGGATTCCTGTTGAGCATGCGCATTAGATACCTCCAAGATCTAGGAGGTAATCACATGACTAAACCGGTTGTGGAACCGGTTTTATCAACTCGCGCATCTTTTATGTACTAGTTTGCTGTGCAAAAGTGAGCCTGCTATATCAACATGGCGAGTGCGAGTCATTCCCGTGGGAAAATTGACTCATGAATACATGAGCAAACTCCGGTGGCGGCATCGTATTACCGACACGTGACACAGAAATTCCATGGTAACCACATTTTCATCTCGCGCATGCTCAACAGGAATTCCAAATGGCTGTCTGCAGAGGTCTTTTCCTCGGCACAGAAACAACCAAAACAAAACGCGAGCAGCCAAAACAGTGAAGAGAATGGCAGTACAACGCTGAGAAACACAAGGGAAAAGCCTCTGCTAGCAGGGTATTTATGTACAGTAATTAAACCTAAATGACAAGAGAATTAAATGGAGGCTTAGTCGTGTATATTAATGAAAACATACTTTCTGCATGGTTTTTTTTATTTTAATTGAAGCTCTTCAAAAAAACAGTTTTGTATTTTGAAAGTAAACTTTTGCCATAGAAAATAAAACTTTTAGTTTCAATAAAATATTACTTTGCAGTTTACGAAAAGAAGTGTAAGTCATTTTTAATACTGCAAGCCTTCATTATTATTTGGTTATATGCAATTTAACTAAGTTAACCACCATGAGCTTAGCTGTCAAGCGGTTCACAAGTTTAGCGGTCAAGCGGTTCTCAAGTTTAGCGGTCAAGCGGTTCTCAAGTTTAGCGGTCTAGCGGTTCTCAAGCTTAGCGGTCAAGCGGTTCTCAAGTTTAGCGGTCTAGCGGTCTAGCGGTTCTCAAGTTTAGCGGTCAAGCGGTTCACAAGTTTAGCGGTCTAGCGGTTCACAAGTTTAGCGGTTTAGCGGTTCACAAGCTTAGCGGTCTAGCGGTTCTCAAGCTTAGCGGTTAAGCGGTCCTCAAGTTTAGCGGTTAAGCGGTTCTCAAGTTTAGCAGTCCACATGTCAAGCGGTCATACGGCCCACAAGCGTAGCGGTCAAGTAGCCCACGGGCTAAAACATGGATCCAGCGGTCAATCCCATAAGTGCAGGCTCACATGGTTTGGGTAGCTTTGTATACAGCTAGGATCTGTGAGTTTTTGAGCGTTTTGTACTGTGGTTTTTTGGGGAGCAGTCTTTCAGCGTCTTCCCCCCCTCCCATCCCCTTTTTCTTCCTTCCACTGTTTCATCAGTGTGACGGGTGCCTGGAATGGGGGCTCATGACTGGGTGGCGGGGATTTGCCAGCCATGGGGGCAGTTTTTCTATCTAGGGGCTGGCTGGCCACAGTGGAAGCCCCTGGGTATCCCGGGCACCCACCTTCCACTTAAGCGAGGCAGTTGGTTAACCTTTGTTTTGTGATCTAAGGCAGTCTTATGATTACTGTGTAAGTAGAGAATACATTTTCACACTGAGAAATCCACCATACATGTATATTTCACTGAAACTACTTACTGTGTTGCATTCAAAACCACATTTTGAAGTTTCAGATGCTTTGCATGAAGTTTTCAAAGCATGATATAATTAAATTTGAATTTACATTTTAATATGTTTGGTACTAATTTTGTCCAGATTATGCATTGCGTTGTATTTAATTTGTTAAGAGATTTTTCTGTGTTATGTATTTAGATGTGGAGGCATGCACAGGGTGGCCGCGAGCAGTTAACCCCTTGAACTCTGGATATGGAGGTCCGCGGTTCAAGCCACACCTGTCGCATTGTTTCCTTTGTAGACAAGGAATTTTACTACGCTTTTTCTCTTTTCACCTAGGTGTATAAATGGGTGCCAGCTACATACTGCTGGGGGGGGGGGGGGGGGGGGGGTAACCCTGTGATGGACCAGCATTCCATCCAGGGGGGAGTAGCAATACTCCTAGGCATGCTTCATGCTAATGAGACCAGGATAAGCTCCGGCCATTTGGGCTTTTGCCTTGTGTGCGCCTTGTATTCAGATGTGATTTTACCATCGATAATATCAGAATTAGACCTAAAAGTTTCCTTTTCTCACTGTGCTAGGCAGATGTATGTCATGCCTACCAAATTCTCCACGAGAATGGTATCCCTGATGAGAACATTGTGGTCATGATGTATGACGACATTGCTCACAACAAACTGTAAGTGTGGAAACAACAAAAAGGTGACATACATGTGAGCTTTTTTTTTTTAACTTCTTGGTGTTAACACTTTCAGCATTAACAGTCATGGCCAAAGGAAAAATTCAATGTGCAAAAAACAGTTCGATAATAATATTTTATTATATTTTTTTTCTTTTTGTGAAATTTATTTTCTGAGAAATAAATAGTACTGTGCAAAAGTTCTGCCAGGGAGGTTTTAATTATTCAAATGATAGTGCTATAAGACTTCACATGCAGATCTAAAGTTAGATTGACAGATAAATATCATTATTTTATCCTTAAAGTTACTGTAGAGTGATTTTACTTAACTCGTGAAATAGGTAGTAGAATACTACGCACTATTATGCACTAAATCCATTGTCTTTTTTGTTTACCTCTTGCTACCTGTACAATGTATTTTGCACTATTTGTTAGCACACTGTACATGTATCAAGTAAAAAATCACTGTATTAATAATAATTAAGTTATAGTTAGTGTAGCACTGAAAGATTCTTTGAAAGATATAAAGATTCAGATTTGTACCCTCTTATGTTGTCATTCTCAGCAATCCAACACCTGGAGTCATCATCAACAAGGTACATGAACACCATAAATTGAACATTATTGTTAGTTACCACAGAAGGGCTGAATTTAGCCTGCACCACAGATGGAACTAAACTTCTGGGCTGAGTGTGTAGCTATTACTTTGAAATCAGACTCTAAAACAATGGCTACACTTGTAGATTACACTTTTAAAAGTTTGATTAAATTGACCCCTGGTTAAGAACATTTACAAATCAGCGCCGAAATCATGTTTGGGGCCCCCACTTGTGTACCAGAGTTTGAGTATGCACCATGATTGGCCTGTTAAAAAATAGGTATGGGAAATTTGAATAATGCATTTCCTACAATTAGTTGTGTCCATTGGGAGCTCAGAACAAGGACGTCAGTTCTATTAAGTGGGGTTATAGATTATTATCTGCAGCACAGGCTAGGCTGCAATTTATCCAAAAGTAATTACACATACTTATTTTGTTCAAAGTTATAAAAATTATTCATTTCATTGTTATGTATTGTATAACCTTAGACGTAAGAAGCACAGAGCTGATAGTCTCATACTAACACATGTTAGCTTATGCTTACAATAATTTGTATATCGTGGTCGTAGTTACGGCGTGCAAAGAAAGTCATGTAGCCTGGGGCTAGTGGATTTTGCTATCGGGCTAGTGATTGTTTTTCTTAACTTGCCTGATGGACAAGTGCTGTTTTTTGGGGAAATTCAAATTACAGAAGGATTGTAATCAATCCTGCTTATCAAAAAGGATTTTGGGGCTAGTTGAAATTACTTGTGGGCTAGTGCATGCTAGCTACAGCTTGCCTGAATGGCAGGCTGTAAAATTGACTTTCTTTGCACCCTGAGTTATCAATGCACAGGCTTCCTACTGCATGTTGGTGCCTCCCCTTACGCTGGTAATAATAAATTTGTCACTTCCTTAATTCTTTGGTTAATTATTCTCACTTTCCCTGATAATAATATTTAGTTTTTTTGTTTGAAATCAGCCTGGGGGAAAAAATGTTTACCCTGGAGTACTGAAAGATTATACAAAAGAGGTGAGAGTGATTTTGCAATATCAGTTTGAATACTAAGGTGAAAGTGGTGTCCCTTTGGCATTTTCTTCTGGTTCATGCCCACTACTTACTCACTTAGGGTGGTTCTTTTTAATTTGTGTGGTTGATGCCTGTTCTCAGCACTGATCACCCACTAAGTAAGTATGCAACTGGTAGTTCTTTTGAATTCTTGTGGGAGATGCCTATCCTATACACAGATTACTGACCTAAGGTGCAACTTTTTTTACCTAGGGATGTAGGGCTGGGCTGCTGAGAAAAAGCTATGCAGGCTTTTTTACTCAACTTGGCACCTTCAAAGTTAGCCTGTGATGGTGTCTTAATTGTTTCCTGGGGCAATTTGAGCCAGCTGTAACCACTCCTCAGCCAGTGAAGTTGACATGTAGGTGACAGCTGGCTCTTAGTTATAATTATCGATATCCCTGGCAACTGGTAGCCATGTTGAGTGCTAGTGGGTACCATTGATGCCTGCCCTGTGCACAGGTCACTTACCTAGGGTGCAACATACGACCCACAAACGTTCTCAAGATTGTGGTTAAAAACAATGTCTAATTATACATACCATTTTATTTTAATCTGAAATTATTGAAGGATGTGACTCCAAAAAACTTCTTAAACATCCTGAAAGGAGACAAGGAAGCCATGAAGGGCATTGGCAGTGGTAAAGTGATTGACAGGTATGTAAAATTTAGTTGAAACGGTTCAAAGTGAAATGTGTAAAAAAAAAAAAACAATGGAATCATCCTCCATAATTTTACAAGCTGCAATGGGTGCAGACCTACCCAGACGGGACAGGCACAAACTGGACTCGAACAGTGTAGGTCCCCAGGGCACGAAATAATTTCTTGAGAGTCTCCGGGCAAGATGACCAGCCAAATTCATTTCATCTCGGTCAAATTTATAAGATAAATAACTCCTCAAACAGGGGCCCATGAACCAAAACTGATGTTATATACATGTATTTCCAAAAAAGTCGTTGCTTAAAGCTTATAGCACTTTAAAGCACTCGTTATCAACAATAAAAAATAAATTATTGTACACATTGAATTTTTCCGGCGCCTCCAAAGATAATGATTTCTGGTCAGTACATATCACGATGTGAGATCTTGATCTTAAAACTCCGCCAGTAATTCATGTTACTCCCCATTACAAGGAAAGAGAATTTTTTCCTATCAAGAAAATTAACTATAACAAAAGTAAAAATTTTTTTTAATATTGTGACTGGAAGTGCGTGAACCCTGATGTGGTTTCAGGTGCAAATTGTAAACAACGGTTATAGTTGCATTTCACCCAGGATTTCAGATCAAAGTTCCGCAATACACAGCAACTCGCTACATACTGATAAGAATTGAAACAACTGAACAGCACGATCAAATATGACCGGTCATCAAGACTGGCAAGACAAAAGGTTGACTGGTCATTTCCCCAATCAGTCAGCACATTGTCCATTGGCTGGCCGTTATTTCGAGCCCTGGTCCCATGCAACCAAGTACAGCCCATACACAATCTCACAACCTATGGAAGGCAGACAAAGGAGCAAAGCTGCAAAAAGTGCTCTAACAACACCCAGTGGCCCCTGGTACAGTGTACCTAACTCTTGCTCCTGGGTGACTGGAAAATCTTATTTTTCTCATAGTAATTAACTGTTATGCCAGGCGCCCTGAAATTTAGCAGGTTCAGTGATGGCTGGGCTCCCTTCAATTTTTCTTACAGCAAAGGCTTGTAGGAGTGGACTCACGCACCAGACATTTGTGACATTCTGGGTGGGTCTTTGACATCTCAAGTGAATCAGATCCATGTCCAGGGTCCAGAGGAGTTTCTTGTGAATAAATGAATTACTTATTTCAAGTCTCACCTTGCAAAATGTCTATACCTTTTGCTTAGCACAATCTATTAGCCCAATGGGATCTTAAATTATGAATCTACTGTAAATGAATTCTTGAGTTCACTTTTTATCTGACCCAGATCGACTTTGTTGTTTGCCATTTTGAAAATCAATAACTGAAGGCCGTCGCCCAAAGGGGGACCGAGGCACGAATTGCTGAGTAAAAAAATAGACAAGGGAGGAAACCTGTACCATTTGACTTGGTTCGCTGTGAACCGCATCACTCGGTGACAGAAGTGAGTGAGACCGGAAACGCAAAAGCAACAGATCGTTACTAATTGGAGAATCAAAACATCAGCTTCATACGGTAAGCCGATCTTGCGAGCCCTCAGTCTCTTGGTTTGCGGCATATAGAATGTGTAACGAAACTGTAATGCGATCAAAATAACCCATTTTTTCACAGGTTTTCGACGGGTTTGGATGTTCCAACAACAAAAACATCTCCTCTGGACCCTATGCTTTGTTACTGGATCATTAATTTTTTTAATTGATTTATTTCTCAGTGGACCCAATGACCATGTTTTTGTCTACTTCACTGATCATGGTGCACCAAAGCTTATTGCTTTTCCAGACAGTGTGGTAAGTTGAACTAAAAAGGAAAATAAAATAAAATAATAATAGTAATGATGATGGTGATGATAATAATAATAGTAATAATAATAATAATTGAGGTGAACTTAGTCCTGAATAGGACTGTTGTTGTTGACAGTGACTGACGTTTCGACAACCTGTGCGGTAGTCATCTTCAGAGTCAAAGTGAGTTGTATCATGTCAGTTGATGGTATTTAACTCTGGTTATTGACTTGATCGCCATGTGATTGTTTGTCTGTTAGTTAAGCCGTGATGTTATTGGCTATGAAGACTCGTAATATCATTGGTGCAATTAAATAATAATAATAATAATAAAATTACTGTACAGTCTGTCAGTTTTTTCAAATTGTTTGTTGTTTTTAGCTTGAACTGGGGTACCAGTGCTTGGGACACATTATGCTAGACAGTGTTTACAGTATTTAAGGTGTTTTAGTACATAACTGTTATTTTTTCACTTTTTTTTTCTAGCTCCATTCACAAGACTTGTTAGATGCCATCAATTATATGCACGAGAATAAGAAGTTTGCCAGGGTAGGAAAAACATGTTACAGTTTGTACATACTGTAGAAGGGGTTATCCCTTAATTAGCGTAATGCAGCTGTTTTACTTTATGTCAAGTGCTAACATCCTTGTGTGCCTCCAAGTGTGTCAGGGTCTGACTCCCTCTCTTACACTTCCCCTTTGGGTTTTATTCAAGGGCTGTCTTGGCCACACATCCATCTGGTCCCCTAACTGCATGACCAATAAATTTTGTTTTTTTACCTGCTCCGCAATCAGCCACTGCCCTGCTTGTGTCCACAGCTCTTCATTTCTGATTATTCTGGGACTCTAAATCCTCAGGTTGCTCCTTAGGAACCTGTTTATGCACACCCGAAACTAAAGGCTTTTCGTGGAACTTCAGTTCCAATTTTTTAGTTAGTCATCATGTAATCTCCAAGTTTTTGCCCTAAAGCCTTTGTTTTGTCCCTCGTGTTCTGTGTCCTGACTTGTGACAACAGGGCCAGGCCATTGGAAAAACAGATTTTTCTGGGGATGTTTTGATCAAGGACCACTGAATACTATACCTCCCTTAACATAGGCTGTCGAATGTCTTCCTCACCTAATCCAGAGCAACAAAAAACAGCAACGGTGACTGAGTAAGCAACCTCATCCAACCCTTGTTCTCATGCTCAATGGTGCGGACTTCTACAAGTAACCATCAAGCATAACCTGCATAACAAAAAACCCTTCTACAGTACTCTAATGATATTAACTATCTAATGACAGGAATTCCATAGTGCCACAATTTTCCATTAGTTAAAGCAACTAATTAATATAATGTTAAATAGAAATCAAAGTTAACATCGTTGAATAATAATCTGACTTGAGTTCTGTTACTTTGTTAAATCTGGCCCCTAGATGGTGTTTTACCTAGAAGCATGTGAATCAGGCTCCATGTTTGTGAAACTGAAAAAAGATATCAATGGTATGCTGGCCTCCAGTCTGTATTATTTAATGAATAATGCAATATTTTAAATAATGCACCTGCCCTAATATTATGCAGCTATCAATGTAAACCCCGTGGGGGGGGGGGGGGGGGGGGAGTGCGGGCAAGGGGTGGGGATTTGACATATTTTAAATTTTTTTGATCAAATTCCCCAGGGTGGGAAACGAAAGGTCAATCAAAAGTTTAAAAAAAGCCCCCATCCCAGGGGAAAAAAATCTAAACAAACAATACTATTAGTACGTTCTTACAACTTTTATTTAAGGTTAACGTAAGCTCCGTTAAGTTACTCGTTGTAATTAAGTATTTTCTCTCTCCACTAGCATCTCTTATTTTGAACAACAAAATCACTCCAGGAAGATTGACCATGCTATTATAATATATAAAATGCTTTATATAACATCTGCTCAACATGTCAGAACAGGTCAGATCAGTGACCCGTAAAAAATCCACTGACTTTCATGGTGGAATTCGATTTCAATCGAGTTTTACAATCAGATGGGAACTTGAAGATAAAAACTTTCTCAAAATAGACACCATCTGTTTAGATGACAGTTTAAAGTATCGAATTATGGCGATTAAAACAAATGAAAACTTCATACCTTTCTCCAACAGCGTGACTTTCAGAAAGCCTCAAGGGACGGACTTGGTAACCGCTTCTGAATTGATATCAGGCTTCTGTCGGTCAAAGTCAAATGTCCCGACCCTGGGGTCGCTTAGCACGATCAAAAGCCCGACAGGGGGATAGTCTCAGGCATCAAATCCCCACCCCTTGCCCGCACTCCCCCCCCCCCCCCCCACGGGATTTACATTGATAGGTGCATTACTCTCTGAGCATAGGGACACATTTTTGTGATGTGAACTGTCATGCCAAAAATAGAAAATTTATCAGTTGTTGGTAGTGGCGGCTTTTGCAGGCTAGTTCATAGCGCGAAAAAATGTAGCCTCTGCTCGTAGGGTAGCCGTCCTTAAAAGTACTCCTTGTTAGTACTGTAGGCTGGTCTGATAACCAGCTAGAAGATTAGGCACTTGAATGAAGAAATTTGATTGTTTAATTGGCATTTTCACAGTAAACTGAACCATTAAGTGTCTTAGTGTTGGTGTTCTATTTTCTCTTCTGTTGCAATAAAACAACTTTCATATTATTGTGATTTCTCTCTGCTGGCTAGCAGTCCTCAAACATCTTTTTCTAATAGCTTTTTGTATCTTTTTTGCTGTATATCTAATTTATGTTATGAAAATGAAAATTAGCCAGTCAGAAACAGGGAAGAAATATTTTGAATAACATAAAATTATAAATAATTCTAACCATACCTCAATTGTATTTTTCCACAAATTGCTTTTTCTTTCTTTTTTTTCTATTTTTTTACTGCACTAGTGTTTGCAACCACAGCTGCAAATCCTCATGAATCCTCTTACGCCTGCTACTACAGTAAGAAATACCAAACCTATCTTGGAGATGTGTACTCTGTTAAATGGATGGAAAACTCTGACAAGGTATTTTTGGATAACAAAAAAGGTTATATATTATAAATAAGTAAATTTCTTGTTTCAATCATGAAGGTACTTTAGGGTTGTTTTGTATTCTTCTACAATCAGGCTGCATTGCTAGAATCAACAAGAATGCTCTTAAAAGTGTTAAGTCTTGCTTGCTTGGAGATAGATAAGAAAGGAGGAGGCAGTTAATTCTACACCAAACAGGGTCTCCTTGCTAAAAGTTTTTCATGTCCTACATGTACTTTATAAATGGTCGAGCATTCTTCAGGCTCCGGTTGTTCAAGCGCTATCCACTGGATAAATTACTATCCTGAGTGGATAAATATTAGGGAAACCAGTTGCCCTATCCACTGGATAGAGATTTATCAAGTGGATAGCATTATCCACCTTTCAAACGACTGGGCCCTGGATATTTACTTTTTATATTGTCTTCGAAAATTTGTTTCTGAATTAATTGAGTATGCTTGTATGAGTACACAAAAATCAAGGGCCTTGATTCGAGAGAAATTACGTCATTGCCAAAGAACAAAAGTTTGATGGACATGGTGCATGTCATTTAGACCATTACTGAAAAAAAAAACTGCATGCTCATCACAAGATTGATTGGTAGATATGACATTAATTATTTTGTCATGATTTCATTATATTACATTTGGCAAGTGTTTTTCAATGTTTGTTAACATTCGCACTCATTTCCGCTTCGCTCTGATTGGCGGAAATCTGACAGCTCAGTTGACAGAGAGCCACAGGGGAATTGGAGGTGGAATTCAAATTCCAGAGATGTAATTGCGAAGCTCTCCTTCCTTTCCCACCCTGCACCAGAGCATGCCGGTGAGCTTGCTTGCAGGCTAACCAGCTAGCCTTGCTTTGGCATGCTACTAAAGGAAGCAAGAGTAAAAATTCTAATTTCAAACACAGGGTTACATGGCAAGGCCCTAAGTGCCTCCTGTGCTAATATGCCACATTCTTTGGTCCTTATTTTACAATGTTTGCTAGGTGGTTTTACAGAAGAAGTATCTTGGTGTTTATCAGAAATTATTTACTAGCAGGGCTATTTTTCTGACCACCCTGTCAAAAGCAATATTTTTATCCACTAATGCTGCACCTTTTGGCGTACCTTAACATGTTGATCTGTTTGTTTCTCTTTGGGAACATCCAACATCCTGATCATGTCAGGGATAATAATTATTATGTCTGGACATTAATTTTTATAGGTTGATCTCAGTAAGGAATCTCTTTTGAAGCAATTTCAAATTGTTAAAAGGGAGACAAACACCAGTCACGTTGAGAAGTATGGAGACATGGTTAGTACACAGATTTTCATTTTTGTACGACAGACATAATTTATACTTTAATTATTATAAGCTTCAAGCCTTCAGTAAGCCATTGTGACCGAATGAACAGATACTCCTGTTGAAGTCAGTAGTAATAGTGAGTCAAACTGTTGATGGAAGACAGTTTGGCTCAAAAGATGTCATAACTGTGTTCATAATTATTTATGTTCAGTCACTCATAATTGAAAAGGTGCATGACTCAAGTCTCCTTTTGATTTACAAGAATATTCAATGCACATTGAAAGGAGAATCTCACTTTTTTTTCAGAAGTCGCTTGAGGCTTTATTCTAGGTACCTCCTCAATTAAAGTCTTCAGTGCACACTGTTTTAAAATATTGCTGAAGTTTATAATGAGATTTTCTTAGCAGTCAGTAAAAGTTATGAATAGTGAAAAAATTATTATGAGTTGTTGATGGGACACTCTAACCACTGAGCTTACTGGAACTTAATGGTGAGGAGGCTGGAATCCACTCATGTCACTCATCTGGTACATTTTGGATGTGTTTTTGTGTTCTAAAACACTGTATGATGGCCATTGTAAACTTGACTTCTTATAAAGAGATTTCTACAATAAATTATTATAATCGATGATCAATCAAGTGGGTCAATCTGAGTATTTCCAATGATCAATTATGAAATCTCAGCAGAAAACATTCCTCAAAACAGTCAAGCCTCCAGTCCAGATTGGTCAGAGAAATGGTTGTTCATGTATCTTACTGTACATGTATCTCTATTACAGGTATTTGACCATGAAGACTTAGATGACTATCAAGGTGATGGACAAGGGCAATCTTCTGGAATTACACCAGAAGAGTACAGAGGTGAACCAATTGTAAGTCAGACACTAATGACATTATTGTATCATTATGCATTATGATAGTTATTATTGATCAAGCTTGTTTGGTTATCATCATCATCATCATCACGCCAGTAGGCGCATAGGCCTCTACGCCGTCTGACCAACACTTTCTGTCTCGTGCAACCGCTTTGGCAACTTCCCAGTTCTTCCACCCTGCTTTGTTTCACTCTTTTTTTTGTTTTGGTCAAGGTTTGAGAAATTCCGGATATTGGTCAAATGTTGTTGTCTGTGTGTTTTGTGTCAAAGTCTATTTAAACAAAAACATTCAGCCTTTGTGTCATTGACCAAACTGTCAACAAATTGATGCTTGGAACAAAGCTGGTGGGATAGATCCATACATCTCACCCCTTCAGGAGCTAATCAGAATGGATTGAAGATTCACTTCATCTCTTCCTGTCACATACATGTAGTCAGCCATTTCACTCATGTGGCCAGCGTCTATGCAAATGTATGGGAACAAAAGAAATTGTTTACGTAAGAAGAATCCAACTGCCACAGGACTTGTTTTGAATGCCAACATGGTTTCCGTTTCATTGTTTTGGAACACCAATATGGCCACTGTGATGTCATGTCAAAATGCTCTATAGTAATTTATTATATGGCTGAAAGATGAAGTAAATCCTGCATTCTGATTGGCTACCCAAGTCCGCTTGGGATTTCCTGCATCGGTCCTGCAATTAAAAGTTCGTTTTTTGGCCATATGATAAACCCTTTATTGACCAAAGTTATTCAGTCAAGATACGGCCTCATTCTTTTTTGCATTTTTATTGT
Source organism: Porites divaricata (assembly GCA_038088405.1). Classification (NCBI taxonomy): domain Eukaryota; kingdom Metazoa; phylum Cnidaria; class Anthozoa; order Scleractinia; family Poritidae; genus Porites; species Porites divaricata. Next base: position 17,892,332 of record JBBMOI010000007.1, read on the forward strand.
CCTCATCTTCATCTCAGTCAATCAAAATGCAAAAAAGAAACTTGGCCAATATCCAGCCATCTTGACCTCACGCTTGGCAAATAATTAATGATTGTATAATATGTTATGTATAAAACCTCTAAAACCTGCCTGGTTTCTCTTGCTTTACCTTGTCTCCCTGTCGCGGAACATTTTACCACGGCTGGTCACTCAATCCACGACGGTCTAGTTCACAAAATTATGCTCTGCAGGGAAAACACTAAATGGAAGTGCCTGGAGATGCAACTTACTTTTCAGCTTGGCACCAGTCATCTGCACTGTTTAAACTCCGACTTCTGTTTCCTCTAGGCTGCGCACTACAAAGTTTTTTTGAGTGTTTATTTTTTCTTTCATGGCATATGCAAGCCTTGCAACTCTACTGATGACTCTATTAGACAGAACTTTTGTTTATTATTTTTTGTTGAACATTCCCTTACTTACTTTTGAAAGTGCCACGCAGCTTATCAGAATTTTTTTCGGTTATGTGTTTGATCACGTAATGTATAGCCAACTTCATGTCCTGCAATGCTTACCCACATCGACTAATAAAGTTTGTTTGGCAATTTTAGACTGATGCTGTTCCTGCTCCAGATGTCCACCTTAACATTCTCCAGAACAGGTTAAAAGATGCAAAATTTGATAATGAGAAAATGAGGATTGTCAAAGAAATAGAAGATCTGCTTGAGGTGCGAGAGTCCCTAGTCTGAATTTCAATACAGTTGTTTCCCATATTTTTGAGGAGTAGACGGTGTCCCTGTGGATATTTAACCCATCTTTGTCATTTGTCACCATTTTCATCTAGTCTTGTCACTGTTTAACCCTTTAACCCTTCAAGTCCCAGTAGTGACCAACATTAATATTCTCCCAATGATATCCATACATTGTCAAGAGACTGGGTTATGAGAATTAATAAAATGAACACTAAAGAGAAAATGCTTTGATCTTTTGTCAAATTCTCTCAACTAATTCTTTAAGGAAATGTATAGAGATCAGTTTAGAGAATTTGTATGTGGAGATTGGGACTTAAAGGGTTAAGTGCCAAGAGTGACAAACATCAAGTTTCTCTAAACAATATCAATACACAATCAAGAGAAGAGGTCATGAGAATTGATAAAATGATCACCAAAGGAAAAATGCTCTGATCATTTTTCAAATTCTCCCAACTAATTCAGTAAGGAAATGTAAGTCTAGAGAGATCAGTTTGGAGAATTTGTATGCAGATATTGGGGCTAAAAGGGTTAAGGAGGCCCTGTTAGGGGTGGTACATATGTCCCTTTAGTGGAACCTCGATTTAACGAACCTCTATATAACAAAGTCCTTGGTATAATGAATGATTTTCTTCACCACATCCAAAATTACAATAAAATGTACAGAACAGAACCTCGATATACCAAACCGCGATTTAGCGAAATCCTTGTTATCATGAGCACAATCCAGAAAAATGTAAAATATACCGCCATGTAAAGAATAAAATAATGTCAACATGTGACCAAAGGTAGCTAAAGATGAATGCGAAACAGACCAAAGAGGATAAAATTTGTGTGCACAGTAGTTTTAAGCAGATTTGTTGCCTGTTCTTGTGTTTCTAGTGCTGTAACTATGTACAGCTCTGAATTGTTCATATACAAATGTTTATTACAGAAATTGTTCGTATCCGGAAATGCCGGGAGTTGGAAATTAATCATTAACTATACCTTGATATAACAAACATTTTGCTTGTTTTCTCAAAAATTTGTTAAATCGAGGTCTTTAATCTAACGAACTCTTGAAATAACGAACAAATTTTTCTACAGTTCTGTGGCACGTCGTTAAATCGAGGTTCCACTGTACATTATTTTAGGTACATGTGTAAACTTTTCCAGAGCTAGGGAATTGATCATAGTCTATTTCAGAGTTGCCCCAAGCCTCTGTTTCAAAGCCATGCTTAAAGTGCATTAAGCCATTATGAAAATGATTTTTAATTGACTCTCATGCAAATGAAACTGATTTTCACAAGAAATTTTTGGAACTCGGAAATGGCCTATTAAAAGGGATAAATTCCCGGCTTGTAACTAACCACCTTTTTACTTACATTTTGTATAGCTAAAGGAAGGTATCCGCAACACAGTGGAAGAGATTGTGAAACACTGCACCTCTTCTGATGAGCAGATGGTCCGAGTTTTGGAGAGTCGTGCTGACCCCGAAGACCTGGTCTGCTACAAGAAAGCTGTCACAGCATTTTCAGAAACCTGCTACAATGTGGGAAAGGTCAGTTTCATTCCAATTGGGTGCTTTGGATAAGTTGATGCATTTCTTTGTTTTGCTTATCGAAATTATTCCTTTTTGCAGCTGCCGTGTTAGTTAATTATAAGTTAAGACCCCTAAAAATAATTATTATTTCACTGTTCGGTTCTGCAATACAGTGGAATCCTAGTTCTTCAAACCACCTTGGAAAAGGTGGTGAAACATCAGGGGTAAAATTGCAATGTTTGACCAGTGAAGAGAAGTTGCGTCATGTTTGTTTGAATTATTGGTCATTTCAAAAAACCACTGGTTCAAGAAATCTGGATTCTACTTTATTTGTTGGGAACTCATTCTCCAGACCTGCAATGTCATTGTGCTTTGGTTCTATGAAAGTAAACTTGTGGCAAAGTGTTTATACACATGCAGTACTGTAATTTAACTACATCATTTCAATCTACTTTACAGAATGAGCATGCCCTTCGTTACGTATTTGTGCTTTCCAACTTGTGTGAGGAAAAGATACCCGCTAAAAAGTAAGCTCTCCATTTCTGTCTTTTCAATGTTCAGTATACATGTAGTTAAGCAAGGGCCAGTCCAGGCCAAACCCTTGTCATTAACTAAGACAAGCACAGGCAAGCATATGTGGTGGGGGAGCTTAGGATTTTCTAAACTACAGTCTAACCTCCCATAAGTGCCTGCTTAAAATGTGAAGAGTAAGTGGTCGCTCACGAGAGTTGAACTGCAGGAGGTCTTTGACGAGGAGAAGTCTGGGCTCATCTACCTTTGGAGAGAATGTATTGCATGCAATTTTTAGGTTACTATATAATGTAAATTTATGTTGTTTCTAAGAGATTTTGATCAGACCATTGTATCATGTGATTGCTTAGAAGAGGTTAAAAATGGAAAACCATCTTCCTAAAAAGTACTCTTGGTCACTTACAAGAGGTGATCGTTTATAAGAGGTTCAACTATAAGGGGTGGCGAATGGAACCTTGAAAAACGTGGGTCTCGGAAAATTTTGGCAGGATCTTGAAATCTCGGAAGCGTTTTTGATAAGTCTCGAAGTCTCATTTTTGTATGATTGTTTTTACTTTTTTTGAGTCTCGAAACTTTTTACTAAAGAGTCTCGGGCTCGGATTTCTAACTAGGATCTCGGCGTCTCGGCGAGTCTCAGATTTTACCATTCGCCACCCCTACTATAAGGCTTTGACAGGAAAAAGTTTGGTGTTTTTGACATAAAGTAGTCGCGTACAGGAGGTGGTCGCACATGGAGGTTCAACAGTAATAATAAGGAATTCATGACTATTTTTTGTTTGACATTTCTCATCATAATCTGATAGAATTTTGGAAAAATAAAAAGTAAATTCCACAAATCATGTTGGAATTAAGGCCTGATACTCAGGATACAAAAGAGGGAAAAGAACACCTTCCAGTTGTTATTTTTTATGTTTGGGACATCAACATTCTTTATACCTGTTGCTTAGGATTGCTAAACTACAAAAACGACCACCAACTAATAACATGACTACGGTATATTATCCAAGATTGAGTACTGATTGTTTTAAATCATCTTTTATAAAACTAATGGACTTATCGTGGTGATTTAGGTTTGTAAATTCTTGAATTCCCTGATTCTCCATTTTTAATAACTTTTAATAAAATTTTCCCATTAATATTACTAATTTTTCTAGAGTTTGTTACCTAAGATGTCGCAAACTGCTGCCTATAATCCCACCCCCCCCGCCCCCCAACTTGTACGCCCTCCCATTTATAAGGTGCAGTTGAATATTTTCATGAAACTGCATCATACAAATTTATATTATTAATAATAATAATAGTAATATAAGCCCACCTACCTGTAGACAAAAAAAAGACAGAGGTGATAGTACAAGGTTGCACGGAGATACAAAATTTCTCTTCTCGTGTTGAAAAATATTTCACAATATTCTCACTTGTGAAATATTTTTTTCAACACGAGAAGAGAAAATAAAATCTCCAAGCAGTCATGTAATGTTCTATTCATTATTAATATAAACATCAATCCATTTCACTTTAATAGTTTTTTGCTGCGAAAGGCATGATTTATCATGTAGCCATAGCAATGGTGATCTTTTCATGTGTGAAGATATAACATGACATTATTTTCACATGTGAAGATAAATTATCATGTTTTCGCTTGAAAGCTCACCTGGTATTTCATTGGTGTTTATAATTATAATAAATCTGATTATGAGCTCCCCCTGGTATAAGCCCCCCACCCCCCTCCAAATTATGAATTAATAAAAATAAATTATGTCATTTTGAAGCTGTATTAAAAGCCACAGTAAATGCAAAGCACATCAATTTGATCAGCACTGCTTAAGCTTGTGTCAAAGCACTTTTTCTATTATGGCTATAAGCCCCTTCAAATGTAAGGGCCTCCTTTTATAAGCCCTTCTATAACCCCTTATGAAGATGTACATGTATAAGCTCAGGGCCTATGAGTGGCAGTTTATGGTATGTGCCTTCATTTTGTTGTGAATAAAGACATAGAGGATATTACATGGCCGTGCGGAGATACGAAATTTCTCTTCGAGTGTTGAAAAATAAATCTCGTATCTCCAAGCGGCCATGTAATGTTCTATTAATTTTATTATATAAACACCAATGAAATACAAAACCATTTCACTTAAATAGCTTTTTGGTGTGAAAGGTGCGATTTATTATGAAGCCATAGCAACAGTGATATTTTCACATGTGAAGATATCAAGTTTTTGTGCGAAAGCTCACCTGGTATTTCATTGGTGTTTATATAATAAATTGCATTATTACATTCCTTAAGATACTAATGCTATATTTTCTTTTAACAGGATTGTAGCCGCCATTAAGCAGCAGTGTGAGATCCTGATTTAGGCTGAGCATGCTTTGATGGACTCATAACCAGTTACCAGACCACACAATTAATTTTTATTCTTTTCTACTTAATGTCAGCAGTAGTTTTGTTTAAATTAGATCAAGTTAAAAAATTAATAGATCTCAAATAATAGAGACAGCTAAAAGTTGAAACATTTATAATGACTAGTTATTATTTAACCCTTAAAATCCTAACACCAAAATTCAAATTTTCATTTGTTATCCCAATACGTTTTCAATAGAATTAGTGGGGAGGATTTGTTGAAGTACATTATCATTAAGATTCATCATGTGTGATCATGTCCTTAATTCTCATGACCCCTCTGTTTTACAAAGCAGTGATAAATTACAAGGAGAAATTTGATGCTGATCACTCTTAGTGCTTAAAGGGTTAAATGAAGTCTAACCCAGGCCACAACTTAAACCATTGGTTCATAAGTTGGACATTTACATAACCTCCAACACAAACATTTATGTTAATGATCCAAAGCAATCTTAAAAGGGTTGTTAAGATTAAAAATCCTGTTTTTGACCATTGACATCTAGACTTAAATGTAAATGTTTCATGTTATTAATATTATTTTTTAGACATTTTTCTTTGTATTTTTACATTGTAAAGGCATGTGGGTGAAAGAAAAATGCAGAAAAAGCATTTTGGTGTTGTGATTAATACAAAGTGCCTAATATGTGTGGTAAATATAATTATAAAACAGGCATGTATTAAATACATGTACTAAAGGTGCACTTAATTATTAAGTGCACCTTTAGTACATGTATTTAATACATGCCTGTTTTATAATTATATTTACCACACATATTAAGCACTTTGTACAAAGCTTAAAAGGTTAAACTTGACAAAAAAAACTTCAGTTATCGGAAGGATTTCAACACTCACAGGGTTTCTAAAAACCCCTATAATCTTTTCCTTTGACCAGCCCACTTTTAAATGTCTAATCTTTCTCAGTAAGAAGAGACAGTGGCCCAGCTGAAACAGCTTGCTTTCTTAGGTACCGCTAAGAGCTTTGTTTTCATACACAGAAAATCTCACCAAAATGATAAAAACAAGAAACAGAAACACACACTCAGTTTCACTGTCATTAAATCCATTTGTTCAATTAAAATCCAATGCTATGCTGTCACTGATTCTTTACTTGGAAACTGGGAAAAGTAGACATTTTCTTGTGTTGATGACATAGTTATATGTTCTGTGTCTCAAGAAATGCACTGGGTAGAGGGGCTCACATTGTGAAATAACAAAAAGGAGGTAACAAAAAGTTTTGCACAGCATCTTGCGTTTAAAATGTACCCAAAACTGGTACAACTTGCCTTACAAGAATCATTCTACCTTCATTGTTGATATGACCAGTTGATTGCATAAGTGATTGCATAAGTGGTAAACAGTAACACTTTTTTTATTATTATCCATACCACCCCCACAGAAGGGATTTTTCCTTAGCCTCCCCTCCCTGCCTCCCTCTGGAAATTCCAGTCAAGCTTCATACATTTACTTGAAGTTTGGGGCCTTTGAGGACCCCCCACCCCCCAGGAATTTCCAACCCCTTCTGTGGGGGGAGTATGGATATTTTCTGGAACTACACAATATATTTTCAGTCATGTGTCATAATACAACACTACTCAATTTGCATCAGCACCTCCCAAATGTAGTCATAACAGGGTTCCGCAGTAAAAGTTAGAGAGGTGTAGTATTGTAGTCCATAAAAAGAGATACAAGTAGAATTCAAATAAAATTTGGCTGATTCTTTGATTTTCATTGTACAAGTCAACGTCTAATAAAGGTAAAGCTTCAGTGTAAACTGGTTTCACTTTGTTATCACTTTAACTACTTCTAGTATTCATTCAGTTTATTATAGCTGTTGGAATATTAAAACTATGAACACCTATTTTAAAAAGCATTGCTGATAAAAAGAAAAGCAATCAGGCATAACTAAACTGCAAATTGTAATAATTATGGTAACTACATCGTTTGCAAGTTTGTACTTTGCTTGTGCATTATCCCCCGAGTAAGTGGCCATAACATTAATCAACATTTCTGAAAATAATAAGTCAGGTGTATGGCAGTTTTCTTACACTTAAAGCCTGCAACATTGGTTGATGGGTAGACTGCAAAACAGGTGGGTTTTTCTCACACAAGCGAAGCGCACAAGCCTTACAAGCTCTCTTGTGTACTTGAATACACAAAAATACAGACTGTTTTGCAGTCTAGTTGAGTGGAAAAAAGAAACAATTCTCAAACGAGCATTGGCATTTTTATGAAACCTCTAGCAATGACAGTGACATTTCGCATATCAACAAAATTATTTTATTTGGAATGTTTCAAAAACAAGGACAAAATGTTATGTTACAAAGGTACCACATTGATGCTTATACATGACTTGTACTTGCATGCATGAGCAATGGTGTTGTTACTGTTCACATCAATCTTCATCTTCTGAACTAGATTCCTCTTCCAGGGACTCCTGCAAGAATATGACATCATCAAAACATTGCCCCTTTAATTCCTAATGTGTGTTTCCATTTGCCTATTCTTAGAAAATAAGAAGGCAAGTGGAGCTGAAATGCATCCTGCAATAATTGTTTTGGAGATTGTTTCTGGGGAGGTGCCAGTCAGCTATTAGCCTAGTGATTTTGTTACCTCTGCATCCTATACCACACAAATCAAAATCCTTAAAGACGCAAAATTATTCATGGCATGCATCCTGCAGGATGCAAAGATCAATTGATCAATCAATCTGAACATGTGTATTATTTTGTAGAAATGACCCATTTGTGTAATTTCTGTGGCAGTTATTATGGCTGTTGTTTAACAATGTATATTTCTTTTAGCCTTTGTTGTGCTTTTAAATAGAAGGACCATATTTTCATTTCAGTATACTGTCAGTAATACAGAGTTTTGGAGTCTGTCTTCAAATTAACGGCCTGGTTACATAAAGGCCCAAGCATTTTCGGTGTCAGACTCATGTTTTGGACTGGGACTCACAATTTTTCACAAGATGAGTCCTAAGACTCACCATAGCTATTTGTAACAAAATCACCGTAAGCCAATCATTTCCCCTGTCCCAGAAGACTTTAAGAAAGTTAACTCGGTCCAGTTTCCTCTCATTTCTAAAATAGCTAATAGTCACCACACAGAGGATCAATGGAATTTCAGATGAGGAGGAGAGATGGGGGTGGTTGGCTCCTAAAAGATATAAGACCCAAATGGAGTGATTTGACTTTTTCTTTGGTTTGCATCTTGGAGAGCACCTTCATTCCCACACTGATAATCTATCTAGGGATGTTCAGGGTACCAAGATGGCTGCTGTCATTGGACAATGCCTGGCAAATCTAAACAAAGGAGACGCTCACAAACATTTGCACTGATCAAAGCTTCTACCATTTCTATGCTAACGTTGCCTGCAAGAGTGAAGGCCTGCTTGGCAAATCAACACTTCCAAGAAAACGACACACTCTGGCCAGACTGGACTTTTTACAGATGGCAATGACAGGTTTCCCTACCCTTTCATATACTTCAAAAAGTGAATTCCTTAGCCTTTCATATACCTGAAGCCTAAAAAAAGTACCCCTTTTGGGCGGAGCCTCCCAGGGGTTTTCAAGTCAGGGCAAGAGCTATCTGTCACAGTGTGAACATACAGTAGCCCTAGCTAAAATTCATGCACAAGGAGAGGCCCTTTTAACAACGGCAACTGGGGATACATAAACATTTTAGTATACGCCACTTCCACATTTCCCATAATGCACCTTATTTGCCCTCCAAAATTTTGCATAAGCATTGTACTCAATTTCTCTTGGGATGGCTGTAATACCCAGGAGAAATGGAAAAAAAAAAGGTTATGTAAAATTTTGGGAGGCAAATGAGGTGCATTATGGGAAATGTGGAAGTGGCATATAAAGACTGACAACCTATGACACTAAGTCTTACCTTTGCGTATTTTTCAGCTGCATCCGCAATGTCTTTTGGTACCCACTGATGTTTGCCATTTGTAACTGCAAAAAGTTATCTTTGGTCAATTCTATGCATTAAGCCATTTTTGTTATTATTTAACGTTAACACTCAAGGCCAATTGATAAATTGACCAGTTGTAATAAATTATTTTTGATCACAAAAAAACTCATTCAATCTGTTGCTAACTCTGATCCTCATCTTGATCTGATTCATCAGGTTTTCAGTCATATTAATAACAGGTTGTTAATTTTCATTACTCTTGCAACAGCAAAATACCCTCACAGAGATTGCTTGATTAATAAGAGGCCTCTCCATTTTACAATAACATGATTTATTAAATTGTAAGCATAACACATAAGAACATTAATTTTGTAGTTTTAGTTTTTGTAAGAAGACATGATAAACATTCTGTACCTTCTCCTATCCAGCTTAATTCCAGTTCAAAGCTTTTGTCCTTAACTTCATCATGTACAACATAAATTCTGCAGACCACAAGGAGCAATAATTATTGTTAAAAAAAATCCTAAGCTGAGTTGGTCTGCCACGCAAAACAAGTATAATGGTAAACTGAGGAAGGGGATGGGAGCTCTCATTGCTTTAATATTTTTGGCGAAATAAATCAAGGCAGCTAGTCCAGGTTAAACTAAAGCTCTTTTTCTTTCAAGATTGAAAGAATGAATGGGAATAGGGAGCAAGGGATGGCACGGTGGTGAGAGCATTTGCCTTCCAGCAAAGTGGCCTTGGTTTCAAATCCTGGCAAGTTGCTTCTCTCTCCCCTCTCCTCAAAAACCAACATTTCCAAATTCCAATTCCGTCAGGAATGATAGATGAAGAACCACCATGTGGAAGTGCTTCCTCTAGATCGGAAGTTATTTATTCATGAATGGGACAGCTTAGGTCTCATGGTGCATTACTTATTGTGATGAGATTTCCTTGTTAGCCAAATAAAAGCAACTAACTATAAAACTGAAAAAGAGCTTGTTGAGATAGCCTCCCATGCAGACGTTCTTATACTTATACCCTGTGAGCAGTCTCCTTCGATCTTCCTAGATAAGTCTTCCCAACTTATCTAGGAAGATCAAAGGAGACTCTGCTTGCAGGGTAACGTTCTTAGGGCTTCACCACACGTTCCTTCCCTACAAAAGTCGGCTATAACAAGCAGTTAACTTCTTTTCCCTGAGATCATGTGCAAATTACCACGGAAACAATTGGCACTAATAATATTTCACTGACTGTTTTATGAAACACCAATCCTAAGAAAAAATCAAGTGTATAGAGGTCAAACGTGACTCACAAGCTTAGATAGTGCAATACGTGACATTTGAGTTTAGATTTTTCACTTTTAATTTTTAATATAAACGGAGACCCTTTGTATATTTCTCTTTGTAAAGGTTGGATTTGAATTAGGTGCCATTTTCTCACTGACTCAGAGATGTTCTTAAGGTTAGGCAATGGCAGGGTGTTATGTCAACAAAAATCCATTTTTTAGTAAAGCCAACTTCTGTTCAGCATATTTAACCTCAGAGGTAATTAATTTTTTTTCTATGAGATTTTTGGGGTAGCCTCCAACACAGAGACATGTGTTATAAAATAATTTGACTGAAGATTAAGAAATCTAGGGTGTTGCCTAAATTTAGGAGACCTTTTCTGACTTGTCTGACCTTTTCTGGAGTCTCGTGCTAAATTTTTGCAAGGTCCTAAGTACACTTCCCAGATCTGCAAGTTTGCTGTGATTGGTCTGTTTTTAACCGCTTGTTTTACCAGATGTTCGTTGGGAAGGATTAGGTGTTGAGCCAATGAATCTGCATTGGAGACTATTGTATAAACTGATTGAAAACCTACATTTTAGCAACTTCTTTAACAAGTTCTTGACATGTCATATCTTTCATCTGTGTGGGAAAACAACAACAGCAACAAAATTACGCTACAAAATGTGATAACAAAGAATAATTATAAACTTTAAGTTTGAATTTGTTATAGATTTCAAAACATGGTGAACTTGTCAAATCTCTTTCAACAGGTTCATGATCACAATCTAACAGTACCTTTAACTTTTCTATTTCTGTTTTTGCAGCTTGCTTTGCCTTCCCTATAGCACAACCATGGTACCCCTACATAAAAAAAAAGAAAACAACAAGAATAACTTAAAACACAAAAAAATATCATTAGTAAAAGTTCTGAGACGAGATTCTCACTAAGAAATAAAAACGCTTTGAGAGAATTTGAGAAACAGAAGTATACCATAAATCCTCTATCAAGCCCCCCTCTAAAATAAGCCCCCTCCCTCTAATAAGCCCCCCCCCCCCTCTTTTCAGGGGAAGAAAGTTAATAACCCTCCCTCTCTTTTAAGCTCCCCCTTCCCTGCCCTAATTATTCTTCATTAATAAATGAGAGACTGTGTTAATCAATCACGACTGTAAAACTTTGTGTGGACTGATCTGGGATGGTTTATTACCAACTGGAAGTTCAGATTAAATTTGATTCTGATCCTCAACTGCATGATCTCCAACCTTCTTGTTCTTGAGCTTTTCCACTTTGTCTTTTAGTTCTTCATGGAGAATTGATACCAGTGTCTTCTCTAAATTAATAAGCCCCCCTCTCAAATAAGATCCCCCCTTAAATGGGCTTGAAATAAATAGAGAATTTACGGTAATTGAAATCCTTAGAGCATTCAAACATTGAATAGAGATTTCCTCTGTGATATTAACTTTGCTTAAGTTTACAGAAAAAAAAGGCCAAGTGTCAAGCCAGTACCATTCCAACGACTGAAGAAACTAACTAGCTTTGTTGCATTATTCTATTGTTGACATAAATTATTTTAAAAACAAAAGGGCTTTTTCAACATTTGTTTCTTCTACTTTGCTAATGAATCAGACTTCACTTTTACATATTATGCATTGATATTCTTCAAAAAGAATAAATTTTTACACAGAGCTGAGGAAAACTATTAGAAAGAATTTAACGTTACATACAAAAATCTGGACATTTTTTTAGAAGCCAAATGAAAGCACAAAATTTCTCAGCATAAGCCCCCTGGTGACTTATTTATTTTGAGCATGTTTGATGGGGCTTAATAGAAAGGAGGGCTTATTTGATTTAGCAAAGATTATGGTATCAATAATTCTCCCTAAAGAATTAGTCAAGAATGCAAAGTGAAAAAACCAAGGCATAATTATGAGGTTGGAGGTCATGTTGAGCTCCCAGAAAGTGAATTAACATCCTGGATCAGTCCACATGAAGTGTTACAGTCATGATTAATTAATTTAAATTTATAGTCATAAATTTTAAGGATAATTTAAGCGGGGAGGAAGTTCTTGATAATTTTCTCCCCCTGAAAGGGGTGGTGGGTTTATTAGAGAGGGGAGGGCTTAAACAAGAATTAACAGTAATAAAAATCACCAAAAGAGATTCTTTCAACAATGCGTTTACTATAGATCTGATTACAGACTTAAGTAAAACCCAACTAGTGGTCTATTATCACTGTTACATTCTGATTGGTTAAGCTGTTAGGACAGGTGCATACATAGAGCGATTTTCGTATGACCTTGAAATGAAAATGCGCGAACAAAACAGAAACAACAAACGAACAGAAATAGAGCGATTTGATTGGTGTATGAAACGGATACAAACGCACCTGGCTTTTGGTTGGCTAAGCGAACGCTCGGGTAAACAAACTTCATGCCCGAAGAACTTTCTAGAAATTGCTTTGACGTCATACTGCAACACGATTGGTCAATCGAACAATGCCTTCTCCATATTAGGGTTTCTTTGGCGGGAAAACGAAGAGTCCATGTTTTGATCTTTTCATCCATTGGCTGATGAAACAAATAACGAACACTTACCGAAACCTTTTTTCAAGGTCAGACGAAAATCGCTCTATCCAGTTGAGATCGTGACGACTCATTATAACAGCTGACTAGAGAGTCTAGGTGGACCATGATTAAGCTGAGAAGAAGGAAAGGCCTCAAAAAATTGGTTGGGGTCAAATGATTTCATTTTCCTGAACTGCACATGCGTGACATTAGCTTGGGGTCTATCAGATCTTATTTGACAGATCACTGGAAAATGGTCGGAGAATAACTCACAATAACAATACAAGGGCAATCAGCAATGATGTTATCAGATGTACAAGTGATGAACAAGTCAAGTGTATGACCAAGTTCATGTGTAGTAGACAAACATGCTGCGTGGGACCCATCGACTCCAGTATATCTGACAGGTAGCGGCAAAAAGCGCTGGCTTTTTGGCGGCAAAAAAGGATTAAAGTCTAGCTTCAACTAGCTAAGTTGTTTTGTCTCGATATTTTTGACCAACTAGATGGATTGAGCCCATTTGGGCTCGAGGAATAATTGTTCAATATATTATGTACAGCAGAAACTAAACTTAATGTGAACATATTATTCTCACCCATGACACTCCTGAAGGATCTATCATGTGTAATTCAGGACCATCTGGGCCATGGGAACTCAACAGCACACTGCAAAAGTCAAACCCAGAGTTACACAAAGAAACAGGAATGGGGTGAGATCTGGGTAACTAAGCAAATATTGAGTTCATCTTCACTGATCACATCCTAGTTTCTCAAGACTTCTGTTACAATATTATTATTATTGATTACGTTTTTACATAATTTACATGTACAAGCAGAGCTTTGATCCTGATCCCTGTGGGCTCCTTCAGAGAAATTTTGCTAACATTTTTAGACCCAAGACTCACCTACAACCAAATGGTCTGACTGCACTGTACAATGTGTGGGCATGAATATAACCAGAAACTCTATCAACAAGATACTGTGAAGAACAACATAAAATTGCATGATGAAAACAAAATAAGCTATTATTATTTTAAGGTCACGTGGGACACCTTGGGCTCATTGGTATGCATTTATTTAAAGTGTATGCAGCAAGTACAATGACTGATATCAACAGGTTTACAAGATATTCATAACTACACGTAGATGAAAGATGAGCGCATAATTCTAAGTGTTCACGTGCACGTGTGGCACAGAGACTGCAAACAAAATGTTTATTGAAAAGTAACAAATGGTCTCTGAATGGTAGTAAGCCTTGTTTCAGGGATTGTTACATTTAAATCAATAAAAATAAGGCACTCTTCAGAAGTTTCAATAAAATTTAATACCAAAACTATATGTACGTTTATATTTTGTCTCAAAAATCCTTAAAAACAATGCAGCTTATAAACAAAATTAAAGCGTGGAATGTAATGTGTGGATTCAGAAAACATCCCTACCACCACCATGGAAGGGATCAGATTTTTCAGGGGAAAGGGGGGGTCAATTTGCCTAATTTTCCAGTGGGGAGGGGGTGCACCATAGGGAAATATTTCCAGAGGGTTCTCATGATGCATAAGAGAGTAACAAAGAAACAACACACAAATTCACCATGACAATTTATTTGTGAAGATATAAAACATGAGGAAATGCATTTTCAAGTCTTTAGGCATTAAGCTTTAAAACAGTTCACACAACAGTTCTGAAGTTTGGGTAGTGTCAGATTTTAAACAACTGCTCAAATTTTATCAGATGGATACATTTAGGGTGACGAAATATAAATACTATTTTTTTATCTTTTGTGCCTTTGTAGTTTAATAATGTTCTTTTCCAGAGCCAGCGGAACAAAAACTTTCATATTCCTTGCATGTTGAGAACACAAAACAAGAAAAAGTTTTTGATATGGAACCAGGTTTATTTGACCTTTACATGCAGATGCACAATCTTAAGTAAAATTATCCCAGTTTGATTGTATTTTCAAAGATTTTGAGTCCTTAATCTAAAGAAAATACTTGAAAACTTACTTTCAGGGGGATTGGAGATCCATATGTTGATCTGTAGTTCGCTGCTTCATCTCTCGCCACACTTACAATCTTTGAACAACAAAGTTTTAAATTAATTTGCAATGAGCCACCACACCATTGCAGGCCTCCGTGAAAGAACATCACTATACTAGAAAATGTTATTTTTTTGGAAAGTACTGCAAAGTTACACTGTGACAATTACACAAGTTGACTTCTCCTTTCCTACAGAAACGTTGTTGTAAACATTTCTGCCTCAGTTTACATCTCAGTCCCCACAAATAACGTATGCAAAAATCCATCCAATTCGAAATTAGCAATATCAGTTTACCCCTCTCCAACCTCTAATTTGATGGGTTCTTTTTGGCTCGAAGCCCTATTGTTTCAGAGTTGGAGTTCATTGTTAGTTTTGTTTGAGTTAGGGCAATCTGTTGTTTTCTAAACCAATCCTGTGAGCCGTTCTTAGAGCTTCAGGCCCACCCAAAAAAGCAGCCCCCGTCTCCCCTCAGACAATGTTGTTCTTTTGTTCTTTGCAGCACTTTCCAGCTAAATTACTACTTTTTGGTATTGAAGTTTTTGCATAGAGGCATTCGATTATTATGTAATTATCTAACAACAAAGTTGATTAAGGCACAATTTTCACTTGTGAAAACTAACTTGTATCATATCTAAAAGGTGCAAAACAAAAGCCCATACATCTAATGCAAATTGTCACTTGGAAACAAAAAGATGTAAAGGGACATTATAAACAGTGAGTCTACAGAAATGACAAAAAAAATACAACACCTAGTGTAAAATAGGATTTGTGCATGCCCTATCAAGTTAAAATAATTAGTAATAATGTACCTGTCTTGCATCAGCTATAAGTCCTGCTACTGCCTAAAAGAAGATCAGATTAGGGTGTTACAAATTAGTACTACTACAGTACAATGACACATTTACAATAAACATGTAAATGTAGTTCTAAATATTGGAGTCATAGAGTGTTAGCGGTCTCTTCTTTTTTTGTTACATACAAAGTAGATCAAGAGCATGGGTGAGGGGCAAGCAGCACAGGGGCAAGGAATTTTTACTTTTTTTGCTCACTGCAGGTGACTCTGAGTAAAGAGGACAATCACTTGTGGTCTAGAATATTATTAAGGTTTCCTCAAGGTATCAACTAGAGCAATATAATTATAGATTTAGCCAAGACGAAAGGCAGAGCTCCCATTAATAAATTTCTACACTTTCTACATTAGTTAGAAACTAGTAACTTGTCAGCGGATAACTTCAAACAATACATAACCTTGATTGGGTCGACACCTGAGCCTGCAATACGGTCATGCCGTGATACTGACTGGTCAGTGGATACCCTATTTTGACAGCTGTCAATTGACCAATGTCAGGTTGAAGACTCCCACACCAGCTAGAAGGTGTGAGATTTCACAGTGGTGCAGGCGGATGGATGGACAGACGGATGGTCACGTGACTACTAAATCTCTTGAATGGATACTCCAACGTTTTGTAGCTATGGGGCTCTACTTGGGGACACTTCATGTGTGGGTTGAGATACGCTATCACTTGTTCTTAAAAGATAGGTACTACTTTCAATCAAGAAGTCAATCCATACTTGAAGTAGCCTGTTCCAGGCTCCAAGATAGTGGTGCAGCTGTTCAGTAAAAAGATGTGAAAAACGCACGGGGGGCTGGAGAGAGACAGGGCACTACCGTCCCCTTTCCCAGATCGTGCCTGTCTTATTGTTGCTTTGCTCATTAGTAGAGTGTGCTTTGAGCAGAGCGAGACTCTTAAAATGCAGTCGTTTTTTTTTCGGACCTAGTTTGTAGGCCCCGCGTTCCTAGCGAAGACCGTGGAAACTGGGGATAAGAATCGTGACGACTTTCATTGTATGGAAATGAGTCTCGTGATGAGCATGTGGTTTATTTTGGGGGATGACTGGAATAACGCGCCATGTTTATCACGTTTAAGTGCTTTTCTTCCATGTAAGAAATCAGAGTTTATCTTTTTCGTTAAAACAGGTCATGTTTCATACTTACATGACATAGTAAGCCGATAAAATCGCAAGTGCAAAACAGACATAACAAAAAGTAAAACTGTAAACACGTGCTCTCTCTGATCTTATGGTAATTTGGTTCTGACCTTCACGTGCAAAAAAACGTGACAGAAAGAATGGTTTTGTAAACACGTGTTCCAGGTCATGGTAGCGCAGAATCTGGGAATGAAAATCGACACGATGTTTTCAATCTCTTTGAACACTTCGAAAAACAACGTACCATTGTCCGAATGTTATGTTTTGAGACGAAAAATTTGCAAAGATTAATGGATTATACAGGGATCTCGCTTACAAATCCACACACCATTCGTGGCAGATCCACACTAAAAGATGTCGAGCGTTTTCAGAATGGGTTATTCCACAAATTCTGTCGTTTGAAAGCGCTGATAACTTTGAAGTGAATAGTACATCAGATGTTGAAACAAGGAAGAATGTTCATGAACAGAACTTCGATGATGAGGTAAAAACAACAGTCAAGCAAATTGTCGTTAATTTACCTCTCCCGTTCGCCACTACGCGCTTCGGGCGACGGTCTTCCGTCACCTTTTGGACGACCTGCTGTGCACCAACGAGGAAACAGCTTGCGGTCATTGATTTTCAAAATACCGAACGTAACAAACTTGATCTGGATCAGTTACAAAGCAAAGAAATCCTTTACAGTAGATTCATAAAGATCCCATTGGGCTAATTAATCGCGCTAAGCGACAGCTATAAACATTTTTCGAGGTGAGACTTTAAAGAAGTAATTCATTTATTCACATGCAACTCCTCTGGACCCTGTGCAGTAGGTCGAAAGCATAATTCAACTTTTTTACTTGCTGTAGCCCAAGCTTTTTTGACCCCTAAAAGAGACTATGTTACTGAAAACACAGACAATACACATAGTTTTATATTTTTGCATGTGCAACCCTAAACGAGATTTTCACAGCTAAATATAATAGCGTTTTGCCCAGAACACCGTAAGTGAGACCAAAATCCGAAATTTACACCCCTAAGCAAGACGACGAGCATCCCCAGCCTTTTATATGCGGAGCCCCCCCCTTCGACTGACGAACGCTCGCACTCTATTCGCCTCCTCACTGCTTATCGTATCTACAAACACGCGAAACTCAACACTACTTAGAGCGTTCTTGTTTTAAATACTCCCCACTATACTATCTGTGAGCCTGGCACAGGTTACACTTGAAGCTTTTACTTTGAGAGATTCCTAGCTACTGGGGACAGCAGCACTACTGCCTATTTTCCAGGTACAATACATACATGTATGTGATCAGAAACAAGAAAGTAGTTTAACAACAATTTTTTTTAATCATTATTACAACACCTTACCATGCCAATGTGATTGTCTATGTGCATGATTCTTTTGTTAGCACCATACTCATACAGTTTTGAGAGAACAAGCTTTTCCACACCAAACACCACTCCATCCTTTCCTCTTATCCCAACAATTGTCCTGTGTAAAATGGAACAGACAGAGGAATCAAATTAAAGGGAACCAGCACTAATCTTAGCATATAGTGTCATGGCAACATGACATAACCTGATTGGCGACTTACTAAAATCATGGTTTCTAAGGTGCAAAGAAAGTCAGTATTACAGCTCACCCTCTGGGGCAAACTATAGCTACATGTAGCCTGTACCAACATAATAGTTATTTTAACTAATCAAAAAAAGGAACTTTTATCCTGCCCATCAAGTTGTTATTTATTTATTTGTTAATTGAACCATTAGTTACTTGGTTATCAGCTTTAAAAATATTCATCATAATAATAACAACACTGTACTAATTTCACTTCGTCAGTTCAGCTTGAAAAACAACTTTTGATCAAGACAAATTAATTAAAAAATATTTATTAAATCAGTCTTACAGTACTTTTTGCCTGTCAAGCAAGTTAAGAACAGAATTCAGTATCCGACTGCAAAATTTACTAGCCCTGGGTTATCAGGCCCGACTTTCTTTGCACACTGTTTCATCAGACCCTCTCCTAACAGAGGGTGTCAGAACTGTTCAAATCTCAAAAGAACATTATTTACATAACAAAATTCTAACCACAACACCCAGCCCCCTAACGTCATATATTTCTGTCTTCTCTTCCTTTAATACTTAACTACTTGAGCCAATACTTTGTAAATTTACAACAGTCATTAAGTTAAAGGCTGTGTTCTTGCAGCACCCGGTAGCCCCTGGTACCTCAATTTAAATTGCTCCTTCACAACTTGAAAATCTTAGTTTTTTCATAGAAATCAAGAATATGCTCACATGTTCAGAGCACTGGGCTCCCCCTTCAATTTTTCTTAGAAAAGGGCCTTTAAGGCCCGGTTCAGATGCCAAACTTTACATGAGCCGAACCTAATACATTGAATTAAGTACATGAAAAGTTCGGCATCTGAATCAATAATAATTAGGAACACCTGTTTCAATTTGGAACGGCTCAGCTGTTCTTTTCGCCTAGTTGGCCGAGAATTTCGCCGTTGGAGTGTCTTTGGAATGGCTTTGATTCAGACGCCAAACTTTTCATGTACCAAACCTAATGCATAAATTATCATAATCTACTTTGTAAGCAGTTTGACCGAAATGAGCATTCTTTGCATTTTGAACTTAGTTCAACTGCAATTAAGATCAGCGTCTGAATCAATTCAGCCCGTCTAAATAATTTGGGTCGGCCTTAATTCGAATTAAGTTTGGCTCATGAAAAGATCGGCGTCTGAACCGGGCCTAAGCTTCAATAAAATAAAATGAACTGAAATTCCTGCTTATCACCTAAGAAAAACTACTGACTTTCAACTTACCCACTGTTTTCGACAGCCTTGACAGCATATTCTACTTGAAATACTCTTCCATCAGGTGAGAATTGTGAGGCAGACAAATCATACTAGAGTTTACAAAACAGAACTATTTAGCTTGCATTGCAACAAGTATAATCTATGCTAGGGTGACCTACTGTACTCATCACTATGGTCTCAGCATGTGTGGTTTGCAGGCAGTCAACAGGGACGTAGCCAGCCCATAGACCTGTAGGCCCAGGCCTACAATCTTTTGCTTTGGTGATCACTCTGCCGCTTGCAATTATGCGTTGTTGGGGTGAGCTAAAAGCTTAAGAGCTCAAAGTGTTGGTCAGGTCAGTACAGCATTCTAGTAATGCGTGCAATTTTCAGGATATGTGAAAAAGAAAGTCATCCAGGCCTACAACTAGTTAAAAAGCTGGCTATGCCCCTGGTCAATGATGTAGGTTGTTTATGATGAGCAGAGCCTCCTTCTGCCTTCTTCATAATCTAAGAGGAGAAAAGGAAGCTCTGCATGAATTGTATGAAGCATTCAAAGTTGCTGCACTCTAAACATCTGGAAAAGTCAATCTTGTTTTCTCTCTTCAAATTGTTTTTTCAGTGCAAGCATCCATTTATAAACCAATGGTCATATCTAAGCCAGCTGTGCCAGGCACAGGGCTATTAGGTCTGAGCTGCACAAAGATCTTACTCCATTTGATATGCAGAATATTTTTCAGATCAGGTGTGCCAAAATGGAGCAAGCAAAAGAAAAGCTCTGCCAGAAGGGTGAATGTCTGTAATGACCTGCTGAAGGTTCAAGACTGGTATTCTACAGATGTAGTTTGCTATACAACTATTTCAAAGAACATTGTCAGAAAAAAAGCAAAAGGTCTTCAAGCCAAGATCCCAAGGTAATGTGGGTAAATTCACAAATAAGTCTTTTGGTAGCTTATCAGTAAAAAGCAAACAAACAGAGAAACAGACAACAAAAAGTAAAATTAAGTTTCAGAAGAAGGGCACCCTCGCTTGTTCCAGCCAATTAGCATGCCCAAGTTGTGCAAACAAGAGCCAAAGACAAAAAAGTGTGATTCACATGCAAAGTTTTTGTTTTGCTAAATGTTATCAGTATTTGACTCAAAAAAAATGCAAACTTGTCATCTTATTTGTCACGAGCTAATTGAATTGAATTAAATTATAATCAAATATCCTCTCTCCTTATGGAGTTTTTCAGGGATAATGAAACAAAGAATTCAAATGGAACATAACATGTTTAAGAATCCCAGCTGGTAGGAGGCAAACTAGTTGACTATTTACAAGCATGGCTGAGGAATGGAACTCTGGACTACCAAGAACAAATAACAAATCCAGCTAGTGATGGGGTAAGGGGGGGGGGGGGGGGGGGAGACTTGAACTTTAGGCCTTCAGATTAAAAGTCCAGTGCACTAACCACTTGGCAATACTGAGTTTTTTCTCTAACTAGCTCTGCAGTCCCTCTCATTGGTCATTAATGCTCTTGTCCAGTTTCTTTGATGCTTGATATAATTTTTCATCTAAATATCTCATATCCCAATAACCTAAAATAGGTTCTCAATCTAATCTATACGCATATCTGTGTATCAATGCATCCACGTCAATATACACTTAAGACAGCATACAAAGCTTATAGTATGTCTACTTGTCGGTCTTAAAGCCACTGAAGGTGGAGAAGTAGATAAAAGCGATAACTGCATATCCACGTATCCAGCTTTTTCAGGGATAAAGTATTGAAGTGGCAGGATATTCTGCAGTTACTCCCAGCCAACTATAAGGCATCTCAAACTAGCTCAGGTATACAGTGTGCATGATGTCAGCCTCTAGATCTGGGAAATGGTTATTGAGGATCAGTCCATTCCTGGACTTGGCTGGAAAAAGATTTCTGTGGTGTGTCTCCCTGTTGGTATTCTTTTGTGGGAGGGCTCATAGGTGTAGTGTAGTCTATACAACTGTATACCAAAATTCATCCCCTCTTCCAGAATCAAAATTTTAATTATTATTGTAAGGTAACTCTTTCAACCACTGATCAAACGCTTGGAAAATTACATCCCTTAGAACAAGACAAATGTCTATTTTTTCTGAACCCTAACCAAAACTACTTGAAACGTTAACACCAAGCCCTTCATATATATCAGCCCTACATGTAGGACCAAACGATTGTGTAAGACAAACAGCCTTAAATTGGATTATATGAAAAAATCTCGATTTTGGTCGCTGATTAACTGCCATACAAAACAAAACAATAAACGAAGACTACACTAAAGTTTATAAGATAAAGAAAAAATTCAAGACTATAAAAAATACACGTGCATTTTTGACAACTTTTAACATTTACGACACAAAACTTTTCAACTTTTTCCAGCAAGATAAAGACCTCATACTTAACCAAATAATCTTACCCCAGTTCCAATGGAGCTCATGACGAAAAATTAAGCTGTAAACTGCTTCAAAATAGCATAAAACTTCGAGAAAGATTGAATTTAACAAAATGGCGTCCCAACACGCATGCGTAGTAATATGCAATGTCATATGTCATATTCGTTCCCAGTACTATTCTAAGTCCCCATCGGTCTCAGCCTAGTCTCCCGCAGTACCGCAGTTCTTCTTCACACAGTCACGCAGTCACGCAGTCACGAAGTGTTGCATGATGAGTCAATATGGCACGTGCTTCTCCGTTTGTTTTTATCCATATATGGGTTAGTAAACGACTCCTTCACGTGCTATACCCTCAAGTCGGAAAACTACTCTTGTTCTAAATACAAGATGTGGCAGCGAAACAGGTTTGTCCCTTTGGTTTTTATTTATATTTTCGTCAACAGTCTCGTGTTTTACTTTTGAGTTTATTACCGTCGAGCTCAATCGAACCTCTTCGACTCGATACATTCACGGGATTTGCTTTTTTAGAAATTATTCTAAACCGACGGCGACGGTACTCTTGCAATTTCTAGCATTTATTACAATCCCAGTCGCAGAATTGTGTGCCAGAAATTTCAGTTTTTTCTTGCGCCTTTAAATTATTTGTCAGGGGGCCAGAAAGTCACGAAAACGCACGACACGTTCTGCCTGGATTTCCTTTTCCTCTTCCGTCGAAATGTTCGACGAGAGAAACTTGTAATCCTCAGTGCAGAAAATATTTCTTTGCCCTTCTATGTTTTATATATAGTCAGAATCTTCAAACATAAGTTAATTCATGTGGTGGGGTGTTTGCACACTGAAATAAATCTTTCTTAGAATAATTTGCTTGGCAAAAAAATCGCTGAAATCTCGTTTTTGTTTTCACTCTGCAAAATAGAGGATCCTAGCGCCCAGGATTTCAAAACAAGTAGAAGATGCAATCCGAGTATTTGGAGCTTCCGGAAATGTCATATCCCTGGCAGACAACCGGCAGTTCAAAGTTTGATGTGTATTTGGCAGTCTGTCCTTTACCCTCGGTAGATCTCGCACGCGAACATTTTGACATGTAATTTAAAATTTATTTCCTTTTTATACTACTATTAAGGTGTTTCATACCTCCATGACTAATACAGTTCAAAAAAGAAAAACAAGAGGCTTATTTTTTTACGAAACATTCTGTCGCACTGAAATCTACTTAGCATGCGAGCAAGCTCTCCTATTTGGGTAGATATCCTTTGATAACTGAATCTGTTACATAAGCGAAGTGAGCCTCGCGAGAACGCGTGAGCGAGTGGGCCGAGGAAAGGAGAGCTTGCAACGATCTCTCATAAATTTTCATTTCCACCCCGGAAACCCCGGGACTCCGCAAAGCGTGAAAACTGTCACCGCAAACGTGCCGCAGATTAGAAAAGCGACAACAACCTGTCAAGTAAGTTAAGACAGCCGAGGACGCGTAGAATTATTTATTTATTTATAAATCGCTTGCAATGTTTTTATATGTTTTTTTTCCACGGGAACATCGAACTTCAACGTGTCTATATCAAACTCTTGTCATACATCGATGAACATTTGATATTCAGTGATCATACATGAAGCACTCGTTCACTGCGTATGCGTAGTTCAAGGCAGCATAGCTAAATTTGAAATGGAGGATTGAGGTATATTGACGAGTATTTACCAGTGTTTAAAGCTAAGAACAAAAATAAAATGAGAAAGGATAACCAACTGTGTGAAATTGAAATTCGCGAGGTCGATAACGAGAAGAAAAGGATCAAAATTCACTACAAAGGTTTTCGCGAAGATACAGATGAGTGGCGTGACTATGGTTCTTTATTTGACCTCGAAGGATTTCACGCTGTAGTAAATTTCGAATTGATATTTCGGTCCGGTTTTCCATCCATTAAACAACTTTGCCACTGATTTTCCTCCTGCCTTGCTTGCACGTCTTTAAGCCGTTTGCAGTACTGAAATCTTCTTTTTGAAGACGTTTAGAATACGGCTGTTAACAACAACATTGCTAACACCAGATTCTTCAAAAATTATTTTCACGACAGCGACTGTGGCGGACTCGTAACCGATTTCTGCGTTTTTCACGCTTGGAAAACTGGCAAAAATCACAACGAGCAGGATGAAGTTGTTTTGAGAGGCCATTTGACGGGCTCAAATCTGCTCTTTGTTAGACGTTTTACATATCAAAACAAAGGAAATTCGTTCCTCTCTTTGATTTTGGCGGTACATTTTCAATTTGTGTTTGCGTAAAAGAGTTATCGCCCAAGATCCCTCGCTCGGTCGTGTTTTGATCACAAACGCCTTGTTAATTTTGATCGAACCGCTCGGGAAAATTGAAAAATGACGAGGGTAAAATTTTACTTTGGAGTTCAGAAAATTAGCAAAATGAAAAGCCATGATATCATAGTTAAATATTCCAGTGGTACATTGAGTACTTTTAGTATACAGAATGAGCACGACGATAAAATATCCGAAAATCGCACCCCATTTTAGTGAGGCGCCGAAAGGGGCGCGGTCGCAAAATTCAATTAAAGACTATTTGTACCCCTTGAGTTTCATATGGCTCGGGTAAGAACTCACTAATTTGATTCTCGTTTCGTTTACTTTTGAAAAGTCATCCCTACTGCAGTGTAGAAAACTACTCCCCATCGCAATCACCAACAAAAACATCATATATTTGTCCGTCTGGAACTGGAGAATAGCGTTTTCCTGCACTTGGTTCTCTTGAGTTTTACTCCAGTAGCTTCCAACTCTTTCTCTGTTCCATCTTTACGGTCACGCTACACAGCTACACTGTCAAGTACATGATTCCGAATTTTTCTACCCAGTAGAATTCAACCGGGCGAAGAAACCGATGTTGGAAAACAGCGCTTGAATCACTCTTCACTTTCACTCTCCCGGTTTTCAGAACTAAACAAGGTGCTTGACACAAACGAATAAAACTCAGTGATGAAGGTTATTCATTTTCCTTCCACAAGAACTACAAACTCGATCCGACTTATCCTCGGCTCGCAATATTCTCTTTACGAGAATTACATCAAACGAGCCCGTCTGCTTTGAGGGCTGAAACAAGTTCTCGGTACCAATCTGATCCCCCTGAACCAAATTCGACACACAGACGAAGCGGGTGTCAGCTTAGCCTGTTATCAATCAACTTTGATTTCCGTAACGTCATTTTTCAGCCAATGGTATTTCCCTTCGTCTGAGCGAAGTACAAATGAAAATTTGTAAGGGATGGTTGCAAGCTCTCCTTTCGCCGGCCCCTCGCTCGCTCGCGCGTTCTCGCGAGACTCGCTTCACTCGCCCAAATAGGAGAGCTTGCTCGCACCGTGCGCATTAATTAGCAAACATTAGCATAATGTCAAAACAGTGAATTTTGTCACGCAGATTTTTGGCCGGTTCGTAGGCTTGGTTCGCCTTGAAATTTCTAGGTGTTAAAGTGAATCAATCGACATTATTACACACATTATGAAGATTATGGGATTTGATTTTAAACAAATTCGTTCGAGTAGATTCAGAGATAAACAAAATCAAAGGCTAAGGCTCCTATAGGAGCGAGCTCATGGATGAATTGAATTAGTGTAGAAAAGACAGTTCAATAATCAAAGAAAAACATATAAATCTTTTTGAACGGTTCATTGTGTACGGACTTGCCAAAATACAGCGTGGCTCGAAGTATCCGATTGCATGTGCACCTGAATATTCTAGAAACTTGTTATCAGCGCAGCATTTCTACTTACAAAGCTGCAAAGATCACTTTTAAAAGCAATTATTAACGCTTTTTAGTTGTAAAATAATTTGCTTTCTCATGTGACTGTCAAACACTTTCCGAACGACAGTACACTTTCTTGTAAAATAGCCAAGTTTTACATAAGCACGAGTTGTCTTTAAACCGTGGTTTTAAACAATTATTTAAATGGACCTCGAAGGTTTCCTAAAAGTGCGATGCTTTTAAATAAATGTTTCCATAATTATGATGAGTGTGTAACGGTTAGTATATGTAATACGAGCGGTCAGTATAAAACATGGACTGCGGACTGCGGACCACGGACTGCGGACTGGGTATAAAACAAGGACTAGGTATAAAATGCGGACTGCGGACTGCGGACTGAGTATAAAACACGGACTAGGTATAAAATGCGGACTACGGACTGAGTATAAAACACGGACTACGAACTATGTAAAAAGGTAAAACTGAGAGAAACGAAAAGCAGCTTGCATAAAACAGTAGTTCCAGCTCCTTGCGTCACACAAAAACATTCCGTAAGCCGGTCACGCGCAGCTGTCTATATTCTCCTCATGTGGAGAAGGAAAGGAAACTGCACAGACAAGGAATGTTACGCCGCTACTCAAGGCAACTGAAATTAAACCTGAATTTTATTAAAAGAAGGAGTTAGAAGAGAACTGATCGATCAAAGAAGCACCGAATAAAAAGAAGCAATAGTATTGGTGTTAGCCGAGTCAGAGTAAAATTCTTAAAGATGCCTCTATTCCGTTTCAAATAAATCCTTCGGAATATGAGGAAATGAAAAACTCAGACGAGAAGGTCAATATAGGGGCATTCCGCGAGGTAAAAAGCAGTATTTAGGCGGGAGGGATTACTCACCTATACGTGAATAATAACCGAAATGAATCATCCAACCCAACGTTATATTCTACGCGATGATTATGATGACATGATTTACACCCTGCTCCTGAACCCCGGAAGGGGTACTGCTAGGAATTTTTTGGTGGGGTTACGCCCCCTGTTTCTCTGTACCCTGTTTCAGAATAAAATATGTCATTTTCCACACCCGTTTTCAGACCTGATCTCTAAAATCCATACCCATTTTCAGACCTGGCCTAATTTAGCCTGTTCCAGGCTCTCAAATAAAGAGGAGACTACCCAGTTTACTCTCGTTGTATTTTCGCACTTTCTCAATTTAGCGGACCCAACTATCTCGGAGCCTGAAACAGGCTAGGCCTAATTAGGCAGACATCATGTCATCGTTATAAGTTTATAGATTAGAGCGCAACAGTAGATCATTCTCTCTAGAGCGCAAACAAAAAGTTCTTAAAAATGCATTTCAAATTCGCATATTCCTATTTCGTTTTTATTCATCTAGAAATACATTCGTACATGTACGCTCCCGTAGTTTCCTCGAAAACCATACCCGATTCCAAATCAAAATAGGCAAAGTGTTTTCAGACCACCAAAACGGCCCATATTTCCTACCCTTTAGGGCGGCAAATACGTATATGGCTTATATAAGAGAGTACCCTCAAGTCCTGACCCCTTTCATAGTTGTTAGAGACCGAGACCATGTCTAAAATGGGTGAAGGAGATAGTGTTTTTGTCAGGCTCTTGATTCAAGGAACCTCCACCAAGAATTTCTATTTTATACCCTAGTCCGTGTTTTATACCCAGTCCGTATTTTCCAGTCCGCGTTTTATACCTAGTCCGTATTTTATACGCAGTCCGTAGTCCGTAGTCCGCAGTCCGCAGTCCATGTTTTATACTGACCGGTAATACGAGCTATATTAAATACAGAATACAGGCGTTTATGGCTAAATTGAACTGCTTTAGAACGCGCTTTTGATAAACGCGAGCTACAAACTATTTTAATAAAAAGGATTAAGCTCAAAGCAGTACGTGCTCTGACCTAGCCAAGTAATTTAAACGCAATCGAAGTATCCAATTGCCTTTCTCCACCTGAATGTTCTAGAGACTTGTTTATGCCAGCGCAGCATTTCCTGTAGACATTACATTAACAGCACTGCTAAATGAAATCACCCGACCAACAAAAGCCTACTTTAAGGCAAAGATCACCTAAGAATTCAAGCGAAATAGCGTAACGCTTGTTGGTTCTAAAACCTGTGCTTCTAGTTGACACAACATTAATTCATTCCCTGTTTGCATACGAAGACATATGGTCGAATGGATTCGTCCAAATAACTGAATAAACTATAATAGATACTCCTCAATGTCGCTTTAACAATACGAGGAACGTTTTTTTGCAGATTGATTAAAAGGCTGTTTGGCTTATTCGCTTTTCGCTGAACGAAATCCCATCGTCAGGCTGCAGTAGCTCTTTCACACTCCTGTTGATCGCATCTTCTCCATATCAAGTACACAACAATGATCCACGCTCAATTATTTGAATGTCCTTTTAACAATTTTAAGTCCATTTCTTGCGGATGATATTATCAGTGTTCTTAATAGAATATTTCCATTTAAACAAAACGCATCTCTATAATTGATGTGTCGGAAAAAAATCCCTCTAGAATATCCCAAAGGCACTTGGAACAAAAGTAGTAGGGGAGGTAAGAGTAAAGTGTTTAATCTGACTTTAATGAATAAATTAATGAAAATCGAGTGAGTGAGTGATCGAGTGCCTCCAAAAGCCCATGGCATGACTACGTCATCCATGAGCTAAAAACGCTGAAAGTCAAGGTTTAGAATAAAGTTACGCTTAGACAGGTGGTGAAAAAGCAGGTTGGTTTAAAAGATGGTAAGAAAGAACGAAAATACACCAAACTTTCCTAGCATCGAAATATGATATTAAGCAGCATTCCGACGCTACCTAAGATTAACTTAAGTCATTTAGAACTTTTTTTTAAATAATTTATCACGGCTATTGAAACTGCGAGGTTTGAAATATATTTACGTTTTATTTGAATTCAAACATATAGAATTTTTTACTTCTCACGGAGGTTATTTGCTAAACACCAAACTTTAAGTTCCTAGTGTTGGATTTTTATTAGCAGGTCTAGATTGCGCAAAATTCGGCTTTTATCAATTTCCAATTTTTTTGCTTATTGTTGTCATAGTAATATCGATTTTAGTTAAAACTACGTTTTGACAAACTTCAATCCATAGTCAATCACTGGTGAAAATTTTATAGCGATCGGACACGAATAAAATCCCTTTTAAGGCGATAGAAAAATATCGGTATGGTCTCCAAAAAACTGTATCGAATCATCTTAACTTCCATTTCTATGATCAGTGGTGTAACTAAAAAGGTATTTCAAAGCCGTCGGAGAGTTCCATGCTGCCCTGTGCTTCGGGAGCGTGTTGTTTTCGTGACTTGATTTACTTATTTCGTCATTTGTTGTATGGCGCAAGGTTCATGGCTGTAGCTCGTCTGGCTCGTTTTAGGAATAGCTATTTTAAAAGTGTTTTAGGAGTTTGTGGCCATCGGCCATTTAAAGAATTTAGAGCAAAGTAAAAGAACCTTTGGTTTAGTTTCCTAAATAACGAACAAAGTTGGTCTTAACGTGTGACCTTTTTTGTTTAGACGTGGGGAACCTGTAACCCGGCTTAGGTGAGGCAACCGCATTCCCAGGGTTCTCTCCTACCCGTCCCTGCGGAGCGAGAGAGAGAACGGGTAGGAGAGAGAATTTGGGAACGAAGTTGTAGGTGGGGTAACCCGCCTCTCCCAATTTGATCGTGTTTACATGATAGGTTAGCCTGTGCCAGGCTCTCAGATAGTATAGTGCGGACGTATTAAAACGAGCAAAGAGAAAATAAGACGGACGCGACTTGGGAAAGGGGGACGCGTTTTTTGCATTTCTTTTTACTGAACGACTTTTCACCACCATCTCGGAGCCTGGAACAGGCTAATGATAGGTCAGTGGAGTGACCATATTATCAGGGTTCCTCCACGTACATGTAAAGAGGCCCTCGCTCGACGCATTCCTATACAAAGCTCTACAAAGCCATAAAATTCATCTGTTAGCCCTTTTGGGCCCTTTCACTAGCCCAAATGACAGATTTCCCTCCCTTTGATATACTTCAACTAGTAAAATCCGCCCCCTTTTACCCCTCCCCCCGGTCAAGCGCGAGGAGGCCAGAACTTTAAGTAATGATATTTGCAGCTACAAAACAAAACAGTTTGAAACAGTTGAAAACGACTTGATGAAAGATTGTTATGTACTGAAAAAGTGCATCTGTACTTGTAAGCGCCGGTCTGTTGAGCGGGAGGTCGCGAGTTCAAAACCCCCGGAGGACCAAAACTCAGGATCTCATATCAACTGAGAAGAAAGTGTTGCTTTTGAAATGGCATCTGCTGTTAGAATTTCTAGGTCGAAAAACCGTAGGTCCCGTCTCACAGCTCTTTCGCTTATCTGGTTCTTGTGGGACGTAAAAGAACCCACACCACTTTTCGAAAAGAGTAGGGGACGTAGACCCCGGTGGTGGGGCCAACCTTTCCTGTGCTGGGTGGGTTAACTGTAGCTGGGACATACCCTAATATTGGGAAAACCTCGTGATCCTCCTTCAGGTGTCGTAATGACTACCTGTAAACAGTGTTTGTATGTAATTAAAGTTCTAACATCGTTCCTGAACGAAATGCCGCTCTAAAAATTGCAAATGGATTACAAGTTTCGTCGTGAGCCAGGAGCTTTTGTTTCGTGCGGTAGATTGCGTAGCGTTGTACTGTATCAAGTAAACGATGACACAAAGAGGAAATGTTAGTCACTGAAGTTTTGCAAAATACTCTCCTTTCAGAATTTCACAATGAAGATCGCGGTGACACCAAGGACGCTTGAGTTCCTCATACGGCAAGGAAATGGTGTTCTGGATATAGTGGCACCTGAAGTATTCTATCAGATTATGATGTTTCTGCAGCCTAAAGATCTAAGAGTGTGCATGTGTGTTTCTAAAAAGTGGAAGGTAAGGCGTAAATGTGTGTGTACTTGTCTATCGAGCGCACTTTCACATTTTGTGGAGGACATGAACACAAGACAACGACTCTCTTTTTCTTTTCTGAACTTCGATACAGTCTTTAAGAATTCAACTCCAGAAAAAGTTAGCAAAAAGTTGTGGAATTGATAGTCTGAAATGTCAGTCGTCCGCGAATTCACTTTTCATGCAAGTGACGTTTTAATAGCTGTCGCCGGCGTTGTGGCTCAAGGGAGCGTAAGCAACAACGATGGCGACGACCACGTAAGCTCATGTAGGAGACTGGCTAACATTATACCGGATAGCTTTTCACGTCAACATAAAAAAAGCCATGCGGTATAATATGAACACCTGTTCGTGGTGCGCCAGAGAGTGTTACCGAAACATATCCGATATATGGGGCGCGATCCATTCAACCAAAATTTCCAGAAATTTCGGTCCAAAACTCAATGGATCGGTTCAGTCTAACCGGAAAAGTTTCGAAAAAACGGGTCCACCTTTTGAGTTGGACCACTTTTCCCGGTCGGACCGGTTGGAATTTTGGTTGAATGGATCGCGCCCATGATGATCCGGCCGTTTTCAAGATCGGCGCGGCATAGACTCGCTCCGTTACAGAAACCGCGCCGAAATCACGGTTGTTAGGTGTCAACAGAAGCCTATCGCATATGCGTTATGGATTTTGTAGTGTGGACACAGCCTTGGGGGGGAGGGTTGGGGCGGCTATATGTCTTCCCTCGCTTTACGGCGGTTGCATGAATTCGGGCGCTTTATTTCGATTACATGTAGTTCCACACGTGCCCAATTGCATACCTTCCTCTGCTGAGCCCACTTGCACGCTTCATCTCTTTGCATAGATTGCATATCTTCCGTTTCCTCCGCGGGGGAGCTACACGTAAGTTAATCTTACAGCGCTTACCAACAATTGGGTATTTCCATGTGTTCCACAGCTTGCCCATTTTCCGGTGGCTGTCGAGTTATGGCGTTGCTGGAGATTTTTTTTAAATTTCGTAAGTTTTCGATAGCGGGTATGCAGAAACTTTGCTTTTTTGTTTCAGTTGCTGCTGTCGACCAGTTACTTCTGGAGAAACTACGTCGACCATAATTTTGACTTTAATGATGATGACAACGAAGAATTAACAGGCATGTTGCACGAACTTGGAAGTACTTGGATCTTTGGCAAAGGTACGGGGATGTTACCGAATATACCCCAAGGGAATCTGTTTGAAGAGTTCCCTAGAAGGTGGAAATCTGGTATTATTCACCCGGCCGGTACGGACGTTCATATAAACGTGGAAGACCACAAGTGTTTTTGCGAGGCGCTGTATCAGCTGCAGAAACTCAAGAATGAAATTGATGAGCGAGAAATTGTTTACAGTAAGTTATTTTATTCTTTTGTTATTTGCACCGAGCAAGGTTTTTCTTCAAGTTGGTGGTTTTATTATTTCAAAGGATCTAAACGGATAGACTAGCATGCGCTTAGTCAGGATCTTGTGCTAACTAAAGAAAGCAGAACTGTATACCTTGTTATAGGAAATTAACTCTCCATTCGCCATTTTCACATAGACCATAATGCACCTTGGTTACACCGCAAAATTTTGCATATCCATTGTTTCCAATAGGCCATTTTACAGTTATGGATGGAAGTGAGGCTGGAGATGACCTTGTTTTGATACAAACCTGCTTTACCATGTAAATCAAGTTATTCTTATGCTAACTTTTCAAGAGCAATTTCCAAAACAAAGCAAATGAGGTTTGTATCAAAACAAGGTCAACCTCAGCCTTACATTCACTTGAAGGCTAGGGTACTAAGTCCACAACTCTAAAATGGTCTATTGTTTTTTAGTATAATTACATTGATGATTATCGAAAATAGAGCGCTGTGATTGGCTAGGAGCTTCGCTTTATCATGCTGTAATCACGGCGCAGTGATTATAACTTTGAAGGCTAGCAGTTTTCAAAGTGGCAGCCAGATTTTTTATGTTTCGGAGTCGGAAATTGATCAATACTTTTATTTTCTCGAATAATCATCAATGTAATTGTACTAAAACAATTAGTCGCCTCAGGCGACTTGAATATTGGCGAATAGTCACCGATAGATGACTGTTAAATATTCACGTCGCCTTCGGCGACTAATTGTTAAATAGTCATCCTAAAGGCTGGTTTTCACTAGCGACGGAGTCGGAGTCGGAGTCGCAAGCGGAGTCGTAAGAGCGCTTATGACCTAGTGAAAATCAAAAATCGGAGTCGTAAGTGGAGTCATAAGCTTGACGGAATCGGAGTCAGAAGAATCAGAACGTTTCCATTTTCTTCCGACTCCGTTTACGACTCCGTCGCTTGCGTTCCGCTTATGATTTAGTGAAAATCAGATTGTCGGAGTCGGAAGCAGAAGCGGAAGGATAAACCAATCACAATGCACGTTCCCACGCTTTGTGATTGGTTTGGTTCTTCTGCTTCTGCTTCTGACTCCAACAATCTGGTTTTCACTAAATCATAAGCGGAACGTAAGCGACGGAGTCGTAAGGGGAATCGTAACGCTATTCTCACTAGATCATAAGCTCTACGCTTCTGATTACGACTCCGACTCCGACTCCTTCGCTAATGAAAACCAGCCTTAAGAGAAATCGAAGACAAACGTTATGCAAAAGTTTGAGGGTAAACAAGGTGCATTATGGTCTATGTGAAATTAACGCGACTTTTAGTGGAAAACGAGTTTCGAATAAAGGAAATTAACGCGACTTAAGTGGAAAATGACTTTCGAATAAAGGAAACTAACGCGAAAAAGAGGGTAACATAAAGTCAATTAACGCGACGTTCACGAAGAAACAAAACTTGTTGAGACAACGGGAACAAAGTAAAACGTATATTCCTAAATGAAACTTTGTTCGTGGTTCCCTGAACGTACACAAGGGGGTCTCAAGCATAGAAATCAGGCCACTTCGAGGGTTCTTTACAGTTTCACTGTTTGTGGAATGCGAGAAGTAAAAATCGCAGAAATTAACGCTCCACCTAATTAACGGCGCGGAATTAATGTTTACAAAAATTAACGCGACTTAAATTAACGTGAAATTCGCGTTAATTTCAATAAGTGTCAAGTTCCTATAATAAGGTAGTCAAGGGCGTAGCTAGGATTTGTCACTTACTATGTCAAACCCAGCATTTATTGACCAGTTTGTCATATCCAAATCCATGCCGCGATGTTCTAACTAAAAGAACATTTTTCTTCGGATAAGCAGTTTGCATTTGATGGGGGGGAATAGGTGCTGCGTCAGATCATACGAAAACAACACTAATTACCCTGCATACAAGCTTAAACATTCTTTACAATACCTTGATAAACGTTAGGTTATCATCTATATATGCCTTTTCCTCTTCAAACTCAGGGTATTTAACAATTATTCCACCAGTGCGCGTTGGATATGAGATGGTAGATAGCCAACAAGGCGCGTAGGGCTGAGTTGGCTATGAACATCTCATATCCAACGAGCGCGAGTGGAATAATTGTTTTATAAAAAACACCCACAAACTATTGAGAATTCTTCTTAACTTTATTTGTAAAGACAGCCGATTTTCAGCTTGTTTTTAATTTTAAGCAGAGGCGCACAGTTACCATATTTGGAGAGCACGGAAAAATGGCTCATATACCATGATGGCTAAGCCAATCAGAGCTCTAGAATAGTATTATCCAATGACTCATTTTTTAATAAAAAGGGATATTTAGTCTAGCAGATATTCTTCAAATAGCAATTGTCATATCCGTCGAGTTGTATTTTTGCTGTTCTTGCTATGTTTTTAGGCACTAGTTCGGCTATTTCTCCTTCCGACGACACCGCAGGAGCCGTACACCGTGCCAACACTTATCACGGTCCCCCGGCAGGCGGTTAACAGTGTACAGTAAGTGAAGTCGCATTCAACCACTATGGAGAGGGGGGACTGAACGGTTTTCGAGTGGTCCCCTGGGTTAGGAAATGGAGATGATACTTCGATCTGATTTACAGACAGTGTCAATAGTTTTACCTCTATTTTTGGTTGAAGTTCGATGGCCTTAGGAGGGTCTCAGTGGGGCTAACCATCAGACAGTCTAGAATTTAACCGTCAACCTTAAAAAAGGTTTATCTTTACCGTCAGCCTCACTATTTCAGCTGATCCTCACGGGATTCTGGCTCCTGAAGAATCTCTAATTAAAACTGGAAAAACCAGTTCCCATGTTCTCAAAAACACTCTTTTTAGACATTACAACTTGTAAAATTTTACAACTTGCCTTATATCTCAAATTATTTCGAAATTTTATAAGTGAAAGGCCAAGACAACCTCCAAACACAACAGTTAATATTAAGTGGTGCCGCAAGTAAAAGTTCTCTTTTCGGTCATGTAATGAATTCTTTATTCACCAAGCTAGTTCGGTCAAAAATATTGTCCTCGTTTTTTCTTGCGTTTTTATTAGCATCGACTGCTTCTCGGTCAATAAAAACGTCAACCGTCAAAGCTATCACCCCATTGAGACCCTTGTTCATCGTTTAGGAAGTATTAGGTCAAGGGTTTTGTGACAAAGTGGAACAAGTGTAATACGCGACGATAAAGGATGAACCGTTATTCTCCGTCTATGGCCGCCCTGCACAACTAGGGTTTGGAGGGGGGGCACTGAGGAGCGAGCGTGAAGCGCGAGACACGAGAGGAGGGACTTCTCTCCTGTCCTACCTATCGCGCTTCGCGCTCGCGCAAGAAAACCTGCTTGAGCGCACCCAATAACGCCTGTTATGAAGGCTATCTTGTCTACCGTTTTAGCGTTGTCTTTTAAAACGGGAGCCTTGACCGTAACAGGTTTTACTCCGCTACAAATAGATACAGCGACTTTGGCTAGTTGCTGCAGTGATCGCCTCTTTTGCCGATATTTGGGTTGTCGCTCAATGCGCATTGAGAGGCGTCGCGTGACAATCAAAAAGTCACTAGAAACTCTTTTGTGTGTAAGTTATGCCCGGGATATTGATGCTGTCCGTATTGCCGGGGTGTTATAGCGAGGTGTTCGCAATGTTCCTCAAGGTGAAATTCGACTGTAGTCAACCTCGTTCCCGGGGTCTTCTCGTTCATTCAATATGGCGGCGACACAAAAGACCCTGGGGTCCTGGACAGTAGTTCCCCGGCGTCCTTTTTCGGCGCGTCCTTCTTAAAGGCCCCTGAAAGGTACAAATCCACAAAGCCTTGAAAGGAACCCTGAGCACGCCCGTCATTTATAGGGGAGTAGTTGCCTAGTCCCTGTACGGCGTCTTTCCAGGCCTTCTCGGTCAACTCATTTCGGTGACGTATCGGAGACGAACGGTCAAGACTCGATTGGACCACGTGACCCGAAACGCACAGACCGCGCGGAATAATGAGGCCTAGGGACTAGGCAAGGGGAGGAGCAGTTATCATCAACCAGGAGAATGGCTTTTTTTTGTAACATAAGAATGTTCGGGTAAACTTTAGCGGATCTTAGTATGGGCTTTTGAAATACATACTTATTAACCTGATAGAAACCAGGCAGTTTTACCAGCAATTTGGAGGTATAACATTGGATAATGATCAATAACCAGAGTATACCATCAACTGACGTGATACAACTCACTTTGACTCTGAAGATGACTACCGCACAGGTTGTCGAAACGTCAGTCACTGTCAACAACAACAGTCCTATTCAGGACTACGTTCACCCGGACGATCAAACTCAACCTACTTTTGAAATGACTCCTGGGTTCAAACCTTTCACAGTTAACTAAAAGCGTTAACAATGCCCTAAAGTCTTGTATGATTAACACAAGCACGGTAAAACGGATTGTATCAGTTTATCAAATCTTTAAAATGAAAAGTAATTTGAAATGAATAACGATTAAATGATCTACCATTTACATTCATTTGTTCCCTACAAGAAGCGCCGGTTTTACTGAACTATTAGAGACAATTTTAATGAGCTCTTCATGGGTAAACTAGCTCATTGAAAGCAATGGTCTCAAAATGTAAGAATTCTTCTTTGCACCCTAATCAAAATTCATTATCCCGAGAAAATAGCCGACATTTCGTGACGCCACTACTGGTTTCCCCGCGAATTGACGTCTGAGGAACGACTGTAGAAATTCCATACTTTTGACGCGTCAATACCCAGATATGGGTAGTGCTTGTGATTCGTCTTGCCTCTTGGGAAATCTGCTTCAAGCTATCCATGTGATCTGTGACGTCACTGCTGGGGCCTGGGGAAAGGAATTTTAATGCCGTATCCCATAAACCAAAGCTGACGGGAACAGATTGAATTGAATTGAATTGGTGCGCGCGTTGGTTTATGGGATACGACATTAAAATTTCTTTCCCCAGGCCGCCGCAATGACGTCACAGATCACCTGGATAAGAGGTCCTACTCATCGATCAGATCTGGGTAGTGACGCGTCATCATTATGGAATTTCTAAGCTAGTTTCTCAGACGTTATTTGACATAGACCTATTATTGCTTTCAAACGGTTTATTCATGTTTACTTTGTGAGCTTTTTGATCTCTTTTGAGCATACCGTAAAATCCTCTATTAAGCAGGATTGAGGGGGTGGCTTATTTAAGAGGGGGGAGGGCGTAATGAAGTCATCGAAATAGGGCATCATCATAATGACTGCCTTTTCAAACAACTAGAAGGATGGTATCAATTTTCCATAAAGAAACTAGGGCGCAAAGTGGAAATGGGTTAGCACATGGCTTAAGAGGTCTTACAGTTCAAAAACAAATCCGAACTTCCAGCACGTGAATGAACCATACCGGATCAGCTATATTTTTATTTACTTGTTAGTGAAAAATAAGGAGGGAGGGGAGGGGAGGGAGGCTTAAAAGAGAAGGGGGATTAATAACGTTCTTTTCCCCTGAAAAGAGGGGTCTCATTAGAGAGAGGGCTTGTTTGAGGGGTGGTGGTGGGGGGGGGGGGGGGGGGGGGCTTAATAGAGGATTTACAGTAGGTACTGTTTCAAAAATTGTCGTTCAATTTTGAATTTCCGGTGACTTTCTTTCCACCCTAGCTGGGCCGCGTGGAGGCCGAGGCGAGTGCCCCATAGATGTCATCCTATTTTCCTGGGGTAAGGATCAGCTTCCGTCCATAAATGGAATCATCGAGATACTTCAGTTAAATACGAATCTTCATTTACTCGTCAGCTATGAGACATTGAAGAAGCGCTTTGGGGAAGGAGACGAACTTGGTAAATTGTTCAAGTGCCGAAGACAGCTTCCGGGCGAAAGTAGTTTTTTCGAAATGTTACCAAAGGTCATAGACGGGTATGTGTTATTGGAAACAGAACTTCAGTTGTTGTTGTTGTTATGTTTATTCTGGCTTCTATTTCAATAATCACATTAATCGATTCCGACGACCCTACGGAAATATAGGGGATTATGAGTAGTCTACCTTAGTGAGAAATACCAGTAGTAAGCGATTAGAACGACGCGACGCTATCGACAACAAAGTGACTATTGTACTTAAAACAACAAGTAGGCGTATGATACAAAACCACGTTAATTGATATCTCTTCCTATATTCTACTCCTCCTTTATCCGTAGATTCGTGAGAGTGTGCGTGGATTATCAAGGCCGAATGAATAGTTTCAGACCATCCCCGGTCCTCATTCTCACCCAGCTCTCCCCTGGTTGGTGCGGCGGGTTGTTGACAGGAGTCTGGTAACAAAAATAGCGTTGTACCTGTGGATTCCACTGGAAACGTGCCTTATTTGGGCATATGATTTCCCGCCCGGCACATGAGAGAAGATTTACAACAGAAAGCGGTGTCGAATTAATTTATTGTAACAGAGCAAGCGAGATATATAATCTAAGGGTTAAGAATCTTCAATTTATTGTCGCGTTAAGCTGCTACTGATGCGTTTCCGTTCCCTGCACGCTAGAGTAGGGTATATATAAAAAAGACATAATACGTTACGTTAATTTACTGGTTACACTTAATGTGTTTGTGAAAGAATAGGTATTCATTTTTAAATTCTTACATACTGTAATAGGAGTTAGTAATTTATTTAAATTTCATGTACTTTCCAGAAAGCGAAAGATGTTATTTTCTGTTTAATAAAAAAGAGTTTTTGTATCCTGGTATTCGTACTTAAATAAGTCTAAAAGTAATATATATTGATCAAGGATTAAAAAATTTTGATTCAATGATTGGGCAGTCTTCCTCTAATTAAGCTTCTAAGTCTGTCGAGATTAAACGCAAAGGAACCGAGATAACATTCACCGGCGTTAATCAGTAACGCCTAATCCTTTGGTTTTGTGGGCCTCGTTCTGCACTGCATTATTGGACGGTTTCCGTGGCAATATACCTACAAAACCATTTGCTGTAAAGTTTTAGTAATAACTTCTCGGGCTTTTTTCCGCCGTACAATTTTAAATTTTTGAAGACAGCTTCTCTAAGAATTTTCACTATACTACAAACTCGGACAGACTGATTAAAACAATGTAAAATATTGGCAGCCTCCTCCAGAAGCTTTCCCAAGGCTCAGTTGGGAGCAGCGAGAAACAACACGCGAGAGCTGGAGACAAGCGAGAAGCGCGAGAGGAGGGTGTGATGGGAACGAGCGTAGTAGTCAAGGAGCGGAGACCGGAAAAAATACAACATCGTAGCACCCCCACCACACAAAAGGTTTGACAACAGATTCAGATAGCCAAATACCCACAGATCACTTATTCCACATTTGGATCTACAAATTGTGGGGTCAGTGACTTGGTACGCTGCGATTTCTGAGGGGGGGGGGGGGGGGTGGGGGTATTTTAAAGCATAAAATTTCAGCATTTTCGCAAAGGGTTAAAAAAACTTTGAAAACTCATATCTTTTTCCGCGACAAATATACATTGCCGATGTACTTAGGATGTGTTTACAATTGATATTTACTAATTCTCGAGAACCGTTTGTATAAGACTTTTTACAAATTTGCAAATCAAACCTTTCCATTGTCTTGTAACAAATCATGAAAGTTGTCATAATTGCCTCTAAACCCTATTTTCCTATTGTTACCAATGAAAACCTTTGAAAAATCATATCTTGAAGACTAAACATTGTTCAACGATGAAACTATGGACAGTCATGTAACTTTATAAGCTCTTTCATTTTAAAACATTTTTGCGAGATGATCCTTGTTTCCATGGCAACAGTTGCTAAGATGCGTTTTTTGTGAGCAATGCCCCTTTTAAAGAAGATCGAACAGAGATGTGGGTTAAATAAAGCAATTGAAAACAAGAGTTAATAGAAAAATGAAATAATTTTTTTACCAGTTTGAGGAATGCTGAATGACTCCCTTAAACTTTATCCTCAAATGCCTAAAGATACAATCATTTGCCTAAAATGTAATACAGTATCAACACAAACAAGTCTTTATAGGTATATATATATGGAGAGCAATCAGTTTCCGGATGGAGCACATTCAATGCCGAAATGTCTTTCATCAGGTTGCCTCGTACCGTCATTGGGTACTGCCCGATGATTGCTGGATCGCCAACAGAGTACAGTACCATCTATACGGTACTTAAAACAGTGCAAGAACTGTCCAAACATCTCCAGCAGAGCACTGCAGTAATCACATTTGATCTGGCAATTTATTCCAAGGCAAAGGAAATTCACTGGCGTTATCCAGAAGAGTTCCAAAACCTGGTGATTCGCTTAGGGGGGTTTCACATTGCACTCAATTATTTGGCCTTGATCGGAAAGATGTTTCAGGAGAGTGGCTTAGAGGATGTGTTTATAGAGTCTGGCCTCTACGGATTGAGCTCTACTATGGCACTATTGCAGGGAAAATCGTACAACAGGGGAATTAGAGGACAAATTGATTATGGAGGCGCTACTGCGTTTGAAATGGGACGCATTTTGCTCCTGGGTTAGTAAAGGACGAAGTGGAGAAGTCGAAAGCGAAGGAGTTCTGATTCTAAATCTCGTTGACTCTGTCATAGAGCGCTACAGAACAGAAACCACTGCTGAAGAGAAGAAAGAGGCCTATTTGCTACTTTGTAACACCGCCACCCGTGTTGAGGACTTATTGACGCGGTTTAAACAAGAAACGTCATCGAAACTTTTCAAGTTTTGGGAAAGTACATCGAGATGATTCTCCTTCTCCTAGAGTTCATTCGAGCAGAACCAGAGGGTGACTGGGAGCTACATCTAAAGGTTACAACAAAGATCATTCCTTATTTTTTTGCAATGGATCGCTTGAATTACTCCCGGTGGCTGTCTGTTTATATTATGGACATCAGCAATCTGCAAGAAAAAGCTCTAGACGTCTACAACGAGTTCCTTAGAGGGAACCACACTGTCAGCAGGTCAACTTCACAGTCATTTAACCAAGTCTGGACGGACATGGCTCTCGAACAGAGCATTAACCTTCACAGTAAAACTAAAGGTGGCATAATTGGTATTACGCAAAGGCCAAGCGCTCTCCAGAAATGGTTTTTGACAGCACACGAGAGAACAGCAACCATGACTGCTACCAAAAGAATGATAGATTTGGATGAATCTACAAGAAGTACACACAAGGAATCATCAAAAGTCAGAGTTCAAAGAGACGAAAATGACATCAAGAAGGTCATACACACTCTGCAGACAGTGATGTCTAATCCGTTCGATGAAGATGCGTACGGAGAGGACGTTCCACTAATGAACCTTGCTACGGGAGTAGTTATGCCAGAGGAGATATCAGAGCAACTTATTGATGCCCAATGTCTAGGAGCAGCGAGGATGAAGTTATTTGTGAGCAAGCGTATCAATACCAATGAAGTTGGGCTTTGGGAACCGATGAAAAAGATGAACATAAAGACCTTTGCAAGTTTGTCAAAGAAAGCAAAGGTTAAGTCCGTGGATGAGAAGCTTGTAACAGTAAGCGCGGACAGAAACTTGTTTGGGCGGCTTTTAATAGCTTCACGGTCAAGGGATATCGACTTGAGAGAAGTGTTAAAGTACGAGCTGGACTCTGTCCTTTGCGCACTGGCTCATCCTGATGGATCGTTACGGAAAACTATCAAAAGTGTGTTCCTGGAGATACTCGAGGAACAAGTACAAGTGCTACCCAGACTACCAGTAGATGACAGAATGTCAACTGCGTATGTCATAGATGGCATGGCAGTGGTGCAAATGATGAAAAACGCAGGCTCGGCCACATTTGGAGAGCTCGCTAACAAGTACTTCCAGTTGATAACCGCTCATCTCGGAAATAATGGCTGTAATCGTGTGGATGTAGTTTTGATCGCTATGACAAGGAAGACTCGATCAAGGAAACAGAGCGTGCTCGAAGGGGATCATCATCAAGCTTTGAGGTGCGAATATCGGGCCCATCCACTCCAGTTCCCAAGAAGTGGCAAAACTTCATCTCCAACCCTGTGAACAAGACCAACCTAAAGGCGTTTCTTGGCAGTACGTGGAAAGAGATGGCAAAGACAAGGCTTGCAGGGGACCATAAATTGGTGTTGGCAAGGTATTTCATTTACAGCGATGACATGTTCGCTATCACTCAAAATCAAGAAACTCCTTTGCTTCATTTATCATCCGATCATGAAGAGGCTGACACAAGAATGCTTTTGCACGCAAGTGACTGTTCAAGAGACCACAAAAGGATTGTAGTGCAATCCCCTGATACTGACGTTGCAGCTCTCTGTGTTTATGCATGTAACATGATCAATGCCCAGCAGTTATGGTTTCGCACTGGTGTTAAAGACAAGCTTCGTTTCCTACCAGCACACCGTCTAGCGGAGAAGCTAGGTGAGGATCTCTGCCGTCTCATTCCCTCGTTTCACGCATTGACAGGATGTGACTCAACTAGCGCGCTGTATCAGACCTGGAAAGCTTTATTACAAACAAAGGATGTATATGTAGATCTGGCGGGCTTAGGTGACAACGTACCACCACTTCAAAGTGTAGCAAAGACGGCTGAAGCGTTCATAAGCTCTTTGTATGCCATCCCATCAAGAGCTGGTACAACAGCAGACGATGTAAGGTATACTCATGGTCAAATCATTAATTTTATGTAACTTATTAGTTAAAGTGCATGTCAACAGCAAAAAAATATCAATCCCTCAAAATGCTTTTGTGTTTTCTAGGTACTGGGTGTTCTGTCAGAGAAAACAGAAAAACAATGGACTGCCGCTTACCTCTGACAGTCTCCAGCTGCACATTCAGCGTGCCAATTACCAAGCAATGATTTGGAAGCGATGTCTGCAAGCCTTTCAGCAATTACCACAGCCAGTGGGAAATGGGTGGGAGAAGGGCGATGACGGCTCCCTGAAGCCCCTTCTAATGACCATGGATGCTGTCCCAAAGGGATTAGCAGAACTCACTGTCTGCAAATGCATAAAGACAGCCTGCAAGTCCGCTTCTTGCGTTTGCAGAGTCAATGAGTTGTCGTGCACAGAGGCTTGTGCTTGCATGGCCTGTGATTGTGAAAATCCTCAAACTGGTTTCGATGAATTAGAGTGTCCGAGTGATGACGAGGAGTAGATTGTCAATTAGTTGTAGTAATGCTTTTGAAGTGAAACGCAAGTGGAAAAGAGCCTGTAATATATGATTGCTATTGACCCTATGGCACAGCATCATGTAGTTTCTTTTGCTTGAATAAAGACATTGGGGACAGTTAAATCTATAGAATATGCGGTTTCTTCAGTTCTACTTTCAGCAAATCGCCTTTTGTCGGCCACAAAATCAGTGGTAATTACTTTGATTCCATACATAAACTCAGTTAAAAGTAATTAAGGGAGTCATTCAGCATTCCTCAAACCGGTAAAAAAAGTTATTTCATTTTTCTATTAACTTTTGTTTTAAATTGCTTTATTTAACCCACATCTCTGTTCGATCTTCTTTATAAGGGGCATTGCTTACAAAAACCGCATCTAAGCAAGTTTTTGCCATGGAAACGAGGATAATTTCGCGAAAATGTTTTAAAATGAAAGAGCTTATAAAGTTACATGACTGTCCGTAGTTTCATCGTTCAACAATGTTTATTCTTTAAGATATGATTTTTCAAAGGTTTTCATTGGTAACAATAGGAAAATAGGGTTTAGAGGGAATTATAACAACTTTCATAATTCGTTACAAGACAATGAAAAGGTTTGATTTGCAAATTTGTAAAAAAATCTTATACAAACGGTTCTTGAGAATTAGTAAATATCAATTGTAAGCACATCCTAAGTACATCGGCAATGTATATTTGTCGCGGAAGTAAAAACATCCATTATTATTGACGTTAGACCCCATAGATAGAGTTTCCTTATGAACCGTTACCATGGCAATGCAAAAAGGCACAAAATACATCTGAGATTGTAGCTCTTATGGATTAACACGCGTTGGCCAAATACTAACCCATTTGCCCGATTAAGTAAAAAGATACGATTTTCAAAGTTTTAACCCTTTGCGAAAATGCTGAAATTTTATGCTTTAAAATACCCCCCACCCCCTCAGAAATCGCAGCATACCAAGTCACTGACCCCACAATTTGTAGATCCGAATTTGGAATAAGTGATCTGTGGGTATTTGGCTATCTGAATCTGTTGTCAAACCTTTTGTGTGGTGGGGGTGCTGCGTAACCCATTTTTTGGGCCTCTTTTAGCAATCTGCTCCTCGACTATAGGGCGCGAGTGGTGAGTGATCTCCGCTTTCCTTAATAATTAACTCAAATATCCTCCCAAAAGTGATCACGAGCGACTGGAAACGAGGCAGAAATATTGGTGACAACTGGCGCTCACAATCCCTGGAAAGTTAATGACATAACCTGTAAAGTTCTTTTTATTATCAGAAAAAAAATTAAAATATTCTAAATAGTTTCAGTTTAAGCTCTGCCTCTTTTGGAGATGCTCAATTTTACTGTAACTTTGCTTTCGAACTGAGTGTAAATACTCTAAAATATTTTAAGGTACGTAAATGATATTCCGATCTCGAAACT
Organism: Porites divaricata; assembly: GCA_038088405.1. NCBI lineage: Eukaryota > Metazoa > Cnidaria > Anthozoa > Scleractinia > Poritidae > Porites > Porites divaricata. The sequence continues at coordinate 17,937,064 of JBBMOI010000007.1, forward strand.
GTTCGGCTGAAAAATTACCAGGTGAGGTTTGTCCGACAGTTTTGCCGCCCAAACCGGCATGTATTGTAGTTAAAGTTTTAAAAACTAAAGTTCATCGCAGGACCAAGTAGCCTAGTTTCGTGCGACAAGGCTGATTATTATACAGTCATCAGATTTTAAGCATCAGTTTCAGAATAAGGAAAATGATAACATGGTGAGGGCGCTTACTAATTCTTTAAAGGGAAACATCTATCTGAGGGCAGTGTGGAATGCTCTAAAGGAAATTAAGCTCCCTTTAGCTTTCTAAAGGATTTTTTCCGTATGCAACTATAACCTACAGTAACTATCCTTCTCAGTGTCAAAACCAACATGTCTGTGATTTTTAATACCGTGTTGAACAATCACCGAAAAGAGTACAACGTCATCAAGCAAATATAGGTTCAAACGCTAATATAACGGAAACCACACAGGGCGGGACAGTTGCTTACAGATGGCCCGGCATCACAAGGGTACAATGTTTAGTAAATCTGGCCAATGTCTTCGTGCATTGTCTTTAGTAAGTTTCTGTAAAATTCTGAAAATAAGTCCCGGGGTTTACATTTTTCAAAGGCCCTTTTTGAGGGACATTTTTGGAGGGGCTTATATACGGAGAGAAATTTGCGTTTCAAAATTGGCTAGGCTTATACTGGAAGGAAAATTTACGTCCCAAAATCGATTGGGCTAACTTATAGTTGGAAGGAAATTTATGCCAGTAATTTGCAGAACGTTTTTACTGAAACTCACCTTGAGGACGTAGATTTTACTAATACTTAGTCATGCAAGTACTTTTGTCTTTATGGAACGAGGAAATCCTAGCCAAGAGCAATTTACTGTGACACTCTTTGACTGCAATCATTTGGCACACGTAATAGTTCTTTGGTAAATGGGAAAATTTATCTGTTACTGTACAGTTTTTGCTCTGGTTTGTTTTGAATTTGAGGGCAATTTCCAAGTACAAGCCGCCGAGACTTATATTTGGAGATGCGATTTAACTGAGGGCTTTTTGTGTTACGATTTTATGGGCCTAATATTTGGAGGGGCTTATTTTCTGAATTTTACTCATTGTACCGCCCCCTTTTTAATTATCATGATATTGTTTTTTTTTTAATTATAAATTTGATTGGCGTACTTGATCAAGAACGATATTAGACATCTTTGAACTAAATAAATCTCATGACCATCGTGGTCAGATTCACGGTCTTCCCATGTCGATACTACACGTATCTTGAGTAGAGGACGCAGTCACCGAGCACGAAGACTCGCACAAAAGAACCGAGTCCTTTCAAATTTAACTGAAAGAATTTTTTTGCGGTAGTACTAGAACGCCACCTGCGGCAACCGAGAAACGGCCTTTCATTTCCTAATTCACGTCATTTGCGAAAGTTTCAGTTTCCATCGGCGACCCTTAAAATCCAGCCTTGGGACAGCCAGAAAGGTTGCTGTACCAGTGAGGCGAAAGGAAACATTATTCTCTTGGATTTTTGCCCAAACGATCGTGATGCTTTGTGAATTTGCCTGGACTTTTTGTCTCCTGAATGTTTTCTTCATGAGCGGCAGTACAGGTAAAGGTCTCTTTCTTTCCGTTTTGCTATTTTTTCTATAATAGATTCTCTGTTGTTAAATTAAAGACGAGCACATGAACTCAAAGCGCTCTTAATATCCTTCTACCAAATTCTTTTTAATTTTTACTCTTATCTTGTTTTTCCGTGATATTCCTCAGTTAAAGAGAGAAAATTTAAACGGTATTTCGTTTTGCCCAAAACATAACTGTTTCAGTAATTCGACTTTTGAGAAGGAAAAAATTAGACGCCAGGATATCTTTTAAATCCAGTATATAAATTTCAGGGGGAAGAAATAAAACCGAAAATGGCAGATGATTTCTTTCCCTGCATTCTTCAGTAATATTCAAACATGTAATCAGGGTCGACTCTCGTTTCTCTAGACAAATTTCTCCTGCAGCCTTAATAGGAAATTACAAGAGCGCTGGTAAAAGTGTCGAAGATAGTTGAGCTAGGACAAGTCGACTGGATTCTTTTCTACATGAGCCACGACCGGGCGCTAGGTTCTCAAAGCCCGTTTCTGCCGTCGCTCGCCTTCGGCGCTCACGCAGTCGACTTGTGGCAAGTCTAGGTTCGATAAAAAAAATCTATCAAAATGGCATTATATTATAGCCCAGGTTCGATATATCAAAATTCTAACATGACTGAGAGGCTTAAGGGACATACCTATGAAGGTGATCTATTCAATTCAAACTTTAAAACTAGGAATTGTTTTGAATGAATAATAAAACAATTATTGAATTCGGCTTTCGTATGGATCACCTGAAGAATTATTGAGATCTCGGAGGGTTTTATCCCATAACACCCGCCTCGATCATCAGAATTCTTCAGATGATATTCAGCCTCATTCAATAATTGCTAAATATCATATACATAGAAAATGGAAGTATAAAAGTTTGTAGATACTTGTATAGTTAAGCAATAGACCACACTTTCTATGGGTCTACGGGCGAGATAACCCACGCGGGATGTTGGAAGTGATTTACAAGCTTTTCTCGTGCTCTCCCAACATCCTAACTGGTTTATTATACGCCCGTAAACCCATAGAAAGTGTGGTCTATGCTTTTATAAAATAACTTTAAGTTTTCTATGAGTTTACCGGCACACTAAGCCATAGGTTTTTAACCAATCAGAACGCGCGTACTATCTTAGTTATTTGTAAACGACCTTAGACAATGGAAGTATAGACAGTAGTAATAGTAGACAATCATAACCATCTGTGTCTGGTAACAACCTATAACCCCAATAATCCTCAAGTTTTTCAGCTCCTCAGGAATACACTTCCCATGTTGAACCAAAACTCACTACTAAAATGAATTATGAGCACTACTAGAGTGATACATAGTCAACGTCAGCCTCGAAACCTGAAACTGATACTCACAAACTCCTACTTCTCCAAAATAGACGGCACTGATCCGGAAGTTAAAACTTGTGGAATAAAGCGATGCAGAACTTGCCCCTATTTTTAACAGGGTAAATATTTTACCTTCTCTGCCACAAGTGAGACATTCCAGGTGAAAAACTCAATGAGCTTCACCTTCAGTTATGTTATAACCAGGGCAGGTTGTGGACTAACTTATATATGAGAAACAGGTGATGTGCTAAGAAATAGAGTGACGGTTCACAAACAACAAATCAGAGACCCGCGTACACGAATGTTGGGGGTTAGTAAACACATTGATGAATGTGCTGCGGGTCTAACACGAAAATTCCCTATTTGTCCATTTAATTTAATAAAGTACTTAGTTCTCAGAGAACATTAGAAAAATCAAAGAAAAGTTATTTATTTTGAAATATAAGAAAGCTCTAAATGATTTGAAATAACGCTAATTGCTCGCGCATATATTGTTATGTAATTATCTATCTCCTAGAGGAGTGCGGGGCGCTAATTTGAACATTACAGTATATCAGGGTCATGTTGCAACTGCTAGAATCAGGGGCACAAAACGACGGTTTTCTGTAAAATCTTTTTTGTTCGGAAATGCAAATATTGCCTAGAATTACTTTTTACTTAGTATCGACGTCCTTGAGGACAGCTAAAAATTTCTAGATGACCGTTCCCTTCATGTACAAGCCTATCTAATCAATTCCCTTACCATTTTCCACAGTGTAATTTTTCATTTAACTCCTAAAATTTTCGGATTCAAAATGCGATGGAGAGAAGAATAAGAAAAATTCTCATTATCGTAATACGTTGACTTGCATCTTAAATTTCCAGAGAAAGATACTCAACTGAACCCTTGTAATTTCGAAAAGACTCAAGTTGCCCTACGACTGACCGAACAGATACAAATTTTATAGCGCCGCTTAGAATGCATTTCTAGAGATCTACATGAACTTTGAATAGCCTAAAAAGTGTGTTTAGGAGGAAATCGTCGTTGGGTGCCTCTGTAAAATAATTTCTCAGTTATATTGTTTTACATTTATGAAACAAGGTATAAAGGACGGCAGCCGTACAGACGTTTATGTTTCCATTCATGGTCAAGACATCGAGAACTGTGGCCCACAGAGTGAACCATGCCGGTCAATAGCAAAAGCGGTTCAACAGGTTGAAAAAAACGGACGAATTCTTCTTGATGGTTCTGGAACGAAGGACCAACCCTTTGACTGCAAGAGTATATCGACGAATTATCAATATTGGGGAATTTCTATTAACAAAAGCGTGTCTATAGAGCGCCTCGATTCTACCCCACACGTTAAGTGTGAAAAAGGATTTCGCTTTCACAAAGATAAAGTACAAAAAATAAAAATTACCTTGTCTGGGATTACATTTGAGAACGCGCCGCTTGTATTTGATGATTGCTACAAAATTCAGCTTATAAACTGCTCTTATATGAACTCGTGGGAAAAAGCAGCCGTCAGCGTTTGGACGCAAAACATTCCAACTGTCTTCTTACAAATACAGGGGCCATCTCTGTTTCTGAACAACCAACAATGCATTGAAGTCTGGATAAGAAACAAAATGGGATTTTCCCTCACGCTTCACGTAAACAACACCATATTTCAAGAGAATGGTCTTCAATCTAATCAGTCAACTGGAGCTGTGATTTCCATACGAACCAACAATAAATCCAGTTCATCAGTGCGAACTGATATTTTAGTAAACAAAGTCACAAGCGTCGAAAACAAGGCTCCTTTCATGCTACTAATTTTACCGACAGCTAATACAAAGGAAGTATACAGCCATGTAAAACTATTAAACAATAACTTGAGGTCATCTAACACAACAAACAGTGCCAGTCGCTATATGGATAGCATGTACATATCCCAAGTAAGAAAAACTGATACAAGATTTCATCACTTTCTCTGCGGTAACAACAGTAATGATTTCGCATTAAGGTGCATTAAGATTTCTTCCAGCGAGGCTAAAGTGCTCATTGAAAATTCCTCATTTGTCGGGCAAACTGTGAAAAAAGGAAAGGGCGGAGCCTTGAGTATTGAATGCAAACTCACGGCTTCCTTGGTTATTAAAAATACTACTTTTGAGCGAAACAAAGCATATTCCGGGGGCGGTGCGATTTCTTTCAACACCGTAAAAGGAAATCTGCTAAGGCTTGAACTCACTAATGTAAATTTTTCTGAATGCGAATCCGGAACCCAGGGCTCTGCGATTCTGGTTGGGAAAACGTACAGTCCTACAGCTAAACCGAAAACCTATGTTCTAAACGCGCATTTTAGAAACGTCCGCGTCAAAAACTGCGCCGGTTCACACAGCAGTGTTTGTGTTATGTTGAAGAGTGGGTTCGTGGAATTTGAACGTTTTCACTGGACAAACACTGTTTCAAAGGTCTCTGGAGGTATATTCGTAGCAAGTACTGGTACATGGAAGACAAATGTTTCAATTGTGAAGTCTAATTTCACCGACAGTCATTACAATGGAAGTGTTTTCGTGAGGATCGAAGCGCTGAAAAAACACAGAGGAAAGGTTTTGGTAGCCAACACTTCTATGTACAATAATCAAAATGGATCCCTCACAATCAACCCAAAATATGAAATCTTGCTCAAGAACGTGACCATCGCCTATTGCAGACACGGATTACAAACATCCAAAGAATGGTTGTTTCGCAGCGACTTTCCTTTGAAGCCTGTCAAAATCCTAATTGAAAGCTGCACTTTAAAACGCAATGTCTACGATGTGTCTATAACTGTAAGAGAGGCTCGGTCTGTATCGTTCACAGTGAACAACACGAAATTCATCGGCCAGTCAAACGGTCACGCGATTCGATTTTATATGCCCGCAGTGGGGAACAAAACCAAAACATCGAGAGCCACAGTAAAAATAGACAAAGTGATTTTTGATTCTCGTCCTGCCAGCTATTTCGCTGTTTACTTCCGAGGCAAGAAGTATGTAACCATACGCCGGTCGATTTTTCGCCACTGCACGTCTATTAGCCAAGAGCTGTGGAACTATGGTGATAGTAAGTTTGCTTATAAGACGGCAACAGGTGCTATCTCGATTCTCTCCAACCCTGACAAACGCTACAAACCAGGGTGTCTCCAACGAAAAATAAACAACAACACTCACCCTTTATGGAGATACGACACTCACGTGACTGTTGAAGATACGTTATTTCAAAAGAACGCTGGGCTCAATGGGGGTGCAGTGTATCTTAGCAACGGAAACACTACCTTTCGGAATTGTTCCTTTGAAAACAATTTGGCAGCAATGCACACAGGTCAAGTTTATTCCGCCTTTGGAACTGGTCGAGTAGAATTCGTCAACTGCTTTTTTGTTAGTAGCACGTACCATGCAACTATCTCTGGCAGGAAATTCAAAAATGTCGCCTTATTTTATTCTGAAAGCGGAGGACCCATCAAGTTTCGGAACTCGTCTATGCTTTGGAGCACCTCTACAAGGCGTTCGTTTACTGTGTTGGCAGTTTACAACGGAGGATACGTTGACATCGATCGCGACACTAGCATTCGCTGCGAAGGAAGTCAGATGTCCTTCGCAAATGCAACACATTTTGTATACACCGAAAAAAGACAACGCTTGTGCATAGAAAACGTGACGGTCCTTTGGTTTTCCTGCAAACTTTGCTCTCCCGGATATTACAGCCTACAAACTGGCTTCTCAAAAGGTCTTGCTGTAGATGATTCATTCCAATGTCAACCGTGTCCTTTGGGAGCTACATGCATAAGAAACGAATCAAGCATCGCAGCAATAGAAAACTTCTGGGGATACAATGTACCGGGAAGAGATGGGCAAGTACTCAACTTTGTTCCCTGCCCCAAGGATTACTGCCGCTCACCGAGCCCGCAATTGCTGGTGTACAACAGTTGCCATGGAAACAGGACTGGTTTTCTGTGTGGCCAGTGCGCAGCTGGTTACACTGAAACACTATTTAATTCTGAGTGCAGAAAAACAGCTCAATGTAAAGATTACCTCTTCTGGATCGCGATGTTTCTTTTCTCGGCTGCCTTGGCTCTATATCTGTTAATTGATCCTCCTTTCCTCCGACTTCTAAGTCCACAACAGATTTTATGGTTCATGAAAAAGAAGGAGAAAAGACAAAACCAAGAAAACAGTGAAAACTGCGAAGAGCCAGACAGTGGTTATACAAAAATCGCCTTCTATTACTACCAAGTCGCCGATTTACTGCTAGGCAGTTCTCTTGATGACTTGCTTCCCGAAATGCCCCTAATTTTTGCAATGATCTCAGCGTTCAATTTTCAAGTCCGCGCTGTTTCCCTAAGAATCGATTGTCCATTTCCGGGATTGACCCCAGTCACCAAAGAACTGCTTCTCTCTTTGGTGGTGTTCGCAACAATGGCGAACCTCGCTCTCATTTTCTGCGCCCACTTGGTTATCAGCAGATTCCATAAGAAGGTGAGAAAACCATCGTTGAGCCGTTATATGGCCGTCTGCTTGGAGATACTGTTGCTAGGATACGATAGACTGGCTGAAACCTCGCTGGGGCTGATGCACTGTGTAAGAATAACTGGGTATGAGCATCGACTGTTCATTGATGGCACCACGATCTGTTGGCAACCGTGGCAATACGTCCTTCTTGGGTACATCACCGTGTTTGTGGTACCCTTTATCGCAGTTCTGTACTACGGTTCTTCAAAGCTGCACAGTTCTTTCATTTCTTCAAGTGAATTTCTCGCAGCCTGTGCTATTCCTTTGCCATTTCTAATCTATTGGCTTTTCAAGCGCGTTTTCAATAGAAGAAATGAAGAAAATGAAAGCGAAGAAGCTGCAGCAAGGCTGAACAATAGCGTTGAAGTAATGAAGGTCTTACACGAGCCATTTCGCGCTCCTAGTGAAGGAGGTAAAGGCACTCTTTACTGGGAAAGCGTTATGATTGGTCGACGGCTTATCCTTCTTACATTTCACTCGTTCATCCCTAACGCTATGATCCGATTTTTCTTCATGGCTAGCGCATGCGACTTCATGGCCATCCACCACATAAACAAGGCCCCATTCCGGAGAAACACCGCTAACAAAGCCGAAACGATGTCTTTAGTCACCTTGGCAATCTTCGCCAAAATCAGCCTGATAAAGGCCACTCTCCTATCTTCCGGGATAAGTCCCGAGGGAAGAAACAAGGTTTTCCTGAAGGGACTTCAGTGGTTTGAATTAGCTGCAATGGGACTTGTTCCCACATTGTTGTCCTTGCTAGCTGCTTTAGCCATTTTGTCGCAAACATTCCGTTTGATTATTTATCTTGTCAAGAAAATTACCCGACACTTTCGAAAGGATAACATTTATTATTTACACATCTATCGATGAACTAAGAGATCCTCTTTGGAGTAGTAATCAAGATTCACAGTAGGTTTTAACGGTTTCATTGAGGCTGCCTGTTACCAAGTAGGTTAGGAAAAAGGTCCCTGTCGCATTTTAGCTAGTAACAAAATGTCGCTGCTGGTTCAGAATAAATTTTTGATCCTCAGTATTGGAATTTACGGGAGATATAGAGCCTGGAAAGAATTAATTGTTATTAACCTTGCTCCCTGAAATGACCGTTCTTGAACAATATCATAATTAGATAACGTTACAAAGAAAATAACAAAAAATGATTGGAAATAATGTGCGAGAATTTGCTATTTCGCCGCGTACCTAAACAGCCAAACAGCAAAAGAGAACAGATGCGGTTTTGTCTTCTTAAAAATGGATTGTCGCTGTCACAATTCTTTCCTTCTTTTCTGTTGATTGTTGGTGCTTTCTGAGAGGACTGTCGACAGTTTTCGGGGCCATGTCGCCTTTCTCTTCTACCCCTCGGAAGACCTCAACATTGCTACCTGTTACCATGCCAACAACTTCTAAAGAGACCAAACAGAAGAAATTAATCGGTCAGGGCAGGAGGGGAAGGGAAGATATGCGCCTTCCTCTGTCCCTTCCCTGGCGTTTTGGTTATGCTGAAAAGTTTGCTTATTTTGTCCCTTATGATAAAAATAACAATTACCGCCGGCCTATCATGAAATTTTGTTAACTTTGATGCCGTCTTAGAGAGATTTCCTTCAATATTCCAAGCCAATTCCCGAGAATGTTTTAGATGAATGTCTAAATGTGTTATTTAACTAGGATGAAGAGAAACTGGAGATGTACGCGACATGGTGAAGACGGAGAGTAGGGGGCAAACTTGTAGTCTTTTTCCTTACTGATCTTTGGGAATAACTCTTTACTACCCCCTGAAGCATATTTTTGTGATTTATGATTCTTATTTCAAAATATAAACCTAATTATAGCACAACTCATCACCCCGGTCTTTCATCGCCTTTGAAGAACAAATAAGTAGGGACTGGGAACGAGTCTGTACCTAGTTGTCAAACAATTTTCGGTCAGTGACGTGAACAATATAGAAAAACTGATTCTAGCTTGATTTTTACACGTATCTGCATATAAAAAAGGAAGCATTCTGTATAAACAATGAAAAAGTGTTATCATTAGTTGCATGTTCTGTAGTTTTTGCTAACTATATATACATGTATCTATGGGTTTTCTATGCAATAATTGGATTATATAGCCTAAATAGTACACTTATTTTTTGTCTGTTAAAAGCAGATTAAGAATTTGTATCTCGTACTGGAACTGGCTCGTACCACGTGACCCGAAAAGCACAGTCCCCGCGGAATATTGAGGCCTAGAGACTAGGCAAGGGGTGTAGCAGTTATCATCAACCAGGAGAATGGCTTTTTTTGAACTTAAGAATCATTGGGGATGGATATGCGGGTAAACTAAAGCGGATCTTAGAATGGGCTATTGTGTCGGGAAAGCAATAGTTCAATGCTTAACTTAATTATTTTGTGATTAAATATTACTTAGAAATTGACATTTGTAGCGCAAAGAAGTTAGATTTCGTGACATTAGATTTCACAATAAAGTAGGCAAAGTCCGAGTATATTTACGATATAAAATGATGTAACTGCATGATCTTGCATGTATCTTCTCAGGCTAATGTATGATCTGCATGATCTTGCATGTATCTTCTCGTGCGATTTTGTAATAGTCACTTAATTTAGATACACTACAATGGGAACTTTTACTGTACATGTGATTAATGTAAAAATACTGCCTTACTCAAGGATAGTAGAAAATACCTCTGTTTACTTAGAATGTGTTAGTTGATCGTTGAGTTTCGTTGATCGTTGATCGTTGTGTTACGACCGTTGAATATGTGAGAATTGTACATCGCAGTAGATTGTTGAATTGGATTAAATCGTGTTGTTAAATCGAAAGATACAGTCCTCTTTATTTGTTTGAACCAGCGAGCGGGGTTATAAGAATTCCGCAACATATTGAAATGTACACATTGGCAGTAAACAGGCAGTTTTACCAGCAGTTTGCAAGTATAAAATTGGATTATTATCTTAACTTACAACACTCTGAAGGCTTCTGTGATTAACAAAGCACTGAAAAAGGGATTGTATTAGTGCATCAAATCTTATTACGTGCATATCACGTTAATTCGTTAAAGTGAAAATTAATCTTCAATTTAAAATGAACAAAGACAAAACGATCTGTCATTTACATTCACTTGTTCCCTACAAGAAACGCCGGCTTTTTAAAATAACCTTTAAAGATAATTTTAACGGGCTCTTCATGGGTAAACTAACCCGTTTGAAAGCAATGGTCAATGGTGTCAAAATGTAAGAATGCGTGTCTGCACTCCGAACCAAAATTCCTTATCCCGAGAAAATAGCCGACATCTCGTGATTCCACCACCCTTTTCCCCGCGAAATGACGTCTGATAAACGAGCGCAGAAATTCCATACTTTTGACGCGTCAATACCCAGATATGGGTAGTGCTTCTGATTCGTCTTGTTGCGTGGCATACCGTAAATCCTCTATTAAGCCCTCCAGGGGTTATTTATTTCAAGCAGGTTTGAGTGGTGAGGGGTGAGGGGGGGGGGGGGGGGGCGCTTATTTCAGAGAGGGGAGGGCGTCACTAAGTCATCGAAAATTAGGCACCATACTGCTTTTTCAAACAACAGGAAGGATGGTGTCAAACTATTGTCCACAAAGGAACTAGGACGCAAAGTGGAAATGCGTAAGCATTTGACTTAAGGGGTCTTGGAGATCAAAACAAATCCAAACTTACAGCAGATGAATGAACCTTACCGGATCAGCTATCTTTTATTTACTAGTTGGTAAAAAATAAGGAGGGAGGGGAGGGAGGCTTAAAAGAGAGGGGGATCTAATAACTTTCTTCCCCTGGAAAGAGGGTGTGTGTGGTGGGGGGGGGGGGGGCTCATTAGAAAGAGAGCTTATTTTAGGGGGGGGGCTTAATGAAGAATTTACGGTATGTACTGTTTCAAAATTGTCTTTCAATTTTTAATTTCTGGTGACTTTCTTTCCACCCTAGCTGGGCCGCGTGGAGACCGAGGCGAGTGCCCTATGGAGGTCATCTTATTTTCCTGGGGTAAGGATCAGCTTCCGTCCATAAATGAAATCATCGAGATACTTCACTTAAATACCAATCTTCATTTACACGTCATTTATGAGACATCGGAGAAACGCTTTGGGGAAGGAGACGACGAACTTGGTAAATTGTTCAAGTACCGAAGACAACTTCCGGGCAAAAGTAGCCTTTTCGAAACGTTACCAAAGGTCATAGACGGGTATGTGTTATTGGAAACTGAACTTCAGTTGTTGTTGTTGTTTTGTTTATTCTAGCTTCTAATTTTATAAACATATTAATCACATGTGCTCGATTCCGACGATCCTACGGAAATATAGGGGATTGTGAGCAGTCTCCCTTAGTGATAAAGACCAGCAGTGAGCGATTAGAAGGAGGAGAGGCGATCAATAACAAAGTGACTATCGTACTTAAAACAACAAGTAAGACTATAATACAACACCACGATGATTGATATCTCTTCCTATATTCTATTCCTCCTTTTTCCGTAGATTCGTGAGAGTGCGCGTGGAGACCATCCCCGGTCTTCATTCTCACCCAGCTCTCCCCTGGTTGGTGCGGCGGGTTTTTGACAGGAGTCTGGTAACAAAAATAGCGTTGTACCTGTCGATTCCACTGGAAACTTGCCTTATTTGGGCATATGATTTCCCGCCAAGCACATGAGAGGAGATTTACAACAGAAAGCGGTATCGAATTAAGTTATTGCAACAGAGCAAGCATGATTTAAGAATCGTTAATTTATTGTCGCATTAAGATGCTACTGATGCGTTTTCGTTCCCTGATTTCATAAATTGTACTAGTCACGCTTCATTTTTTTGTGAAGGAGTTAGTTTTTTTTTAAATTCTGAATACATAATAAGATAGAGAGTCTGTAATTTATGTAAATTTAATATACTTTCCCAAAAGGGAAAGGTCAATTTCAGTTTCTGTTTCATAAAGTTAAGGGTTTTGTTGTATCCTGGTGTTCGTACTTAAATAATTCTAAAACTGATAATGATTAAGGATTGAAAAATAATGATTCAAAGATTGTGGAGTCTTTGTTTAAGAAAGCATTTAATTTTGTCAATGTTAATTAATGTTAGCAACTTTGTAGATACTTTAGGCAGAATTTGCGGCATAGAGTCAAGACAGTTTAACACTTCAATGGCATCCTAGTTACAGTCTGTAGGATGCCCCGAAATACTGTTTGAACAGATGTCGCATGACTTGTCACAAATCACCGCACAAAAGATACAGTTTGCTGCCTCCTGTATAGTAGAGTGATACAATAGAGTGTTTTCACACACGTGGCCAGCATCTATGCAAATTTATTAGAACAAAAGAAAGCATTTGCATAAGAAAAGAGTACAACTCCCAGAGGATTGGTTTGGGACACCAACATGGCCGCCGTTTCATTGTTTTGGGACACCAATATGGCCGCCGTGACGTCATGTGAAAACACTCTATACTTGACCATGTCATTCAATCCATTCAAAGAGTTTAATTTGTGATTACTGTTCGGTAAGGAGGATATATTTCGCAAGTGCTTTGTTCTGCCTTCAGATCTAAAAAAGATGTAACTGTGAGCCTCAGTACCATCTCTTCCAGCTCGACCAGACTCCTGTGCATAACTCTCCAAATTCTTGGGAATGCTGTGATGTATAACAAATCTCACATGAGGCTTGTTGATCCCCATCCCAAATGCAACAGTTGCACACATTACATGGACAGCACCTGATTTCTATTGTTCAACAGTTTCTTGTGGGACCAACCCACCATGATAAAATAGAGCACTTACACCAGCTGTTTTCAAGTGATATGCAGTTTCAACAGTGTCCTTCCTTTCTGTACAGTACACAATGCCGCACCTGTCTGGGTGTTCTTTTTTTATTAGTGACACAATTTGCTCCATGCCATCTGACTTTTTCCCTCTCACATGATAAAGTATACTGGGTCGATTGGAAGGCTGTCTGATGATCTTTGTTTCTGAAGGTAAAAGTAAACTATTTAAGATAACTTTCTCAGTGTGTGGGGTTGCTGTCCCTGTCATTGCTAGAATGGGACACCCAAAGGTCTGAATACCTTGGATGGAAATGAAGACCCCAGGAGTCAATACAATGTGCTTCACTGATAACCACAAAATTCAATAACTTTTTCAACTATAGTTTTTCCAGCAAATCAAAGAGAGCTGGGGCAAGCACTGTTTCAGGTGTTGCAAAGACAAATTGGTGCTCAGGGAGATTGGACAGAAGTTTTCTCTTTGCAACTTCCTAATCAGCTTCTGCCATGTCCGACATAAAATAGCACACATTTAAACCGAGTTAGTGCACCCTTTCAACTTGGTCTAGTAACAAAGCAAGCAGTGGAAATACAATGGTCACTTTTTGCATCATAAAGGCAAGGACTGCATAGCAGATGATTCTACCACCCCTAGTTGGCATAATCAGTGAAATGTTTTGGCCATTTGAAATTGCATCTGCTTCCCTTTGGTATTTTCTGAAGTCGTGGAGGTGGAATATTCCGCTCAAAATACAGTGGCAGATCCAGGGAAAGGGCCCAGGGGGCCTGGGCCCTCCCCCCCCCCCTCTTATTTTTAAACCAAACTGAGTCCAGAAGGGCCGAAAAAAATTTTTTGAGACCATTCCCCCCTTATCTCAGGGTCTGGATGACTGGACCCCACCTTATCTGAAGGTCTAGATCTGCCACTGAAATATCAAGGGCCTTGTTGCCAGTCAGTTCAAATTGACTACCATGAACAACTGCTGGAACTGTGCATTCCTGAATGGGGGTCACTGTGATGTCCTAAAAATCAAAACATGTAAGTAGTCATGACTTGCTTCCCACAAATGACTCGTACAATAATAATCATAATGATAGACTAACATTACATGATTGGGTACATTTACATGTAACATTAATTGAGCTGTAAAGGTAACATAAGAGAACACAACTGACCAAGGTTATTTAAAATCTTATGCTTTTTAAATATTTCTTCTGCAAAGCTAAGAAAGACAGGTTACTTACTCTTTTAACAAAAATAGCCTCTACAATTATGCATGTTACAGGCCTCTTGCTGACAATCCTTTTAGAATGCCATACCTTGAAACGGATAAACAGACCACTCTTTTTGACTTCTATGACTAATGCGTCTTCTTCACCATATGCCCTGAGTTTCCCAAAGTGCAACAGGATTGTGGTGGCTAACTTTGCAGATTCTTGTTGATGTTTAGACGTCACCTGAATTTAGGAACATCCCACACAGCAGGTTGTAACCGAAAAACACTCGTAGCCCTGAAAATCATTTTCAAAAACAAAGAATTACTGGAATAAGCATGCCTCTTGCAGTCATAAATACTCATCATGTTCAACATGGTGTAAAAATGCAAATTACAATAACAACAACAGCTACCTCCCTCGGTCACACAGAGTCAACAGCCACTCTACGTGTCTTCTGGTCTCTTCTCCATGTTTTACTCTAAACAAACGCCATGCTTGCTGCTCGAGTTTCTCCTCAAACTTCACCTCTGGGTGTTTCACTCTAAAATGTTGAGCTAGCCCTTTTTCCTCGAAAAATGCTTTACCAAGCTCCACTGGACAGAGCACATGAGGGCAAGGGTAACTTGCGACCTATATATGCTCGATGGAAGAGCCTGTTTTCCAAATTCAAAATTTCAGCACCTTCCGCCATTAATTCATCCGCCATCTTGAAAACAGGATTTCCCAGTCGTCTTCTGCCATTTTCCCTTCCCCATCACCAGAAATTACGAACTGACATGCACAGTTTCAACGTGACACTAATAAAATTCAAGCTCTAATGGCTCTTTAACAATTATTCCTCGAGCCTGAATGGGCTCTGAGTCAACAGCCCATGAGGCCGAAGGCCGAATGGGCTATTGACTCAGAGGCAATGAGGTTGAGAGGAATAATTGTTTTAGTAAAATCCAACCAGTTGGTCAAAAATAACGAGAATAAAACAATTTTAGCTACTTATTAAAAAGCTGGACTTTAATCCTTTTTTGCCGCCAAAAAGCCGGCGCTTTTCGCTACTAGTGGGCTATTTAACAATTATAGCCTAGTAGTAGCTCAACCAATCAGAACGCAGCATTGATAATAGACCACTTGTTGGATTTTACTAATCCCGATTATACAAGACATATGGAATTTTTATTGTTAAACTGCTCTCTGGAAAGATTTTCAAATTTTCGGTCTTGGGGGTATCTACTTTTGAGCTCATACTGTCGATCTTTGTTTGTAAGTCCTAATTATCATTAGAACCCTTAATTTCGGTTCGGTTTTCGAAAGAGTATGTATTCTACGACCTTACTTAAAGGGTCAAAGAGGCAGAATGTTTGGAGAAAGCAAGAATTTTCACTTTAGAATGCTATTACCTGAATACTACTTACCTTTCTGGATATCGGAAATGTAGTCGGAACACTCAATGTTTTTCTTCCAGTTACATTTTACACTTGCCAATTAAAACTTCTTTTGGTTTTTAACTTTAATAACACCGTACATTTCAGTATGGACTCCACGGCTTAAGTTTCCTGATATTCGCTTTCTCCGGGAAAAATCGCCCTAACTTCAAGCAAAACCACTCCTTCGAGAGATAATTTCTTTTTGAACTTCAAAATAATTGACAGTATTTTCGTTCAGCGGCCATTTTTTGACCGTAAATACTGTCGTGTATGACGTGTATGTGTGTTGTGTATCGTGACAATGAGCCCGCAAGGAAGGATTCGACAGCGAGGTCGACAGCGGCTTTAACCATTAAAGAAATAATAATAATAATAATAATAATAATAATAATAATAATAATTTAACATTTATATTGCGCGCAGAATACATGTGAATATGATCAAATGCGCATTACAAGTAAATTATCGCCATTACTAAGTTATCGAAAATAACTAAAAATATTATATCAATAAAAATATAATATATATAAAATCCTAATAAAAAGCTAATCTAAATAAAATAAAATCTAATAAAAAGCTAATCTAAAATAATGGGACTTAAGTAAACCTTTAAAAATTGGGCTCATTTCGTATTTGTGATGGTAGCCCATTCCACAGTTTAGGTGCCGCAACTAAAAAAGCACGGTCACCCAATGTCTTTTTAGTTAGAATTCTTGGCGTTTGATGCATGATTCGCATTGCACACGATCTCAAATTGAAACTCCCTTCCTCCCTTTTGCTAATGGATTCTTGTAGATATACCGGAGCCTGTTCATGGATCGCCTTAAAAGTAATTATAATAATCTTAAAATGAATCCTAAATTCTACTGGAAGCCAATGAAGCGTACACAGAATTGGTGAGATGTGATAAAACCTTGGAATCTTAAAAATAAGTCTTGCTGCGGAATTCTGGAGCCGTTGTAACTTTGGCGCGGAAAACTAGGGCTCCTGGTTTGAGATTTCTGGCGATGCACTGCAACCGCCGCCGCGTTACGCGAAGACGACTGGGGACGAGTCAGCATCTTGAGCAGAGGAGAGCAGAGGTTGAGCAGAGGTTGTTTTGTGCTAATACTAGAACACCACCTGCGGTAACCGAGAAACGGCCTTTCATTTCCTAATTCAGGTGATTTGGAGGAAAATTCAGTTTCCAGCCGCGACCCTTAAAATCCAGCCTTTGCAAAGCCCGCAAGGTGCTGTACCAGTATTAGGGACCTTAAGATACCCTGGACGCGCTCCCTGGACGCAGCAGTAAAGAGAAGGTGGGTTTGCCGGACAAAGCCTGGAGCGAGGACGCCGCCACCTTTGACGAGAAAAACAAATTGAGATTGAGAAGGGTGCGTTGAGTGCTCGCCTGACGGGATAGGAAAAAGTATAAATGCTTTCTTATTTTAATTCCATGACGTCTTTTAGAAAACTCGTGAAGTCTTGCTTGATTGACACCTTGACGATCTTTTGTTGGAAGAAAAATATGTGCTGCTGGCTCAGCCTAGTCCCTAGGCGTTCTCGGCGCGGTCAATCCTGGACTCTACCGTGAGCTGTGACGTCACCGAGAGATACTCGCCGAGAATGCCGAGAACGGTGTTCTCTCGCCCGCTCTTTCCAGACTTCGCGCGGACAACGGGGCAAGAGAGAACGCTTAGGGACTAGGCTGCTGCTGGCTATGACTCTAAAACCCCCCGAATTTCTTCAAGGGAACTGGACTTGAGAGTATGATCGGAATTCAGGTTACCAGCTATTTGTTGCCAGACGTTTCTCCTTTCCGTTGTTCTTGCTTTAAAACGATATGGTTTTGTTACGACAATTTCCTGTACTAAGGCGAGATTTTGATCTTCATGCAGGCCACTCCATCCCTAAACTGAAAGTAAACAAAATAAAATTATAAAAGTTAATAAATGAACCATGGCGTCTTGTTCAAGATCTCAATTTTCTCCTACATGTGCAAGTTTATTACCAGCCTAGATTTTTGTTTTCCAACAATTTTATTCTTCTCGTCTCTTAAATTTTTCAAATACTATCCGAAAGCGAGAACGTTGTCCCCTTAAAAATAAGCAGTTATAGTGTTACATTTGTGTCGAAAGACTCTACGCTTTCATTCTCGGTTGCAACCAAAACAATGAACCCAAAAGGCTTGATAGCAAAAAAAAAAAATAAGAGTCAATCTTGAGAGAACACCACACTAAAAAAACACTTAAATGAAACTCTTGAAGTAAAATGGATCGAAACTCCTGTACGAAAAGCAATTTCTGCACGAAACAGTGCCCCTCGTTTCAAGACCACGTGACTAAGAAACGACGGGCACTGGGGACGAGAATGCGTCGCGACTTTTGGTTGACGCTGTGGCATTATGCTAATTAGTTCCAAGAATTGAACATTTAACTTCCGTTTGACCAGAGTATAAAAAGCGAAAGGAAAGCTTCGTTCTCTTGGATCTTTGCCCAAATGATCTTAATGCTTTGTAAATTTGCCTGGCCTTTTTGTCTCGTTGTTTTCTCCATAAGCGGCAGTACAGGTAACAGCCTCTTTCTTTCCGTTTTGCTATTTCTTTCAATTTTTCTAATAGATTCTCTGTAGAATAAATTAACGACGAGCGCGTGAACTCAAAGCGCTCTTAATATCTTTCTAGGACATTCTTTTTAGTTTTTACTATTATTACTTTTCAAAACTCGTTTTTCCTTGATATTCCTCACTTAAAGAGAGCAAATTTAAACGGTATTTTTCGCCCAAAACATATCAGTAATTCGATTCAGTTTTGTATAGGTAAAACATGATTTGTTGTGATATTTGGCATAAATACCACAAGTGATATTTCGAAAATTGTTATACGTAATTTCACGAGCCGTTAGGCGAGTGAAATTTGAGACAATTTTGAAATATCACAGATGGTATTAATGCCAAATATCACGTACAAATCGTTCTATAATTTGATTATACTACTAGGTATTTCAAATTAAGCTGAAGTACCACTGCTCCAAGTGAAATTTCTCATGTAGTAGTGTAAGTGAAGAAAAAAACTAGACTCCAGGGTATTTTAATATCCAATCTATAAATTTCCGCGGAAAGAAACGAAACCGAAAATGAAAAATGTTTTTTCCCTTGCATTCTTCATTAATATTCAAACATGTAATCAGGGTCGACTATCGTTTCTCTCGACCAAATTTCTCCTGCAGCCTTACTAGAAAATTACAAGAGCGCTGGTGAAAATGTCGAAAATATAAAGGCCATGAGTTGAGCTAGGACAAGTCGACTGGATTCTTTTCTACATGAGCTACGATCGGGCGCTAGGTTCGATATAGAGTTTAATTTCTCAAAGCCCGTTTCTGCCGCCGCTCGCCTTCATCTCTCACGCAGTCGACTTGCGGCAAGTCTAGGTTCAACCTCGTTCCCAGGGTTCTCTCCTACCCGTCCCTACGGAGCGAGAGAGAGAGAGAGAGACCCTGGTCTCTCGACGGGTAGGAGAGAGAACCTGGGAACGAGGTTGGTCTAGGTTCGATAAAAAAACTATCAAAATGACATGATATTATAGCCCACTTTCGATATAACAAAATTCTAACATGTGTGAGAGTTTAGGGACATGCCTATAAAGGTGACGTATTCACGTGAGAAGATATCATGTTTGCGAGCGAAACTTTAAAACTAGGAATTGTTTTCAGGATAATAAAACAATCATTGAATTCGGCTTTCGTATTGGCAGAAGAATTATGGAGATCTCGGAGGATTTTATCCCGTAACATCCTCCTCGATCTCCATAATTCTTCAGATGATACTGATGCAGCCTCATTCAATAATTTTGCCAAATATCATTTACGTAGAAAATAGAAGTATAAAAGTTTGTAGACACTTGTATAGACGACTATAGACAATGAAAGTATAAACAATAGTGTCAGTAGACAATCATAATCATCTGTTTCTGGGGTAACAACCTACAACCCCAATAATCCTCAAGTTTTTTAGCTGCTCATGAATACACTTCCCATGTTGAAACAAACTCACTTCTAAAATCAATTATCAGCAACACTAGAGCGATACATAGTCAACGTCAGCCTCGAAATCTGAAACAGGTACTCGCAAACTCCTACTTCTCCAAGATAAACAACACTGATCCGGATGTTAAAACTTGTTGAATAAAGCCATACAAAACTTGCTCCTATATATAACAGGGTAAAGAATTTACCTTCTCTGCCGCAAGTAAGACATTCCGGGTGAAAAACTCAGTGAGCTTCACCTCTACAAATGTGATCTATGTGGACTAAATTATGTAGGAGAAACGGGTGATGCCCCAAGAAATAGAGTGATGGTTCACAATCAACAAATCAGAGACCCGCAAACACGAATGTTGAGTGTCAGTAAACGTATTAATGAATGTGCGGTGGGTCTAACACGAAAATTCACTATTTTTCCATTTTATAAAGTACTAAGTTCTCAGAGAACATTAGAAAAAACAAAGAAAAGTTATTTATTATCAAATATACATGTAAGCCCCCTCTAAACGATTTGAAATAACGCTAATTGCTCAAGCATATATTGTTATGGTAATTATCTATCTCCCCCTTTAAATTAAGCACCCCCCTTGAATAAGCGCCTTAGCACAGGGAACCCACGCTCTTATTTGTCAACTGCAAATAGAAATTAAATAAGAGATAAAATCTTACCTGCTTTGTTCTATTCTTGAATCTGTCGTGGTGCGAAGTGAAATGGAAGTTGTTTTACGATGTGAAAACTATGTTTAAGTCGACGCTTTAAACCGTTGTTGACTTCAGAATCCTTTATGTTGTTCGGCTCGTATTTCACTGGCCGAATTTATACCAAAGACGAATTATCCGTCTAGACGGACAATCCGTCTCTGGTATAAATTCGATGCTAAGACGAATTCGTCTGTTAGCAAGTCTTGAAGACGTGCTAACAGATGGATAATTCATCTCAGACGGATTATCCGTCTCTAAATTTATATCTAGACGGAACCATTTGATGGGCTCCTGGACGGAACGTAGACGGTTTTTTGACGAAGTTTCCAGGTGAGAGGCAATGTTTCCTGTTTCCCGCGGTCGTTTCCAGCTTCAAATATCTACACAAATTATGGAGCAAAACTCGTCTTCGGATTTATACTTAGAAGAATTATCCGTGTGACGGATAATCCGTCAAAACGGATAACTCGTTTCTAGTATAAATTCGGCCAGTACTGTTGGTGTCAAGCGCCGGTTGTTATTAGCGGAGCACCATAAGTAAGAAACTGTGGTTAACGACCCATGCGAGAAAATTTGGTAATCACGTGACCGTACACCGACCGACCGTCCGTCCGTCCGCACCACAGGCATACCAATGTAAAATAACTCAATCAACAGGCTGAGGGCAACCCAAATGCAACTCGTGGTTCTTTTGACGGGAAGGCGCATAGCTACCCGCGTCTTGTGAAGCAGAGATAACTAAAGAGTCAATGAAGACGAAAACGGAAAGCGGAAATTGTCTCTTTATCCGTGTTTTCTAAAATATTAAGCTTAGATTAATTGTCATGTCTACAAAATTGGAATATAGAGCAAGAGAAAGACCGAGAAAAAGAGAAAGTAGGAAGTCGTCGTTGGGTGTCCCTGCAAATCATTTCTTAATTATATTAATTCTTTTACATTTATGAAACCAAGGTACAGAAGACGGCAACCGTAAAGATGTCTATGTTTCCATCTATGGTCAGGATAACGACAACTGTGGCCCACAGAGTGAACCATGCCGGTCAATAGCAAAAGCGGTTCAACAGGTTGTAAAAAATGGACACATTCATCTTAATGGCTCTGGAACGAAGGACCAGCCCTTTGACTGCAAGAATAGACTGACGAATTATCAATATTGGGGAATTTCTATTGATAAAAGCATGTCCATACAACGCCTCGATTCTACCCCACATGTTAAGTGTGAAAAAGGATTTCGCTTTCATAAAGATAAAGTACAAAAAATAAAAATTACCTTGTCTGGGATTACATTTGAGCATGCGCCGCTTGTATTTGATGATTGCTACAAAATTCAGCTTATAAACTGCTCTTACAAGAACGCGGGGAAAAGAGCCGCCGTCAGCGTTCGGAGGCAAAATATTCCAACTGTCCACTTACACATACAGGGACCATCTCTGTTTCTGAACAACCAACGATGCATTGAAGTCTGGATAAGAAACAAAAGGAGATTTTCCCTCACGCTTCGCGTGAACAACACCATATTTCAAGAGAATGGCCTTCAATCTAATCAGTCAACTGGAGCTGTGATTTCCATACGAACCAACATTAAATCCAATTCATCAGTGCGAACTAATATTTCAGTAAACAATGTCGCAAGCGTCGAAAACAAGGCTCCTTTCATGCTGCTAGTTTTACCGACAGCTGTGACAAAAGAAGTATACAGCCATGTAAAACTATTAAACAATAACTTGAGGTCATCTAACACAACAAACAGTGCCAGACGCTATGTGGATAGCATGTACATATCCCAAGTAAGAAAAACTGATACAAGATTTCAACACATTCTCTGCGGTAACAACAGTAATGATTTGGCATTAAGGTGCATTAAGATTTCTTCCAGCGAAGCTAACGTGACTATAGAGAACTCTTCATTTGTAGGACAAACTGTGAAGAAAGGAAAGGGCGGGGCCTTGAGTATTGAATGCAAACTCAGCGCTTCCTTGGTTGCTAAAAATACTACTTTTGAACGAAACAAGGCATATTCCGGGGGCGGTGCGATTTCTTTCAACACCGTAAAAGGAAATCTAAGGCTTGAACTCACTAATGTAAACTTTTCTGAATGTGAATCCGGAACCCAGGGCTCTGCGATTCTGGTTGGGAAAACTCACAGTCTTGAAGCTAAACCGAAAAACTATGTTCTGAACGCGCATTTCAGAAACGTCCGCGTCAAAAACTGTGCCGGTCCACACAGCAGTATTTGTGTTATGTTAAAGAGTGGGTTCGTGGAATTTGAACGTTTTCACTGGGAAAACACTGTTTCAAAGGTCTCTGGAGGTATATTCGTAGCAAGTACTGGAACTGTTAAGACAAATGTTTCAATTTTGAAGTCTAATTTCACGGACAGTCATTACAACGGAAGTGTTTTCGTGAGAATCGAAGCGCTCAAAAAACACAGAGGAAAGGTTTTGGTAGCCAACACTTCTATGTACAATAATCAAAATGGAGCAGTGATAATCAACCCAAAATATGAAATTTTGCTCAAGAAAGTGACCATCTCCTATTGCAGACACGGATTACAAACATCGCAAAAATGGTTGTTTCGCAGCGACTTTCCTTTGAAGCCTGTTAAAATCCTTATTGAAAACTGCACTTTTAAACGCAATGTCTTCGATGTGTCTATAACTGTAAGAGAAGCTCGGTCTGTATCGTTCACGGTAAACAACACGAATTTCATCGGCCAGTCAAACGGTCACGCGATTCGATTTTTTATGCCCGCATTGAGGAACAAAAACAAAACATCGAGAGCCACAGTAAAAATACACAAAGTGATTTTTGATTCTCGTCCTGCCAGCTATTTCGCCCTTTACTTCCGAGGCAAGAAGTATGTAACCATACGCCGGTCGATTTTTCGCCACTGCACGTCTCTTAGCCAAGAGCTGTGGAACTATGGTGATAGTAAGTTTGCTTATGAGACGGCAACAGGTGCTATCTCGATTCTCTCAAACCCGGACAAACGTCACAAAACAGGGTGTGTCCAAGGAAACAGAAACAACACTCACCCTTTATGGAAATACGACACTCACGTGACTGTTGAAGATACGTTATTTCAAGAGAACGCTGGGCTCAATGGAGGTGCAGTGTATCTTAGTAACGGAAACACTACCTTTCGGAATTGTTCCTTTGAAAACAATTTGGGAGCAATGCACACAGGTCAAGTTTATTCCGCCTATGGAACTGGTCGAGTAGAATTCGTCAACTGCTTTTTTGTTAGTAGCACGTACCATGCAACTATCTCCGGCAGGAAATTCAAAAATGTCGCCTTCTTTTATTCTGAAAGCGGGGGACCCATTAAGTTTCGGAACTCGTCCATGCTTTCGAGCACCTCTACAAGGCGTTCGTTTTCGGTGTTGGCAGTTTACAACGGAGGATACGTTGATATCGACAGCGAAACTAGCATTCGCTGCGAAGGAAGTCAGATGTCTCTCGCAAATGCAACGCATTTTCTATACACCGAAAAAAGAAAACAATTTTGCATAGAAAACGTGACGGTCCTTTGGTTTTCCTGCAAGTTTTGCTCTCCCGGATATTACAGCCTACAAACTGGCTTCTCAAAAGGTCTTGCTGTAGATGATTCATTCCAATGTCAACCGTGTCCTTTGGGAGCTACATGCATAAGAAACGAATCAAGCATCGCGGCAATAGAAAACTTCTGGGGATACAATGTACCGGGAAGAGATGGGCAAGTACTCAAGTTTGTTCCCTGCCCCAAGGGTTACTGCCGCTCGCCGAGCCCGCAATCGTCAGTGTACAACAGTTGCCATGGAAACAGGACTGGTTTTCTGTGTGGCCAGTGCGCAGCTGGTTACACTGAAACACTATTTAATTCTAAGTGCAGAAAAACAGCTCAATGTAAGGATTACCTTTTCTGGATCGCGATGTTTCTCTTCTCGGCTGCCTTGGCGCTATATCTGTTGATTGATCCTCCTTTCCTCCGACTTCTAAGTCCACAACAGATTTTATGGTTCATGAAAAAGGAGAGAACACAAAGCGAAGGAAACAGTGAAAACTGCGAAGAGCACAGCGAAGAGCCAGACAGTGGTTATACAAAAATCGCCTTCTATTACTACCAAGTCGCCGATTTACTGCTAGGCAGTTCTCTTGACGACTTGGTTCTAGAAATGCCCCTTGTTGTTGCTATGATTTCAGCGTTCAATTTTCAAGTCCGCGCAGGTTACCTAAGAATCGATTGTCCATTTCCGGGATTGACTCCAGTCACCAAAGAACTGCTTCTCTCTTTGGTGGTGTTCGCAACAATGGCGAACCTCGCCCTCATTTTCTGCACCCACTTGGTTATCAGCAGATTTCATAAGAAGGTTAGAAAACCATCGTTGAGCCGTTATATGGCTGTCTTCTTGGAGATATTGTTGCTAGGATACGAAAGACTGGCTGAAACTTCGTTGGGACTGATGCACTGTGTGAGTGCTGGGGATGAGCATCGTCTGTTTATCGATGGTACCACGATCTGTTGGCAGCCGTGGCAATACATCGTTCTTGGATACCTCATCGTGTTTGTGGTACCCTTTATCGCAGTCCTGTACTACGGTTCTTTAAAGCTGCACAGTTCTTACATTTCTTCAGGGGAATTTCTCGCAGCCTGTGCTATTCCTTTGCCATTTCTAATCTATTGGCTTTTCAAGGGCGTTTTCAAGAGAAGAAATGAAGAAAATGAAAGCGAAGAAGCTGCAGCAAGGCTGAACAATAGCGCTGAAGTAATGAAGGTCTTACACGAGCCATTTCGCGCTCCTAGTGAAGGAGGTAAAGGCACGCTTTATTGGGAGAGCGTTATGATTGGTCGACGGCTCATCCTTCTTACATTTCACTCGTTCATCTCTAACGCTATGATCCGATTTTTCTTCATGGCTAGCGCATGCGACTTCATGGCCATCCACCACATAATCAAGGCCCCATTCCGGAGTAAAACTGCTAACAAAGCCGAAACGATGTCCTTAGTCACCTTGGCAATAGTCGCCAAAATCAGCCTGATAAAGGCCACTCTCCTGTCTTCCGGAATAAGTGCCAAGGGAAAAAACAAGATTTTCCTGAAGGGACTTCAGTGGTTCGAATTAGCTACAATGGGACTTGTTCCTGCATTGTTGTCCTTGCTAGCTGCTTTAGCCATTTTGTCGCAGACATTCCGTTTGATTATATATCTTGTCAAGAAAATTACCCGACGCTTTCGAAAGATCGATAACATTATTTACACATCTATCGAGGAACTAAGCGATCCTCTTTGGAATAGTAACGAAGATTGACAGTAGCTTTCAACGGTTACATTGAGGCCTCAAAGGGGAGGGGGGTATGATATCGCTTTTGTCGGTCATTTCCGAGACTGCCTATCGCTAACAAGGTTAGGAAAAATGTCCCTGTCGCATTTAACTATAGTAACAAAACGTTGCTATTGGTTCAGCATAAATTTTCGATACACAGTTTTGGAATTAACGGGAGATGTAGAGCTTCGAAAGAATTAATTGTTATTAACCTTTCTCCCTGAAATGTCCGTTCTTGAACAACACCATAATTAAATAACGTTCCAAAGAAAATAACAAAAAATGCTTGGAAATAACCGAAGAGAATTTGCCATTTCGCTGCCTAAACAGCCAAAATGCAAAGTGAACAGATGTCGTTTTCACTTCCTCAAAATGGATTGTCGCTGTCACAATTCATTCCTTCTTTTCTGTTGATTGTTGGTGCTTTCTGAGAGGACTGTCGCCAGTTTTCGGGGCCGTGTTGCCTTTCGCTTCTACCCTTTGGAAGGCCTCAACATTGCTACCTTTACCATGCCAACAACTTCCAAAGAGACAATACAGTAGAAATTAATTGCTCAGGGGAGTAGGGGAAGGGAAGATTTCAGCCTCCCTCCCTCCCTTCCCTAGTGTTTTGGTTATGCTGTAAAGTTTGCTTATTTTGCCCCTTATGAAATTTTCTGAACTTTGATGCCGTCTTAAAAAGATTTCCCTCAATATCCCAAGCCAATGCCTTGAAATGTTTTAGATGAAGAGAATTTGGAGATATACCCTTGGGGGTGAAGACGGAAAATAG
This sequence comes from Porites divaricata, assembly GCA_038088405.1. Classification (NCBI taxonomy): domain Eukaryota; kingdom Metazoa; phylum Cnidaria; class Anthozoa; order Scleractinia; family Poritidae; genus Porites; species Porites divaricata. Next base: position 17,963,694 of record JBBMOI010000007.1, read on the forward strand.
GAGCTAATAGGGGCGAACTTGTAGCCTTTTGTCTTACTGATCTTGGGAATAGCTCTTTACTACTCTGAAGCTTAAGTTTTAGTTTTAGTTTTATCAACATAATTATTAACTGATTGTTATTTATGTCATCATTACTATACCACAATTATTTATTACCTTATTTGCATATATTTATTTATTTTTATTCTTACACTTTGCTTTGGAATTTGCTAGACGTCCTTATAGGATTTTGCAAATTAATTATGTAGATGTAGAAGCATATGTTTGTGATTTATGATTATAGCACAACTCATCACCTACCTACTAGTTGTCAAACGATTTTCTGTTAGTGGCGTGAACAATATTGAAAAACTGATTCTAGCTTGAGTTTACATGTATCTGCATATAAAAAAGGAAGCAGTATAAACTATGACAAGGTACATCACTGGCTGTATGTTCTGTGGTTTTTGCTAACTACATAATTATATATATCTATGGGTTTTCTATGCAATAATTGGATTATATAGCTTAAGTAGTACACTGTTAAAAGCAGATAAATAAGTATTTCGTGATTAAACTGTTAACATGTCCACTATTCTGCTTTAGTTGTGCTCAGCATTGCAGTTGATTCTCGTCTTGTATAGAGACAAAGTCTTGATGGCAGTTTGTAAGATTTTAAGCTAAGCAAACATCTGTTGCAATGGTGATATCCAGGTGACTATCCTTCAGTGTAACCAAGGTAGACGAGCACACTGTGAATTCTTGCTGGCAAATAAGCATATGTTGAGTACACAGACATCCCAAGAATTGTCACCAATGTTGCATCTGTAACAGGCATGTTAAGGAGCACAAAATACTTGCTAAAACATCAGCAATATTTCTGTTGGAGAGGCTTTACAGATCACATTAAAATTTGACATTAGAAACTACGTCGACCATATAATTTTGACTTTAATGGTGATGAAGACGAAGAATTAACAGGCATGTTGCACGAACTTGGAAGTACTTGGATGTTTGGCAATGGTACGGGGATGTTACCGAATATATCCCAAGGGGATCTGTTTGAAGAGTTCCCTAGAAGGTGGAAATCGGGTATTCACCCGGTCGGTCAGAACGTTCATATAAACGCGGAAGACCACAAGTCTTTTTGCGAGGCGCTGTATCAGCTGCAGAAACTCAAGAATGAAATTGATGACCGAGAAATTGTTTACATACACCTTATTAGATGGTTTAGCATATAATACGTGCAGATATTTTGCGAGTTGCGTAGCATTTTTCCGAGCCCCGCAGGGGTGAGGAAAAATACAAGCAATGAGCAAAATGTCTGCACGTATTATATGCTAAACCATCTAATAAGAGGTTTATTATTCCACTACAAAAAAATTGCTATTTGACAATTTGCTTCTAATTTTTTGGTAAGAGTATTCAGAAACATCCTGATTCCGTCTGTAAGAATCCATTCACAATGAGCAAAATGTTCACGCATATTATATACCAAACCATTGAATGAGAGGTTAATTATTTTACCATAAATTCAAAACAAAAATGTTGTTGTGGTTTCTATTTTCTAGTAAGAGTATCCAAAACATCCTGATTCTGTCAGCCGCAGTTGCTCCTTTTGCATCTGCCGGTATTTGCCCTGTTGTAAACCGGTTAAACCAGGACACTACAGTGTATTACGGCCTTGTATTTTGCTTGTTCTCTTGACCTTATATGGTAAAATGACATAATAGTGGAATAATAAAGTAAGTTATTTTATTCTTTTAATATTTACACCGAGCAAGGTTTTTCCTCAAGTTGATTGTTTTATTTCAAAGGATCTAAACGGATGGACTTGCAATCGCTTGGTTGATCTAGTGGTAACTGAACAAAGCAGAATTGTATACCTTGTAGGAAATTAACGCTCCATTCGCCATTTTCACATAGACCATAATACACCTTGGTTACACCCCCAAATTTTTTCTATCCATTGTTCCCAATTGTTTTATAGTCGGCCTAAGAGAAATCGAAGACAATGGTTTTGCAAAATTTTGGGGGTTAAGAAAGGTGCAATATGGTCTATGTGAAAATGGTGAACGAAATTAACGTTTTGGAAATTGACCAGACGATCACAAAGAAACAAATTTAAACTTGTTGAGACAACGGGAACAAAGTTAAACGTATATTCCGAAATGAAAACTGTGTTGGTGTTTCCCTGAACGTACGCAAGGTCGCAAGGGGGTCTAGCGAAGAAATTAGGCCACTTTGAGGGTTCTTCACTGTTCCTGGAGTGGAAACAGTAAAGGTCGCAGTTTTAACGCTCTAGTTAATTAACGGAGCGGAAATTAACATTTACAAAAATTGGCGCGATTTAAATTAACGTGAAATTCGCGTTAATTTCAATAAGCGTCACGGGGCTTTGCACTGTGTCACACCCAACGTTTACTTACCAGATTGTCATATCCACTCGCATTCAAGTACTATGGAGAGGCGGAAGGGGGCTGAACATTTTTCGATTGGTCCCCTGGGTTAGGTAATGGAGATGATACTTTTAGATCTGGTTTACAGAAGGTCTCAATATTTGATCGCAAATTTTGTTTGGACTTCGTTGGCTTTATGATGGTCTCAATGGGGTTAATCGTCAACCGTCAAAAAGGTTCTTTTAAATGGTTAACCTTCAAAAAAACATTTAATATTAACCGTCAACAGGAGCCCATAACTCAGAGCGAGCAACTCCCATACTTGGCCTATGTCACGGCGTTTTTACGGACCAGTTTATTTTTAGACACATTTTAGGGCACTTTTTCCCGCGAAAATAGAATCTCCACCATGTATATGAGCGCATTAGCCTCCCTGCAGACGTCCTGTAGGGTTTGTTCGTCAGGCATTCATTTCTCCCCCACGGAGAACAAAACCACGTTAATAGGACATTTGCACTAAGAAGTCATGTGACGGCGTTTTTATGAAAATGAAAGTTATATGATTTTGCCTTCGAAAAACGATTAGTGGGTCATATCTTAAACAAAATAATAGTGCTTTGGTTTTTTAAACCCGCACCATTTTCTTAAAATGAGTAAGTTCGTAAATAGTCACGTGACCAAAATGTTGCCTCTTTTTGACCACAAATTTTGCACTTAAACTTCAAGGAAAATGATGAAAAGATGATGTGGTAACGTTTACAGCACATCTGAGCGTAACTATCAAACGTCTAACAAGATATAAGCAAAAAGTAGTTTTGGCCGCCATTTTGGAGGGCAAGAGCATGCCTTCCAATATGGCGGCCAATACAAAGCATACTACTTTGTTGAAAAATCAAAGTGCCATAAAATATCTCCCTGAAATACGTCTCATCTCAAATTTCTGGTGTAAGATAATTTTTATGAGCTCTGTCATTTTTTGGCATCAGCAAGATTCCAAGTCATTGTTTAAAGAGAGCATTGGTCACGTGACGTCTTAGTGTAAGTGGCCTATTGATATCTCTTGCTATTTTCTATTCCTCCTTTTTCCGTAGATTCGTGAAAGTGCGCGTGGATTATCAAGGCCGAATAAATAGTTTCAGACCATCTCCGGTCTTCGTTCTCACCCAGCTCTCCCCTGGCTGGTGCAGCGGGGTGTTAACCGGGAGTACTAGTCTGGTAACAAAAATAGCGTTGTACCTTTCGATTCCACTGGAAATTTGCCTTAGCTGGGCATATGATTTCCCGCCCAACACATGAGAGAAGATTTACAACAGAAAGCGGTGTCGAATCAAGTTATAATTGTAACAGAAAGAGGGTGCTAATGGGGGTACCCAAATCTCAGTTAACTACTATTTGTTCGGCCAAATATCAGTTAACTACTATTTTTTTGGCCAAATCTCAGTTAACTACTAATTTTGGTTAGCTATTAATTTTCACTTTCCTACAGGGAATATTATTCCGTCATAACCCGAATTTTTCTTCCTTCAGCAAGTCAATCACTTTTGGGGGTAGGCCATACTAAACAATAACAATAAGATTTATTATTTGTATTGCGCCTTTTCTATAAAATATTCAAAAGCGCATCACAATAGTAATTAATAACTAAATTTTATAGATCTTACTATCAAAATCATAAAATTATTTACATTAAATGAGTAAAAGATAGTTACAAATAAAGATATAAATATACTAAGATAACTGAAATGATTTCTTAAATAAAAATGTCTTAATTAAAATCTTAAAAGGTTCTAAGTTCGTTGCTTCGCGCGCGGACCTTGGCAGCTTATTCCACAGAAAAGGAGCAGCTACCTGGAAGGCTCTGTCTCCCAATGTTTTCTTGGTTTTCACACTTGGTCTTTCCAACAAACGACCATTGTCGTTGTGCTTCAAATGGTAGGACGAAGGGTGTTGAATACTAATTAAATCTGAAAGGTACTTAGGTGAAAGGTCATGCAAAATTTTAAAAGTCATCAAGAGTATCTTATAATGTATCCTGGAGCGCACTGGTAACCTTCTGGGCCCAGTTGTTCGAACGTGGGTTAGCGCTAACCCGGGGTTAAATCTTAACCCAGGTTTCTTTTTCTTTTTATCAAAAGCACTATCGCGGATAATTTTCTCTGTTATTTTTAAAGTATCGAGTCATCAAATTGTAGGCAAAGAGAATTAAACTGAATTTGCTTTTTAAGCTCTCATATCTGAGTTCAAATTTCGCACTAACACTGGGTTAACTTAACCCAGCTTCGAACAACCCGGCCCTGGTAACCAATGTAATTCAGCGAGTAGAGGTGTTATATGACAGAACTTGTGCGCACGATATATAAGCCTTGCACTCGCATTCATAACACGTTGCAATTTCATAATCTGATATTCCGGGATTCCATATAAAAGGCTATTACAATAATCCAATCTACTACTGATAAAAGCATGAACTAATTTCTCAGTTGATTCTCTGCATAAATATTTCCTAATGTGACGTATATTGTATAAATAATAGAGAACACTGCTACAAGTCTTTGTAATGTGAGTTCCCATATCTAGATGCGTATCGAACCATGTGCCTAAATTGCGCGCAGAGGCTACAGGAGAGACTGCAGTCTGCCCAGTCTTGATGCTTTGGATTGAAACTTTTGAGAGCTGCTGACGGGTACCAATAATCAGGAACTCAGTCTTGTTATCATTGAGCATCAACTGAGCCTCCCTCATCCATGCTCGAACATTGCAGATGCACTTCTGCATGGCTGATACAGCTTCGACTTCACTGGAAGAGTCAGGAGGGCTTAAATGACAAATACAACTGTGTATCATCAGCATAAGTATGAACGGAGGGCAGATGGTGTTTTAGAATCTGGAACAGCTTACTCACGTAGATGGTAAATAAAAGCGGGCCCAGTCACGACCCTTGAGGAACTCTACACTTCAAATCAAACGGCTTTGAGAGAGTTCCGTTGATAGACACTAGCTGCGATGTGCCCTTTAGGCAACTCTCAAATCATGAAAGTACTTTCCCCCGCAATCCAATTGTTGACCTCAATCGTTCCAGAAGGACCTCATGTTCGACGGTGTCGAATGCAAATCGAGCTTAAGTCGAGGAGCACCCATCTCATTTGCAAGAACAGAGGCGTCAGTGTAAGGTGGGAGAGACTTGTCCAAATTTAGTAGGCTCTTGCTAGCCCGGAACAGCTTTGATTGGTCCGAGCTGCTGGCGTCAATGAATTCCTTGTAATAAGTACATCTAGCTTCATTCATCAAATGTATGACATAATTTCGCTTAGCTTTAAATACCACAAGATCTGCTTGAAAAACCACTTGCCCTCCATCTTCTGTCGGCCTTCCTTCTGTCCCTACGAGCCTGAGTTATGTCTTCATTGAACCATGGGGGCCTGGGTCGAGTAGAGACATGACGAAAACAAACGGGCGCGTGATCATCTAATAGTGATCTAAAAGTCGTGTGATAACAGTGGAGCAGCATCTTCAAATCATTAGGCGGGTCTTGATATAGCGGAGAATTGCGGGTATTTTCTTTCAGTTTAGTAAAATCAATAGGACAATTGCACGATGACGATATTTGACTACAACTACCAGAATTCATTTCGGTTTTGCTTTGTTATTTAAATTTGTCAATCCCGCTGAGGATTAAAGAACAATAGCCTTAATTTGCACAAGAAAACAACAAACTCGAGGATTCTGGTAGTTGTAGTAAAATGACGTCATTGTGCAATTGTCCTATTGATTTGAGTTTCCTGTATTCAGCACGTTTAATTCTAAGCGGAGGTTTCGCCACACTTAGCTTACATATCACGGCAGCATGGTCAGAGAAATATCTCTCAGGCAGGGGCTCACCGTCCACAATATCGTCAGCCTGTCGTGTGATAATTAAGTCTAAGGTGTGGCTATGTATGTGCGTGGGTCGTTTGACATGCTGTACCAGACCCATAGAGTTCAACAGGTCCTTGAGCCGGATGGTGTCAGCGTCTGATGGAACGTCCATATGAATGTTAAAATCACCACATATTAACAACGACTCGAGATAGACTGAGAATTCATGAAAGAAAACACTCGTAGTCCCGGGATGGTCCGCAGAGTATGTTGGCCTGTACACGATCACAACCCGCCGACGAACAGATCCAAACACTTCAAGCCATTCCGACATCTCAAACGAAGACCGCTCGGCTGAAAACACTTTGTTTACATCCAGACCGTCCCGATATAATAGCGCAGTCCCGCCACCCCTACGATCAGCACGAGGACAGTGGTAGAGCTTCGAATAACCAGGAAGAGTGATCATGAGCTCACTACTTAAAATCGCAGAGTCGAGATCATGGAGCCAGGACTCGCATGTCGTAAACAACTCAGCCCTCAAATCACATACCAAGTCCACAAAGGCCGTTGATTTATTTTTTAATGATCTTGCATTCAAACTGCACAACTGGAATGCCCTGCTGTCCTGTTGATCAAAAATTGGCGTGTTGAAATGTTTTGTTGTTGGCGCTCTCTTAACTGTATTAAGATTCGAGTGGTTCCTTGTTCTGGTGGACAATGGGACGCGACGACGTGTAACGGAACAATGAGCGTGAATGGCTGATTGATCGCCCGTGGGACCGGGATTTAGTTTAAATACCAGGTCGCCTTGGAGTAGGCATTGAAATGTCGCGGTCGAATTGGAGTAATATGCACACCGGCATTTGCTTCGCTTGATCTTGATACGAGATGCACAACATACCAGGTTATCACGGATTACAAAGCAGCTCTCCGACACAAAATCAAGGTATAAATTTACATGAATGCTGCCACTAGTACAGTCTAACCTCTCCTTACGGGCACCTCTATAATACGGACACCTCTCTTTACGGACAGTTCGTTTGGTCCCAGAAATGCCAAAAATCATACATTCCCTATACCTCTATAATACGAACACCTCTGTAGACCGGGCAATTGGTTCTATCCCTTTGGTGTCCGTATTAAAGAGGTTTGACTGTACAATTTATTAGTAACTGAAAATATAAGTCGTATAACCACCTGTATGACACCAGTCTCATAGATCCAGACGCACCAGTCAGGATCTCGTACTGATCTTTCCGACATGGTCATGCATGTCCTGCCATAAACTACTTCAAAGTCACCTTCTTCGGCACTTTCATTTTGTGATCGGAATCAGTCTTGTGCTTATCTGGTTGCAGTATGTCCTGTATCTTGTTGGCCTAAGTTTCAATCCATTTTTAATCCTTGCAATGCATTGCAACAGACGACGACAGACATTATCAATGCCAAAATATAGTCTTAAATAACAAAACTGAACCATTATTTTTGGAATTCAATTGATGAATTCAATCACCGTTTGCACCGATTGGAGAGACATAATTGAGAGTGTTGACAAAGGCATGAAAGTATTTGATACCCCGGACAATTCGACTTTTCGTGAGTGTAGCCCACTTCGAACTCGTAGTTCTTTTAAACGATTCCTTTACTGTGCTTCTAAAGCCCTTGGGCGTGGTGCAAAGCACTAAATGTTTGTGTTGAAGTGAGAAACCGCGTGTAGGTTTTCCACCTGCGTTGTCAGAAGTTTTCTGTACCTCGATACAGATTTTTTCTCGTCCCTCAATGTTACCTTTTTGGAAAACGTACCTTTTTCGCGTATTTCAAAACCCTCATAAAGATATCCAATGGTTTTAAGAAATGAAACTGCCGAAACTATTTCAGAGAAAGACAGGTTTAAACACGAACTTTGGCCAGATCCAATGCTAAGAGTCACAGTTTTCTTATTTAGGTAGTAATGTTTAACTTGATGATCTTTTGGGTCCGTGAAAACAGTATTTTCCTTTTCCAAACACAGAAATCTTGCTAATATTAGAAGACGAATTATTGGTTCAGATGTCTACAACCAGCTCTTTGACTGACGTTTTCTGTTTGTCGGGTGCTGCCCTGGTGCCTTTTGCACATAGTAATATCAGTTAATGTGCCACCGGGTCATCAGCGGGACAGAAAAATGCCAGAAAATAGCATTTCTGTTTGCAAAACTTTGTTGCTTTCATTAACAAAAATATAATATCTCTTACCTGTTAACTTTTCATTTATCAGTTAACTACTATTTTTTTTGGCCAATTATCAGTTAACTACTGTTTTTTTGGCCAAATATCAGTTAACTGTTCACCTCATTCGCACCCTCCAGAAAAGGCGAGATATATAAACGTTGTTTTAAGAATCTTTATTGTCGCGTTATAAGTTGGTAATCAACGTTCTCGTTCGCTGAACGCTAGGGGGTTGAGTATATAAAAAAGACCTGATACGTTTGCGAATTTACTTTACTGGTTACACTTCTTGTGTTTTTGAAGGAATCAGTATTCATTTTTAAATTATTATATAATAAGAGTTAGTAATTTATTTAAATTTAATGTACTTTCCAGAAAGCGAAAGATGCTATTTTCTGTTTCATAAGGTTAAAGTGTTTTTGTATATTGTTGTTATTATTTATGATTCAAAAAAACTGGATGCTTTATTAAAATAACGCATCCAGGTTTGTCGAGATACAAAGCACAGGAACCGTGATAACATTCACTGACGTTAATCAGTAACGCCTAATCCGTTAGTTTTGTGGGTCTCGTTCTGCAGCGCCATTACTGGATGGTTTCCGTCTGCCAACATTGCATTTTCGGTCGCAGTTTTAGAAATAACTTCTCGGGCGTTTTTCCGCCTTAAAATTTTAAATTGTTGAAGAGAGCCTCTCTAAGAATTTTCACCACACAACAAACTCGGACAGACAGATTAAAAAAATGTAAAATGTTGGCTGCCTCCTCCACAGGCTTTCCCAAGGCTCAGAAACAATAAGCGAGAGCTGGAGACAAGCGAGAAGCGCGAGAGGAGGGTGATGGGAACGAGCGTAGAGCGCGAGTGGTGAGTGATCCTCGCTTTCCTTAATAATTAACTCAAATATCCCCCAAAAAGTGATCGCGAAAAGCTGAGGACGAGGAAGAAATATTGGTGACAACTGGCGTTCGTAATTCCTGGAAAGTTAATTTCATAACCATGAAGTTCTTTTTATTTTCAGAAAAAAAATTAAAATATTCTGAGTAGTTTTTTAAGCTCTGTTTCTTTTGGAGATGCTCAATCTTACCGTAACTTTGACGTTTCGAACTGAATATAAATACCCTTAAATTTTTTTGAGGTGCGTAAACTTAATACTGTGACGTGCAGCAGTTCCTTAGCTCTTAGCAGATGTCATAAACGCCCTTTTGTATCCTATGCTATAGATATATATGATTTGCTTGAAGAAACAGACAGGTCAATCTCCAAGAGGATTAATTGCCTACCTACTCATCCGTTGTATAATTTGCTGCCCAAAGTTAAAAAATCTTCAAAACGTCTGAGAACTCAAACAAGCCTGTTACCTTGTGCTAACACGGAACGTTTTAAAGCTAGTTTTATTAATAGACTGTATTTTAAATATAATTTTACTTTTTAACGTTTTAACTAATAATTGCAAACATGTAAATATAGGTATGTTTTTTACTTGTATATTCAGTAAAGACAAAGACAAAGACAAATGATGTTCCCGACGTCGAAACTGTTCGGACGGAGAGATTTTCAGGTTTGTCCGACAGTTTTGCCGCCCAAACATAAATTTTGGTTAAAGTTTTCAAAATTAAAGTTAAGCGCAGGACCAAGTAGCCTAATTTCTTGCGACAAGGTTGGTTACTGTACAGTCAGATTTTAAAGCATAAGTTTAATTTCAGAATGAGGAGATTGAAAACGTGGTGAGGACGCTGACTAATTCTTTGAAAGGAAGTATCTTTCCGAGGGCAGCGTGGAATGCTCTAAAGGAAATTAAGCTCCCTTTCTAAGGCTAAAAGATTTTCCGTATGCAACTATAACCTGCAGTGATTATCGTTCTCAGCGTCAAGACAAACAGGTCTGTGATTTTTAATACTCTGTTGAACAATCACCGAAAAGAGTACTAAGACGTGAAGCAAATATAGGTTCAAAATGTACAGGAAACCCAACGAGGCGAAACAATGCATGGTTTACAGATGGAAATCACAGCTTTTCTTCCCATGTCGATACGTATCTCGAGCAGAAGACGCAGTCACCGTGCACCAAAACTCATAAAAAAAACAGTTTCAGTTTCAAATTTAACTGAAATGATTTTTTTATGCTAAAACTAGAAGGCCAACTGCGCTAACTGAGAAAGAGCCTTTCATTTCCTAATTCACGTCATCTGGAGGAATTTTCAGTTTCCAGGCTGCGACCCTTAAAATCCAGCCTTTGGACAGCCAGAAAGGTTGCTGTACCAGTGAGGAGAAAGAAAACATCACTCTCTTGGATCTTTGCCCAAATGATCATGATGCTTTGTGAATTTGCCTGGACTTTTTGTCTCCTGAATGTTTTCTCCATAAGCGGCAGTACAGGTAAAGGCCTCTTTCTTTCCGTTTTTCTATTTCTTTGTATTTTTTGACTAGATTCTCTGTAGATTAAATTGACGACGAGCACATGAACTCAAAGCGTTCTTAATATCCTTGTACGAATTGAAATTCTTTTTAATTTTTGTTTTCTCCATAAGCGGCAGTACAGGTAAAGGCCTCTTTCTTTCTGTTTTTCTATTTTTTTTTAATTTTTTAAATAGATTTTCTTAAGATTAAATTGACGACGAGCACATGAACTCAAAGCGTTCTTAATATCCTTGTACGAATTGAAATTCTTCTTGATTTTTGTTTTCTTCATAAGCGGCAGTACAGGTAAAGGCCTCTTTCTTTCCGTTTTCCTATTTTTTTTAATAGATTCTCTGTACATTAAATTAACGACGATCACATGAACTCAAAGCGCTCTTAATATACTTCTACGAAATTCTTTGTAATTTTTACTGTTATCACTTTTAGAAAGTCGTTTTTCCTTGATATTCCTCACTTAAAGAGAGCAAATTTAAACCCTATTTCGTTTTGCCCAAAACATATAACTGTTTCAGTAATTCGGTTTTTGAGAAAAAAAAATTAGACGCCAGGATATTTTTTAAATCCAGTATATAAATATCAGGGGGAAGAAATAAAACCGAAAATGGCAGCTGATTTTTTCCCCTGCATTCTTCAGTAATATTCAAACATGTAATCAGGGTCGCCTCTCGTTTCTCTAGACAAATTTCTCCTGCAGCCTTACTAGGAAATTACAAGAGCGCTGGTGAAAATATCGAACTAATGTAAAGGCCATTAGTTGAGCTAGGACAAGTCAGGAACCTTTTCTTCATGAGCCACGACTGCACGTACGCTAGGTTCGATATAGACTTTCTCAAAGCCCGCAGTCGACTTGAGGCAAGTCTAGGTTGGATTAAAAAAACATTTCAAGATGGTAAATGACATTCTATTATAACCCACGTTCGATATATCAAAATTCTAACATAACTCCGAGGCTTTAGGGACAAAATTGCAAATGTTTCACAAGGCTCCACTGTCTCGCAATTCCGAGAAGAGATTTGACTCACAAAAAAACCCAAACCAAATATAGAAAAATGACCAGAAAGCCTCTATCGGAGTCACGTAAGAATTTAAATATATCGAACGTAAGCTATTGACAAGCTGCTGACCAGATGCTTTTGAATGTCGTGGATCAGGTGGATCTCGATGACATCGATCACAATTTGTTCCAGTATCCGGCATCAACGAGAAACCAAATTCACCATTAAAATTTATTTATTGATTTAATACAGTTGATTCATCAACTAGTTGTTAGGCCCCGTCCACAGGTATGAAAGCGGAAGATTTTTGCTCCGTTTTCAAAAAAAAACCCGCGTGCACTGAAGAATAAAATCTGGAATCCGGAAACGGAATACAGAATCCGTGAAAGAAGGTTCCAAGCGATCGATTTGAAAAAAAATATATTAGAAATGAAAATAAAATAAATGAACAGATAAAATAAAGATATAAATGAATAAATTACTTGGGCAGAGGAGACTGCTGTATGACTAGAGGAGTTAATTCCGGTAAACACTCTTCATTAACCACTTTCGGCAATGAATGCAAGTTCTCATGGGCAGCAAAGCGGGAAGAAAAACCATAGCTGACGAGAAGACGTCACTGGGAATAATTCGTTCCTTTAGAAAGAGGTAAGTTATACAGAGACAGAGGCGTCACTTAAATCGATAGAGGCGTCGTCGTCAAGTTTTTCCCCGTTGTGTTTTCTGGGTTGTCTTCAACAGTGTTCAGTTTTATTTATCAAGACAACTTAAGATAGCCATGGCATTGTGGAGTCCAAAGGGAAGAAAGAATTGTGCATGCATTTGGTTGATTCTGCAACTGATTACATTATAGCCTGTTTCATGCGTTCGGATAGTGCGCTGTCGCCACGATCTGAATGCCTGGAACAGGCTAATTACATCAAAATAATGCGCCATGTTTAATAAGCCTCTTCAACGTAAAACACGGACGTCAACGCAAACTCAGTTACACCAGTATTCCATCAGCATTCAGCTTGGCGAAAAAGTTGAACTTATTTGCTAAAACACCGGAACTTGATAACATCATGGGTCGGTCATGTGTTGAGGATTCAGTTTGGGGACAATTATGTAGTGTGGTCCGACGCCAACTAATACTACCCTAGACATTTAGCTAAAAAGGTAATGTTTAACTGTATTAATCAACCAATAAACTCGTGAATAAAAATTACTTGTCAAATTACTTTTATCGGCCTTGCGGTGCAGTAAATCACACTTTGGCAAACCTTATCAAGACACATCAACAAGATTATAAGGGAACTTCAAAGAAAACTAAAAGAAATTCTCTTTGGATCAGTACTAAATACGCAATGTGTAATTCTTTAATTTTTTATCATTGATATTTGATTCCGTATTCCGTTTCCGGATTCCTTGTTTTAGTGCTACGATGATTTTTTGGAATCATTTTTTTGCTGTCCACACGAAAACGCAATAGTGACTGAAAACACAACCTCATCCCCAGGGGTCCCTTTTATGATGCGCTGCCCTGTCGCTGACCAAAACGAAAGCGGCCTCTGGGAACGAGATTGCGCATAAAGGACTCCTGGTAGCATGCACATTCACTGGTATCTGCAATATTCGGATTCATTCTCGCCCCCAGAGTCACACGGCTTAATTTGTAACCGAGGACATGACCAAGAAACGACGGGCTCTGGGAACGAGAATGATTCGGACTTTGAGAGCGACAAAATACAGATTTGCGTTTATTATATAACCACCAATGAAATACCAGCTGAGCTTTCGCGCGAAAACATATCTTCAGACGTGAATACATCACCTTTATAGGTATGGCTATATGATAAATCGCGCGTCTTTCGCCGGAAGAAAAAAATAAGTATTTAGCAATTAGGGAAGGACTATCATTATTTGTCGGGGGTGGGTTAGAAATTTTTCACGTGCAAACATTTTTTTTATATGCGACTCCTGCTGCAAACAACTTTTTGTGTGTCTCCGTCTTCCTGCAAACACCTGTTTTTACTTGCATACAATTTATTTCAATGTTAACAGCCTCTGCAAACAATTTACTTCAAAATTTTCCACCCCCCCTCCCGTCAAAAAATAATGGTCCGTCCCTTATTGCATTCGGCTTTCGTAACATCTTAGGCGGATAACACCCTCCGAAATCTCCATAATTCTTCAGATGATGCGAAACCCGAATTCAATATTTTTTTTATTAATCATTCAAAACAATTCATCTCGATAGTGCATGTTTATCGGGAAGTTTAGAAGATAAGTCGTCCGGCGAAATGTCTTCTTGCTATTCTTACCACGTTTTTCGCCGTTTCTGATTGGCTAAAATACCATGCATAATTCATCTTAACCAGCTATTGTCGACCAAACCTGGAAGAATTTTGCGATATTGAACTGATGACTTCAATTGTGCAGCAAAATTGATAGATTATTGAACAGTTAACCGAGAAAACCTGGGGACGAGTTTGAGTTGTTTTGGTAGTGAGTAAAAAATGGAGGAACATTTTACCGCGTTTCACGGCTGCACCTCTACAAATGTGATCTATGTAATAACTTGTGCAGGTTGTGGTCTAAATTATCACGTTCGTGAGAACACATCCTAATCTGGTAACCCTGTGGTACAAGAGTAGAAATCTTCGAGCTATCACGGGCGACTGCAAATTAGCCGCCCCTACTAATTTTATCAGGGGCATCTCGGCCGCAAGAAAACTGGACTCTTTTGGACTCGTTATATTTGGTTTCGTTTTCGTGAAGATGTCATGCTCGTAGAATAAGGGGGTATTTACATGAGAAAATTCGCACCGGCGCGAGTTTAAAAACCGACATGACTTTTTGATTTCGTATCGCGTTTATATGATGACTGGGTTATTTCACATCTCGTTATTTGAAGGTACACTTCATGTTGATAAAATGCACTTATGATTCAAAATCGCGAACATTACGCATGCGCTACGCGTTCCAGTCTACCGGCAGACCGATTTCACACCGAAAAGGTGGTCGTTTCGTGTTTACATGATACCGTTGCGAGATTTCGTACCGGAGTGAGATTCTCGCCCCGGTACAAGAACCGGGGTGAACTCGCGCCGGGGTGACTCGCGCCAGCATGAAATTTGTGGTGGTATCATGTAAACAAATATAGAGCCATGAGAGGGAACCGGAGTGAACTCGCTCCGAGGCGAAAGTCGCCCCGGTGTCATGTAAACACCCCCTAAGACGAACGCGGATCCATAATCAATGATTATTACTAGTACAGGAGAAACGGGTGATGACCCAAGAAATAGAGTGACGGTTCACAAACAAAAAATCAGAGACCCCCACACACGAATGTTGGGGGTTAGTAAACATATTGATGAATGCGCTGCGGGTCTAACACGAAAACGCACTATTTTTACATTTTATAAAGTACTTAGTTCCTCAGAGAACAGTAGCAAAAAAAAAGACACAAAGAAAAGATATTTATTTTGAAATATAAGCCCGCTCTACATGATTTGAAATTACGATAATTGCTCGCGCATATATTGTTATGCTATTATCTATCTCCCCCTTTAACTAAGCGCCCCCTTTCAATAAGCCAATCACGCTCGATTCAGAAACTTAAAGGAGTGCCAGGCGCTATTTTGAGCATTACGGTATTTCAGGGCTATGTTGCAACTGCATACCTTGAGTTTATAATCGCATGAATCAGGGGCACCCAACGACTGTTTTCTGTAAAATATCTGTTCGGAGATGCAAATATTGCCTAGAATTGTCTATTACTTCAGGAAAGCTAAAAATTTCAAGATGACCGTTCCTTTTAAGCATGTATAATTTCCGAAGCCTATCTAATAAATCCCCTACCATTTCCTGAAGAGAAATTTTTCATTTAACTCCCCAGGCGAAGCTACTCTTCGTATAAAAAAGAAAACCTAAAATTTTCGGATTCAAAAATATGATGGAGAGAGGAATAAAATAAATTCTCACTTTCGCAATACGTTAAATTCCATAGAAATTTTTCGGAGAAATGATACTCAAGCCCTCATTATAAATCAGACTCAGGTTGCCCTAGGATGACCGAACAGATACAAATTTTATAGCGCCGCTTAGAATGCATTTCTAGAGATCTACATGTACTCTGGATAACCTAAAAGGTGTATTTAAGAAAATCGTCGTTGGGTGCCCCTGTAAAATCATTTCTCAATTATATTTAAAATGCTTTTTAATTATTTTTATGAAACCAAGGTACAGAAGACGGCAGACGTAAAGATGTCTATGTTTCCATCCATGGTCAAGATATCGAGAACTGTGGCCCACAGAGTGAACCATGCCGGTCAATAGCAAAAGCGGTTCAACAGGTTGAAAAAAACGGGCGAATTCATCTTAAGAGGCAGTCTCCCTAAAAGCGGTCCACTCGATTTCACGACCAAAAATACTTTTCCTTTATTTTTTGTCGGTGAAGAGGCTTTAGTAGGCATATACTAAAATCGCTATTTTTGTTTTCAAATTCTTATTCTTAGCTCTGCTACAAGCCAAAAACGAATTGAGTCCGTCTCGGCTTCTCAGAGAGTGTTTCAAAGACTAAAATTGATGGATTTTGAAAAGCGCGTTGCAAACAAACGAATGCCCGCACAAAAAATCTGTTCTATTCAGTTTTTTTAGTTAACCGTCGATAGTTCACAGGCTAAACAAAAATATCTTTGATCAAAACATGTTCAAGTTACAGTGGGTCAAAGAATACCTATTTTGCAGGCTTAATCCAAACCCTGAAAGTAAGGAGGATTTGAGGGAAAATATCTCAAAAGTTGCGGCCTAAATCTGGTTTAAAAATCATATCAAATTAAAGTTTTAAGCTTAGTTTTTGGTTTATAGGCTCAGACTTGTGGGTATCTTCTGGGATTGCAACCAACAGTAGATTATAATCTGCCATTTTGTGTATTTGCATAATTACTGGCCGTGTCAGATGTCATGATTGTACAGATTAAAAGTTCCATGAAATTGCCTCTTTTGACACTTGAATTCGTCTCCGGCCTCTAAAAGAAAGTAACTAAGCTTCTTTAAGTACTTTTGAATCGAAAGAGATATAGTAACAAGGATTATAATGCATGTTACTGACTACCACGATCAACTGGCGGGCGCCGACGTCTTGTAACTACCTGCACTGAACAGTAAACAATGTTTTTAATAGAATTCTCTAGATCAGAAGTTTATCCAAGCTCTCTAAGTAATGAAAATAAATATTACTAGCCCGGGATACAAAATATGTACAGGAAAGGCAACGTAGAATTTTAAGTTGTTTCCGCAATTTCTGAGTGAATTTCACCGCGGTGAATAAATTATTGTAATAATCAGGCTGTTTAAAAACGTTTGACGCACAACAAAAACAATTAGTCATTTACCGTTTTATCTGTTCTCGGTAAATAAGACGCTTACCTTTACTTAGATTCTTGATGGAAGAAGTCTATCCAGCCAGCTGAAGTTATGCAGTTTCGTTAATTTTCAAAATCAAATCATAGCGTGATTTGTCACGTAAAGTTATGGTCACGTGGCTACGTAACCCGTCGACGGCGGCCAAAATCTTCTTGATACATGAAAACGAAATTCCAGTTTCCCTCCAGAAAAAGAAATGCCCTAATTGACTGAGTTTTTCCTCCTTAAATTGCACAAAATGCGTATCACCCCGAGGAATTTGTATTGGTAATGGATCATTTTCTACGGCAGGCGTTTTTTTTTTCTTTTAATGCGCGACTCGACTAGGAGGGGCAGGCAACCTCTTCCTTGAAATCACTTTTTTACAGTTCAAATCGATCGCACAGCAAAATACGCCTTGCAGGCTATATTAACCCCTTCCTTTAAAACGTTTTCAAAAATCACATAAGCAGCAGGCCAACGAGGTGTAAGGTTGGCCTTAGGTGCATTTTTTGAACCCTCTTTTATCCGTTCATTTCAAACCAGTTTCTTGTAATGACTATTTTGGCCTCTTATATGGTACATTTCTAAAATTCACGTACAGTATAAAGGATTAGAGAGGTGACCTACCAACCCTTTTGCGCCAGCCTGCCAGGTCGCTAATTGGAATTTGTTGCACATGAGAATTCATTTCTCGGGCTTGGCAAAGCATAATTTTTAGAGCAAAATTTGATTCCTGTTTTTCAAGTTTGTTGCTTAAAGAAGTGAAATTGCATGTGCAGCAATTGAGATTAGGAACCTGGTGGGGTGGCCTGTGATACCTGGTCTCTAATCCCTTATGCTGTCAACTTAGAATGTCCCATATAAGAGGCCAAAATAGTTAGTACGACAAAAACGTTTCCAAAGAACGGATGCAATAGTCTTTAAAAATGCACCTACAGGGAGTCTTGTAGTTTCCATGTAGAGTATTTTAATGTGACATCTTGTTGACATCCCGGTTAGTGATTTTGACGTTTTAAAGGAGAGAGGTCTGGCCGGGAGGTTTGGGTTTTCAGGTATCCGGGCTCAATTTTGTTCAGGTTTACGGAATTTTAGTGCCACGATAAGGATATAAATTATCTTTTTTTCTAAATTTTTGATATTAAGATACAGTTTTTTTATGTAAATGAACGTACGTTGTCACAGAGATCGAAATATGTTGACCAAAAGTTCGCATGGGCTGGCAAAAGAGGGAATCTGCCGGATTAGACTCGCATGACCGAATTGCAGTCAACTGAATATTATCAGTTTATCTGGGTGTGTCTCATAATCCCGATTTCTTCCAAATTGCACCAATATTGCTTGCCAGTTCAAGTGGCTTTCATTGTGTCAAAATATTGAAGAATATATTCCAGTACTTGTTATAGGATCTGATGGGCCACCTAAGCCCAGGAAAAATTAAGAAGTGCCACTGTCAATTTCCATCTGCCTCCCAAACTTTTTCTTGATGAAGCTTAATGCTACAAAGTGTAAAGAGCTACCACTGATACCCGCTTTTGTCCTCATAAGATACCAATATAGCTAAAGATTTGTAAAACGTTTGATACCGAATGCCTCATGATCAAATTACCTTGAAAAAGAATACTATATACCTAAATAAGTATATCAGGACTGAGACAGACCGTACAACCTTTTTTATTTGTCAAAAAAAAACTAGTATCAGCGTCCAAGGACAAGGAGTGAGCCGCTACGGGTGGGGTAAGACGGCATGCTCCCCCAGAAACGCCATTTCTTTAATGTTCTTAGCCAGGGTAGCAGGCCCTTGGAAGTAGTGGGCGCAAGAAAGAACAGGTGTCTCCCTCGCGCGCTCCCATTCTTTCTTGTGCCCACTACTTCCAAGTGCCTGCTACGCATGCAGGCTGTGGTTTCTGGGAGAACAATTTAAGTAAAAGATGTTGGTAAATCGACTGAAGGATACTGTGAATATTAAATAAATATAAAAATAAAATAGACAAATGACCTTTAATCACAGGTTGACAACGTCCTGCCTTTGTTTATAGTGCTCATACAGAGCCCACTACGCCCGGCCTCAACTCTAACGACTCTAGCAAATTGTAAAGCTTCCGAAGGTATATTATCCTTAAAGCTCGCATTTGGACCTGCTCTATTGTACTAGGCAGATGGGCAGTAAGGGTGTTATATCAAGCCACGCAACATTGTACTCTAGGACGGAACGTAAAGGAGCGACGCAGATAGCCGCAAGGTCCACTACACCGATTTCCTGGGAGACACCTCCCCCCCTGCCTAGAACCTTGTGCGAGCGAACTGTTTTGAGTACTTGTTGATCAGTTCGTAAAGGGGCAGCTGAGGGTCGCTTTACGAAACACACCCGTATTCCACTGTCCCCCACCCACACCCCGTCTATGCGGGCCGGGCCCGAAAATATGGAAGGGCGGAGTCCATGCCGTTAAAATAATGATTCACTGACCAATACAAATTCCTCGGGGTGATACGCATTTTGTGCAATTTAAGGAGGAAAAACTCAGTCAATTAGGGCATTTCTTTTTCTGGAGGGAAACTGGAATTTCGTTTTCATGTATCAAGAAGATTTTGGCCGCCGACGGGTTACGTAGCCACGTGACCATAACTTTACGTGACAAATCACGCTATGATTTGATTTTGAAAATTAACGAAACTGCATAACTTCATCTGGCTAGATAGACTTCTTCCATCAAGAATCTAAAGTAAAGGTAAGCGTCTTATTTACCGAGAACAGATAAAACGGTAAATGACTAATTGTTTTTGTTGTGCGTCAAACGTTTTTAAACAGCCTGATTATTACAATAATTTCTGCACCGCGGTGAAATTCACTCAGAAATTGCGGAAAGGACTTAAAATTCTACGTTGCCTTTCTTGTACATGTTTTGTATCCCGGGCTAGTAATATTTATTTTCATTACTTAGAGAGCTTGGATAAACTTCTGGTCTAGAGAATTCTATTAAAAACATTGTTTACTGTTCGGTGCAGGTAGTTAAAAGACGTCGGCGCCCGCCAGTTGATCGTGGTAGTCAGTAACATGCATTATAATCCTTGTTACTATATCTCTTTCGATTCAAAAGTACTTAAAGAAGCTTAGTTACTTTCTTTTAGAGGCCGGAGACGAATTCAAGTGTCAAAAGAGGCAATTTCATGGAACTTTTAATCTGTACAATCATGACATCTGACACGGCCAGTAATTATGCAAATACACAAAATGGCAGATTATAATCTACTGTTGGTTGCAATCCCAGAAGATACCCACAAGTCTGAGCCTATAAACCAAAAAATAAGCTTAAAACTTTACTTTGATATGATTTTTAAACCAGATTTAGGCCGCAACTTTTGAGATATTTTCCCTCAAATCCTCCTTACTTTCAGGGTTTGGATTAAGCCTGCAAAATAGGTATTCTTTGAACCACTGTAACTTGAACATGTTTTGATCAAAGATATTTTTGTTTAGCCTGTGAACTATCGACGGTTAACTAAAAAAACTGAATAGAACAGATTTTTTGTGCGGGCATTCGTTTGTTTGCAACGCGCTTTTCAAAATCCATCAATTTTAGTCTTTGAAACACTCTCTGAGAAGCCGAGACGGACTCAATTCGTTTTTGGCTTGTAGCAGAGCTAAGAATAAGAATTTGAAAACAAAAATAGCGATTTTAGTATATGCCTACTAAAGCCTCTTCACCGACAAAAAATAAAGGAAAAGTATTTTTTGTCGCGAAATCGAGTGGACCGCTTTTAGGGAGACTGCCTCTTAATGGTTCTGGAACGAAGGAGCAGCCCTTTGACTGCAAGAGTAGACTGACGAATTATCAACACTGGGGAATTTCTATTGATAAAAGCATGTCCATACAACGCCTCGATTCTACCCCACATGTTAAGTGTGAAAAAGGATTTCGTTTTCATAAAGATAAAGTACAAAAAATAAAAATTACCTTGTCTGGGATTACATTTGCGCATGCGCCGCTTTTATTTGATGATTGCTACAGAATTCAGCTTATAAACTGCTCTTACAAGAACGCGGGGAAAAGAGCCGCCGTCCGCGTTCGGAGGCAAAATATTCCAACTGTCCACTTACACATACAGGGACCATCTCTGTTTCTGAACAACCAACGATGCATTGAAGTCTGGATAAGAAACAAAATAGGATTTTCCCTCACGCTTCGCGTGAACAACACCATATTTCAAGAGAATGGCCTTCAATCTAATCAGTCAACTGGAGCTGTGATTTCCATACGAACCAACATTAAATCCAATTCATCAGTGCGAACTAATATTTCAGTAAACAATGTCGCAAGCGTCGAAAACAAGGCTCCTTTCATGCTGCTAATTTTACCGACAGCTAAGACAAAGGAAGTATACAGCCATGTAAAACTATTAAACAATAACTTGAGGTCAGCTAACACAACAAACAGTGCCAGTCGGTATATGGATACCATGTACATATCCCAAGTAAGAAAAACTGATACAAGATTTCATCACTTTCTCTGCGGTAACAACAGTAATGATTTAGCATTAAGGTGCATTAAGATTTCTTCCAGCGAGGCTAAAGTGCTCATCGAAAATTCCTCATTTGTCGGGCAAACTGTGAAAAAAGGAAAGGGCGGAGCCTTGAGTATTGAATGCAAAGTCAGCGCTTCCTTGGTTGTTAAAAACACTACTTTTGAGCGAAACAAGGCATATTCCGGGGGCGGTGCGATTTCTTTCAACAGCGTAAAAGGAAATCTGCTAAGGCTTGAACTCACTAATGTAAATTTTTCTGAATGCGAATCCGGAACCCAGGGCTCTGCGATTCTGGTTGGGAAAACTCACAGTCCTACAGCTAAACCGAAAACCTATCTTCTAAACGCGCATTTTAGAAACGTTCGCGTCAAAAACTGCGCCGGTTCACACAGTAGTGTTTGTGTTATGATGAAGTGTGGGTTTGTGGAATTTGAACGTTTTCACTGGACAAACACTGTTTCAAAGGTCTCTGGAGGTATATTCGTAGCAAGTACTGGTACATGGAAGACAAATGTTTCAATTTTGAAGTCTAATTTCACCGACAGTCATTACAACGGAAGTGTTTTCGTGAGAATCGAAGCGCTGAAAAAACACAGAGGAAAGGTTCTGGTGGCCAACACTTCTATGTACAATAATCAAAATGGATCCCTCATAATCAACCCAAAATATGAAATCTTGCTCAAGAACGTGACCATCGCCTATTGCAGACACGGATTACAAACATCCAAAGAATGGTTGTTTCGCAGCGACTTTCCCTTGAAGCCTGTCAAAATCCTAATTGAAAACTGCACTTTTAAACGCAATGTCTTCGATGTGTCTATAACTGTAAGAGAGGCTCGGTCTGTATTGTTCACAGTGAACAACACGAATTTCATCGGCCAGTCAAACGGTCACGCGATTCGATTTTATATGCCCACAGTGGGGAACAAAACCAAAACATCGAGAGCCACAGTAAAAATAGACAAAGTGATTTTTGATTCTCGTCCTGCCAGCTATTTCGCCGTTTACTTCCGAGGCAAGAAGTATGTAACCATACACCGGTCGATTTTTCGCCACTGCACGTCTATTAGCCAAGAGCTGTGGAACTATGGTGATAGTAAGTTTGCTTATAAGACGGCAACAGGTGCTATCTCGATTCTCTCCAACCCGGACAAACGCTACAAACCAGGGTGTCTCCAAC
The DNA here is from genome assembly GCA_038088405.1 of Porites divaricata. Taxonomy (NCBI): domain Eukaryota; kingdom Metazoa; phylum Cnidaria; class Anthozoa; order Scleractinia; family Poritidae; genus Porites; species Porites divaricata. The sequence continues at coordinate 17,986,639 of JBBMOI010000007.1, forward strand.
GAAAAATAAACAACAACACTCACCCTTTATGGAGATACGACACTCACGTGACTGTTGAAGATACGTTATTTCAAGAGAACGCTGGGCTCAATGGGGGTGCAGTGTATCTTAGCAACGGAAACACTACCTTTCGGAATTGTTCCTTTGAAAACAATTTGGCAGCAATGCACACAGGTCAAGTTTATTCCGCCTATGGAACTGGTCGAGTAGAATTCGTCAACTACTTTTTTGTTAGTAGCACGTACCATGCAACTATCTCTAGCAGGAAATTCAAAAATGTCGCCTTATTTTATTCTGAAAGCGGAGGACCCATCAAGTTTCGGAACTCGTCTATGCTTTGGAGCACCTCTACAAGGCGTTCGTTTACTGTGTTGGCAGTTTACAACGGAGGATACGTTGACATCGATCGCGAAACTAGCATTCGCTGCGAAGGAAGTCAGATGTCCCTCGCAAATGCAACACATTTTGTATACACCGAAAAAAGACAACGCTTGTGCATAGAAAACGTGACGGTCCTTTGGTTTTCCTGCAAACTTTGCTCTCCCGGATATTACAGCCTACAAACTGGCTTCTCAAAAGGTCTTGCTGTAGATGATTCATTCCAATGTCAGCCGTGTCCTTTGGGAGCTACATGCATAAGAAACGAATCAAGCATCGCAGCAATAGAAAACTTCTGGGGATACAATGTACCGGGAAGAGATGGGCAAGTACTCAAGTTTGTTCCCTGCCCCAAGGATTACTGCCGCTCACCGAGCCCGCAATTGCTGGTGTACAACAGTTGCCATGGAAACAGGACTGGTTTTCTGTGTGGCCAGTGCGCACCTGGTTACACTGAATCACTATTTAATTCTGAGTGCAGAAAAACAGCTCAATGTAAAGATTACCTCTTCTGGATCGCGATGTTTCTTTTCTCGGCTGCCTTGGCTCTATATCTGTTAATTGATCCTCCTTTCCTCCGACTTCTAAGTCCACAACAGATTTTATGGTTCATGAAAAAGAAGGAGAAAAGACAAAACCAAGAAAACAGTGAAAACTGCGAAGAGCCAGACAGTGGTTATACAAAAATCGCCTTCTATTACTACCAAGTCGCCGATTTACTGCTAGGCAGTTCTCTTGATGACTTGCTTCCCGAAATGCCCCTAATTTTTGCAATGATCTCAGCGTTCAATTTTCAAGTCCGCGCTGTTTCCCTAAGAATCGATTGTCCATTTCCGGGATTGACTCCAGTCACCAAAGAACTGCTTCTCTCTTTGGTGGTGTTCGCAACAATGGCGAACCTCACCCTCATTTTCTGCGCCCACTTGGTTATCAGCAGATTCCATAAGAAGGTTAGAAAACCATCGTTGAGCCGTTATATGGCCGTCTGCTTGGAGATACTGTTGCTAGGATACGATAGACTGGCTGAAACCTCGCTGGGGCTGATGCACTGTGTAAGAATAACTGGGTATGAGCATCGACTGTTCATTGATGGCACCACGATCTGTTGGCAACCGTGGCAATACATCCTTCTTGGGTACATCGTTGTGTTTGTGGTACCCTTTATCGCAGTTCTGTACTACGGTTCTTCAAAGCTGCACAGTTCTTCCATTTCTTCAAGTGAATTTCTCGCAGCCTGTGCTATTCCTTTGCCATTTCTAATCTATTGGCTTTTCAAGCGCGTTTTCAAGAGAAGAAATGAAGAAAATGAAAGCGAAGAAGCTGCAGCAAGGCTGAACAATAGCGCTGAAGTAATGAAGGTCTTACACGAGCCATTTCGCGCTCCTAGTGAAGGAGGTAAAGGCACGCTTTACTGGGAAAGCGTTATGATTGGTCGACGGCTTATCCTTCTTACATTTCACTCGTTCATCCCTAACGCTATGATCCGATTTTTCTTCATGGCTAGCGCATGCGACTTCATGGCCATCCACCACATAAACAAGGCCCCATTCCGGAGAAACACCGCTAACAAAGCCGAAACGATGTCTTTAGTCACCTTGGCAATCTTCGCCAAAATCAGCCTGATAAAGGCCACTCTCCTATCTTCCGGGATAAGTCCCGAGGGAAGAAACAAGGTTTTCCTGAAGGGACTTCAGTGGTTTGAATTAGCTGCAATGGGACTTGTTCCCACATTGTTGTCCTTGCTAGCTGCTTTAGCCATTTTGTCGCAAACATTCCGTTTGATTATTTATCTTGTCAAGAAAATTACCCGACGCTTTCGAAAAGATAACATTTATTATTTACACATCTATCGATGAACTAAGAGATCCTCTTTGGAGTAGTAATCAAGATTCACAGTAGGTTTTAACGGTTTCATTGAGGCTGCCTGTCACCAAGTAGGTTAGGAAAAAGGTCCCTGTCGCATTTTAGCTAGTAACAAAATGTCGCTGCTGGTTCAGAATAAATTTTTGATCCTCAGTATTGGAATTTACGGGAGATATAGAGCCTGGAAAGAATTAATTGTTATTAACCTTTCTCACTGAAATGACCGTTCTTGAACAATATCATAATTAGATAACGTTACAAAGAAAATAACAAAAAAAATGATTGGAAATAAAGGACGGGAATTTGCTATTTCGCTACCTAAACAGCCAAAAAGCAAAAGTGAAGAGATGTCGTTCTCACTTCTTAAAAATGGATTGTCGCTGTCACAATTCTTTCCTTCTTTTCTGTTTATTGTTGGTGCTTTCTGAGAGGACTGTCGACAGTTTTCGGGGCCATGTCGCCTATCCCTTCTACCCCTCGGAAGACCTCAACATTGCTACCTGTTACCATGCCAACAACTTCTAAAGAGACAAAACAGTAGAAATTAATCGGTCAGGGGAGGAGGGGAAGGGAGATATGCACCTTCCTCTGTCCCTTCCCTAGCGTTTTGGTTATGCTGAAAAGTTTGCTTATTTTGTCCCTTATGATAAAAATAACAATTACCGCCGGCCTATCATGAAATTTTGTTAACTTTGATGCCGTCTTAGAGAGATTTCCTTCAATATTCCAAGCCAATTCCCAAGAATGTTTTAGATGAATGTCTAAATGTGTTATTTAACTAGGATGAAGAGAAACTGGAGATGTACGCGACATGGTGAAGACGGAGAGTAGGGGGCAAACTTGTAGCCTTTTTCCTTACTGATCTTTAGGAATAACTCTTTACTACCCCCTGAAGCATATTTTTGTGATTTATGATTCTTATTTCAAAATATAAACCTAATTATAGCACAACTCATCACCCCGGTCTTTCATCGCCTTTGAAGAACAAATAAGTAGGGACTGGGAACGAGTCTGTACCTAGTTGTCAAACAATTTTCGGTCAGTGACGTGAACAATATAGAAAAACTGATTCTAGCTTGATTTTTACATGTATCTGCATATAAAAAAGGAAGCATTCTGTATAAACAATGAAAAAGTGTTATCCTTGGCTGCATGTTCTGTAGTTTTTGCTAACTATATATACATGTATCTATGGGTTTTCTATGCAATAATTGGATTATATAGCTTAAATAGTACACTTATTTTTTGGCTGTTAAAAGCAGATTAAGAATTTGTATCTCGTACTGGAACTGGCTCGTACCACGTGACCCGAAACGCACAGTCCCCGCGGAATATTGAGGCCTAGAGACTAGGCAAGGGGTGTAGCAGTTATCATCAACCAGGAGAATGGCTTTTTTTGGAACTTAAGAATCATTGGGGATGGATATGCGGGTAAACTAAAGCGGATCTTAGAATGGGCTATTGTGTCGGGAAAGCAATAGTTCAATGCTTAACTTAATTATTTTGTGATTAGATATTACTTAGAAATTGACATTTGTAGCGCAAAGAAGTTAGATTTCGTGACATTAGATTTCAAAATAAAGTAGGCAAAGTCCGAGTATATTTACGATATAAAATGATACAACTGCATCATCCTGCATGTATTTTCTCAGGCTAAATAAGGTGAAAGAAGAACGTGCGATTTTGTAATAGTCACTTAATTTAGATACACTACAATGGGAACTTTTACTGTACATGTGATTAATGTAAAAGTACTGCCTTACTCAAGGATAGTAGAAAAAACCTCTGTATACTTAGAATGTGTTAGTTGATCGTTGAGTTTCGTTGATCGTTGATCGTTGTGTTACGACCGTTGAATATGTGAGAATTGTACATCGCAGTAGATTGTTGGATTGGATTAAATCGTGTTGTTACATCGAAAGATACAGTCCTCTTGATTTGTTTGAACCAGCGAGGGGGTTTATAAGAATTCCGCAACATATTGAAATGCACACATTGGCAGTAAACAGGCAGTTTTACCAGCAGTTTGCAAGTATAAAATTGGATTATTATCTTAAATTACAACACTCTGAAGGCTTCTGTGATTAACAAAGCACTGAAAAAGGGATTGTATTAGTGCATCAAATCTTACATTACGTACATATCACGTTAATTCGTTAAAATGAAAATTAATCTTCAATTTAAAATGAACAAAGACAAAACGATCTGTCATTTACATTCACTTGTTCCCTACAAGAAACGCCGGCTTTTTAAAATAACCTTTAAAGATAATTTTAACGGGCTCTTCATGGGTAAACTAACCCATTTGAAAGCAATGGTCTATGGTCTCAAAATGTAAGAATGCGTGTATGCACTCTAACCAAAATTCATTATCCCGAGAAAATAGCCGACATCTCGTGACTTCACCACTCGTTTCCCCGCGAAATGACGTCTGATAAACGAGCGCAGAAATTCCATACTTTTGACGCGTCAATACCCAGATATGGGTAGTGCTTCTGATTCGTCTTGTTGCGTGGCATACCGTAAATCCTCTATTAAGCCCTCCAGTGGTTATTTATTTCAAGCAGGTTTGAGTGGTGAGGGGTGGGGGGGGCGCTTATTTCAGAGGGGGGAGGGCGTCACTAAGTCATCGAAAATTAGGCACCATACTGCTTTTTCAAACAACAGGAAGGATGGTGTCAAACTACTGTCCACAAAGGAACTAGGACGCAAAGTGGAAATGCGTAAGCACATGACTTAAGGGGTCTTGCAGATCAAAACAAATCCAAACTTACAGCAGATGAATGAACCTTACCGGATCAGCTATCTTTTATTTACTAGTTAGTAAAAAATAAGGAGGGAGGGGAGGGGAGGGAGGCTTAAAAGAGAGGGGGATCTAATAACTTTCTTCCCCTGGAAAGGGGGTGTGGGGGGGGGGGGCTCATTAGAAAGAGAGCTTATTTTAGGGGGGGGGGGGGCTTAATGAAGAATTTACAGTAGGTGCTGTTTCAAAATTGTCTTTCAATTTTTAATTTCTGGTGACTTTCTTTCCACCCTAGCTGGGCCGCGTGGAGACCGAGGCGAGTGCCCTATGGAGGTCATCTTATTTTCTTGGGGTAAGGATCAGCTTCCGTCCATAAATGAAATCATCGAGATACTTCACTTAAATACCAATCTTCATTTATACGTCATCTATGAGACAATGGAGAAGCGCTTTGGGGAAGGAGACGAACTTGGTAAATTGTTCAAGTGCCGAAGACAACTTCTGGGCGAAAGTAGTTTTTTCGAAACGTTACCAAAGGTCATAGACGAGTATGTGTTATTGGAAACTGAACTTCAGTTGTTGTTGTTGTTTTGTTTATTCTAGCTTCTAATTTTATAAACACATTAATCACATGTGCTCGATTCCGACGATCCTACGGAAATATAGGGGATTGTGAGCAGTCTACCTTAGTGATAAAGACCAGCAGTAAGCGATTAGAAGGAGGAGAGGCGATCAATAACAAAGTGACCATCGTACTTAAAACAACAAGTAAGACTATAATACAAAACCACGATAATTGATATCTCTTCCTATATTCTATTCCTCCTTTTTCCGTAGATTCGTGAGAGTGCGCGTGGATTATCGAGGCCGAATGAATGGTTTCAGACCATCCCCGGTCTTCATTCTCACCCAGCTCTCCCCTGGTTGGTGCGGCGGGTTGTTGACAGGAGTCTGGTAACAAAAACAGCGTTGTAACTGTCGATTCCACTGGAAACTTGCCTTATTTGGGCATATGATTTCCCGCCCAGCACATGAGAGAAGATTTACAACAGAAAGCGGTGTCGAATTAAGTTATTGCAACAGAGCAAGCAAGATTTAAGAATCGTTAATTTATTGTCGCATTAAGCTGCTACTGATGCGTTTTCGTTCCCTGATTTCATAAATTGTACTAGTCACGCTTCATTTTTTTGTGAAGGAGTCAGTTTTTTTTTAAATTCTAAATATATAATAAGATAGAGAGTCTGCAATTTATGTAAATTTAATATACTTTCCCAAAAGGAAAAGATCAATTCAGTTTCTGTTTCATAAAGTTAAGGGTTTTGTTACACCCTGGTGTTCGTACTTAAATAACTCTAAAACTAATAATGATTAAGGACTGAAAAATAATGATTCAAAGATTGTGCAGTCTTTGTTTAAGAAAGCATTTAAGTTTGTCGAGAGTTTGAACCTCTAAATGTTAATTTTAGCAACTTTGTAGGTATTTTAGGCAGAATTTGCTGCATAGAGTCAAGACAGTTTAACACTTCAATGGCATCCTAGTTACAGTCTGTAGGATGCTCCGAAATACTGTTTGAACAGATGTCGCATGACTTGTCACAAATCACCACATACTCTTCTTGAAAAAAAAGATACAGTTTGCTGCCTCCTGTATAGTAGAGTGATACAATACTTGACCATGTCATTCAATCCATTCAAAGAGTTTAATTTGTGATTACAGTCCGGTAAGGAGGATATATTTCGCAAGTGCTTTGTTCTGCCTTCAGATCTAAAAAAGATGTAACTGTGAGCCTCAGTACCATCTCTTCCAGCTCGACCAGACTCCTGTGCATAACTCTCCAAATTCTTGGGAATGCTGTGATGTATAACAAATGCCATCTGACTTTTTCCCTCTCACATGATAAAGTATACTGGGTCGATTGGAAGGCTGTCTGATGATCTTTGTTTCTGAAGGTAAAAGTAAACTATTTAAGATAACTTTCTCAGTGTGTGGGGTTGCTGTCCCTGTCATTGTTAGAATGGGACACCCAAAAGTCTGGAGTTTCCAAAGGTCTGAATAACTTGGATGGAAATGAAAGCCCCAGGAGTCAATACCATGTGCTTCACTGATAACCACAAAATTCAACAACATTTTCAACTATAGTTTTTCCAGCAATCAAAGAGAGCTGGGGCAAGCACTGTTTCAGGTGTTGCAAAGACAAATTGGTGCTCAGGGAGATTGGACAGAAGTTTTCTCTTTGCAACTTCCTAATCAGCTTCTGCCATGTCCGACATAAAATAGCACACATTTAAACCGAGTTAGTGCACTCTTTCAACTTGGTCTAGTAACAAAGCAAGCAGTGGAAATACAACAATGGTCACTTTTTGCATCATTAAGGCAAGGACTGCATAGCAGATGATTCTACCACCCCTAGTTGGCATAATCAGTGAAATATTTTAGCCATTTGAAATTGCATCTGCTTCCCTTTGGTATTTTCTGAAGTTGTGGAGGTGGAATATTCCACTCAAAATACAGTGGCGGATCCAGGGGAAGGGCCCAGGGGGCCTCGCCCCCCCCCCCCCTCTTATTTTTAAACCAAACTGAGTCCAGAAGGGCCGAAAAAAATTTTTGAGACCATTCCCCCCTTATCTCAGGGTCTGGATGACTGGACCCACCTTATCTGAAGGTCTGGATCTGCCACTGAAATATCAAGGGCCTTGTTGCCAGTCAGTTCAAATTGACTACCATGAACAACTGCTGGAATTGTGCATTCCTGAACGGGGGTCACTGTGATGTGATGTCCTAAAAATCAAAACATGTTCATGCCAAGGAAAGTAGTCATGACTTGCTTTCCACAAATGACTCGTACAATAATAATCATAATGATGGACCAACATTACGTGATTGCGTACATTTACATGTAACATTAATTGAGCTGCAAAGGTAACATAAGGGAACACAACTGACCAAGGTTATTTAAAACGCTTTTTAAATATTTCTTCTGCAAAGCTAAAAAAGACAGGTTACTTACCCTTTTAACAAAAATAGCCTCTACAATTACGCATGTTATAGGCCTCTTGCTGACAATCCTTTTAGATTGCCATACCTTGAAATGGACAAACAGACCGCTCTTTTTGACTTCTATGACTAATGCGTCTTCTTTGCCATATGCCCTGAGTTTCCCAAAGTGCAAGAGGATTGTGGTGGCTAACTTTGCAAATTCTTGTTGATGTTTAGACGTCACCTGAATTTAGGAACATCCCACTTAGCAGGTTGTAACCGAAAAATGCTCGTAGCCCTGAAAATCATTTTCAAAAACAAAGAATTACTGGAATAAGCATGCCTCTTGCAGTCATAAATACTCATCATGTTCAACATGGTGTAAAAATGCAAATTACAATAACAACAACAGCTACCTCCCTCGGCCACACAAAGAGTCAACAGCCACTCTACGTGTCTTCTGGTCTCTTCTCCATGTTTTACTCTAAACAAATGCCATGCTTGCTGCTCAAGTTTCTCCTCAAACTTCACCTCTGGGTGTTTCGCTCTAAAATGTTGAGCTAGCCCTTTTTCCTCGAAAAATGCTTTACCAAGCTCCACTGGACAGAGCACATGAGGGCAAGGGTACCTTGCGACCTATATATGCTCGATGGAAGGGCCTGTTTTCCAAATTCAAAATTTCAGCACCTTCCGCCATTAATTCATCCGCCATCTTGAAAACAGGATTTCCCAGTCGTCTTCTGCCATTTTCCCTTCCCCATCACCAGAAATTACGAACTGACGTGCGCAGTTTCAACGTGACACTAATAAAATTCCAGCTCTAATGGCTCTTTAACGATTATTCCTCGAGCCTGAATGGGCTCTGAGTCAACAGCCCATGAGGCCGAAAGCTGAATGGGCTATTGACTCAGAGGCAATGAGGGTGAGAGGAATAATGTTTTAGTAAAATCCAACCAGTTGGCCAAAAATATCGAGAATAAAACAATTTTGGCTACTTATTACAAAGCTAGACTTTAATCCTTTTTTGCCGCCAAAAAGCCGGCGCTTTTCGCTAGTAGTGAGCTATAACAATGTCATATAGCCTAGTAGTAGCTCAACCAATCAGAACGCAGCATTGATAATAGACCACTAGTTGGATTTTACTAATCCCGGTTATACAAGACATATGGAATTTTTTTTTGTTAAACTGCTCTCTGGAAAGATTTTCAAATTTTCGGTCTTGGGGGTATCTACTTTTGAGCGCATACTGTCGATCGCGATCTTTGTCTGTAAGTCCTAATTATCATTAGAACCCTTAATTTCGGTTCGGTTTTGGAAAGAGTATATATTCTACGACCTTACTTAAAGGGTCAAAGAGGCAGAATGTTTGGAGAAAACAAGAATTTTCACTTTATAATGCTATTACCTGAATACTACTTACCTTTAGGGATATCGGAAATGTGGTCGGAACACTCAATGTTTTTCTTCCAGTTACACTTGCCGATTAAAACTTCTTTTGGTTTTTAACTTTAACGGTTGATGATCAATGACGATAAAACGGAGTTTTTGTTGGTTGGCACACGACAACAGCTTGATAAGTTAGATTCGTGTTCCATAACTGTGGGCAATAATCGTATCAGTCCAAGCCCATGTGTTAGAAACCTTGGATCGTGGTTTGACAGCAACTTAAGCATGACTGATCATATAAACAAGGCTTGTAATGCGGCATTTTATCATTTACATAACTTGAGACGTATTAGGAAATACCTGTCGAGAGATTCTTTAATTACTTTGGTTGATGCTTTTATAACCAGCCGTCTTGACTATTGTAATGGTTTATTGTTTGGCTTACCAAAGGTGCAGATCGCTAAATTACAGCGGGTACAAAATGCAGCGGCAAGACTTATTCTTGGCATTGGAAAGTTTTCTCACATTACACCGGCACTTTATGAGCTGCACTGGCTGCCGGTTTCTTTGCGTATTGACTATAAGATTTTACTTTTGACTTTTAAATGTATTTATGGCCAAGCGCCAACTTATCTCAGCGATCTTATTAGTATAAAGCCGAATTCATTATATAATCTTAGGTCTACTGGTAAGCTCTTATTGGACCATCCCAAGGGAAAGATGCTTACAACATTGGGAGCAAGATCATTCTCAGCCGCAGCTCCGAAACTCTGGAATGAGCTACCTGTGGAGCTTCGTCAAGCAACATCACTTGACAGTTTTAAATCTCAACTTAAAACCTATTTTTTTAAGAAGTATTTTTTATAGTTTGTAACTTAGTTTATTTTATTCTCATGGTTATGTATTTTCGTTTTCTTTTAAACATATGATTGTAAAGCGCTATTGATCAGAAAATGTAAATACGCGCTATATAAATTGGTAAATTATTAAATTATTATTATTATTATTAAAACACCGTACATTTCAGTATGGACTCCACGGCTTAAGTTTCCTGTTATTCGCTTTGCAATATCTCCGCGAAAAATCGCCCTAACTTCAAGCAAAACCTCTCCTTCGAGAGATAATTTCTTGTTTTTGAACGTCAAAACAATTGACAGTATTTTCGTTCAGCGGCCATTTTTTGACCATAAATACTGTCGTGTATGACGTGTATGTGTGTATGTGTATCGTGACAATGAGCCCGCAATGAAGGATTCGACAGCGGCGTCGACAGCGGCTTTAACCATTAAAGAAATAATAGTAATAATAATAATAATAATAATAATAATAATTTAACATTTATATTGCGCAGAATACATTTGAATATGATCAAATTCGCATTACAAGTAAATTATCGCCATTACTAAGTTATCGAAAATAACTAAAAATATTATATCAATAAAAATATAATATATATAAGATCCTAATAAAAAGCTAATCTAATAAAAATCTAATGAAAAGTTAATGAAAATAATCTAATAAAAAGCTAATCCAAAAAAATGGGACTTAAGTAAACCTTTAAACCTATGAAAAATTGGGCTCATTTCGTATTTGTGATGGTAGCCCATTCCACAGTTTAGGTGCAGCAGCTAAAAAAGCACGGTCACCCAATGTCTTTTTAGTTAGAATTCTTGGCGTTTGAAGCATGATTTCCATTGCACACGATCTCAAATTGTAACTCCCTTCCTCCCTTTTGCTAACGAGTTCTTGTAGATATACCGGAGCTTGTCCATGGATCGCTTTAAAAGTAATTATAATAATCTTAAAATGAATCCTAAATTCTACTGGAAGCCAATGAAGCGTACACAGAATTGGTGAGATGTGATAAAACCTTGGAATCTTAAAAATAAGTCTTGCTGCGGAATTCTGGAGCCGTTGTAACTTTGGCACGGAAAACTAGGGCTCCTGGTTTGAGATTTCTGGCGATGCATTGCAACCGCCGCCGCGTTACGCGAAGACGACTGGGGACGAGTCAGCATCTTGAACAGAGGAGAGCAGAGGTTGAGCAGAGGTTGTTTTATGCTAATACTAGAACACCACCTGCGGTAACCGAGAAACGGCCTTTCATTTCCTAATTCAGGTCATTTGCGGAAGTTTCAGTTTCCAGCGGCGACCCTTAAAATCCAGCCTTGGCAAAGCCCGCAAGGTGCTGTACCAGTATTAGGGACCTTAAGATACCCTGGACGCGCTCCCTGGACGCAGCGGTAAAGAGAACGTGGGTTTGCCGGACAAAGCCTGGAGCGAGGACGCCGCCACCTTTGACGAGAAAAACAAATTGAGATTGAGAAGGGTGCGTTGAGTGCTCGCCTGACGGGATAGGAAAAAGTATAAATGCTTTCTTATTTTAATTCCATGACGTCTTTTAGAAAACTCGTGAAGTCTTGCTTGATTGACACCTTGACGATCTTTTGTTGGAAGAAAAATATGTGCTGCTGGCTCAGCCTAGTCCCTAGGCGTTCTCGGCGCGGTCAATCCTGGACTCTACCGTGAGCTGTGACGTCACCGAGAGATACTCGCCGAGAATGCCGAGAACGGTGTTCTCTCGCCCGCTCTTTCCAGACTTCGCGCGGACAACGGGGCAAGAGAGAACGCTTAGGGACTAGGCTGCTGCTGGCTATGACTCTAAAACCCCCCGAATTTTTTCAAGGGAACTGGACTTGAGGGTATGATCGGAATTCAGGTTACCAGCTATTTGTTGCCAGACGTTTCTCCTTTCCGTTGTTCTTGCTTTAAAACGATATGGTTCTGTTATGAGAATTTCCTGTACTAAGGCGAGATTTTGATCTTCAGGCCACTCCATCCCTGGACTGAAAGTAAACAAAATAAAATTATAAAAGTTAATAAATGAACCATGGCGTCTTGTTCAAGATCTCAATTTTCTCCTACATGTGCAAGTTTATTACCAGCCTAGATTTTTGTTTTCCAACAATTTTATTCTTCTCGTCTCTTAAATTTTTCAAATACTATCCGAAAGCGAGGACGTTGTCTCCTTAAAAATAAGCAGTTATAGTGTTACATTTGTGTCGAAAGACTCTACGCTTTCATTCTCGGTTGCAGCCGTGAAAACAATGAACCCAAAAGGCTTGATAGCAAAAAAAAATAAGATTCAATCTTGAGAGAACACCACTATAAAAACACTGAAATGAAACTCTTGAAGTAAAATGGATCGAAACTCCTGTACGAAAAGCAATTTCTGCACGAACCAGTGCCCCTCGTTTCAAGACCCCGTGACCAAGAAACGACGGGCACTGGGGACGAGAATGCGTCGCGACTTTTGGTTGACGCTAAGGTCGACGCTGTGGCATTATGCTAATTAGTTCCAAGAATTGAACATTTCACTTCCGGTTGACCAGAGTATAAAGAGCGAAACGAAAACTTCATTCTCTTGGATCTTTGCCCAAATGATCATAATGCTTTGTAAATTTGCCTGGACTTTTTGTCTCGTTGTTTTCTCCATAAGCGGCAGTACAGGTAAAAGCCTCTTTCTTTCCGTTTTGCTATTTCTTTCAATTTTTCTAATAGATTCTCTGTAGAATAAATTAACGACGAGCGCGTGAACTCAAAGCGCTCTTAATATCTTTCTACGACATTCTTTTTAGTTTTTACTATTATTACTTTTCAAAACTCGTTTTTCCTTGATATTCCTCACTTAAAGAGAGCAAATTTAAACGGTATTTTTCGCCCAAAACATATCAGTAATTCGATTCAGTTTTGTATAGGTAATAGCATGATTTGTAGTGATATTTCGGTAATTGTTATACGTAATTTCACGAGCCGTTAGGCGAGTGGAATTTGAGACAATTTTGAAATATCACAGATGGTATTAATGCCAAATATCACGTACAAATCGTGCTATTATTTGTTTATACTACTAGGTATTTCAAATTAAGCTGAAGTACCACTGCTCTAAGTCAAATTTCTCATGTAGTAGTGTAAGTGAAGAAAAAAATTAGACTCCGGGGTATTTTTAATATCCAATCTATAAATTTCCGCGGAAAGAAACGAAACCGAAAATGAAAATGTTTTTTCCCTTGCATTCTTCATTAATATTCAAACATGTAATCAGGGTCGACTATCGTTTCTCTCGACCAAATTTCTCCTGCAGCCTTACTAGAAAATTACAAGAGCGCTGGTGAAAATGTCGAAAATGTAAAGGCCATGAGTTGAGCTAGGACAAGTCGAATGGATTCTTTTCTACATGAGCCACGACCGGGCGCTAGGTTCGATATAGAGTTTAATTTCTCAAAGCCCGTTTCTTCCGCCGCTCGCCTTCGGCGCTCACGCAGTCGACTTGTGGCAAGTCTAGGGGGGTGTTTACATGAGAAAACTCGCACCGGCGCGAGTTTCATACCGACATGACTTTTTGATTTCGTATCGCGTTTACATGATGACTGGGTTATTTCACATATGATCTCGTTATTTGAAGGTACACTTCATGTTGATAAAATGCACGTATGATTCAAAATCGAGAACATTAGACCGATTTCACACCGAAACGGGTGGTCGTTTCGTGTTTACATGATACCGTTGCGAGATTTCGTACTGGAGTGAAATTCTCGCCCCGGTGCGACAGCCGGAGTGAACTCACGCCGGGGCGACTCGCGCTGGCATGACTTTTTGTGGTGATATCATGTAAACAAATGTAGAGCCATGAGAGGGAACCGGAGTGAACTCGTCGCGGCACGAAAGTCGCCCCGGTGTCATGTAAACACCCCCCAAGTCGTGCTACTGCCGTGTAGCACGGCAAGGCTTGCCTTGCTACACGGCAGTAGTTCGACTTGGTTTCAAACGTCGTGTTACCGCCGTGGCGAACTCAATTCATAAATTACAAATGCATTAGAATACATTTTAAAGTTTCCGGAGCCGTTTCTTTATTATTGTGTTTTGTTTTCGGCAACAGCCGTTCTATTCGACTGAATTAAATTCGACGTCTGAAACCAAGTCGTGCTAGTGTCATGCTGCAGTCGAGCTACAGTCGAGCCAGCTTAGCACGGCAGTAGCACGACGTTTGAAACAGGCCTTAGGCCTGTTTCAAACGTCGTGCTACTGAGACTTTAGGGACATGCCTATAAAGGTGATGTATTCACGTGAGAAGATATCATGTTTGCGAGTGAAACTTTAAAACTAGGAATTGTTTTCAGAATAATAAAACAATCATTGAATTTGGCTTTCGTATTGGCAGAAGAATTATGAAGATCTCGGAGGATTTTATCCCGTAACACCCTCCTCGATCTCCATAATTCTTCAGATGATACCGATGCAGCCTCATTCAATAATTGCCAAATATCATATACGTAGAAAATAGAAGTATAAAAGTTTGTAGACACTTGTATAGACGACTATAGACAATGAAAGTATAAACAATAGTGTCAGTAGACAATCATAATCATCTGTTTCTGGGGTAACAACCTACAACCCCAATAATCCTCAAGTTTTTTAGCTGCTCATGAATACACTTCCCATGTTGAAACAAACTCACTTCTAAAATCAATTATCAGCAACACTAGAGTGATACGTAGTCAACGTCAGCCTCGAAACCTGGAACAGGTACTCGCAAACTCCTACTTCTCCAAGATAGACGACACTGATCCGGACGTTAAAACTTGTTGAATAAAGCCATGCAAAACTTGCTTCTATGTATAACAGGGTAAAGAATTTACCTTCTCTGTCGCAAGTAAGACATTCCGGGTGAAAAATTCAGTGAGCTTCACCTCTACAAATGTGATCTATGTGGACTAAATTATATAGGAGAAACGGGTGATGCCCCAAGAAATAGAGTGATGGTTCACAATCAACAAATCAGAGACCCCCACACACGAATGTTGAGGGTCAGTGAACATATTGATGAATGTGCTGTGGGTCTAAAAAAAACAAAGAAAAAAAGTTATTTATTTTGAAATATACATGTAAGCCCCCTCTAAATGATTTGAAATAACGCTAATTGCTCGCGCATATATTGTTATGTAATTATCTATCTCCCCCCTTTAAATTAAGCACCCCCCTTGAATAAGCGCCTTAGCACAGGGTACCCGCGCTCTTATTTGTCAACTGGAAATAGAAATTAAATAAGAGATAAAATCTTACCTGTTTTGTTCTGTTCTTGAATCTGTCGTGGTGCGAAGTGAAATGGAAGTTGTTTTACGATGCGAAAACTATGTTTAAGTCAACGCTTTAAACCGTTGTTGACTTCACAATCCTTTATGCGTGGTCTGGCTCGTATTTCACTGGCCGAATTTATACTAAAGGCGAATCATCCGTCTCTATTATAAATTCGATGCTAAGACGAATTCGTCTGTTAGCAAGTCTTGAAGATGTGCTAACAGATGGATAATTCATCTCAGACGGATTATCCGTCTCTAAATTTATATCTAGACGGAACCATTTGATGGGCTCCTGGACGGAACGTAGACGGTTTTTTGACGAAGTTTCCACGTGAGAGGCAATGCTTCCTGTTCCCGCGGTCGTTTCCGGCTTCAAATATCTAGACAAATTATGGAGCAAAACTCGTCTTCGGATTTATACTAGGTCACGCGTTGGTCACGCTCTACGCCCAATTTTTATGCTCTGATTGGTCAAAGTTTGGCAGGTGAGTTCATGCGCAAAATTTATGCAGCATCTTGAAACTTGTTTACTTTAATTTGACAGCTGAAGCTGACAGAGTTTTATGTAAACTTGTGATGTTTTTAACTGTCTTTTTCCACTGGATGTACAAAATGAAATACAGCTGCTATCAAGTCTGTTATTCATGGCTAGTTTGTTCATTGGTTTTTTGGTTGAGAGATGCGTCGCTTGTCAAAGTGGGAAATCCGATTTCGGATGGCATCGTTTTCGTTTTTCACTTTCCTTGATGCGTATCAAAGAGGATTCAAAATTCTCAAGCGACTCTCGCGTTACTTGATAGCTTTTACGAACCGCATCTCGAAAGGTAAGCCTGAGTAATGATTGCATTTGAAGTTTTTTTTTATATCTAATTTCATGTAGTCGAGCACAATTTATGCGGCAAGTTTATGCACGTTTCACTGACGTTTGTAAGATTTGAGACAATGAACCGACCTAATATCAGGTTTGATATAAGCTTACAGGAGGGTGTTACTAAACAGAGTAACGCAGTAACGAGTAACGAGTAACGGAGTAACGGGAAAACGAGTAACGGGAAAATATTCAACAGGTTAAAAAATAAAAAAATAAATCCTAATGAAAGAAAAAACATAAAAATGGTTGTAATATCCTAATAATGACCTGGGAGCAACAATGGAGGAAGGTGAGGTACAGATTTTCTTTCTTATTGCCACAATTATTTCATTTCTTAGTAGAAATAGCTCTGCCAGGTAAATGAAAATAATAGAACCTTGTTGGGCCCTTATTACGGTTATCAACTAACCAATTGCATGTACTCGATTGTCAAGGTTTAGAAACAGTTTGCTCGCTTATTACTCCTGAGGTTATTACCTTTCCTGCTCAACTTTCAATGTCTTTCAGACTCGTCCTCTCGAAAATAAGGGATTCGACTTAATCATGGCTACCTTTCAAAAGTTAATTATAGTCACTGAAAGGAATTATAAATCATGTTTGAAATAGCCTCCCGATGCAAAGACTATGAAGTTTGAATATTGGCGGCAAAATAGAATAGCAGAGCGAGACTAGTTTTTAGACGATTTTCAATTAAAGCAAAGTAAAGTAAAAGTAACATTCAAATGCATGGGTTAGCTTGAAGTTGCGTTTAACATCAATCAATGCAGAATACACGCGAAGCATAGTCACTGCCAGGGCATGAAATTATTACTTTTTTTGTAGGATTCACTTGGCTACTTGATATTTCAAAGTCAATTCCATTAAGTCGAAAAAGTCTGGGGCGTCCCCGAGAAATAAAATGTAAACGAAACCAATTGCAAACAAGGAAAAACAGGAGTAAACGGCCGGTTTTAATACTATCGATAATACTAGATGTTATTTTGGAGTTGAGATCCTCCAAATTCAAAAGTTTTGAAACCAAATGATTCTAGCAGGTCATCAAAAGTAAGCAAAGAGGACCCCTACATATCTACTAGGAAAACCAAAATGGCATTCGCCGGCGACAGAGTTTCCTTGTGAAATATGTGTCATTTTGCGTAATCGTCACAGACATAATGGCACCTGTATTAGTTGCAATTTCACTCCCTGATAACTTGCAATTCATGAACTCATTTTGGACCAAATTTTAATTTGTTGAGCCCGGGCTTAATGGCTTAATAAATAAAGGTAGCTACTATACGCCCCTGCCAGCACTGAATTCTGTCAGGGACTTTTTCCTCTTCTTGTCACGCTTGCGACAGTCTGCTATACAGCCGTATTTAGTGTCGTCACGCAACGCTCCCCGAGCGTAGACTACGCTTGCGGCAAACTTAAAAAAAATAGCTAAAAGTATTGGTTTGTTGAATGAAACGGCTGAGCTAAGATGGCAACAACTAATAGTATTTTGAAATCGTAGAACAGCCCTCGTTCCCAGTGACTTATGATCCCTCCGGGAAAGGAATGGTCGTGTCTTCTAGACTTGCTTTGACGATCAATCTCTAATATTAGGACCTGGAAGTTAGGAGCTGAAGTGCGGACACTTGCAGACGGTTTTTACCATCCTGCGACTACGAGCAGGGACCTGCATTTGGCATAAGAAGTACTTTTTGCTTTATCTTCTTACAAAATTTAATAATTAATCCATTAGTTATCACAATCGTTCACCCTGAAACCTTGAAACTTAGGGTAATGCCATACCCTGTCTAAAAAAGAATGCGTCACAAAACAAACTTTCTGTTTCTTTTCTTCATGATCTCAATAAGCACAACGTATACAGCGTTATCTAACTAACCATACGGAAATCAATGTTACTGATGCAGATGTCGATGTTGGTGATGCTACTACCCGGCTACTACTCATGAACACTGACTTAAAACCAGTGTATGCAGTTTTGTTCAGTTGTAAATATTCAATGATTTACGACAATTGTTCAGAAACTCGGCTCTTTTAAAATAGTCTTCCTGATCCTGGGCTGTAGGAAATAACCTTTTAAGGTGCACGACTGAAACGGGACGTTTTGTTACTCTATCTGCTGCATCACAGTAGGCATATTCACTTACAAATAACAGCTGTAACCAGGTGACTTTTTCCGCACGAAAACACCTTCTACTTTGCTGTAGGGAGGGGTAGGTTAGGGGAGGGGGGTTGACGTTGTTGTTTTAAGCACTTTTTGGAATACACATATTTTTTGAGATTGGTAAAGGTCATTATTAGGACATTACAACTGTTTTTTTGTTTTTTCTTTCATTAAGATTTTTTTTAACCTCTTGAATTTTAATCCCGTTACTCGTTTTCTCGTTACTCCGTTACTCGTTACTCGTTACTGCGTTACTCTGTTTAGTAACACCCCTTACAGGACTTAAAAGAGCCTTTAGATATATTTTCTCACCGCAAATAGAAGAACACGTTCCGAAGAATATTTAGTTATAAATTTGGCTGTAGAAAGAAAACTTTGAGCGATTTTCTTGCCTCGAGTTCATCTTTGAGAAAGGCAAACACCGCGAGGCCGGCTTAAAACATAAAGTTATTAAGCCGTTTAAGACTCAGGATTTTTCGAAACGCTTTAATACTTATCTTCGTGAATGAAAATTGTTGTGTCTGTAAATGTTTAACCGAATTATATTTGTTTTAGTGATTTTTAGTAGTCTCTCTTGCAATTTAAATCGCTGTGCTGTTTGTTTTCAGTCGTTCATGAACATCGCTTGCAGGAGTTATCTTTTTGCCGCGCGTATCAAACGCTTTTCAAGATTACACATCGTTATAAAATCCTTAAATAAAAAAAAAAAACAATAAATTATTTATGTTGAAGCATAACTCTTTTAATGTTCACTGCGCTCGAGGTCTGTATGATAAATAGTACGGTTTCACCTCAGATGTGATGTGTAAAAAGTATAAAAGGTTGGTTTACATATCCCCGGATTTGTTGGCAAGATTTTATAAAGTAAACTTGTCGAAAGCAAAAAATTTTCCAAGAATTTGTTTTCCAGGTATAATCCACTGTGATCAAGAACCATTACGGCTCTTGAATGTGATCGAAGATGATTGCTATGTTTTGTTTTGTTTTTGTTTTTATTTTTTTACTCCATCCTTTAATACATTAGTTGTACAATAATAATACATTAATTGTACAGTAATACAGTAATTGTATTCAATAATACAATAGTTGCTTAACCTACGTGCACATAATAATAATAATAATAATAAAAGAAGAAAATTAGAATGGAGAAGGGCACATTATAGTGAACTATAATGGCCCTTTAACAAGATTGACTTTATTCTTTTGTAGTTTTGTTTTTCACAAAAAAAAAAAACACACACACACACACACACAAGTCAATACTGAGCAAGATAATATATTTTAAGTGCCTTTTTGAACAGGATTTTTGATGATTTATTGCGAATATGAAGGGGGAGATCGTTCCAATAGTATTTACCAATGACGGTGGGGCAGAACTTTCGAATATTAATTCTTGAGTGGGGAATCTGTAATTGCTGGGCAGATGCACTTCGTGTAAAATAATCATGTTGCTCAGATACAAGTAATAATGGAAAATTACACGGCTTATTATCAGAGACAGTCATATAAAAACAAACAATTGTACATAAATTTAACAATATCACGAAATTTTAATAGACCTAGATGAACATAATGAGGAGTGATATGATCTCGTAAAGGAACGTCATTCATTATTCTAACTGCTTTATTTTGCAGACGTATGAACTGTGATAATGAATTATCATAATTATTTCCCCTCAATAAGCTACCATATATGAGATATGGGTAAACAAGAGAATAGTAGATACTAGTTAAGCATTGATTACCTAGATAACTTTTTATCTTTGTCATAATATTAATACTCTTGCTGACTCTATCACACACATAGTCGATATGATCATGCCAGGATAGGTGGCTGTCAATATAGATACCTAAGTATTTAATTTTGGATACTTGCTCTAAGCATTGTCCAGCTATCGATAGCGGAAATAATAAATTATAATCTACTTTCTGACGAGGTCGAAAGATAAGATATTTAGTTTTTCTTAGATTTAAGGTTAATTTATTTGCACATAGCCAGTCATAAATATTAGGTAGTTCTTAAAAAAATTAATTTATCTCAAATAAGAGTTCATCTATATTTTTAGCTGAAGCTGTTAAAGAGGTATCGTCTGCAAATAGTCTCATAGAGAGAAAATCAGAAGATTGAGTAAAGTCGTTTATATATATCAAAAATAACAATGGTCCTAAAATTGATCCTTTGGGTACACCAGAAGTAATTGGCATGGTGTCAGAAATGTTACCATTTACAAAAACTCTCTGCTTTCTTTTATTAAGATACGATTTGAACCAGTCGATATGAGGTTTTTGAATGCCATAGGACAATAGCTTTGATAATAAAATAGGATGATTGACGGTATCGAATGCTTTACTCAAATCTAAAAATATTGATACAGCATAATCTCCTTGATCTAGACACGTAGAGGTTTCTTCAATGAGATCAACAAGACAGTCCACAGTGGTACTGCCTGGCTTAAACCCATATTGAGTATGAGTAATCATATTTTCAGACAAAAAATAAGATACAAGTTGATTATAAATACATTTTTCAAAAACTTTACTTAATACTGGAAGAACTGATATTGGTCTATAATTATCGCACAGTCACGGAACGTGATCCCTGTTTAAAGATAGGAATCCCTTTAGCGATTTTTAGATCATCAGGAAAAGTTCTTTGCTTGATGGACAGATTAATTATATACGTTATATACGTTATAGGCCAACTCGATGTAAGATGTTTCACTCTAAAATCACTTAGCCTTTCCCATATGAATTTCCCCTTAAGTTAACTGATTTGTGGATTACAAGTTTATTGTTTGATTTAAATAATAAATTTATTAATGGGAGCTTCGCTTTTAGCCCTGGCTAAATCTATATATTAGCGGAGCACCATAAGCAAGAAACTGTGGTAAACTACCCATGCGAGAAAATTTGGTAATCACGTGACCGTACACCGACCGACCGTCCGTCCGCACCACAGGCATACCAATGTAAAATAACTCAATCAACAGGTATGGCAACCCAAATGCAACTCGTGGTTATTTTGACGGGAAGGCGCATAGCTACCCGCGTCTTGTGAAGCAGAGACAACTAAAGAGTCAGTGAAGACGAAAACGGAAAGAGGAAATTGTCTCTTTATCCGTGTTTTCTGAAATATTAAGCTTAGATTAATTGTCATGTCCACAAATTTGGAATATAGAGTAAGAGAAAGACCGAGAAAAAGAGAAAGTAGGAAGTCGTCGTTGGGTGTCCCTGTAAAATCATTTCTTAATTATATTGATTCTTTTACATTTATGAAACCAAGGTACAGAAGACGGCAACCGTAAAGATGTCTATGTTTCCATCTATGGTCAGGATAACGACAACTGTGGCCCACAGAGTGAACCATGCCGGTCAATAGCCAAAGCGGTTCAACAGGTTGAAAAAAATGGACACATTCATCTTAATGGCTCTGGAACGAAGGACCAGCCCTTTGACTGCAAGAATAGACTGACGAATTATCAAGATTGGGGAATTTCTATTGATAAAAGCATGTCCATAGAACGCCTCGATTCTACCCCACATGTTAAGTGTGAAAAAGGATTTCGCTTTCATAAAGATAAAGTACGAATGAAAATTATCTTGTCTGGGATTGCATTCGGGCACGCGCCGCTTGTATTTGATGATTGTAGCAGCATTCAGCTTATAAACTGCTCTTACAAGAACGTTGGGAAAAGAGCAGCCGTCAGCGTTCTGACGCAAAATATTCCAACTGTCTTCTTACACATACAGGGACCATCTCTGTTTCTGAACAACCAACAATGCATTGAAGTCTGGATAAGAAACAAAATAGGATTTTCCCTAACGCTTCGCGTGAACAACACCATATTTCAAGAGAATGGCCTTCAGTCTAATCAGTCAACTGGAGCTGTGATTTCCATACGAACCAACATTAAATCCAATTCATCAGTGCGAACTAACATTTCAGTAAACAAAGTCACAAGCGTCGAAAACAAGGCTCGTTTCATGCTGCTAGTTTTACCGACAGCTAATACAAAGGAAGTATACAGCCATGTAAAACTATTAAACAATAACTTGAGGTCATCTAACACAACAAACAGTGCCAGACGCTATGTGGATGGCATGTACATATCCCAAGTAAGAAAAACTGATACAAGATTTCAACACATTCTCTGCGGTAACAACAGTAATGATTTGGCATTAAGGTGCATTAAGATTTCTTCCAGCGAGGCTAACGTGACTATAGAGAACTCTTCATTTGTAGGGCAAACTGTGAAGAAAGGAAAGGGCGGGGCCTTGAGTATTGAATGCAAACTCACGGCTTCCTTGGTTGTTAAAAATACTACTTTTGAGCGAAACAAGGCATATTCCGGGGGCGGTGCGATTTCTTTCAACACCGTAAAAGGAAATCTAAGGCTTGAACTCACAAATGTAAACTTTTCTGAATGTGAATCCGGAACCCAGGGCTCTGCGGTTCTGGTTGGGAAAACTCACAGGCTTGTAGCTAAACCGATAAACTATATTCTGAACGCGTATTTCAGAAACGTCCGCGTCAAAAACTGTGCCGGTCCACACAGCAGTATTTGTGTTATGTTGAAGAGTGGGTTTGTGGAATTTGAACGTTTTCGCTGGACAAACACTGTTTCAAAGGTGTCTGGAGGTATATTCGTAGCAAGTACTGGTACATGGAAGACAAATGTTTCAATTTTGAAGTCTTATTTCACCGACAGTTATTACAATGGAAGTGTTTTCGTGAGAATCGAAGCGCTGAAAAAACACAGAGGAAAGGTTCTGGTGGCCAACACTTTTATGTACAATAATCAAAATGGAGCGGTGATGATCAACCCAAAATATGAAATTTTGCTCAAGAACCTGACCATCTCATATTGCAGACACGGATTACAAACATCGACAATATGGTTGTTTCGCAGCGACTTTCCTTTGAAGCCTGTTAAAATTCTAATTGAAAACTGCACTTTTAAACGTAATGTCTTCGATGTGTCTATAACTGTAAGAGAGGCTCGGTCTGTATCGTTCACAGTGAACGACACGAAATTCATCGGCCAGTCGAACGGTCACGCGATTCAATTTTTTATGCCCGCAGTGGGGAACAAAACCAAAACATCGAGAGCCACAGTAAAAATAGACAAAGTGATTTTTGAGTCTCGTCCTGCCAGCTATTTCGCCCTTTATTTCCAAGGCAAGAAGTATGTAACCATACGCCGGTCGATTTTTCGTCACTGCATGTCTGTTACCCAAGAGCTGTGGAACTATGGTGATAGCAAGTTTGCTTATGGGACGGCAACAGGTGCTATCTCGATTCTCTCCAACCCGGACAAAAGCTACAAAACAGGGTGTGTCCAAAGAAACATACACAACAACACTCACCCTTTATGGAAATACGACAGTCACGTGACTGTTGAAGATACGTTATTTCAAGAGAACGCTGGGCTCAGTGGGGGTGCAGTGTATCTTAGTAACGGAAACACTACCTTTCGGAATTGTTCCTTTGAAAACAATTTGGCAGCAATGCACACAGGTCAAGTTTATTCCGCCTATGGAACTGGTCGAGTAGAATTCGTCAACTGCTCTTTCGTTAGTAGTGCGTACCATGCAACTAGCTCTGGCAGGAAATTCAAAAATGTCGCCTTCTTTTATTCTGAAAGCGGAGGACCCATCAAGTTTCGGAACTCGTCTATGTTTTCGACCACCTCTACAAGGCGTTCGTTTTCTGTGCTGGCAGTTTACAACGGAGGATACGTTGATATCGACAGCGAAACCAGCATTCGCTGCGAAGGAAGTCAGATGTCTCTCGCAAATGCAACGCATTTTCTATACACCGAAAAGAGACAACGCTTGTGCATAGAAAACGTGACGGTCCTTTCGTTTTCCTGTAAGCTTTGCTCTCCCGGATATTACAGCCTACAAACTGGCTTCTCAAAAGGTCTTGCTGTAGATGATTCATTCCAATGTCAACCGTGTCCTTTGGGAGCTACATGCATAAGAAACGAATCAAGCATCGCAGCAATAGAAAACTTCTGGGGATTCGATGTACCGGGAAGAGATGGGCAAGTACTCAACTTTGTTCCCTGCCCCAAGGGTTACTGCCGCTCACCGAGCCCGCAATCGTTAGTGTACAACAGTTGCCATGGAAACAGGACTGGTTTTCTGTGTGGCCAGTGTGCACCAGGTTACACTGAATCACTATTTAATTCTGAGTGCAGAAAAACAGCTCAATGTGAGGATTACCTCTTCTGGATCGCGATGTTTCTCTTCTCGGCTGCCTTGGCGCTATATCTGTTGATTGATCCACCTTTCCTCCGACTTCTAAGTCCACAACAGATTTTATGGTTCATGAAAAAGGAGAGAAGACAAAGCGAAGAAAACAGTGAAAACTGCGAAGAGCCAGACAGTGGTTATACAAAAATCACCTTCTATTACTACCAAGTCGCCGATTTACTGCTAGGCAGTTCTCTTGAGGACTTGCTTCCTGAAATGCCCCTTGTTGTTGCTATGATTTCAGTGTTCAATTTTCAAGTCCGCGCTGGTTACCTAAGAATCGATTGTCCATTTCCGGGATTGACTCCAGTGACCAAAGAACTGCTTCTCTCTTTGGTGGTGTTCGCAACAATGGCGAACCTCGCCCTCATTTTCAGCGCCCACTTGGTTATCAGCAGATTCCATAAGAAAGTTAGAAAACCATCGTTGAGCCGTTATATGGCCGTCTTCTTGGAGATATTGTTGCTAGGATACGAAAAACTGGCTGAGACTTCGTTGGGACTGATGCACTGTGTGAGTGCTGGGGATGAGCATCGTCTGTTTATCGATGGTACCACGATCTGTTGGCAGCCGTGGCAATACATCGTTCTTGGGTACCTCATCGTGTTTGTGGTACCCTTTATCGCAGTCCTGTACTACGGTTCTTTAAAGCTGCACAGTTCTTCCATTTCTTCAGGTGAATTTCTCGCAGCCTGTGCTATTCCTTTGCCATTTCTAATCTATTGGCTTTTCAAGCGGGTTTTCAAGAGAAGAAATGAAGAAAATGAAAGCGAAGAAGCTGCAGCAAGGCTGAACAATAGCGCTGAAGTAATGAGGGTCTTACACGAGCCATTTCGCGCTCCTAGTGAAGGAGGTAAAGGCACGCTTTATTGGGAGAGCGTTATGATTGGTCGACGGCTCATCCTTCTTACATTTCACTCGTTCATCTCTAACGCTATGATCCGATTTTTCTTCATGGCTAGCGCATGCTACTTCATGGCCATCCACCACATAATCAAGGCCCCATTCCGGAGTAAAACTGCTAACAAAGCCGAAACGACGTCCTTAGTCACCTTGGCAATCGTCGCCAAAATCAGCCTGATAAAGGCCACTCTCCTGTCTTCCGGGATAAGTGCCAAGGGAAAAAACAAGATTTTCCTGAAGGGACTTCAGTGGTTCGAATTAGCCGCAATGGGACTTGTTCCCGCATTGTTGTCATTGCTAGCTGCTTTAGCCATTTTGTCGCAGACATTCCGTTTGATTATTTATCTTGTCAAGAAAATTACCCGACGCTTTCGAAAGGATAACATTATTTACACATCTATCGATGAACTAGATCCTCTTTTAAGTAGTAATCAAGATTCACAGTAGCTTTTAACGGTCACATTGAGGCCTAAAAAAGGCGGGGCTGGGGGAAGGAGCAGGGGGGTATGCTATCGCTTTTGTCGGTCATTTCTGTCACCAAGTAGGTTAGGAAAAAAGTCTCTGCCTCATTTTGGCTAGTAACAAAATGTCGCTGCTGGTTCAGAATAAGTTTTTGATATTCAGCTTTTTGAATTTACGGGAGATATAGAGCCTGGAAAGAATTAATTGTTATTATCCTTTCTCCCTGAAATGTCCGTTCTTGAACAACACCATAATTAGATAACGTTCCAAAGAAAATAACAAAAAATGATTGGAAATAACCGAAGAGAATTTGCCATTTCGCTGCCGAAACAGCCGAAATGCAAAGTGAACAGATGCCGCTTTCACTTCCTAAAAATGGATTGTCGCTGTCACAATTCATTCCTTCTTTTCTGTCGATTGTTGGTGCTTTCCGAGAGGACTGTCGCCAGTTTTCGGGGCCATGTTGCCTTTCGCTTCTATCCCTTGGAAGGCCTCAACATTGCTACCTTTACCATGCCAACAACTTCCAAAGAGACAATACAGTAGAAATTAATTGCTCAGGGGAGGAGGGGAAGGGAAGATTTCAGCCTCCCTCCCTCCCTCCCTTCCCTAGTGTTTTGGTTATGCTGTAAAGTTTGCTTATTTTGCCCCTTGTGATATAAATAATAACTACCGCCGGCCTATCATGAAATTTTCTGAACTTTGATGCCGTCTTAAAAAGATTTCCCTCAATATCCCAAGCCAATGCCTTGAAATGTTTTAGATGAAGAGAATTTGGAGATATACCCTTGGCGGTGAAGACGGAAAATAGGAGCTAGTAGGGGCGGACAACTCATCACCTACCTACTAGTTGTCAAACGATTTTCTGTTAGTGGCGTGAGCAATATTGAAAAACTGATTCTAGCTTGAGTTTACATGTATCTGCATATAAAAAGGGAAGTGGTATAAACTATGACAAGGTACATCCCTGGCTGTATGTTCTGTAGTTTTTGCTAACTGCATATATATATCTATGGGTTTCTATGCAATAATTGGATTATATAGCTTAAATAGTACACTGTTAAAAGCAGATAAGAAATAAGTATTTCGTGATTAAACTGTTAACATGTCCACTATTCTGCTTTAGTTGTGCTCAGCATTGCAGTTGATTCTCGTCTTGTATAGAGACAAAGTCTTGATGACAGTTTGTAAGATTTTAAGCTAAGCAAACATCTGTTACAATGGTAGCTAATGGTGAGATCCAGGTGACTATCCTTCAGTGTAACCAAGGTAGACGAGCACACTGTGAATTTTTTGCTGGCAAATAAGCATATGTTGAGTACACAGACATCCCAAGAATTGTCACCAATGTTGCATCTGTAACAGGCATGTTAAGGAGCACAAAATACTTGCTAAAACATCAGCAATATTTCTGTTGGAGAGGCTTTACATATCACATTAAAATTTGACATTAGAAACTACGTCGACTATATAATTTTGACTTTAATGGTGATGAAGACGAAGAATGAACAGGCATGTTGCACAAACTTGGAAGTACTTGGATCTTTGGCAATGGTACGGGGATGTTACCGAACATATCCCAAGGGGATCTGTTTGAAGAGTTCCCTAGAAGGTGGAAATCGTGTATTCACCCGGTCGGTCAGAACGTTCATATAAACGCGGAAGACCACAAGTCTTTTTGCGAGGCGCTGTATCAGCTGCAGAACTCAAGAATGAAATTGATGAGCGATAAATTGTCTACAGTAAGTTATTTTATTCTTTTGATATTTACACCGAGCAAGGTTTTTCCTCAAGTTGATCGTTTTATTTCAAAGGTTCTAAACGGATGGACTTGCAATCGCTTGGTTGATCTAGTGGTAACTGAAGAAAGCAGAACTGTATACCTTGTAGGAAATTAACGCTCCATTTGCCATTTTCACATAGACCATAATACACCTTGGTTACACCCCCAAATTTTTTCTATCCATTGTTCCCAATAGGCCATTTGCAATAAGAGGCATGTGACATCGTTTTTATGAAAATGAAAGTTATATGATTTTGCCTTCGACAAACGATTAGTGGGTCATATCTTAAACAAAATAATGGTGATTTGGTTTTTCAAACCCGCACCATTTTCTTAAAATGAATAAGTTCGTAAATGGTCACGTGACCAAAATGTGATTTTTGAAATTATGAATAACCTCTCTCTGAACACAAATTTTGCACTTAAACTTCAAGGAAAATGTT
>JBBMOI010000007.1:18017500-18170000 GCA_038088405.1 Porites divaricata
AATCTTAAAAGGTTCTAAGTTCGTTGTTTCGCGCGCGGACCTTGGCAGCTTATTCCACAGAAAAGGAGCAGCTACCTGGAAGGCTCTGTCTCCCAATGTTTTCTTGGTTTTCACACTTGGTCTTTCCAACAAGCGACCATGGTCGTTGCGCTTCAAATTGTAGGACGAAGGGTGTTGAATACTAATTAAATCTAAAAGGTACTTAGGTGAAAGGTCATGCAAAATTTTAAAAGTCATCAAGAGTATCTTATAATGTATCCTGGAGCGCACTGGTAACCTTCTGGTAACCAATGTAATTCAGCGAGTAGAGGTGTTATATGACAGAACTTGTGCGCACGATATATAAGCCTTGCACTCGCATTCATAACACGTTGCAATTTCATAATCTGATATTCCGGGATTCCATATAAAAGGCTGTTACAATAATCCAATCTACTACTGATAAAAGCATGAACTAATTTCTCAGTTGATTCTCTGGATAAATATTTCCTAATGTGACGTATATTGTATAAATAATAGAGAGCACTGCCACAAGTCTTTGTAATGTGAGTTCCCATATCTAGATGCGTATCGAACCATGTGCCTAAATTGCGCGCAGAGGCTACAGGAGAGACTGCAGTCTGCCCAATCTTGATGCTTTGGATTGAAACTTTTGAGAGCTGCTGACGGGTACCAATAATCAGGAACTCAGTCTTGTCATCATTGAGCATCAACTGATCCTCCCTCATCCATGCTCGGACATCGCAGATGCACTTCTGCATGGCCGATACAGCTTCGACTTCACTGGAAGAGTCAGGAGGGCTTAAATGACAAATACAACTGTGTATCATCAGCATAAGTTTGAACGGAGGGCAGATGGTGTTTTAGAATCTGGAATAGCTTACTCACGTAGATGGTAAATAAAAGCGAGCCCAGTCACGACCCTTGAGGAACTCTACACTTCAAATCAAACGGCTTTGAAAGAGTTCCGTTGATAGACACTAGCTGCGATCTTCCCTTTAAGTAACTCTCAAATCATGAAAGTACTTTCCCCGCAATCCAATTGTTGACCTCAATCGTTCCAGAAGGACCTCATGTTCGACGGTGTCGAATGCAGAGCTTAAGTCGAGGAGCACCCATCTCACCCATCTCATTTGCAAGAACAGAGGCGTCAGTGTAAGGTGGGAGAGACTTGTCCAATTTTAGTAGGCTCTTGCTAGCCCGGAACAGCTTTGACTGGTCCGAACTGCTCGCGTCAATGAATTCCTTGTAATAAGTACATCTAGCTTCATTCATCAAATGTATGACGTAATTTCGCTTAGCTTTAGATACTACAAGATCTGCTTCTCCGGTGAATTAAGGAACGGGTCCTCGTTACATGCGGGGTTTTCTGAATTGATCTTGTTTTTTTCCAGTATATTCCTACATTTTAATCTTAGACCGCGGTGTTTAAGACCAGAACCACTTTGGACCTTAAACACTCCTT
Source organism: Porites divaricata (assembly GCA_038088405.1). NCBI lineage: Eukaryota > Metazoa > Cnidaria > Anthozoa > Scleractinia > Poritidae > Porites > Porites divaricata. Next base: position 18,018,966 of record JBBMOI010000007.1, read on the forward strand.
TTTGTTTAGATCACGTGACCAGCCACGCCCATAATTATACAAAATTTGGACTTTGCAGATTACACCAGTTTACTGAATGTGACAACAATCTTTTTCCTTCCACAATATTTGATTTACAGTCAAATAAGCTAAATTAATCGGGGATTTGTGAAGTGATCCATTCCTTCGTAATTATTAGATATTTTTCTCTCGTCCCAGTCTCCCTCTTAGCAAGAAACGTTGTAGTTTACAAAACGTAGATAATTTAAGAAAACCCCGATTAATTCCATAGACTTTGTGTCAATAGTCATTGACAAAAAGTGAATTAAATTACAAGTGTTATTTATAAAGTGGTGTAAATTTGGATTGAAATAAAAAGTCAAAAATGGGTGTGGCAAGTCACGTGACACAGATCATACATTAGTAATGAAGAAAAATGAATGCTTATGGGGAGTAAATATTGAATTTAAAAAATCAATGCGAAAGGTAAATTCCTTACTAAAACAGACCACCCCCCTCCAAATTTGCAGTGCCCCATTTCTTAATTCACCGGAGTTGGAGACCACTTGCCCTCCATCTTCTGTCGGCCTTCCTTCTGTCCCTACGAGCCTGAGTTATGTCTTCATTGAACCATGGGGGCCTGGGTCGAGTAGAGACATGACGAAAACAAACGGGCGCGTGATCATCTAATAGTGATCTAAAAGTCGTGTGATAACAGTGGAGCAGCATGTTCAAATGATAAGGCGGGTCTTGATAGAGCTGAGAATTGCGGATATTTTCTTTCAGTTTAGTTATATCAATTGATTTGAGTTTCCTGTATTCAGCATGTTTAATTCTAAGCGGAGGTTTCGCCACATTTAGCTTACATATCACGGCAGCATGGTCAGAGAAATATCTCTCAGGCAGGGGCTCACCGTCCACAATATCGTCAGCCTGCCGTGTGATAATTAAGTCTAAGGCGTGGCCATGTATGTGCGTGGGTCGTTTGACATGCTGTACCAGACCCATAGAGTTCAACAGGTCCTTGAGCCGGATGGTGTCAGCGTCTGATGGAACGTCCATATGAATGTTAAAATCACCACATATTAACAACGACTCGAGATAGACTGAGAATTCATGAAAGAAAACACTCGTAGTCACGGGATGCTCCGCAGAGTATGTTGGCCTATACACGATGACAACCCGCAGACGAACAGATCCAAACACAACAACCCATTCCGACACTTCAAACGAAGACCGCTCGGCTGAAAACAGTTTGTTTACATCCAGACCGTCCCGATATAATAGCGCAGTCCCGCCACCCCTACGATCAGCACGAGGACAGTGGTAGAGCTTCGAATAACCAGGAAGAGTGATCATGAGCTCACTACTTAAAATCGCAGAGTCGAGATCATGGAGCCAGGACTCGCATGTCGTAAACAACTCAGCCCTCAAATCACATACCAAGTCCACAAAAGGCGTTGATTTGTTTTTTAATGATCTTGCATTCAAACTGCACAACTGGAATGCCCTGCTGTCCTGTTGATCAAAAATTGGCTTGTTGAAATGTTTTGTTGTTGGCGCTCTCTTAACTGTATTAAGATTCGAGTGGTTCCTTGTTCTGGTGGACAATGGGACGCGACGACGTGTAACGGAACAATGAGCGTGAATGGCTGATTGATCGCCCGTGGGACCGGGATTTAGTTCAATATCCTTCCTGCATACTTATTAGCATTTAGTTATGGGAGAGTCACCCCAGACGAGCGAACCCGCTGGGGAAGACACGTAGGTGCTAATACAGTACACAGAAAGGGTGGGTGGGTGGGGCGAATCCAACCAAAATTAGACAAACTGACACCTATGAATAATCAACACATGCTTATATACTATGCACGAAGTCTAATGAACATTAATAAGGTATGAATAGTTCAATATCCTTCCTGCATACTTATTAGCATTTAGTTATGGGAGAGTCACCCCAGACTGCGCCTACCACTGTGAAATTACCTTAATAGATCATCCAAGCACGCCAAAATAACCCCCCCTTAACCTGCCCAATCCTTAAACGCGCTAGCGTCCCCAACCCTAACTCAAGTTCCAAGTCCCTTATCCGAATAATCTCTAAGTGAAGGCTTTAGTAAAGCCCCGCAAATCATTATAGTCCTTATAAGAGTCCGCTAAGTCTAAAGCCAATGAGGATAGGGCGTCAGCGGCGCCACCAGAGCTAAGTACTTGATTCAGTTTAATATAATGCAATGCTGTGGACGATGATCTCCAGCCCACATGGTCCATGATCTGATCAAGTTTCGTTCCAGCCAGCGCAAGAGTAATCGCACAACCACTTCTTAAACCATGCAGAGTGACGTTCCGATTAGCCAAGTCTGGGAGCCGGCTAGCGTACAGGGACAACCGCGACTGGGCTGCAGCAGACCCAAAGGGGGCAGGCAGAACCTCCCCCGACGGGTTTAAAGGACGAAACAAAAATCCCCAGCGTACAGGAACCTTCAATAAGTCGCAAAGATTAACATAAACCTCCACGGCAGTAACCGGACACACTGTCGGATCCCCGTGACGCTTAAGGCCAAAAAGATTCGAAGCACCATCCCTCAAGGACTTTGTCAAGGTGTGGTTGAACAACAAGCCCTCGTTGTTGGGGAAGTAGAGCATCTCCTGCGTCCGTATCCGACCCAAGTCCCCCGCTCTGTCACCGCCAAAGAACTGTATTTTAAAAAACGCTTGATCCCGAGCTAAAATATACAACTGTGATGGAGAACGAAGGTGAGTGTTCATGCATCTAAGTATCTCAGACGATAAGATCACCAAATCCCTGAAAAAGAATGGCTCCGTTTGCTTGGGGACAACCTGCGCAACCAACTGTTCCTCTCTAATGGCCGATAAGTAGGACTTGACCTCAGGGGAAGCGGCGGGATTAGCGAGCCCGAGAAAAGGGCCATCAATGGCAGTTCTACCATACTTGTTGAAAACGGCTCTCAGTTTCCCAATAGTAGAGTCAACCGAACCATACGCCAAGCGTTTAGGGCAAGAACAAGACGAATTAGTTCGCTCTCCTAGGAACGGACACGTATCACAATGTACCACCGTTTTACCAAAACTGTCCTTCCAAATCAAAAAATCGACAACATCATCAGGAACGGCCGTGCACATGTCCCGTTGTGACGTCAATGCGAGGAAATCCATAAACTCAACCTCTAAGGCACTCTTCTGTTTCTGATATCTCGTAGAGCGGTGCCTAGCAACCAAACACTGTTTACGCTCACTTATAACGGACAAAATAACAGGAGCCTTAAGGTGAGGAGAAGCCCGGGAGACTCTCTTCTGACGTTGATAACCACACCTCTGACAGAAGCGGAAATCAGAGTCATTGGGTTTGGCGCAAACTGGACATGACACGGACGGTTGGAACAGTCTGGGAACGATCGGCAAAGACTGAAAGGAAAAAACAGCACCCGTTAAATCGTCTCCGCGGAGGAGCGTGCTATTTGAAACGCCCAGAGGTCATAAGGGCATAAACGTGGTACAAAACCATATCGAGAAGGGAAGAGGAGCGCATCAGCAGACCCCTTCTTAGCAACCCAGACTCTGCGGGTGGCCAACACATTTAGCAACGGCCACCAACCAGGCAAAGGGGACAACTTCGGAACCACAATTGTAACAGCTGCATTTACAGACGCAAAAAGGCGCAGCAAAGGGCCAATCAATGAAAAAGGAGGAAAAACATAAGCTTTTACATGGTGACCATCGCATACCGACAGGTCTTGATTAAAAACATTTACCCCTGACGAGCCAGGGGTAGGGTAAGGGGTAAAATGCCTCAACGGATTCCCTTTTCCATCACATTGAACATTAGAGTCTAACGACATGAGATCAAGATCATGGCCGTTAACACCCCCAAACTGGCGCTGGACAAGATCCCAAGATTTTGGCGAAAGCATAGCATCCGAGGGAGATAGCCTCCTCGAAAACCAATCCGTCTGATTCGAGTGTGAGGGAACGAAAGACATGTCCAGAGAAAGATTTCTGGTCACCAGGAACTGGAAAATCAGCTGGGAAATCTGCGTTAAGGCCCTCGAGCGCGGTCCCCGCCCCGACCATGAATGCAAGGCAACCATATTGTCGACTTGTGCATCGATCCGGCAATCGCGGATATCCTCAGGGAGAGATTGTAAACCTTTGAGGACGGCCCACATTTCCTTCACGTTTATGTGCTCACCCCGAATGTCTTCACCCCAGTAGTCACCAACCGAAAGCGTTCCGGAGGGAAGACGTATGACCGCTGCCCATCTGAAGGAGGATGCATCGGAGGTAAAGGAAATTGCGACGTGACGCTCACTTCTCCAAGGAACCACTTTATCCCAACTGTCCAGGAACCTCCAAAACAAAATCTCCTCTCGCAAGGCTGGGGATATCTTGACCCCGCAACCATTAGCCGCCCTTGATATGGACGCTGACATCTCCCGGATATAAAATTTAGCTCCGGGAAAAGCCAGAGAGAAAGAAATACATTTCCCCATCAACCTTTGAAGGGACTTTACAGTAACAGTGGACTCGCGGAGAATTATCTGTTCCCGCACTTGAGCAAACTTCAACTTCTTGTCTTCGGGTATACGAAAAGCCTGCGCTGCAGAGTCCACAATTAATCCTAAATACTGGATCCGAGTCGCAGGGGCCAAAACGCATTTAGGAATACCCAGGAAATAACCCAGACCGACAAGAACTGTACAAACTATATACAAGGCTACCACCGCAGACCGATAACTGTAATCCGGATTTCTCCGAGAAATGGGGCGCGACCAAAAACCCTCCGAAGAGAACAACTCCCCATTCAAGCGATCGTCAATGTAAAGAGAACAAGCCACCCCTAAGTTCCTGAAAAAATTCGTTGGACCCAAGCCAACAGTTTGGTAAACAAAGGGGGAATTCTTCCAACCAAAAGGGAGCGTAACACCAACTAACCACCAACCCTGCCACGCGATTCCGAAATATTGCTGAGACTCAGGAGAAAGTAGGATATGATCATAGCCAGACTTGTCGTCGATCTTACTCATGTAGGAGTTAGGATACACAAAGCGAGGAACTCCAACGAGCGTGTCAAGAGAGAAAGGGGTATCCCTCATCCACAGATTTAGGAACCGGGCGTCAATGCATAACCTTGGCTTCTGCGGTTCGATTGTCATTGGAAGGACCAAGTGGGGCGGACTTACGTCCCCAACCCGACCCCAGACACGGATTGCTCCGGTCTCGATGCGCTGTAAAAGTGTCTCCGTGACAAACTGCGAAAACTGTTTACAAGAGTGGTGGTTTTTAAAGGCCTTCGATGGGGGATTCGTGCTGTCATAGTCAACGCCCCTAAAGGACCCCCTAAACGGCCTCATGAATTCCTTGATATTTACACCCTTTCCTATCCACTCAAGGACATTTTCGGCCTGGTCGTAACCCTCCAAAATACCCTCCCAGAGGTTAATGCATGTACGAAGTTCACCGGCCTTGAAAGAATTAGGATCACGAAAAGACAAATCAGACATCGAAACGGTTGTTTCTCCCCGAACAATGCGATAAATATCCGCCAGGCATATTTTCCTGTTGGTCATTTTCCCTGAACTCGGGTCTCCATCCAAGGATATCCAGCGTACTTCCCTATGTTCAGCCCTCCTCTCCGCTTCCAAGGGCGCAAACACCAATACCTCACTCCTTGGACGTTTCACCGTGGGCTAAAAGAAATCATCGAAACGAGCGATCAGAAGGGGGAAGTAACCCGCACCCAGAAAACTACACCCGAGTTCAGAGAGAATGACCACCGTAGCCCGAGTAATCGGGCCCAAGGGCATGCCTATAGGCAAAACGCTTGTGGGGTCACCTCTCTAACCTCGAGACGACAGACTCAAAGAAAAGTACTAATAGGACAGAAACAGAAAACAAAAAATAAATCGTGTTAAGTACAAACTCAACCGCTTTATTTTCAACGAAGCAACATCAAATAACTTCAGGCAAAGAATATCAGAACAAACGTGAAAATCAGGATCAGCGCCTCTCTGAGCAATAACGGGAGATGTGGCCCATCTTTCCACACAGCCAGCAACGTGGAACGGTGGGAGGCCTCATGTTGAAGGTCCCACGCCGTGAATACGGGGTTCCCCGCGTCCGTCCCCCGAACGATGCCCGGTAGGCTGAGGCGGGCTCCTTTGTCGCCTTGGCTATAACCTTAGCAACCTCGGCTTCTTCCTTTGTTGCCACAAGCTTAATAAGAATCTGCTGTAGGCTTGGACTGTTAACCAACGGGCGGCACTGCCTCAGGACTATCTGAAATCGGGTGGCCCTGTCGTCCTTCTTGTCCCTCGTAACGTTCACTACCTCTTCGAGAGCGGCAATGGCGGCGTAAGGGTCGAATAGGGCCGCCGGCCGGGCGATTACCATTTGTAGTGAAGACAAAGCCGATTCCACCACCGAAGAATCAACCTTTCTTTTCCACTCATCCAACTCCTTTTTCAATGTCCCGACCGTTGTAGACGATTCCTACACACAATAAAATGGACACCAATTAAAGATCCCCGTTTCGGCCACGGAAAACATTCGCACGGTAAAACAAACTTTTACCCATGGTTCCAACTTAGTTATAATCAACCATTCCTACCCCATTTTGCATTTCTGTTGAGTAGCATTATGACATCACGTTTCACGTGACTACATCACTTCAACGCCAATTAAGTCAACGCCTCGAAAGAAGATCTCTCAAAGGTGTTTCAACTTTAGAGTTAAAGTGCGTGGTCGTAGAATAAAAAAAAAAACAAACAAACGGCGGTATCTTCGCGGGGGGTCGAGACCGATAATTGAGCCATACCGGAACATGCTTGAGACCGCGTGGGAAACCCCTACGAGCGACCGAGCGCCACCACGAGGCACCACGCGAAGTCAACGATCACGCACGCGCTTGCTCACGCGTCACCCTAAGGAACCCGCGAGGCAACCGCGCAAGGGTTCGCGACGCGCTCCCCCCAAAGTCTTCCGTTTATTCCTTTCCCTCTGTTTATTTTACAGGATAAAAGGAGTAACAGGAGTCCGCGACTCACTTAGCCTTCATTTGCTCTTTCCCTCTTCACCCTTTTTTTTTTTTTTTTTAGCTTCACGGCCCGCGACTAGGTAACACGTTCCTCACGCCACCCCGTGGCATAACAGAAATCCGCCACTTCCTTTCTTCTTTTAAAGTCCACGGTCCTCGACCGGATTCCTTTATTCTCATGCCCCCCGAGGCATAACAGGAGGCTTCTTTCCTCCTCCATTCTCTCTTTTGTTTTTGTCGGTTTTTTTTTTTTTTTTTTTTTTTTTGGTACCACGGTCCTCGACCGGGTTTCTTTATTCTCATGCCCCCCGAGGCATAACAGGAGGCTTCCTTTCTCCTCCATTTTCCTTCTTTCCTTTGACACCACGGTCCTCGACCGGGTTCCTTTATTCTCATGCCACCCCGTGGCATAACAGAAGACTTCCTTTTCTCCTCCATTTTCCTTTTTTCTTTGATACCACGGTCCTCGACCGGGTTCCTCTATTCTCATGCCACCCCATGGCATAACAGGAGTCAACGACTCACCCCTTCCCAATCATTGTGTTGGCTAAAATTTATCTCGCCCGCTCCTTCGATATACGGGGAAACAAACTCACGTTGATTTAAATAACAAAGATGACAACTACAACGGTGCATTCAATAAAGAGCATGAGTAATCCTTTGAGTGGCAGCTAAGGTGACAGTCGAATAAATTACTCAACACGTGCTTCCAGAAACGGAAAACCAACCCGCTTAGAAAAAATTCAAGGAAACCCGACAACGGAAAGAAAACACACACGCACAAAAGGGGGGGGGGCCAAAAGCGGGCCATTCGAACAAACGATAACTGGAAACCTACAACAAAGCAGAAATAACGGAAACCGAAACACTACCTCAAGGTTCTCAGACGACTGCTGTTCCTCCGAGGTCACGGCATTATTGATGTCCTGTGAAGTTGCACCACTCCCGGACGCCTCGGCTTCTGCTGGTGATACAGGCGTTGTTGACGGCGGCGTTTCTCGACGAGAAGAAGTGTCCAAAGGCCGCAACGCTTCCCGCACATCGGCCACAGCGTTCGGTTGGGACGGACGCGTACTAGTCATAGCTGCGAATCCAACCAAAATTAGACAAACTGACACCTATGAATAATCAACACATGCTTATATACTATGCACGAAGTCTAATGAATATTAATAAGGTATGAATAGTTTAAATACCAGGTCGCCTTGGAGTAGGCATTGGAATGTCGCGGTCGAATTGGAGTAATATGCACACCGGCATTTGCTTCGCTTGATCTTGATACGAGATGCACAACATACCAGGTTATCACGGATTACAAAGCAGCTCTCCGACACAAAATCAAGGTATAAATTTACATGAATGCTGCCACTAGTACAGTCTAACCTCTCCTTACGGGCACCTCTATAATACGGACACCTCTCTTTACGGACAGTTCTTTTGGTCCCAGAAATGCCAAAAATCATACATTCCCTATACCTCTATAATACGGACACCTCTGTAGACCGGGCAATTGGCTCTGTCCCTTTGGTGTCCGTATTAAAGAGGTTTGACTGTACAATTTATTAGTGACTGAAAATATAAGTCGTATAACCACCTGTATGACACCAGTCTCATAGATCCAGACGCACCAGTCATGATCTCGTACTGATCTTTCCGACATGGTCATGCATGTCCTGCCATAAACTACTTCAAAGTCACCTTCTTCGGCACTTTCATTTTGTGATCGGAATCAGTCTTGTGCTTATCTGGTTGCTGTATGTCCTGTATCTTGTTGGCCTAAGTTTCAATCCATTTTTAATCCTTGCAATCCATTGCAACAGACGACGACAGACATTATCAATGCCAAAATATAGTCTTAAATAACAAAACTGAACCATTATTTTTGGAATTCAATTGCTGAATTCAATCACCGTTTGCACCGATTGGAGAGACATAATTGAGAGTGTTGACAAAGGCATGAAAGTATTTGATACCCCGGACAATTCGACTTTTCGTGACTTCGAACTCGTAGTTCTTTTAAACGATTCCTTTACTGTGGTTCTAAAGCCCTTGGGCGTGGTGCAAAGCACTAAATGTTTGTCTTGAAGTGAGAAACCGCGTGTAGGTTTTCCACCTGCGTTGTCAGAAGTTTTCTGTACCTCGATACAGATTTTTTCCCGTCCCTCAATGTTACCTTTTTGGAAAACGTACCTTTTTCGCGTATTTCAAAACCCTCATAAAGATATCCAAGGATTTTAAGAAATGAAACTGCCGAAACTATTTCAGAGAAAGACAGGTTTAAACACGAGCTTAAAAGCTCGTGTTTAAACCGGCCTTTGTGAAATAGTCTCAATAGTTAGGACTTCAACATCAGTTACAAAAATGATTTCTCGTAAGTGCAAATTCCATGTACTTAAAAGAAACATTGCTGATTTCTTTGAACCTTCAGAAGCTCTTTTTGGCCAGATCCAATGCTAAGAGTCACAGTTTTCTTATTTGGGTAGTAATGTTTAACTTGAGGATCTTTTGGGTCCGTGAAAACAGTATTTTCCTTTTCCAAACGCAGAAATCTTGCTAATATTAGAAGACGAATTATTGGTTGAGTTGTCTACAACCAGCTCTTTGACTGACGTTTTCTGTTTGTCGGGTGCTGCCCTGGTGCCTTTTGCACATAGTAATATCAGTTAATGTGCCACCGGGTCATCAGCGGGACAGAAAAATGCCAGAAAATAGCATTTCTGTTTGCAAAACTTTGTTGCTTTCATTAACAAAAATATAATATCTCTTACCTGTTAACTTTTCATTTATCAGTTAACTACTATTTTTTTGGCCAATTATCAGTTAACTGCTGTTTTTTTGGCCAAATATCAGTTAACTGTTCACCTCATTCGCACCCTCCAGAAAAGGCGAGATATATAAACGTTGTTTTAAGAATCTTTATTGTCGCGTTATAAGTTGGTAATCAGCGTTCTCGTTCGCTGAACGCTAGGGGGTTGAGTATATAAAAAAGACCTAATACGTTTGCGAATTTACTTTACTGGTTACACTTCATGTGTTTTTGAAGGAATCAGTATTCATTTTTAAATTATTATATAATAAGAGTTAGTAATTTATTTAAATTTAATGTACTTTCCAGAAAGCGAAAGATGCTATTTTCTGTTTCATAAGGTTAAAAGTGTTTTTGTATATTGTTGTTCTTATTTATGATTCAAAAAACCTGGATGCTTTATTAAAATAACGCATCCAGGTTTGTCGAGATACAAAGCACAGGAACCGCGATAACATTCACTGGCGTTAATCAGTAACGCCTAATCCGTTAGTTTTGTGGGTCTCGTTCTGCAGCGCCATTACTGGATGGTTTCCGTCTGCCAACAATGCATTTTCGGTCGCAGTTTTTAGTAATAACTTCTCGGGCGTTTTTCCGCCTTGAAATTTTAAATTGTTGAAGACAGCTTCTCTAAGAATTTTCATCACACAACAAACTCGGACAGACAGATTAAAACAATGCAAAATGTTGGCTGCCTCTTCCAAAGGCTTTCCCAAGGCTCAGAAACAATAAGCGAGAGCTGGAGACAAGCGAGAAGCACGAACAGAGGGTGATGGGAACGAGCGTAGAGCGGGAGTGGTGAGTGATCCCCGCTTTCCTAAATAATTAACTCATTACAAATATCCCCCAAAAAGTGATCGCGAAAAGCTGAGGACGAGGAAGAAATATTGGTAACAACTGGCGCTCGTAATTCCTGGAAAGTTAATTACATAACCTATGAAGTTCTTTTTATTTTCAGAAAAAAAAATTAAAATATTCTGAGTAGTTTTTTAAGCTCTGCTTCTTTTGGAGATCCTCAATTTTACCGTAACTTTGGCGTTTCCAACTGAATATAAATACCCTTAACTTTTTTTAAGGTGCCTAAACTTAATACTGTGCAGCAGTTCCTTAGCAGATGTCATAAACGCCGTTTTACGTCCTATGCTATAGATATATATGATTTGCTTGAAAAAACAGACAGGTCAAGCTCCAAGAGGATTAGTTGCCTACCCACTCATCCGTTGTATAATTTGCTGCCCAAAGTTAAAGAATCTTCAAAACGTCTGAGAACTCAAACGTAACAGGCCTGCTACCTTGTGCTAACACGGAACGTTTTAAAGCTAGTTTTATTAATAGACTGTATTTTAAATATAATTTTACTTTTTAACTAACAATTTCAAACATGTAAATATAGGTATGTTTTTTTACTTGTATATTCAGTAAAGACAAAGACAAATGATGTTCTCGACGTCGAAACTGTTCGGACGGAGAGATTTCCAGGTTTGTCCGACAGTTTTACCGCCCAAACATAAATTTTAGTTAAAGTTTCCAAAACTACAGTTAAGCGCAGGACCAAGTAGCCTAATTTCTTGCGACAAGGTTGGTTACTGAACAGTCAGATTTTAAAGCATAAGTTTCAGAATGAGGAGATTGAAAACGTGGTGAGGGCGCTGACTAATTCTTTGAAAGGAAGTATCTTTCCGAGGGCAGGGTGGAATGCTCTAAAGGAAATTAAGCTCCCTTTCTAAGGCTAAAAGATTTTCCGTATGCAACTATAACCTACAGTGATTATCGTTCTCAGCGTCAAGACAAACAGGTCTGTGATTTTTAATACTCTGTTGAACAATCACCGAAAAGAGTACTAAGACGTCAAACAAATATAGGTTCAAAATGTACAGGAAACCCAACGAGACGAAACAATGCATGGTTTACAGGAGGCAATCACAGCTTGTCTTCCCATGTCGATACGTATCTCGAGCAGAAGACGCAGTCCCCGTGCACCAAAACTCATAAAAAAAAACAGTTTCAGTTTCAAATTTAACTGAAAGAATTTTTTTATGCTAAAACTAGAAGGCCAACTGCACTAACTGAGAAAGAGCCTTTCATTTCCTAATTCACGTCATCTGGAGGAATTTTCAGTTTCCAGGCTGCGACCCTTAAAATCCAGCCTTTGGACAGCCAGAAAGGTTGCTGTACCAGTGAGGCGAAAGAAAACATCACTCTCTTGGATCTTTGCCCAAATGATCATAATGCTTTGTGAATTTGCCTGGACTTTTTGTCTCCTGAATGTTTTCTTCATAAGCGGCAGTACAGGTAAAAGCCTCTTTCTTTCCGTTTTTCTATTTTTTTGTAATTTTTTAAATAGATTCTCTGAAGACTAAATTAACGACGAGCACATGAACTCAAAGCGCTCTTCATGTCCTTGTACGTGTTGAAATTCTTTTTAATTTTTGTTTTCTCCATAAGCGGCAGTACAGGTAAAGGCCTCTTTCTTTGTGTTTTTCTATTTTTTAAAATTTTTTTTAAAATAGATTCTCTGTAGATTAAATTAACGACGAGCACATGAACTCAAAGCGCTCTTCATGTCCTTGTACGAATTGAAATTCTTTTCAATTTCTGTTTTCTCCATAAGCGGCAGTACAGGTAAAGGCCTCTCTTTCCGTTTTCCTATTTTTTTTTAATAGATTCTCTGTACATTAAATTAACGACGATCACATGAACTCAAAGCGCTCTTAATATACTTCTACGAAATTCTTTTTAATTTTTACTGTTATCACTTTTAGAAAGTCGTTTTTCCTTGATATTCCTCACTTAAAGAGAGCAAATTTAAACCCTATTTCGTTTTGCCCAATACATATATATAACTGTTTCAGTAATTCGGTTTTTGAGAAAAAAAAAATTAGACGCCAGGATATTTTTTAAATCCAGTATATAAATTTCAGGGGGAAGAAATAAAACCGAAAATGGCAGCTGATTTTTTCCCCTGCATTCTTCAGTTATTCAAACATGTAATCAGGGTCGACTCTCGTTTCTCTAGACAAATTTCTCCTGCAGCCTTACGAGAAAATTACAAGAGCGCTGGTGAAAATATCGAACTAATGTAAAGGCCATTAGTTGAGCTAGGACAAGTCAGGAATCTTTTCTTCATGAGCCACGACTGCACGTACGCTAGGTTCGATATAGACTTTCTCTAAGCCCGCAGTCGACTTGAGGCAAATCTAGGTTGGATTAAAAAAACATTTCAAGATTGTAAATGACATTCTATTATAACCCACGTTCGATATATCAAAATTCTAACATAACTCCGAGGCTTTAGGGACAAAATTGCAAATGTTTCACAAGGCTCCACTGTCTCGCAACTCCGAGAAGAGATTTGACTGACAAAAAAACCCCAAACCAAATATAGAAAAATGTCCAGAAAGCCTCTATCGGAGTCACGTAAGAATTTAAATATATCGAACGTAAGCTATTGACAAGCTGCTGACCAGATGCTTTTGAATGTCGTGGATCAGGCGGATCTCGATGACATCGATCACAATTTGTTCCAGTATCCGGCATCAACGAGAAACCAAATTCACCATTAAAATTTATTGATTGATTTAATACAGTTGATTCATTAACTAGTTGTTAGGCCCCGTCCACAGGTATGAAAGCGAAAGATTTTTGCTCCGTTTTCAAAAAAACGGTCCAGTAGTCCTTCCCCACTGCAATAATTTTTTTTCTCCTAGTATGTATTGTTCTCTTATGTAATTTTCTTTTTGCAGTGAAAATGGAATAAATAAATAAAAAAAAAAAAAAAAACCCGCGTGCACTGAACAATAAAATCTGGAATCCGGAAACGGAATACAGAATCCGTGAAAGAAGGTTCCAAGCTATCGATTTGAAAAAAATATTTTAGAAATGAAAATAAAATAAATGAACAGATAAAATAAAGATATAAATGAATAAATTACCTGGGCAGAGGAGACTGCTGTATGACCAGAGGAGTTGATTCCGGGTAAACAGACTCTTCATACCACTTCGGGCACTAAATGCAAGTTCTCATGGGCAGCAAAGCGGGAAGAAAAACTATAGCTATAACGAGAAGACGTCACTGGGAATAATTCTTTCCTTTAGAAAGAGGTAAGTTATACGGAGACAGAGGTGTCGTTTAAATCGATAGAGGCATCGTCGTCAAGTTTTTCCCGGGTGTGTTTTCTGGGTTGTCTTCAATAGTGTTCAGTTTTATTTATCAAGACAACTTACTTAAGAGAGCCATGGCATTGTGGAGTCCAAAGAGAAGAAAGAATTGTCCATGCATTTCGTTGATTCTGCAACTGATTACATCATAGCCTGTTTCATGTGTTCGGATAGTGCGCTGTCGCCACGATCTGAATGCCTGGAACAGGCTAATTACATCAAAATAATGCGCCATGTTTAATAAGCCTCTTCAACGTAAAACACGGACGTCAACGCAAACTCAGTTACACCAGTATTCCATCAGCATTCAGCTTGGCGAAAAAGTTGAACTTATTTGCTAAAACACCGGAACTGTGATCACGTCATGGGTCGGTCATGTGTTGAGGATTCAGTTTGGGGACAATTATGTAGTGTGGTCCGACGCCAACTAATACTACCCTAGACACTTAGCTAAAAAGGTAATGTTTAACTGTATTAATCAACCAATAAACTCGTGAATAAAAATTACTTGTCAAATTACTTTTATCGGCCTTGCGGTGCAGTAAATCACACTTTGGCAAACCTTATCAAGACACATTAACAAGATTATAAGGGAACTTCAAAGAAAACTAAAAGAAATTCTCTGTGGATCAGTACTAAATACGCAATGTGTAATTCTTTAATTTTTTATCAGTGATATTTGATTCCGTATTCCGTTTCCGGATTCCTTGTTTTAGTGCTACGATGCTTTTTTGGAATCATTTTTTTGCTGTCCACACGAAAACGCAATAGTGACTGAAAACACAACCTCATCCCCAGGGGTCCCTTTTATGATGTGCTGCCCTGTCGCTGACCAAAACGAAAGCGGCCTCTGGGAACGAGATTGCACAAAAAGGACTCCTGGTAGCATGCGCATTCACTGGTATCTGCAATATTCGGATTCATTCTCGCCCCCAGTACCCTGCACTGGGTACCAGAGGTTTTTCTCGCGTGCAGCGGGAATTTTCGGTGTTGGCACATCTTCGGCCCTAGGCCGAATTCACGAGCGACGACGCGGGTCACTATAAAGACTTGACAGAAACCGGAAACCGCGTTAGAAAAGTCTCTGGCACCCAGGGTACGCCCCCAGAGCCACATGGCTTAATTTGTAACCGAGCACATGACCAAGAAACGATGGGCTCTGAGGACGAGAATGATTCGGACTTTGAGAGCGACCAAATACAGATTTGCGTTTATTATATAACCACCAGTGAAATACCAGCTGAGCTTTCGCGCGAAAACATATCTTCAGACGTGAATACATCATCTTTATAGGTATGGCTATATGATAAATCGCGCGTCTTTCGCCGGCAGAAAAAATAAGGGAAGGATTATCATTATTTGTCGGGGGTGGGTTGGAAATTTTTCACGTGCAAACATTTTTTTATATGCGACTCCTGCTGCAAACAATTTTTTGTGTCTCCGTCTTCGTGCAAACACTTTTTTTTACTTGCATACAATTTATTTCAATGTTAACAGCCTCTGCAAACAATTTATTTCAAAATTTTCCAACCCCCCCCCCCCCCCACCTCGCGTCAAAACATAATGGTCCGTCCCTTATTGCATTCGGCTTTCGTAACATCTTAGGCTGATAACACCCTCCAAAATCTCCATAATTCTTCAGATGATGCGAAAGCCGAATTCAATATTATTTTTATTATTCATTCAAAACAATTCATCTCGATAGTGCATGTTTATCGGGAAGTTTGGAAGATAAGTCGTCCGTCGAAATGTCTTCTTGCTATTCTTACTATGTTTTTCGCCGTTTCTGATTGGCTAAAATCCAACGTATAATTCATCTTAACCAGCTATTGTCGACCAAATCTGGAAGAATTTTGTGATATTGAACTGATGACGTCAATTGTGCAGCAAAATTGACAGATTATTGAACAGTTAACCGAGAAAACCTGGGGACGAGTTTGAGTTGTTTTGGTAGTGAGTAAAAAATGGAGGAACATTTTATCGCGTTTCAAGGCTGCACCTCTACAAATGTGATCTATGTAATAACTTGTGCAGGTTGTGGTCTAAATTATCACGTTCGTCAGAACGCATCCTAATCTGGTAACCCTGTGGTACAAGAGCAGAAAATTTCGAGCTATCACGGGCGACTGCAAATTAGCCGCCCCTACTAATTTTATCAGGGGCATCTCGGCCGCAAGAAAACTGGACTCTTTTGGACTCGTTATTTGGTTTCGTTTTCGTGCAGATGTCATGCTCGTAGAATAAGGGGGTGTTTACATGAGAAAATTCGCACCGGCGCGAATTTCATACTGACATGACTTTTTGATTTCGTATCGCGTTTACATGATAACTGGGTTATTTCACATCTCGTTATTTGAAGGTACACTTCATGTTGATAAAATGCACGTATGATTCAAAATCGCGAACATTACGCATGCGCTACCCGTTCCAGTCTACCGGCAGACCGATTTCACACCGAAACGGGTGGTCGTTTCGTGTTTACATGATACCGTCGCGAGATTTCGTACCGGAATGAGATTCTCGCCCCGGTACAAGAACCGGGGTCAACTCGCGCCGGGGTGACTCGCACCAGCATGAAATTTGTGGTGGTATCATGTAAACAAATTTAGAGCCATGAGAGGGAACCAGAGTGAACTCGCTCCGGGGCGAAAGTCGCCCCGGTGTCATGTAAACACCCCCTAAGACGAAAGCGGATCCATAATCAATGATTATTACTAGTACAGGAGAAACGGGTGATGACCCAAGAAATAGAGTGACGGTTCACAAACAAAAAATCAGAGACCAACACACACGAATGTTGGGGGTCTGTAAACATATTGATGAATGCGCTGCGGGTCTAACACGAAAACGCACTATTTTTACATTTTATAAAGTACTTAGTTCCTCAGAGAACATTAGCAAAAAAAAACAGACACAAAGAAAAGATATTTATTTTGAAATATAAGCCCGCTCTACATGATTTGAAATTAGGCTAATTGCTCGCGCATATATTGTTATGTTATTATCTATCTCCCCCTTTAACTAAGCGCCCCCTTTCAATAAGCCCATCACGCTCGATTCAGAAACTTAAAGGAGTGAAAGGCGCTATTTTGAGCATTACGGTATTTCAGGGCTATGTTGCAACTGCATACCTTGAGTTTATAATCGCATGAATCAGGAGCACCCAACGACTGTTTTCTGTAAAATATCTGTTCGGAGATGCAAATATTGCCTAGAATTGTCTATTACTTCAGGAACGCTAAAAATTTCAAGATGACCGTTCCTTTCAAGCATGTATAATTTCCGAAGCCTATCTAATAAATCCTCTACCATTTTCTGAAGAGAAATTTTTCATTTAACTCCCCAGGCGAAGCTACTCTTCGTATATAAAAGAAAACCTAAAATTTTCGGATTCAAAAATATGATGGAGAGAGGAATAAAATAAATTCTCACTTTCGCAATACGTTAAATTCCATAGAAATTTTTCGGAGAAATGATACTCAAGCCCTCATTATAATTTTCAAAAGATCAGACTCAGGTTGCCCTAGGGGACCGAACAGATACAAATTTTATAGCGCCGCTTAGAATGCATTTCTAGAGATCTACATGTACTCTGGATAACCTAAAAGGTGTATTTAAGAAAATCGTCGTTGGGTGCCCCTGTAAAATCATTTCTCAATTATATTTAAAATGCTTTTTAATTATTTTTATGAAACCAAGGTACAGAAGACGGCAGACGTAAAGATGTCTATGTTTCCATCCATGGTCAAGATATCGAGAACTGTGGCCCACAGAGTGAACCATGCCGGTCAATAGCCAAAGCGGTTCAACAGGTTGAAAAAAACGGACGAATTCTTCTTGATGGTTCTGGAACGAAGGAGCAGCCCTTTGACTGCAAGAGTAGACTGACGAATTATCAATACTGGGGAATTTCTATTGATAAAAGCATGTCCATAGAACGCCTCGATTCTACCCCACATGTTAAGTGTGAAAAAGGATTTCGTTTTCATAAAGATAAAGTACAAAAAATACAAATTACCTTGTCTGGGATTACATTTGAGCACGCGCCGCTTGTATTTGATGATTGCTACAAAATTCAGCTTATAAACTGCTCTTACAAAAACGCGGGGAAAAGAGCCGCCGTCAGCGTTTGGAGGCAAAATATTCCAACTGTCCACTTACACATACAGGGGCCATCTCTGTTTCTGAACAACCAACGATGCATTGAAGTCTGGATAAGAAACAAAAGGAGATTTTCCCTCACGCTTCGCGTGAACAACACCATATTTCAAGAGAATGGCCTTCAATCTAATCAGTCAACTGCAGCTGTGATTTCCATACGAACCAACATTAAATCCAATTCATCCGTGCAAACTAATATTAATATTTCAGTAAACAAAGTCACAAGCGTCGAAAACAAGGCTCGTTTCATGCTGCTAGTTGTACCGACAGCTACGACAAAGGAAGTATACAGCCATGTAAAACTATTAAACAATAACTTGAGGTCATCTAACACAGCAAACAGTGCCAGGCGCTTTCAGGATAGCATGTACATATCCCAAGTAAGAAAAACTGCCGATACAAGATTTCAACACATTCTCTGCGCTAACAACAGTAATGACTTGGCATTAAGGTGCATTAAGATTTCTTCCAGCGAGGCTAAAGTGAAAATCGAAAATTCTTCATTTGTCGGGCAAACTGTGAAAAAAGGAAAGGGCGGAGCCTTGAGTATTGAATGCAAACTCACGGCTTCCTTGGTTGTCAAAAATACTATTTTTGAACGAAACAAGGCATATTCCGGGGGCGGTGCGATTTCTTTCAACACCGTAAAAGGAAATCTAAGGCTTGAACTCACTAATGTAAACTTTTCTGAATGTGAATCCGGAACCCAGGGCTCTGCGATTCTGGTTGGGAAAACTCACAGTCTTAAAGCTAAACCGAAAAACTATGTTCTGAACGCGCATTTCAGAAACGTCCGCGTTAAAAACTGCGCCGGTCCACACAGCAGTATTTGTGTTATGTTGAAGAGTGGGTTCGTAGAATTTGAACGTTTTCACTGGACAAACACTGTTTCAAAGGTCTCTGGAGGTATATTCGTAGCAAGTACTGGAACTGTTAAGACAAATGTTTCAATTTTGAAGTCTAATTTCACCGACAGTCATTACAACGGAAGTGTTTTCGTGAGAATCGAAGCGCTGAAAAAACACAGAGGAAAGGTTCTGGTAGCCAACACTTCTATGTACAATAATCAAAATGGATCCCTCATAATCAACCCAAAATATGAAATTTTGCTCAAGAAAGTGACCATCTCCTATTGCAGACACGGATTACAAACATCGCAAAAATGGTTGTTTCGCAGCGACTTTCCTTTGAAGCCTGTTAAAATCCTTATTGAAAACTGCACATTTAAACGCAATGTCTTCGATGTGTCTATAACTGTAAGAGAAGCACGGTCTGTATCGTTCACGGTAAACAACACGAATTTCATCGGCCAGTCAAACGGTCACGCGATTCGATTTTTTATGCCCGCATTGAGGAACAAAAACAAAACATCGAGAGCCACAGTAAAAATACACAAAGTGATTTTTGATTCTCGTCCTGCCAGCTATTTCGCCCTTTACTTCCGAGGCAAGAAGTATGTAACCATACGCCGGTCGATTTTTCGCCACTGCACGTCTTTTAGCGAAGAGCTGTGGAACTATGGTGATAGTAAGTTTGCTTATGAGACGGCAACAGGTGCTATCTCGATTCTCTCAAACCCGGACAAACGTCACAAAACAGGGTGTGTCCAAGGAAACAGAAACAACACTCACCCTTTATGGAAATACGACACTCACGTGACTGTTGAAGATACGTTATTTCAAGAGAACGCTGGGCTCAATGGAGGTGCAGTGTATCTTAGTAACGGAAACACTACCTTTCGGAATTGTTCCTTTGAAAACAATTTGGCAGCAATGCACACAGGTCAAGTTTATTCCGCCTATGGAACTGGTCGAGTAGAATTCGTCAACTGCTCTTTTGTTAGTAGCACGTACCATGCAACTATCTCCGGCAGGAAATTCAAAAATGTCGCCTTCTTTTATTCTGAAAGCGGGGGACCCATTAAGTTTCGGAACTCGTCCATGCTTTCGAGCACCTCTACAAGGCGTTCGTTTTCGGTGTTGGCAGTTTACAACGGAGGATACGTTGATATCGACAGCGAAACTAGCATTCGCTGCGAAGGAAGTCAGATGTCTCTCGCAAATGCAACGCATTTTCTATACACCGAAAAAAGAAAAAAATTTTGCATAGAAAACGTGACGGTCCTTTGGTTTTCCTGCAAGTTTTGCTCTCCCGGATATTACAGCCTACAAACTGGCTTCTCAAAAGGTCTTGCTGTAGATGATTCATTCCAATGTCAACCGTGTCCTTTGGGAGCTACATGCATAAGAAACGAATCAAGCATCGCGGCAATAGAAAACTTCTGGGGATACAATGTACCGGGAAGAGATAAGCAAGTACTCAAGTTTGTTCACTGCCCCAAGGGTTACTGCCGCTCACCGAGCCCGCAATCGTCAGTGTACAACAGTTGCCATGGAAACAGGACTGGTTTTCTGTGTGGCCAGTGCGCAGCTGGTTACACTGAAACACTATTTAATTCTAAGTGCAGAAAAACAGCTCAATGTAAAGATTACCTCTTCTGGATCGCGATGTTTCTTTTTTCGGCTGTCTTGGCTCTATATCTGTTGATTGATCCTCCTTTCCTTCGACTTCTAAGTCCACAACAGATTTTATGGTTCATGAAAAAGAAGGAGAGAAGACAAAACCAAGAAAACAATGAAAACTGCGAAGAGCTAGACAGTGGTTATACAAAAATCGCCTTCTATTACTACCAAGTCGCCGATTTACTGCTAGGCAGTTCTCTTGAGGACTTGCTTCCTGAAATGCCCCTCGTTGTTGCTATGATTTCAGCGTTCAATTTTCAAGTCCGCGCTGTTTACCTAAGAATCGAGTGTCCATTTCCGGAACTAACCCCAGTCACCAAAGAACTGCTTCTCTCTTTGGTGGTGTTCGCAACAATGGCGAACCTCGCCCTCATTTTCTGCGCCCACTTGGTTATCAGCAGATTCCATAAGAAGGTGAGAAAGCCATCGTTGAGCCGTTATATGGCCGTCTCCTTGGAGATATTGTTGCTAGGATACGATAGACTGGCTGAAACGTCGCTGGGGCTGATGCACTGTGTAAGAACTGGGGATGAGCATCGACTGTTCATTGATGGTACCACGATCTGTTGGCAACCGTGGCAATACATCCTTCTTGGGTACATCACCGTGTTTGTGGTACCCTTTATCGCAGTCCTGTACTACGGTTCTTCAAAGCTGCACAGTTCTTCCATTTCTTCAGGTGAATTTCTCGCAGCCTGTGCTATTCCTTTGCCATTTCTAATCTATTGGTTTTTCAAGCGCGTTTTTAAGAGAAGAAATGAAGAAAATGGTAGCGAAGAAGCTGTAGGAAGGCTGAACAATAGCGCTGATATAATGAAGGTCCTACACGAGCCATTTCGCGATCCTTTTGGTCGAGGTAAAGGCACTCTTTACTGGGAGAGCGTTATGATTGGTCGACGGCTCATCCTTCTTACATTTCACTCGTTCATCCCTAACGCTATGCTCCGATTTTTCTTCATGGCTAGCGCATGCGACTTCATGGCCATCCACCACATAATCAAGGCCCCATTCCGGAGTAAAACCGCTAACAAAGCCGAAACGACGTCCTTAGTCACCTTGGCAATCGTCGCCAAAATCAGCCTGATAAAGGCCACTCTCCTGTCTTCCGGGATAAGTGCCAAGGGAAAAAACAAGATTTTCCTGAAGGGACTTCAGTGGTTCGAATTAGCCGCAATGGGACTTGTTCCCGCATTGTTGTCCTTGCTAGCTGCTTTAGCCATTTTGTCGCAGACATTCCGTTTGATTATTTACCTTGTCAAGAAAATTACCCGACGCTTTCGAAAGGATAACATTATTTACACATCTATCGATGAACTAAGAGATCCTCTTCTCAGTAGTAATCAAGATTCACAGTAGCTTTTAACGGTCACATTGAGGCCTAAAAAAGGCGGGGGTGGGGGAGGGGGGAATGCTATCGCTTTTGTCGGTCATTTCTGAGACTGCCCGTCACCAAGTAGGTTAGGAAAAAAGTCCCTGCCTCATTTTAGCTAGTAACAAAATGGCGCTGCTGGTTCAGAATAAGTTTTTGATACTCAGTTTTGGAATTTACGGGAGATATAGAGCCTGGAAAGAATTAATTGCTTTTTTAACCTTTCTCCCTGAAATGACCGTTCTTGAACAATATCATAATTAGATAACGTTACAAAGAAAATAACAAAAAATGATTGGAAATAACGGACGGGAATTTGCTATTTCGCTACCTAAACAGCCAAAAAGCAAAAGTGAAGAGATGTCGTTTTCACTTCTTAAAAATGGATTGTCGCTGTCACAATTCATTCCTTCTTTTCTGTTGATTGTTGGTGCTTTCTGAGAGGACTGTGGCCAGTTTTCGGGGCCATGTCGCCTATCCCTTCTACCCCTCGGAAGACCTCAACATTGCTACCTGTTACCATGCGAACAACTTCTAAAGAGACAAAACAGTAGAAATTAATCGGTCAGGGGAGGAGGGGAAGGGAAGATTTCAGCCTCCCTCCCTCCCTTCCCTAGTGTTTTAGTTATGCTGTAAAGTTTGCTTATTTTGCCCCTTGTGATATAAATAATAACTACCGCCGGCCTACCATGAAATTTTCTGAACTTTGATGCCGTCTTAAAGAGATTTCCCTCAATATCGCAAGGCAACTCCCAAGAATGTTTTAGATGAAAGTCTAAATGTGTTATTTAACTAGGATGAAGAGAATTTGGAGATGTACGCGACATGGTGAAGACGGAAATTAGGGGGCAAACTTGTAGTCTTTTGCCTTACTGATCTTTAGGAATAACTCTTTACTACCCCCTGAAGTATATGTTTGTGATTTATGATTCTAATTTCAAAATATAAACCTAATTATAGCACAACTCATCACCTACCTAGTTGTTACACAATTTTCTGTCAGTGAAGTGAACAATATAGAAAAACTGATTCTAGCTTGATTTTACATGTATCTGCACATAAAAAAGGAAACATTCTGTATAAACTATGACACCGTAGGTGTTATCATTGGTTGTATGTTCTATAGTTTTGCTAACTATATTTCCCTATGGGTTTTCTATGCAATAATTGGATTATATACTTAAATAGTACACTAGCTATTAAAAGCAGATTAGCAATTTGTATCTCGAAACAAATATTTTGTGATTAAACTATTAACACTTCCACCATTGTGGTTTAGTTCTGCTTGGCATTGCAGTTGATTCTCGTCTTGTATAGAGACAATATCTTGATGGCAGTTTTTAAGATTTTAAGCTGTCCCAATGAATTGTAAACAATGACTTGTAAGCAATGATCTGTCACTATATGATATCCAGTTGACTATCCTTCAGTGTAACCAAGGTAGACAAGCACATTGTGAATATATGCTGGCAAATAAGCATATGTTGAGTACACAGACATCCCAAGAATTGTCACCAACGTTGCATCTGTAACAGGTATGTTAAGGAACACAAAACACTTTACTAAAACTGTATCAGCAACATTTCTGTTGGACAAGCTTCACTATCTCCACAGGGTTCGTACTCCTTTGAGCTCTTCAAATTCCACGACTTTCCACAACTATTTCCAAGACCTTTTCAAGTTTTCCATGACCTTAGGTTAAGCTGTCGCTTTCAAAAATGTTAAAATTTTCCTTGTTTTAGCATATTTTTTACCCACAACGGTTCAACAGACACAAACTCTGGTGTCCTCAGCCCACCAAAATGTGTGCCGTTTGTGCTGTTTGATTCCTTGTCTTGATCTAACGTTGTCCAACTGTGCTTTGTCATCTGCAGTAACTTATCTATTATACTTATACTGTAAATAACTTAAATTCCATGACTTTGCAGGCCTGGAAAATGAAATTCTTAAATTCCATGACTTTCCAGGTTTTCCATGACCTGTACGAACCCTGCTTTAAGATGCAGACTACATAAAATTTGACATTAATTTTTACTGATAAATATTCTGTTCTTGTGTTTGTGAGACCAAGATTATTTTCTCCATAGATAATCGCAGTGATGCCAACTTCCACAGTTAGGCTTAGCTGCATAATTCCTGCAATATGGCCCAAACTTCTTTCCAGAACTTCCCTGAAAAAAAAGCTCTAAAATTCTTATAGAAATGTCTAAAATTATCCAAAAACCTTCTAAAATTCCCTAAAATTCTCAAAAATTTCATTTTTTATAGCAAGGGCCCCTTTTGGTGAATAACCGCTGATAAGTTAAGTTGTAGTGTAGATGACTCTGACGAAAAACTGCTGATTTGTTGCGCTCAGTGGACAGTGCTCTAGACAAGACTGTAGCATACATACATACATACTTTATCGAGACTCTCTTCAACAGGGCTTTTCAGTCAGAATGTTAACTATAACATAATATTGGTAATTAAGAAAAGAAAACTTATTTACAGCAGTTTAAATAAATTCAAAATACATTCAAAATTATTCAAAATATATACAAAATTATTTTGTATGAAACATATTACTAACAACTGTCCGCTTAAAACTATCAATATCTTTAGTGTTCTTAATATTGTCAGCTAGCCCATTCCATTCCCTTGGACCCCGGAAATAAAATGCCCTTTGTCCGATTGACTGTCTACATCGGGGGACCATAAAATTGCTATGGGTAACAACACTGATTAAATCATTAAATAAATGTAAATAGTAAAGAGTACAGGACCCAAGACCGAACCAAGAGGTACTCCATTTGTTAAGGGTAACAATTCTGAGACTGAATCTTCATATCATACTTTTTGATATCTACTTGATAGGTAGCTACTAAACCAGCAAATTACAGAAGCTGTCAATTAGTACTAGTAACGACGCAGATTTTTCATCAATTGCTTTTAAAATGTTGTCTGTAACATTTATGAGGGCAGTTTCTGTCGAATGCATTTTCCTGTTGCCACTTTGATAAGTCAACAGTTTGTCATGTGTTGTCAAAAATAGCATGTGAGCTGACTGAGCCCTCTCTAGGTCAGTAGGAATACAAAAAACAGACGTTTTGCCATCGTTTTTGCCTGCGAAATGTTGCCAAAATGTCGGGTGAGTGTTCAAATTGCTCAAATTCTCAAGTTTGTCAATTTTTTTTCTAAAATTCCTGAGATTTTCTAAATTCTTTTTGATGTCTAAAAGTCACCCCCAAAATTTCAGAATTACCAGTATGTTGGAAAGCCTATCCAGAGTTCTGAAACTGGAGACTTTTGCATTATCCACCCCTCTACCATTGCCAACCTACCCCAACTGCAATAGGCCATTTCAGAGTTGATCCAAGCCTCTGTTTCAATGCGAGTCTAAGTGCAAAGCCATTGACATGAAACTGATTTTTTTTATTATCTGCAAACACAACTCATTTTCACAAGAAAGGTTTTACACTTGGCCTCATTTTGCAGTTGAGAGTTTTTAGAACTTGGAAATGGCCTGTACACATACAAATCAACCCAGTCTCCAAATCAGTTTTGCAGTGGCTGAACACAAATTAGGATGGTTTTTTGTTGGGAAAAGACTGAAAATGCTGCCAGAAACTGTACTTGACAGAAAATGATGTTACTGAGGAAATACAAATTTTTCAATGAAGACATGATTGTCGCATTGATTAGCAATTTAAGCAATAACAAATTAACCCAAAAGGAATTTTAGAATTTGGATTTGCACCCATGGCCTTTGCATTTAATAAAAGTAGAGCTGCCGTGCTCTACGGTCCGTGCACACTTCGGCCAATCTAATTTTTCATTTTTCCAACAAAAACGGAAAAAGGAAATATTACTTATCCTTGTCATATTTACATATTTTAAAGTACAGACAAAAATAGAAAAAAAGAAAATGGTCAGGAAAATGAGTCATTTTTTCATTTTTCTAATTTTGAACTCCGCTTCAAAAATACAAAAAATACTGTAAACGGCTAAAAGCGATATTTTGCTATTTTTTATTTTCTTGCTATTGTTAGAAAATTAGAAAAATGAAATAATCTCCGATTCCTAACTCATTTTTCTATTTTTCCATTTTTCGCAAATAATAGAAAAACGGAAAAATGGAAAAATTATATTTATTCAATCAGTGGTTGGTTCCGGCAATTCTACTTTTTACAAAGAACGCTGATTACAAAAATGAAAAATGCCTAAAAATCAAGGTCTTTATGTGCATTTTACACTCAAAACTAAATTGTGTAAAACCATTGTGTTCAAAAAATGAAAAAATAGAAAAATAGCATACCTATTGCCCAATTTTCCATAATTCCATTTTAACGAGAAAAATGGAAAAAATAAGAAGTGTTGCGAATAATTTTTTCCATTTTTTCAATAAATAGAAAACAAACAAACAAACAAACAAATCTGGACAATTTTTCATCTTTTGTTTCAATGAAAAATAGCAAAGAAAAATGACAAATCATGAACATTTACCAATAAAGAAAAGAAAAACCTAATCCACTTTAGACTCACTAGTTTTGTTAGATGATTTACACAGGGTCGGCGGAGACATGGGATGGGGAGAGCGGGTGGGGGTGCTTTAGCTCTCGGAATGCGAACGTAGTTTCATTGACTGTTGGATTTGATTAGCTGTTTCCTTTACCTCATTACTATGTAAAAAATGAAAAAATGGTGCGAATAAATATAATTGTTTCATTTTTCCGTTTTTCTATTATTTGCGAAAAATGAAAAAATAGAAAATTGAGTTAGGAATCGGAGATTATTTCATTTTTCTAATTTTCTAACTATAGCAAGAAAATAAAAAATAGCAAAATATCGCTTTTAGCCGTTTACAGTATTTTTGTATTTTTGAAGGGAAGTTCAAAATTAGAAAAATGAAAAATTGACTAATTTTAATCAGTGGTCGGTTCCGGCAATTCTACTTTTTACAAAGAACGCTGATTACAAAACTGAAAAATGCCTAAAAATCAAGGTCTTTATGTGCATTTTACACTCAAAACTAAAAAAAAGGACACTTTTGTTAACTTTCACTCGTCGTTTTGAAAACCTGAGAAAAGTGCCTTCTTTTCTCAAAAAAAGCAGGATATTTTTAGGATTTGTGTTCGATATAAAGTGAACCAACTTTCTTGAGTAATATTCTTATCTCACTAATCGCAAAAAAGCTGAAAGAAGAATTTTCTCGAGTTTTTTCAGCTTTTTGCCTTTTTTATACAAAGTCGAAAAAAGTCAACTTTTTTGCCTTTCTTTGTTTCAACTTTTTGGTGGTCAGTTGTCAAATAAAGGCGGGAATCCCAATCTTCGGTCCTCTCGACTGACAGCTGTCAAAAATGACAGGTAATTGTGAGCAATGAGTTGTGACGTTAATTTACAAGTGTTCATATGCAGTTGCACACTTTGTGTTCCGGCAATGTTTCAAGATGTCAGACGTTTACGTCAAGATTAACATGGACGAGAAATAAAAAAGGGGTAAACCTTAAGTCTTTAACTCTAATCAACGGTACTCTGGCCATGATATTTAGGCTCGTCCTAAACCAGGAAATCTACACGTCGAGGACTTTGAGAAGACGTACTTATATAGTCAACGGATGAGTGCGAACTCAGTTAGCTAAGTAGTGCCCGCACCGCCGGAACACAAAGTGTGCAACTGCATATGAACACTTGTAAATTAATGTCACAACTCATTGCTCACAATTACCTGTCATTTTTGACAGCTGTCAGTCGAGAGGACCGAAGATTGGGATTCCCGCCTTTATTTGACAACTGACCACCAAAAAGTCGAAACAAAAAAAGGCAAACAAAAATCGACTTTTTTCGACTTTGTATAAAAAAGGCAAAAAGCTGAAAAAACTCGAGAAAATTCTTCTTTCAGCTTTTTTGCGATTAGTGAGATAAGAATATTACTCACGAAAGTTGGTTCACTTTACATCGAAGACAAACACTAAAAATGTCTGGCCTTTTATGAGAAAAGGAGGCACTTTTCTCAGGTTTTCATAACAGCGAGTGAAATTTAAAAACAGGCATCCTTTTTTCAGTTTTGAGTGTAAAATACAAAAAAGACCTTGATTTTAAGGCATTTTTCATTTTTGTAATCAGCATTCTTTGCAAAAAGTAGAACTGCCGGAACCGACCACTGATTTTTTCCTGACCATTTTCTTTTTTTCTATTTTTGCCTGTACTTTAAAATATGTAAGTATGATAAGGATAAGTAATATTTCCTTTTTCCGTTTTTTTTTTGAAAAATGAAAAATTAGGTTGGCCGAAGTGTGCACGGACCCTCTACCAACTGAGCTATGAAGGCCCAGGTATTATTTGTTGAGTTCATTTTAACATGTGAAAGGAATGAAAACTGAAATGAAGAGGATGTGAACTACGAAAATATACAACTTTAAATGAAGTCATGATCGTCGCAATTGATTTAGCAATTTAAGCAACTGGCCGGAAAAAATACTTTTGAAAATACTACATCAACACTTGCACTTTTTTCTATTTTAGGGGCTAAATTTCAGACTATACTTCAGAAAGGCTCAGACGCTCCCTTTATCCTTTACCCTCTGTCTGGCGGTCTCCGGGATTTTTCGCGAGAGTAAGCATGAGCTTAAATGTTTATGCAGGTTGCAACAGCCTTCCCGAGGGCATGCATTTATGTGTTTATACTGTCAAATCTAAGTGCATTTCTCATAAATTTCACCTAAAAGGATACTGAATATTGTTCTTTCCCAAGGCTCAAGCATGTAGATTCCCGTTGTGACCTGGTACTGGTAGTTTTTCAGAGAAATCCATTCTCGAATCTTTTGAAACATGGCGTCTCGTTTATCTGCACTTTTCAATTTCGGTTTTTACGTCAAGTAGTTTTAGCACAAGGTATCTCTTGCAAGTATATCCGCTGATCAAAGGCGCTGGTTTATGAACATGCTGTTATCTGATCAGCAGTTTATCACCAAAACCAAAACTCAGCAAAATGTACAACAGAAAATGGCTGAATATTTTGACGACGAGAACGAGTTAAAATTACCTACGATTTGTACTTCACAGCTGGCCTGTCCTCTCTGCAACAGTAAGAGAAAGAGTTTTAGTTGCGAAAATTGCGTTAAAAATGGAAACTTTAGTCATTCCAGAGGAAAATACAGGGAAAGGTACGCGTATTTGTTACAGATTTTTCCATATCTAGACACCCCAGTATTTGTAAACTGAAATATGTACCTAAGGTACATAAAGCTCTCTTTGCTTCCAAACAAATTCTACGTTTTTTATACAGCTATGTCTAAATTCTAGCCATTTTCCTGTTAAACAGATATAATGACAAGTTAAGGAAGTTAGAGATTTTAAAAAGATTGAAGAAAGAATATGAAAAACGGTAGGTGAAGTTCAATTTTATAATCATCAATGACTTTCAAGTTGCAATATTCGGAGAAAGTATTACTGCAATGCATTCTCTGTGATTTAGATGACTCATTCTGTTTTTAAGCTCTTTTTTATGGAAAATTTAAAAACATGTTCATTTATACTTACAGTGCTTTGAATATTTTGAAGCAGACAGAAGAAGCAGAGAAATTGGTTTGTCTATGCATTTTTATTTTTTGTTGAATATATTTTTTCATATATGTTTAGCCTTTTTCTGAAAAATTAATTACTTCTCCTTTATGTTGATTAGTATTTAAAAATTAATAATTGGCAGCTGTCACTCACCATTTCACTCCTTCTCATTTTCCTTATGTATCTTGATATTAAGTCCAGAAAGAAACTAACAGAAATTTGGATAAATTTAAGTTTTGATCCTTTTGCTTCTTTTGGTATATTTTATGATCTGGATAAATCTTTCTGGGTAGTCTGAATATTGTTTTTAGGATACATAAAATCCAGAGACTTCATTATCTCTTGGAAACCTGATTCGAAACATTTGAAAACTCTCATTTGTTAAACTGCTTTAAGTGTAGTTGTTTATACTTGGCAGTATCATAGAACTTATCCTTGGATAACTTAAACTCCTGGTCCCAGTTGTTCAAAAGCTGGATAGTGCTATCCCCCAGATAAATCACTATCCAGTGGATAAATATTAGGGAAACCAATTTTTTGCGCTTGATCCAGTAAATAGCGAGGTATCCGGTGGATAGCGCTATCCACCTTTTGAACAATTGAAACCTGGTGACTTAGGCATGCCAACAATTTTTTTAAAATTCTTTTGTGCCCTTTTTTTCTGTTTGAAAACTGGAGATATTCAGTTACTTTCTGCCAACTGTAGAATAGCTGATGTGACTTGACAAAGACCTATCCTTCACTGTATTTTTCAATTTTTTTTTTGTCTTCTAGAATTGCGAGATCATATCCAGGAGACAGAAAGTTTTGCTTCTGCGATTGGTTGTAGAAGAAGCAGTACAAAATCTCAAGTCTGGTAATACATGTACCTGTTGTTCCCTTACAAGATTGCAAGACTAGTAACTCCACTTTAACAGTAAACTATATTCATTTAGTACCTCAGGTGTTGATAAGGATATTACACAATGTTAACACCTACCACTATTTTTGGAGGCATGGTGGCGAGTAGGTTAACACGTCAGTCTTAGGACCTGAGGGGTCAGTCCCCTCAAACTTTGTCATTGGATTGTTTCCTTACACAAGGAACTTTGCTCCACTTTGTCTCTCCTCACCAAAGTATATAAATGGGTGCTAGTGGCATGGTAAACCTTGAATGGAGTAGCATGCTGTTCTGGGAAGGAAGGAACTTGTCCTAGGTTCTTTCTGTCACAGAAACTGAAATTTGCTTCAGCCATATGAGCCACATTGTCTTGAAGTGTGCCTTCTTGTTATCATGGGTCAGGGGTGTTGTAAGGTCAATATTACCGATCAAAGCTTCAATGGTTTTTTTGGTAAGTCAAATGGTTATGTCATAAAGACATATTGACTCTCTTTTTTACCTTTAGTTAATAATGGGGTGTTTCTTGTGGTTGCGGAAACCATTGTTGTTTTGCCTGTGTGTTGTGGTGTGGGTATTGTTCAGTTTCTTTTTAATCTTTTGTATATTTACGTCATCTGGTGGTAGCACATGTCCCTAATACCAAGGAACTACCGAATAGTGTAATGTAACAAACTGCCATTCTCAACTCTATAGTTTAAACAGATAGAAAAATACACTTTTTGCCATGGAAAGGGGCCTTATTTTTTGTTCCTTTTAAAAAGGAAACTGCAAAGTGCAACATAGGTTACCTTAAAACGATGGCTTTTTTTATGAACAGAAAAAGATGCTGTAGATGAGCGTCAAAGTTGTAATCAGTCAGTAAAATCAAAGCAGACAGACCTCTCTAACAGTGTTCAAGTGAAGGCAAAGCAGCTGTTGCAATGTCAGGTAATCTGAGGGAAAAAAACACACAGGTTATCACTGATGGCAATTGAGAGCATACATTAACTTTTATACGTTAATTTCTCCACAGTTTTTTTCTAAATGATGCCAACTTGACTTTTTCCGATGCGTGGTTCCAGGGGGACAGGGATGTTAAATGCAAAATGCTTAAAGGACCTATCAGCACAAGTGAAAAAGCTGTTTATTTAGACAAATTTCTGTCATCACCAAATCTTAACAAATGTGAATGGTTTGTCATGATTTTACAAATTTTGTCCCAGACAAGACAATCTTCAAAGACATCATGGACAAAATTTGTCCCATGTAAAAACTGGACGAAATTGACTAAATGAACAAAAACGTGTTTTTCTTGTCAATCATTTTTTTTTCTGTTGTAAATCCATTAGTCTTTCCATTAAGTAATGACTGATGTGATGGCCTGTTAAGAATAAAATAATAGTTTCCACTGCAGTTAAATTTTTTCAAAACAAAAATTGTCACCATAGATTTCTTGGTTTAGATGTTTCAAAGTAGGCCCAAAGAGGAGTATGGAACTAAACTGAAACTCCCAGAAGGGTGGAAAGGTTCAAACCGAAAAACCCTCTGTGGGGGAGTATGTAAATTTTCTACAACAACACAACAGGACAAAGCACTTTACCTTTGAAAAGAACTCAGTCTAGACATCTCTCCTTCAGTTAAATGATAGTGACATGCAAAACTCCCAACCTCTTGAGGCAAAACAGGAAACAAGACACAATGAACATAGGTTGTGGGGGGGGGGGGGGGGGGACATAGCACCCCCAACTTTCCCTTTCCCTTTGCCCCTGTCTTCCCCCATCTTGTAATGAAAGATTAAGAGTCTGACTTTGGCACCTCTTTGTTTTAGGTAGCAGTTGAAAAAAGCAAAAAAGATCTTGAGGCAGTAATGGAGAAACTGTGCGAAGTTCGCAGGCGCAGGATATCTCAGATACAGAAGTACTTGTTCCCCATTCAAGTTAATCCCATTTATCAAGTTCTGGGTACACCGCCCATGAAGGACAATGTTGTTGAGAAAGTTCAAGGTAACTGCAAGCTAACCTTGTTTCATCTTTCTTTTTTCAAAACTGTAATAGAGTTGTCTAGTGAAAGAATCTTTATCTTTTGATTAAATGAGTAAAAAAAGGAAACTTTGACCCTTCACACCTGGACTCCGAAATAGCTTTTGGGCAGAATTGGCTACAAGAGGCAGTTTTTAGAGAGGCTGTGTTGGATGTATAATAAGGTCATCAACATTATATACAATGGAGACCAGTGCTGTAAATCAAAGCTAAAAGTATCATCTTGGGGGAGTAGGGAGTGAAAAAAACGCTTTGCAGCCAACAGGCCATTTGCAAGTTTGAAAGACTCTCCCTTTCAAAATTAGGTCAAGTTCAAAACCTTTCTTGTGAAAATGAGTTTAATTTACATGGGAATAAAAAATCTTTTCATACCAAAGTCTTCACACTTACCCTGGCTTTGAAACAGAGGCTTGGGGCAACTGGGAAAATGGCCTCTTTGTCACTTTAGAAACGAGAAGGAGACTGGGCCAAGTTAACTAAATCGAAAAGACTTCTGGGACTGTTGAGGACAGAAAAAAAGAGAATTGACCAATAGCTGACCGGCGTGTCCATAGTAACGATCCCAGAACCATTGTGGGATGCATTTCGGCTCCAGTCCCCTTCTTGTTTCTAAATTGACGAAAAGTGAGTTCGGAAAAAAGGCGGTACCGAGTGCGTGGGAATTAGCCAGTGCTGCCAACACAGATAAACAGTCAGGGTTAGGTTAGGGTTTTGGGCAACTCCAAATTATCTAAACAGGCTCCTAAAGTAGAGAAACTGGAATAGTTCTAACGTATCTGGAAACATTTGGTCGTTGGGTGCCCCTGAAAGATTGTGAATTTTCTTATAGACATACAGTGTGACGTTGAAAGTGACGATGATGATAAGAGTCGCGAGTCCCAGCTTGCTGAAGCCACGCGGACATCTTACATCGAAGGTCGCTGGGTGTCTGAAGAGGAAGATTTACGAATGCAGTGCAGCATAAATGACACATGTCTACCAGCCAATGCCGATTACACTGCTTATCACGAATGGGGTAAGTAACTTTCTCATTAGCCTGCGTAGCAAGCGTTTCCGCGCGAGTTCTTCGAGAAAGTTGAGACGAGAGCAAAAAGAGGAATGAAGGGGGAGGGGGAGGAAAGGAAATTCTTTTTGCCCTCTCCAACGTTCGCGCAATAACTTCATTAGAAACGCTTGCTACGCAGGCTACGTTTTCATAGACTGTTTAATGTGTAGCAAAACGTCGTCGCAAAATGCCATTTTGTGTTTGCTTTGACGTGCCCTTCTTAGGCGGGTTCTTGTTGCGTCCGTTCGTGTGACTTGCCTCTAAGTTGTTGTTGCATTTAAATGTGTTATCATTTTTTTCGTGCTCAGCTGGCGATGAAGAGTGAAAGATTTTAGTGTTGTTTGTCGCGGAAAGATCACAAAGGTTTTAAACAGGCTCAGAGATGGTGCAACTTGAGTCTCGTTCTGTTGGAGAGCGAACTGAGTGTTTTCGGTTATTAACTTGGTGGCGGTTTCACTGTTATTAATGGAAACCGCTCTTGCAAAGTTAAAACAAAATTTCCTCTTTTCTGCTTTTTTATAGTAAAGGCGCACAGAAATGGTTCCAGAGGACCAGGTAAGAGCTTTCCTCATTCTATTCAAGGCCCCGTTTATTGCGTTCGTATGACCCATTGTTTAATTTGTAAAAGTAACGAAATATTCGATTCCTTTTAGCAGACGACCTCTGCTATAGTCCCAAACAATATTAATCATGTAAAATCGTAATCATTATCATCATCATCATCATCAAAACCTTAATGAGAATTTGATATAAAGCTAAGCATTTAAACAGCTACATTTGGGCGAATCGCTGAGATGAAATTGTTAGGGACTCTGAATTGAGAACGA
This sequence comes from Porites divaricata, assembly GCA_038088405.1. Lineage (NCBI taxonomy): Eukaryota > Metazoa > Cnidaria > Anthozoa > Scleractinia > Poritidae > Porites > Porites divaricata. The sequence continues at coordinate 18,053,327 of JBBMOI010000007.1, forward strand.
AACTCTTGGCGCCAGTGGTTACTATAAAGAACACTTTGCTACCCTGGAAACATAGATTTTTGCATTTCCATTCTTTTTCACGCGTTATCATTCCTTGCAGACGACAGTTTAGTTTGTCTCATTTCAGCATCAGATGAGGAAGTCTTCGTGCAAAACCCGGCTTTCATGGTAGCAGCCGCCCTCACACATACTTGTCAAATGGTGGAGCTATTAGCGTTTTACTTAGACGTGAATTTGCCAAAAAGAATAAACTATAGGTATGGGTTGTCTTTCGTTTGCTGTGAGGAGTTCAGCATTCGAGCGACATAACCACAGGCAGACCATCCTCTGTTCTTGTGGCAGTCGTTGCTATTGTCATTTGAGCATTGATCGTTTGTACTCAGTAGAGGAAATACAGAATCAAGTGCTTGGGCTTTGGGGTAGTGTGATCGTTACACAAATGTAGCGCTGTACTTTGCTGACCTTCTTTAGACGACAGAACGCAAAGTTTTCTTTCTGAAGCGTTAATTTTCTTAACAATAGAAGCGAAACGACGATTCTCTCTCTTCCTATCCATTTCACCCCAAATGTCTTTCTTTGGGTCGCTACTTTCATAGCCTCCTAGGCGGACGTTCTTATGCTTAGGGTAAAGCCATAAGAACGTCTGCGTGGCAGGCTACCCTGTGACACACCAGCAAGGAACATTTGTGTTATAAACTCTCCTAAAAATTTTGTGTCGTCTTGAATCATCTATTTACACGTATTAGTGCAGCTTGTGTCACTTTGGACATAGATTGGTTGACAAAAAAACTAACCTCTACCCTTCTGATACATTAAAGATTTATTTTTCTTTTAAAAATACACATCGAGGCGAGATTTCCACCGTCTGGCTTTCCCAACATCTTATATATTTTACCAACATCTTTTATTTATGTTGCCAAACCTTTTAAGGGAACAGGAAAGGTACTTCGAAAAAATCTTTGAAATCTTCTTTGTTGCAGTGAATTTTGTCTACTAGAACTCAGTAAAAGAGACTTTAGAAGTGCTGTTGACAGACTCAACTCGAATGTGTTACACTTGTGTTTTACTCAGGTAGGAAAAAAAAAATCACTGTTACGTCAATTCAATGCCTTTGAACTTTGAAAAGAAAAAAAAAAACAAAACAGTCAAGCTCGTAGATTGTTATCTTGGTGTGTTAGAGCGAATAATGCACGCAAAAATTACTTCCGGAGTAGTGACGCGACTCAGAAGGTGGCATTTCCTCCTCTCCAGTCCACTGCCCCACGCGCGCGCGTGTTCTGCTCGCTCTTCTGTCTCTCAGAAAAGTAATGGATTGCTCGTAATCTTTTAAGCTTACTTTTAGCAGTTCAGGAAAATTTAACTCCGTCTTAAATATGGATCCTGACAATATTAGATGTTTTGTTAGACCAATTGTTTTAAACGTGTAGTTTTACCTGACCTTGATTCCAACAGCTTGTGCTTGTCTGTGGTCATTATAAAAAGAAGAATTAAATCAGATAATAACGCCAAAATTGAATGTCTCAGGCTTCGCAAGTGCTTTGTGTGCTAATTGCTTACGTTTTTTTAGCACGTAGAACCTTCCTTGCTTCACTCCAGGAGAATTTTACATAATCTTTACACCTGCGTGAATTCTTTACATCTTGGCCGGTGAGTATTCTTGCGTTTCTTTTAAACAATTGTGCTTTGGTAGGCGGAGAAGAGCTTTTGCAAAAGCACAACCATCCACCTCACCCTTCTGGGGGAGTACTCTGCCTAGTGCAGGGCGGTCAATCCCCCACGTCTTCAAACATTAAGAATTGGTGGGGAGTGGGTGATAGATGACGTCATAATGCAGAGCACATGACGTCATTTTGGGGAGAAAAACGCGCGAAAAAGATGTTTTTTTAATTGTAACATTTGACCTAATTGGTTTACTTCCCACCGATCACATTATTGCTTATATTACAATGGCATAGCGGAGTTTGTGAGGAAACGTTCAATGTTAACAGAAAAATAGCTCAAACAACGCAAAACATTTCAAATTTCATTGTCAGAAAGTCGAATCTGCAAGAAATGGCAAACTTCGGCGATTATCCGGGAGATTTCAGACTCTAATTTGGAGACCGGGAGAAACGGTTTAAAATCCGGAGTCTCCGGGAGAGTTGACAGCCCTGCTAGTGGAACAAAGAGAGTTCATGTTTTTACTGAGCGTTTAGCTAAATTCTGATCCTCGATATATAAGCCATCTTCTAGTTTGGCCATTCAAATGAAAGCTTCTGTGTAGTACGTTCCTGTGGTACTGTTTATTATGATGTGCAAGCCGGCTCTAACTTTTCATTATGTGGACGAAATCTTAGTAAACTGTGACCATTCAATTGAAATCTACTGAGCCAAACTTGTCTGTGATACTGTTTATTATGCTAGAGAACTTTTTCTCACTTTTTAGCTGTCTTTATTTTGCACTATTTTTTAAACGGATCAATGTTGTGAATATTTTGTGGTAATTTCGAACGAAACGTGCAAGAGTAAAATATCCCAAGCCATTAACGATATGCCATTTTACTTTCTCTTTTTAAAAGGGGAGGTCCATTTGAATGTCATCCCAAGCTGACAACGATTAGCTGCGAAAGCAGTGATAGCGATAGCAGCGACAATGACGTCGGTTTGAAGGAAGAAAACAGTGAGTCGGACGCGGAGTGGGAAAATTTACCCGCGAACTTAGTTCATATTACAGAAGCTTCTGCCCCGCCGGGACCCCTGAAAGGTTCATTGTCACAGTCTTCGTCATTGGGAGATGGCCAGAAGTTGCAGGAGCCCGCGACAGCATCGAGTCTAGTTAGTTCAGCGGCTGCCTCTGTGGCTGCACTATGGCCGTGGAAGAAATAGCGTTGGTTTTATTCACGGAAGGGAAATTCGTCCGAACCCGTTGTTGGCAGCTTTTAATCAGTTCGTCAGCTGGTTTGTGACATTTTTATATACATTCGTCTTCCACCTGGGGCCTCTTTCTCAGAATCCGTCACCTATAATTTATAACCTGAATCAAAGGATACTGAGGAAAATCGATGTGGCCTGCAGAACGGTCCATCTAGCTTGGTCAACTTACAGTTCTCCTTACCTAATTTTTAAACTAGCAATGTTGGGTTTTTAGCGCTAGAAACACTGCATACATCCGGCTTTTTATGGGAATTTTTGAGAAGCGGGCGCACAATAGAGATCTTTCTGGTTGGCGATTGGTTAACCTTTAGCTAATCATGTACTTAAACTGGTGCTTAACTGACGACATACGTATGCACGCATTTTCACGTCAATTCTTTATTCGCATCCTTACCTGATTTTCAACTGCGTCAAGTGCCGATCTTTTTTACTTTCCTTTTTTCGCACGATTAAATAAAATTTGAGAGAAGCAAAGAAAAAAAGAAATATAAAGCAACAAAGTCAAATAAAAAGTTTTATAACTTGGGGTAAACTCCAAGGCAGGACCTTGCCCGTTCGTCTTATGTCGATCAAAGATAAGAGAGTATTTACCACTATAATTATCCCTCTACCCATCTATCTTAAAGATAGTCAACATCAATATGTCCTGATAATTTTTATCAGGAGTTTCATCCTCAAACCAAAATTACAATAAACTTTATGAACGATATTGCTGTATCTCTTTTCTTTCGAATTGATAAAGAAAATGGAATTCAAGGAGTGTTCAGTGGCGCGGAGGGGTGTAGGGTTGGAACAAGAATCTTGATTGCCAACTAAGAGTGTGGAGAGTGGGTGTGTCTCGTAAGAATTCTTTCAGAGATTTCTTTCTTCCTTGCTCTCGTAGCATTTACAAGCATGGAAAACTTTTCAATGTTCTTAACTATCATTGTGATAGACCTCAGGCCACAAAATAATGTTCAAAAGTTAGATAGCGCTTTCCACTAGATGAAACACCATCCAGTGGATGAGGTTCAGGAAAACCAAATGCCTTATCGACTGGATAGAGACTTATCCAGTGGATAGTACTTTCCACCAATAGAACAACCGCGGCACTGAGTTCTGATGTTTGGCTGAATTTTATGCAACCGCTTCAATTGTTCATATTGCTTTTCTCACAGCGTTCTTATGTAGCGATCATATAATAACAGGCGGCTTCACTCGCTTCCCGCGTAGTCACCCACTTCACGAATTCCCCTCTTGGCACCGTTTACTTGTTTTCCAGTAGATTCCAGTACCAGTGAGGACCACGCGATTGCATGTTTTCATTTGCGCCCACATCTTGCCCGTTCTTGTCACCAGTGCCCCGGTCTACATATGGCCATGCTATGGTTGCACGCAATAAAGAAGTAGGTTCTAATGTAAGCGATAATGAGACAAACATAACTGCATAAAAATATAAATAATTGTTTATTGTATTTATCACTTAATATTTTGAAGAAGATATATTACATGTACACCAATAATAAGCTAAAGTTAACTCCTTTCCCTATTTTCTATTCACTATATTTTTGATTGCACCAACGGGTCATTAAATTCCAGAGCAAACGCCTAATTTCCGCAATCGAGAAGCTAAGTGCACATCCTCTTTGAACAAAGCACTTACATGTCACGTTTACATGGATGCGAAAAAGGATTAACCATTTAGTTTTGAGCCCAACTTGCGTCATAATTTGACAACCTATCTACACCAATAACTAAATTTCATTTGCTTGTCGTCCTATCTCATATATTGCTTGAATTTCTTTCATTTACAAGAGCCGAGGGGACAGTTTCTCTATATTAAACACGCTGAGGGTAAAACTGTAGACATTCTGAACAGCCCGAGCTTTATAACCACGAAATATTTGTGGAATTGGCAATGACTTCTTCAGCCGTTTTGCGTACGTATATCAAATTGAATCTATACCAGTTACCAAGGCGATCATGTAACAAAAGTTGTATAAAATTTAAAAAACGGTTTAAGTGCTTTCCTTCCTATGTTTTCCTTTTTTTCAGCCAAATAACTTAGTCGTTGTGGTCTGTACACCAGAGATCTCTATTCGCCGTATTTGGCCCTAATTTCCTGTGTAATTTCAAGATGCTGTCGTACAATTTCTTCCACCACTGACGGATCAGCCAAGGTGGAAACGTCACCAAGCTCATCGGGTTTATCAGCAGCAACCTTTCTCAATATACGGCGCATGATCTTTCCTGATCGGGTCTTCGGAAGGCCTGACACCACCTAATAAAAAAAATCAAACATGAATAACTTGGTCACGTGCTTTTTTCCCGCGTTGGGTATACTTTCCCCCTTGGTTCGTTCCCAGAGCTTTTTCCCTTAAAAAATGGGAGGGACGAAAAAAAGGGCAAAAAGCCCTGGGAAAGAGGTTGACGACAAAATTTGCACGTTTTCGCGCGCTTTATACCAGCTGCACATCGGCGCAAGACATCGGAGTTGCTTGTGTTCCCGCACTTTACACCCGCTGCATGTTTTTCCGCAACCTTGTTACGAGTAGGAGACGACCCTGGGGACGAGGTTGATTCCCTCACTGTCTTTTTGTATCCGGCATTACACGACCATCTTAGCTTCGCGTCTCATTTTCCTCACGACTCTTTATGACGGTTTGCTTCGATTAGTTACTACCGTTTTTTGGTCTCGAACACACCTGGATAACGTCAGGTACGGCGAAAGAGCCTATCTTCTGTCGGACAATAGCCTTCAAATCTTTTCTCAATTCTTCTGGTGATACAACAGCATCGTCTTTCAAAATTGCATAAGCATAAACACCTGCAAAATACAATTTAGGAACCTAGTGAATTACAACATTACATTTCAGCTCACAGATGAACCCCCAGTACGAGTCGCGAGATCTTCAGCTTTAATCCGCTCAAACCAACGACATGTTGGAGCAAAAAGAACTAGCTATACACTACTGTTGTAGCTAACAGACAAGTGAACTACTGTAGTAGATATTTGATGAGCGCCAGTCAGCAAAAAAACATGTAAGTATACGCACTTCAAACACGAACGGCGTTCGGCCCTCCATATTTGGCTTTTACTCGGAAAGATTGGTGGTTTCTTGGTGTTGCAGATGGGTACAATTACCAAATGACGTCATACAAAAAGTTTAAAAAGACCCTGATTAATACCCAAATCCACCACACAAAAGCGAACCAACAATGGTTTCCGCGACACCAAGAAAAACCCCAAAAAGTCCAAAATATTTAAGTCTGCTGTCTCACAGAGGCTCATAGTACAGGCGCGTCTGAAAACTATTGCAATTTGTGGTCAATGACATATAATGCTCCTTAGATTTTGACTTTGACAGTGCGTAAGAAGCTTAAAACACGCTTGCGGGACAATATTTCACGGATTGATTAGTCATAAAACAAAAAATAAAAATTTTTTTATAGAAATTCAACCAGTATAAATAATTACATAATTATCCCACCCGCAAATGGCCAAGAAACTAATCGAGGCGGCGAAGAAAGACATATTTCTGACTGCAGGAATATCAGCAGTAAATCCTTTATCTGTCATGTAGAAGTACGCTTGCAGTAAAGAGTACGTTCTTACCTTCTCCTTTAATTGGATGTGGGAAGCCCACGACAGCTGTCTCGGCTACTGCCTCGTGGTTATCCTGGGTTAAAAATAAATAAATAAATAATAAAATAAACAAATAAGTGAATAAATGAGGTTTGGGATCAAGTCCAACAAACATCGCCAGTTACCATGGCATCCTCGATTTCCGCTGTTCCAAGCCGCTTGCCGCTCACGTTGATGACGTCATCCATCCTTCCCGTGATTCTGTAGTCACCGTCGATGTCACGCAAGGCTCCATCGCCAGTAAAATAGAAACCTAAAGAGTAACAAACGTCCGCACTGATAAGGGGGGTTAGATATTGTTTGCGGTTTGTTCACGTGGTAAGATTTTCGCCTGTGTTACTCTGATTTCTGCGAGAAATTTCAATTAAGGCATATAACGTGACAGTCTATTGTCACTAAAAATTCACCGAACCGTAACGCAAGTTTACACAGAAAAGTCTCTTGGTTACTTGTTTGTGGGGGTGAAGGCAAAGTAGTTTTAAAATCACTTAGAACACCAATCTTGAGTGAAACCTCTTAATTCCGTCCTTCTATGCTGGTAATGTAACCTCGAATTCGCATGTACTGTATTTATGGGCAATGACGTCATCGGTGCTTACGTATTCCCTCAAAATCCTTCTGCGCTAATCTGAGCAGTGACGTCATCGGGTTTTATGTCTTCCCTCGCGACTTAAGGTGATGTTACACGAGACGATTCGCAGCGACGATTTTAAGCGCAACATAGCGTTGTAACATTGTTGCAACATTGTTTCGAATGGTTGCAACATTGTTCTAGCACTGCAACGCCATGTGGCGCTAAAAGTCGTCGTTCCGAATCTTCTCTTGTAACATCACCCTTAAAATTGGAGTGAAATACACTTTCTATACTAATCAGGTGTCGAATACTGTAACCAAGATCACAACTCCTACAGTTTCTAAAACCATTTTAGTTTACTACATTTGTTATACACTACAGTGGAAGCCATCCTAACGGACACTCTCGTAAGCAGACAGCTCCACTTACAGCCACCTTCGCAAAACTCCGTTTTTCTCAACTCTCATAAAAACTCTGTATTTTTACATTCCAGTAAGGGGCTAGCTCCAGTTACGGACATTTTGTTCGCGTTCCGAGGGTGTCCACTTACGAGGGCTTCCGCTGTATCTACATTATGTCTCCCTTAATCAATTTTCACATGAGGAGCCCACACCTTTAAAAGGATTGTAGTAGGTGTCCAGATAGCGTTGATGATGACCATATATGGTACGTGACATGCTGGGAATAGATGTACGGATACAGAGGGCACCTTTGACGTCATTTCCGATTAGCTCTCGGCCCTGAAAGAAAAATGCAGCATACAACACAACCGATATAATAAGGTCTATAAGAACAAACATCGCGCTCAGTGTGGGAAAATCCTTAAATAAGAACCACCGAGACCAGGTTTTATGAACCCGCGAGACTGAGCACCCCACCCAAACACTTGTTTTCACTAAAACTGGTGGACGCCACAACGTGGTTGAGGTCTTTGTTATCTAAGGTCTTCCTCAGTAGAACAGCCCAGGAGCTATTCTGTGAGATGTGGCTAAAAATGCATTTTCCTAGCATCCCCCATGGGACATAGCTTCCTCGGTACCATAATAAAGCTTAGGGTGTCCTAAGTTGTAATCGGTCTGTTTTCTGACATGAAACTTGAGCGTTATCGAGACAATTGTTTTCTTTTTTTACGGGGGTGGGTGAGGAGAAATTTTGTCCTTTAAATTATAAAACATACAAATTCAAAGCCTTTCTCTCAATTCATTCGTCCATTTCAATTCAAACTTTCAGAAGATAAACACTTAATGGTGAAAAATGAAACTCGAATGTTCTTATATTTGTAGTTAGTTGCCATGGCAACGGTTGCTAAGGAGTAACATACATTTGGTTTGCTCCTTGTAATAACAACTGCTTTAAAAGAACTACTATGCAAAATATCCGCCACAAAGAGATAGTCTTTGGTATTATCTGTATTACTGTCTTTCGTATTTATCCTGTTCGTATTTGACCTGTGTGCTCATTATGTCTCACCGCAGGTAGAATTTTGTCGGACATTAACAAATTCTAGTTGGACAGTGTAGCTTTTCCTCTCTCCCCAGCAGAGGTCTCTTTGTATCGTAGGGAGCCTGGGGAGAGGGAAACTAAAACGCGCGGGTAACAATGGTACATGGTAAGAGGAAAGATCCCGCCTTTTCCCTCTTCCCATCTTCCACCGCGCGCTCAGAATTTTTTATTATTATTGTTGTTATTTTTCATTATTGTACACCGTAAATGACCTAATAAACGCCCGGGCTGTCTATTTAATTTTAGGGGTCCAAAATATAGAGGATATTACACGGCCGCGCGGAGATACGAAATTTCTCTTCGAGTGTTAAAAAATTTCACGAGTGAGCGCAGCGAACGAGTGAAGTATTTTTTCAACACGAGAAGAGAAATTTAGTATCTCCAAGCGGCCATGTAATGTTCTTTTTATTATATAAACACCAATGAAATACCAGACCATTTCACTTTAATAGTTTTTTGGTATGAAAGGCGCAATATATTATGTAGCCAGAGCAAACTGAAGGTGATATTTTTACATGTGAAGATATCAAGTTTTCGCGCGAAAGCTCACCTGGTATTTCATTGGTGTTTATATAATAAAGCGGAATATCCACTCCATCAATTGATACGTCTAGACCGTCTAGAGATCCATATTACTCTTTCAAATCCCAACATCGATATCATAATCCTTGCTCAGGAGTTACTGTGTTGCCATCGTCAGTCTATCCTTACTTTGAATTGACATTAAGGAAGATGAAATACACAAAGCCTTGTTATGTTAATCAAGCAAGAAACTGAATAAAATTGAATGATTTTGTTCCTTTTTGCTAATTCCTAGCATTTTGGAGCAATTCTCAGAGGGGGCATCTATTAGACAGGGGGGGGGGGGGGCATTTATTAGATAGGGGCGTCTAATACAATTTTAACAGTGTAGAGGGGTAGTTAGAGCGATTTTCGTATGACCTTGAAAAAAGGTTTCGGTAAGTGTTCGTTCTTTGTTTCATCAGCCAATGGATGAAAAGATCAAAACATGGCCTCTTTGTTTTCCCGCCTAAGAAACCCTAATATGGAGAAGGCATTGTTCGATTGGCCAATCGTGTTGTAGTATGACGTCAAAGCGATGTATCGGTTGATTTCTAGAAAGTTCTCGGGCATGAAGTTTTTTCACCTGAGCGTTCGCTTAACCAATGAAAAGCCAGACGCGTTTGTCTGTCCGTTCGATAAACCAATCAAATCGCTCTATTTCCGTTCGTTTGTCGTTTCTGTTTTGTTGGCGCACTTTCATTTCAAGGTCATACGAAAATCGCTCTATTAGATAAGAGACGTTTATTAGGTCATTTACGGTACCCAGCGGGAGCCTCTGCGGAGGAACCTTGCAGTGTGATGTCCACAAACATGAAGAAACATGGCAGGAAGTATTCCCTGGAATGAAATTAAAGCGTATGTCTACCAGCACATGCCCAAACTATTTGATTTCGGATTTGCAGCTTGCGGTGGCGCGTGCAACGTTCTCAGAGGTGTGTGGAGCACAGCGTCGAATAGTGGGGATAAAGCTAAGCAACATGTCATTGTAAAACCACCCTTAAATCGCACTTACAATGTACCTTTTCATCCAATATAACAGGCTCTACCCCAAAAAAGGGCCTCGAGGGGTACTCTGGTTTCACGGGTGACTCATCTGGGGCGGGTCTTGGAGAGAGGAGAATTCCACCAGTTTCTGAGAGAAATCAAATTTGTTAAACTAGTACAGTTAACACTCTCTCAGCAAGACAACATACGGGTCCCTCTTCACCAAGGGTCTAAGAAACTGTGGATTGCGTTGTTAGGAAAGTTACACAGTAAAGTTTGATTTTTAAAAGGTGGATGGTGTAATCTTAGCATCCAATCAAGGAGGAAAGGAGGAAAAAAAACCACTGCCACTCTAGAGCAGTGTCTTCTTCAATAGACTAATCACAGTCCCGTGTTTCCGTAAGATCGTGGAGATTAAGCCCTTTGCATCAGGGGCGGCCATCTTGGATGCAATGAACGTCAAAACTACTTAGGGGGCGGGGGATGGGTACCGGTAAGCGCTCGATCCTAACGATCTTTAGAAAAAATAGGGGACTGTGAGAAAAAGTCGGAAGTAAAAACTGGAAGTCAATTTTCCAGCTTTTAAATTTCGTATAGTGGTTCCTCAACCTAGCTCAATTTGGTTTTTTAATCTGGCATTCAACTGTTCAGTGGTCTGCGTCTCAGTGCAAAAATGTGAATCGAAATTTGTCTTTTCTACTCGCGTGTCCACATACTCCATCAAATATGTCGGATTAAAAAATAGACAGCTTAAACACCCACGACGGCGACAGCTGCGAAACCGTCAATTAAAAAGTGAATTCCATCTCAATCAAATTGTCAAATACCTTTGAATTTTGCTGGAGTCGGTTGTTTTCTACAGGACTGAATAGAGAAAAAAAATCGTCGTCTTGTGCTCACGTCCTCCACAAAACGCGACGTTAGTTTTGCGTCGTAGTCGTGCAACGACGACAAAGAAGTGTACAATTAAGTTCTTGTTTTATTTACTTAAACCCAATGGCGTTTTTGTCGTTCTGGTTGATGTCGCCGTCATCGTTGCTAGCAACGAGAACGTCAAAAAGGCGACAGGCCCAGCTTTAATTAGCAAAACACCAACAACCTTGCAAGTGCAGCACACTTTTTTTGTACATCCACACAATCATCCGGATATTTTTCAGAAACTGCATATTATGTTTACACGAATAGGCCATCCGTCCACACAACTAGGACCAGTGAATCCGCTCACCGAAATCTCATCTGTTTGAAACCGCTCTCCAGGGTTAAGGCCTGTCCACACAAATCCGGGTAAAAAAACATGCGATTTAAAAATGGTCTGGATCCTTGTGGACGGACCCTTAGTTTATAGCACGCTTTCTGCAGTTACCGTTAACTTCGGTCGTGAAACTTGACAGTCTATTCTTACCAGTTTGCCACCACGTGTCCACAATGACGCACCTCTTCTCTCCCACCACCTCATGATACCAATGCCATGCCTCAGCGTTAATTGGTTCACCAACTATAAAATGACAAACAAAAAGGTCACGTTGAACGCTGTTCACTCTACTGAAAATATTTCTGATTTCTTGGTCTGGAAACCGACGCAGCAGAACCACAAGAAAGTACTGCTCCTTAGATTTCATCTCAATGGTCACACTTCAGGATTTCAACCAAGAACTCAAAAAATAGGACCACGTTGTACAGCATTATAATGTAAACAGTACCATAAGAAAAAATTGTTCCATTTGAATGGTCACACTATGGGATTTCATCCACAGACTCAAATGTTAGGACTACCCTGTGGCCATAAACAATACCACATGAAAGAACTGCTCCATTTGAGTTGTCCTACTTAGGGTTTCCCTCAGTTTTACAAGTTAAAAATATAACTATGCGTCTTTGTAACCAGCTCTGGCTCAGTCTTATCAACAAACCTGTCCCAAGGAGCTTAAGTGATGACCTGTCATACTTTGTCACATAAGAATTACTGGATTTAAGCAGCAGTCGCAGGGCTGTTGGTGCTCCATAGAATTGGTTCACTCTCAGTCTCTCCACCATTTCCCAATAGCGACCTGGGTCAGGGTAGGTAGGGGTGCTCTCAAACAGAACTGTGGTAGCCCCATTGGATAATGGACCATACACTACATAGCTGTGGCCTGTGATCCAACCAATGTCAGCCACACAACCAAATATGTCTCCTGGTTGGTAGTCAAATACATACTACAAGGAGAAAAGGCTGATTAACATTTGATTGCTGGCCTTAGACAAAGCATTGCAATATTATTAGAGTTTGTGCCATGGACGAATTTTTTTAAAATTTATTTTATTCATTCAAACTGATATAAGTTACAGGACATACATAACTACATGATAAGGAATTTGAAAAGAAGGAAGAGACTAAGTGCATATTACAACAAGTATAACACTTTTTAAAATATAATGGCCTGGCTGTATATCTGACTAATCTAAACCTGGCATGTACTGTCTGCAAAGCTGCACTGAGATCCTTTTCCTAGGCCTCAATGGGCTCAGCGAATTACTGGAAGTTCCGTTTGAAATTTTGCTTCAACTTTATGGCAAATAAAAAATGGCCTTTTAACAAGCCAGTCATATCGTACACTCAAATCCTGGCACAACAGTTGGTGCCCAGAACAAGGATTTTGGTGCTGGCTTGCAGATGGACTTAACCAGGGGTTTAGCTCTGTCTGTGGTGCAGGCTAAGATACCAAAGAGTGAAGATACTCTGTAACTTTTTTGTTTTTATTTTCATGGCTTCCTTTATTATCTTGAGGTAGGGAGAGGATGTTTTCTATCATGCTTCTGAGCGAACAATATTGAGAATTTTGTTTACATAAATCTTTGTTCTGTTGGTTTCTGACAAAGTTCTATGCATTTGGCCACAGCTGGACTTAGGAGGGGTTAAAGCTTATGTAAGAAAAGTTTTCAAAAGCCGACATTAATTTTTGATCCAATTCACAGAATAAAAAATGCTTAAGCCAGGAGTTATCAGTAGTAATCACACCTTATGAGTTAGCTTGGCATAAAGAAGGTACCCAGCCTGTGTGTGTACCACACCCTTTGGTTTCCCTGTGCTTCCAGAAGTGTACAATAAGAACAAGACATCTTCACTGTCCATTGGTTCTGGCTCACATTCTGTTGATTGCTTGCTCATTTCCTAAGGAGAAATTCAAATCAACTAAATGTAAGACACATTAGTGCTTTGTCGTGATGTTAAAATAGACAAACCAGGTGCGGATCCACACCAGTTCCACCATTTTACGAAGATCAGTCAAATTTTCCTAGTTTAAATGTGGCCAACATCTTGTCTGAATGACGCAGAAATCCAGGAAAGGGGAAATTAAGGAGGTAAAATACAAAAAATTTTGCAAGGGGGAGCATGCCCCCAGACCCCCCTAGAAGCTTGCGCCTTTGGCACTCATTTAGGAAATCAGTCAGTATAAATTTATCCTAGATCCGCACCTGCAAACATTCTCCTTTGGGAGTAATTTATTATTAGTTTCCTAAAAATATGGCAGACTTTAAACATAGGTAGTTGCTTTGGTGCCTTTCAACAGTCCAGTAATGTGCTATTTCTGCCTTGATAATGTTGATGTGTAAATCCTACTCAGCAAAAATTTCATGGTTAGCTTGCCTTGTAATTATTGTTTCCCTTTGCTTTCTGGTTGCAGACTGTGAAAGACGGGAAAGTCTTGTACTGGCATTGGTTGTCTCTATTAGACTCAGTTCCTTTGCACATGTTTAAAAATCCCCTTTTACAGATGACCTTTCTGTCATTACCTGAGTCTGTATGTAGGTTTAACTAATAAGCTTGTAAGTGAATTTGATAGTAAGAGCAATAATTTTGATTGACAACAATAACAAGAACTCTAGAGTAGACCTTCCTCAACATTCCAACTCTAGTTTGTACGCACAGTAAAATGAGTTTGTGGCATTGCTGGACAAATATTTCATATACCTGTAAATCACCGTTTTTGTCAACCCACACCTGACTTGGCATCTTTGTTCAAAGGAATGCAGGAGAGGTCTGTTCACATTGTATTTGAACTTCGACATTTTTTGCCCCCAAGCTCTACCCACTCAAAATTCCCTGAAATTAGAAAGCAACCAGTAACGAAAGGCCAACCTTTTCAAGAGGAATGTCAATCTTTCCCATGGTTACATCAGCCCCCGTTCGGCTGGCCACAAACACTCTCTTAACACAAGGACTCTCTGCCACTGCCTTATCCACCACTGTTTTCAAATCAATGCACTTCCCACCCCTTACAATTTGGTCTGCTGTGATGACTGTTTCTGCTTTTGCTATTAAAAAAAAGCAAGACACTTTCAAACATTCAATTAGTAAGAAGCTTACATCCATTTGTGGTTCCGTAATAATTATATTTTTTATTATTATAGTACCAATATGGGGGCGGGGGGGGGGGCATAATATTGCCATGTCAACAAAAATCATAACGGTAGGAAAAAACAGTACACTATGAAAAAGCAAGTCCAAAATATCAAGCGATGGAGGGACAGGGAGGTCTGTTCTGTAAATTCTGTGTGGTGTGGTGTTGTGCCACTAGGACAAGATTGACTTCAGCTAAATGAAAGTGATGCACTATTCCCGTGCAGCCAAGATTCTCTGATTTCTATGCCCAGTACTAAAACTAAACCATTACATCTAGTGGAATCTCTCAAAAATGGCCATCTTGGGATCCAAGGTTAAAGCAGAGAGATGACCATTGTAGAGAAAATAAGACAAAAGTGAATGTATCGTCTGTCCACAAGGGAGAAAACTTGGCCATTGTGGAGCTCTATCAAGGTAAACATTGTGGAGTCTGGTGGCTTTTAGTAAAAGTTCAACTGTACATTAAAAACAGAACCTGATCTTACCGTCAACAATTCTGCTAGCCAGCGCATCTGAGCTGAACCCAGCAAACACCACACTACAAATGACAAAAACATACTGACCTTTATTATATTCACCAATCACCTTCTTCTTAATGCTCAATATACTTATAATAGTATACTTGCTGTTACAAGCCTTAAAATGTTGCCTTAGCACCAAGGTGACAGACCTTTACAAAGAAGGTTACTCAGTGGTGGCACATCTCTACAATGAAACAGTGGTCCTGTCTCCACACTGGAGACATGGAAATGTGTCCTCAACAAGTACTTTCATGCTAAATACATTGACACCTTAATAAGTTTTTTTTCCATGACTAGCATGCAAAGAACAATGCATTACCGGTTTATGTCTGGATGTTTAACTGAAACATTTTAAAAATAAAGTATTTGCTTGGAGAAATGGAGGGGGGGGGGGGGGGGGGTCCACTTAAGGAAGTAAAGATTCTGGGACTCTTGATTTAGATCAAATATCTACCTTCCACATATTTCTGTTTTCTAGACTTTCCTAGAATGCGGTCTTAAAAAATAACCTAGTTCTAGAACAGGACATTATATTAAATGCAGAAAATCCTTCAAAAATGAGGTGCAAGGGAACTTAAGAAGCACTGACCTATGAGGAGCACCAATTCTTGCACAAGCCAGCATTGCCGCCACAGCTAAAGGACTTACAGGCATGTAAATACACACTACATCTCCCTTCTTTACACCATAGCCTTTTAAGACATTAGCCAATCTGTTCACCATTTCATACAACTCCCTGTAAATAAAATAAAAAGATACTGTAGTCTATGTTACTAAAAAACAAGACAATTAGTGCTGTATTCATTTCTATATCTCAGAGAGGTGTTTACCTTAAAGAGATACCCATCTTAGGCAGATGATGGATTTATAAAGGGAGGAGTTCATTTTAGAAGAGTACCTATCCTAGAGAGATGTCTATACTTTAAGGAGAACACCATTTTAGTGAGGAACCCTTTTCAGACAGGGCCCAGTTGCTCGAAGCATGGTTAGCGTTAACCAGCGTTTAATACCATGACAACGTATTGGTTTTGATACTACTTAACCAATGGTTAACGTTAACCATGCTTTGAGCAACTCAGCCCAGGTCTCCATCTTATAATTAGAGAATGTTCAATTGGAGTGGTGTCCATCTTCAATTCTTGGAGAGGTGTCCATCTCAGAGAAGGGTCAGTCTCGGAGAGATTTCCATATTACAGATGTGTCTGGCTTAGAGAGATGTACATCTCAAAGAAGCATCCATCTTAGGGAGGATTCTCTCTTAGAAAGGTACCAATGTTTGAGAAAGATGTCCATTTTTGAATCACTTTAACTTTTAGCAATGCATCCATCTAACAGAGATGGCCATCTCAGAGAAGTGTCCATCATATAGAGATGTCCATTTCAGGGAGATATCCACTTTTCAGAAGTGCCCATCTTCCCAGACACATGCGTGTCAATCTTACGGAAGTGTCCACCTTAGCAATATGTCCATCTTGGAGAAGCGTCCAACTTCGTGATGTGTTTATATATCTTGGAGAGGCATATATACGTTTTAGGGAGATGTCAATGATAAAAAGGTCTCCTTCTTAGTTGTTAATATTAGAGAGATATCCAGACTTGGCAGGAGAACATTCTGGGTAACAGAGCACTTTAGAGAACTGTACAACTTGGAGACTGGAGGGGTTTCTCTTAGAGAGGTATCTATTCTAGACAGCCATCCTTTTCAGAGATATGTCCTCAAGGGGTGTCTATGTTAGAGATACATTATGTGCTTCTCAGTTTCATGTAACTATACTGCTTTTCAGAGCATAAAGAGATAAGAGATCATGGTGTCCATGTATTTAAGAAAGGTGCTCCCTTTAAGAGGATATTAAGTAACTACACAATCTGTGCCCAGTTGCACTAGGGTTACTAGGATTGACAAACAAATTTCTTAAATAGCCTAACATCACAGTCAAAGACTTTTCACAGATTACCTGTAGGTCACTCGCTCAACATCTCCTGGCTCATCTTTCTCCCAGATCAGAGCGCAGCGATCAGGATCTGCTTTCATATGTCTATCAACACAGTTTACTGCAGGGAAAAACAAACACTGTATCCTGAGCCTAGCCTGCAAAACCAGCCAACATTTTGTGACCTCACCAACAGTTTCCCTGGGAAATGACGCCACAGGAATGAGCGCAGAAATTCCATACTGATGCCATGTCTGTCACTACCCAGATCTAAATAGTGCTTCTGATTGCTTAAGGCATACTTTTATTAAACCAATCACAAGTGCTACCCTGGTCAGGGTAGTGACACATCATCACTATGGAATCTCCTCGTTCTTTTCTCAGACATCATTTCCCAAAGAAAACATGGGAGGGGTTGCAAAATGTTGGCTGTTTTCTCAGACATAATTTAGACAACCAATAGTGAGAAGGTTGACAAATTTATAGCACCTTGTGCTCTCCTGAGTTTAAAATAGCAATTGGGAAATTAAAAAAGAAAGATTAATAAGTGTTTTACTAACTGCTTTGGTAATAATCTTGATTGATTGATTGATCACTCGATCAATCAATTGACTGATGGATGGATGAAGGGGTGGTTGGACTGATTTGTTGATTGATTGATTGAGTGATATAGAATGAACAATCCTGTTAGCAGTGTTCCTGGAGAAGGCTGTCAGTATAGAGCAACAGTGCACTTTACTTGAGTTTGGGTTTTCTTTGGGCTAAAGCAAACCTTATAAGAATAAAGTTTCTCCCCAACATCCACCCACTTTAAATAGTGCCCATGTTTTCACACACCACCACCACCATTCTTGGTCTGCAACCACTTCACAAAGTGGCCATGATGTTGGTAGACAAAACAATAACATTTGTTCGCAGAATTTGCGTGAAAAAAAATTTAGTTTCCAGCGGGGGCAGGGACTGAGAGGGTGGGGGCTTTTTTTTCTTGTCCATCAGTATGGCCACTATGACTTCAGTTACAAACCAGTGATAAGCAGAGTGTTTAAAATAAGAAAATATATACAAAACAAATCTAGAGGGCTATGTGGAATTTTTTCCAAGAAATCCACCAAGGGCGTGGTCGCGTGGAACAATAAAATGTGGTCATACCCTCCCTACCCTTACAATTTGCTTTTGTCAACAACTCTTTAAGGTTGAAATACTTAGAAGCAAACACGAAGATCTATAAACCTGAAACATTCAGTTTGCCGCCTACAAACCACTTATGCCACCCTATCTTCATTTTAATATCCATCACTTTATCAAAAGGCTTGATCCAGTCCAGTCGCGTTGCTCCAAGTTGTCCCCAGAAAGTCGCAGGATCTCGGATGCTTTGCCGGTAAAGTTTATCCCAGTCTGCAGTAACATGGTCGAGTTGTGGTGGAGTGTATTCTTCCGTGAAGAAAGACGACGCTTTGCGGCAAAGAACGGACGAAATCCGTGCAGGGATCAGCCTTCGAAGAATGGGCAAACTCGCCATGATTTTGTTTGCTCCAGAGGCTAGTGGGATTCTCGGTCATGTTTGCCAACACGAAATACCTACAAAGGTCTGACCCCGCCAGGAGCTTGCTCATCCACCAGGTCTCTTCACCTGAGGGCGCATAGCGTCTAAACAATTTCTATCTCAACCAATCTGGCATGTTTTTTTTTTCCTTTTTTTTAAAGACATAATAGAGATGTAGTGGAGTTCCCGTCCTACAGCAACTACAGATACTACATTTATAACGAGTACTACAGTTACTTGTTACCAGGCTCGGGACATTCTGGGCAGTCTTACACCAAGTAGTATGCCAGTCCCGCTTCTCCCGATGAAACCAAAACGTGACACCCACGGGTATTTTTGTCTGATTTCTGGGTCGAAAATCATTGTTGCCAAGCTAAATTCTTGTGTTAAGATGGATTTTGGCTCATTTCATTAAGACGTAATTGTTCAAATAAGGAGTTTTCTTTTCTTAAACAATTTTATTAATTAGTTAAATATAACCTGAAACGCTTTGGAATTGTTATAAGTGTACTGTAAAGATGATTAAGTACGGTGGCTTCAAAGTTAAGAGAACGTCCGACAGTTTTTACACTGTTTTCTAATAAATATTAAGCCGTTACGTCACTATCGACCACGCCCTCTCATGATGGAAAATATGCGTCTTGTGTAGTTGTGATATTTTGGTGAAAAACATTTTCTTTGTTACAGCTGGAGATAAAGGTTTAGTATACTTTTTTTGTGTATTGTTGAACCTAAGTCATTTCACAATTTACTTTGTTGGGTTCATGATACAGACTGACTGAATTCATTTAAAATTTTCGAATAAAATACTAATGACAGGACGTTGCTCCTTACTCTAAGGCTTCAGTCTGTGAGAAATAATTTGTTGTTTACTATTGTAAATAAATTTTCTTAACTCTCTTAAATAGCCTACATAACTTTTAACATAAGGGAGTAACGGTTGATGCAGCAGCTAGCGTCGCCTTAGAACATTCACACAGCTAAGTGCACACAACATGCGACTTACTGTATTTACAGCGCAGCAAGTGACGAACGAGTTTGGAACTCGGTCCAGACAAACCTCTGGGATTGAATTAAAGGTCATAACTAAAGACAGGGAGCAGCAGATCTTCAGCTTCAGTCAAGTTTATCCTGTCTCCTCTGGGTGTAGTAGAAACACCGCTTTTGCTATGTGTGCCTTGCGCCAAACCGTGTTGATATGCTCGTTAAGAATGATTATGGCATAACGAACAAAATTTCCTATCGGCTTCTTCGTGGTTGGATTTCAAAATAATAGGTTTTAAAGAAAGGAAATTGCTTTTAATATGAACAACCACCAGATACAACAATTGTACTGTCAACGGCTGCTTCCGCGATAAGTTCGTCTGGGAACCGTGCTCAGGATCCACTTTTTTGTCTCCTAGCCGGCAAGAAATACTGCGAATGAAACCTAGTTTCTGCAATACCTCTTCCCACAATCTGCACCATGTTCTTTGGGAGCCGACTTCTTGTCGTTGCTTTAATGGATTGCGTCTGATAACGATCGAATAAAACATTGCGATCTTCTAATAGCCCAGCCCCTCTTTGCAGTACAAAGTCCACGTGGCAGCTCGAAAACCTTTCGAAATCCGAATTTGCTTTTTCTGGTTTTTCAGTAGCTGCTACCAAAGAAATAAGCCATCGATGAACGAAGCACCATTACCTTGAAGTCTGATTAAATTGTCAGAAGAAAGAATAAATTGAGTGTTTGAGTTTGTTATTCATTATACCGTCTATACCAGCAGTGAAGTTATTTTTTCCGCATCTAAGACAAGTTTGGTCCTGGTTTTACTTTAGTCGCAGAACTCATGACGCGGCCGGGATACGCGGGCACTTCCACGAATATTCAGATTTTTTTGAATACCCCAAAATCCCTTGTTAAATCAAGCCACCCAGAAAATGCTTGCCAAATAAATCGAAAATTTCAAACCCAAAAAAATCTTTCGATCATCTACGTCACTTGAAATCCGGAGTACCCCCACTGGAAAGCCTAAGCTGACTGGTCACTACAAGCATTTCAGCTACAATGATTTATGTATTTTTTTGTTCTTTTTCTCTTTCTGCTGTTGTAATATTTTGCAATGTATGTAATATCTTCTGAAAATGCAAAAATAAAAGATCTGAAATCTGACTATAATTTCCACCTTTGCTTCTTTCTAATAATAATTACCCTTAGTAGCAGGCCTGGTATTATATCAAGTCTTCTGTTTGGAAGAAAACGAAGAAAGAAAGCGAAGAAAAAATTTAATTCGAGGGTTTTCTAACATCCCCATTTCTTTACGATAAACCTTAAACTGATTCGGATGAACTGTTTGCAATGAGTTATTTTTAGGATTGTGACACTGATTGTGGGGGTAGAAGTGAAAGAGATGCAAATACTGCCAAGAACTGTTCTGCTCTGAAGTGTAGTTATTTTTGTTAAGGCTGAAAACATTGATTTCGTTAACGCTTGTTCATAGTATACGCTCTATCTCAGAAGAAGACCAGCACAAGGAGTGGAAATATTGGCTACTTTGATGAATTTACACACTTCCGGAGTCAGTTGCGTTTTACGGCCTTGCCTTCATTTTGAGTCGTCCCAGGAGAAAGAAGCTTTGATTAAGAGAGAAATTTACACTTTCCGTATTTCTCGAAAAGTAACTTGATATATTTAACTGCATGATATTCCCTAAAAGAGAAAAACTTACAAGTAGGCGGAAATTAGCATTTTGAACTTCCCTTAACATATTACCACATATGAGGTCAACCGGAAGTAACTCTCTTTCTGCGCTGGAACAAAACAAACTGTTTCAACCTATTTTGGTAAAAAGTACATCGGATGAAGTTCAGGCTAACTTTCTTTCAAAAACGGCTTTATTTCGTTCAAGGCTGCCTTTCCTCTGAAGTAAGTGATATTTTCTCTCCGGGTGTTTTATGGCGGCCAAGACGCGATGGAAATGACCGGAACTAGGTTGTGCAATTGGGGAAGGGAGATTTTTTTTTTTTGTCACGTGAGTCAAAATATATTACCGGTGATTAACCAATCAGAAGGTCGGAATAGATTTCGGGTTTGCTTCCGAAACAGTCTATATCGAGTGAATTTTGTAGTTTTGTATGTTTTTGGCCTCGTAAGCCTTGTAAGGCTTCAAACGGCTTAAAAGATGAGCGAGAATGGCTTCGGACATTCTGAACTAATTCACCTTGAGCTCAAAAACGGTATGTATATTTTTAGGCTATGCGTGGAAGCGAAAAATCTCCGGCATTTTTGGTGCTCTGTCTGTACATAAACAATAAGCATAGTTGATCAGTGCAGAATAACTTTTGTTTTATTTCGTTAGCGAATTTAACAGTACACGAAGATGAAAAAGTTGGGCTGGAAAATTTTGAGCTTCTCAAAGTACTGGGAACTGGAGGTAAACAGCAAGAAGTTTGATTGAATTTGGGAAGGTTTTCGTGCAGTACTTGTGCGAACCCGTTTGAGATTTTATGTGAGGTACTTACGAAATAAATTTTCACTTGACAGCCTATGGAAAAGTTTTTCTCGTTCGCAAACGAGGTGGAAATTTCTCTGGCAACCTTTACGCCATGAAAGTCTTGAAGAAAGCCACGATCGTACAGAAAGCGAAGACAGCTGAGCATACAAGAACAGAGAGACAAGTTTTAGAGGCCGTGCGAAGATGTCCGTTTCTTGTCACATTACATTGGGCTTTTCAAACCGAATCCAAGCTTCATTTGATTATGGGTATGTTTAAACACTTTTGATGCCTTGTCGGCCATATGGAAATACAACTAACCCCTCAAGATGGCTTATCTATAACTTTATTTCATCACAACATCAACAAAATCATTTTTGTCAAGCTAAACACAGATTTCATGCCGTTGTCACGTCTGCGAGGTCTATATCTGTTGTCATTTCCTCAGGCAATCCGGCATCTATACCATCTTTCATTTTCACGCAAAATTTGCATGATGTTTCCCCGATCTCGAAATATAATGGTTTAATTTTCCTTGGTTGAAATGTTACTCTGATTTAACTTCGTTAACTGCAGATTATGTCAATGGCGGAGAGTTGTTCACTCATTTGTATCAACGGGAGAAATTCTCCGAAGACGAAGTACGGATCTACATAGGCGAAATCGTAATCGCCATCGAACATCTTCATAAGGTAAGTGAAACAGAAAGGCAGTGTTTTTTTTTCTTGTCGTTCTTCACCTTGGCTCCTAAGCCAACGCAACCTGCTCAATCGAATCTGTTCACTTACACACGTAATTTTTTGGAGGAGTAAACCCATTCTAAGGTGCGAAAGTCTGGATATTTTGGAAGCTATTAAAACAGTTGTTGAGATTTGACACCTTTCCTGGGGCCGGTGTTACTTACACTCGACTTTGCGTGCAAGTTTTTAACGCTTTAGGCTTATTCTTGAAATTTCACAATGTGTGTAGTTTGGCTAATAAGAATTGCGATATTGTATTTATTTACAGCTCGGTATAATTTATCGTGACATCAAGTTAGAGAATATTCTGTTGGACTCCGATGGTCACGTCGTGATCACAGACTTTGGATTGAGTAAAGAGTTCTCTGCGGCTAATTCTGTAAGATTATTTTTATGTATATTTATAAACTTCCGCCGAATTTGTTTTCCATGACAGCTTAAAATGTCTAATGACCTTGCAATATCAGTAAACATATTGTGGTAATTGATTATTTAAAATTGTTCCCAGGGGGAAAGAGCTTATTCTTTTTGTGGCACCATTGAATACATGGCTCCTGAAGTTGTTAAAGGTGGAAGTCGAGGCCATGATAAGGTAATTAATGAACTTTTATAAATCATCAATCAATATGAGATATTAATTCATATTTGATTCATCAGTGATAGTTTTATACCATTTTTGGCATAAAAGGTACCCCTTTCATATAAATTCTTCTGGCAAATGGTACCCCTGTCAAATCCCTAGTTTAGAACTTTGTATCCCTTTCCAACGCTCAAGGCTGGCTGTAATTCTGTCAGTCCTGTAGTAACTCAGGGGCCAGGGCTACTGTTAAAAGCTCAACAGTGCATAATATTCACACTTTGTATGATTTAAGGCATCAAAAAATTTTAAACCTGGATTGGACCAGATCAAATGAGTTAAAATTAAGGATAAGGACAATGATCCCATTCTGTCTAATCCACAGTTTGTTGCCAGGCTGTAATTTACTGTAATGTTAAAAACAGATCATGTTTAATGCATAGGGTACCCAAGGTTCTATAAGACCAGTGAATTACCCTATTCTGTGATAACATGCATGATAATATTTTTAAGCGAAGGTCATTAGCCTGAGAAAACAGCAAAAATTTTCCTTGTGTTGCAAGGGCAACCAATCACTAACCAGGTCTTGGTAGCGACACACCGTCAGTACGGAATTTCTGCACTGGTTCCTCCAATATCATTTCTTGTGAAAACTAGTGGTGGTGTCATGAAGTGTTGGCTGTCTTTTCTGGCAACATGGTCATTGAACTAGAACTTTTAGGGCTGACAATGAACAAACCCTGTCACTTAACAAGTAAAATAATTCATGACATACAGTGCCTGGGAAAAATATCCATCCAAGTGACTTTTGATAAACTGCAAGATTCTTCTGACAAATTTTCTCATGTTTTCTCTGAAACTGAGAGAGTGAGTCAGAGTTTGGCATTTGATTAGAAGTCACTTAGGCCTTAACTCTGGGCCAACTTCTTCAATTTTTTACTGCGCTTTTCACAAACATGCAAACTCTAAAATTCAAAAGGTGCCTTCACAATTGCATTTTTCGCTGCTGTCAATCATAATTACGATTACAAGCAATGAACCTTGAAACACAGAAACACACAAAACGGATCGAAATCCACCAATCGCAGATCAGAAACCTTGACCTTTTGAACCATTTCAGCAAAGTTCTGTTTCCTAAGAGGTCCGTTAAAATGATTGACGGCAGCGAAAAACACAAACGTCAGTTGGTTTTTGAATGTCAGAGTTCGCGTGTTTATGAAAAGCGCAGTAATGCATTAGTCTTTTAATTTGAAACACTAATTCTGTATTGAAAAAATAGGATAAAGTCAAGGGTCAAGGTTAATGATCCAGGGTCATGATAAAATTTTACACTACAGCTTAGAGATCCTAGTAACATTATTCAAGCTCTAGCACAACTATTTGTTTTTTTGTTGTTTGTGTCAGGCGGTAGATTGGTGGAGCTTAGGTGTCCTGATGTATGAACTGCTCACAGGTGCATCTCCCTTTACTGTTGATGGAGAGAAGAACAGTCAATCTGAGATATCCAAGTAAGAAAGGTTTGCTCATTAAGGGAATGGTAAAATCTGAGAGTCCCGGACAGGATTCAAATAGATGCTATATCTACTCAACTAAAGAGGGACTTGTGGATAGATAGCATTATATATGCACTATTGACCAAGTGTAAGGTCAAGATTGCTGGATATTGGCCAAGTTATTTTTTTGCATTTTTATTGACTGCAGACTTAAAAAACAGAACAAGGCCAATATCCGGCCATCTTAACCCTTTAAACCTAAGAGTTATCAGCATCATATTTCTCCTTGTAATATCAATGCTTTGTACAACAGAGTGGTCATGAGAATTAAGGACATGGTCACACAAGATGTATTTGCTTGATATTTTATCAAATTCTCCCCACTACTTCTGTAGTGAATGAATAGGGGTGATAAAGGAGAATTTTAATCTTGATCTTAGGGTTTAAAGGGTTAACCGAATGAGCCAGCTGGTCAATAAAGGATTTATTATATGACCAAAAAGAGAACTTTATCTTGCTGGTCCGACATGGGAAATCCCGAGTGGGCAAGATGAACCCATCTTTCCCACTTGGGTAAACTAGCCAATCAGAATGCAGGATTGGGGTCATCTTGCCTACTCGCAAATAATGCCATATAGTAAACTAGGTTCATATGTGCATATAATCTGCATACTGCTCAGATCAGCAGTGAAAGTGTAATTTATAATGATAAATAAAGAAAAAAGGCAATGGATGAATAGTGAATTAATAGTGGGTACATTTTCTCACTGTTCAATTTTTTCTTGTTCTCCAGACGTATTCTTTACAACAGTCCTCCAATGCCACCAGACATTTCATGGGATGTAAGGGATCTGCTTCTCAAGCTTTTACAGAAAGACCCAAAAGTACGACTAGGAGCCAAGGGTGCTCATGAGATTAAAGCACATCCTTTCTTCAAGGTAACTGCATTTTTACATCTCGATCAGGCTCTTTATAAAAAAATTATGTGCTATTATATTACTGTGCTGTGCTATGACAACAAAGGCAATGATGATGATGATGATGGCGATGATGATGATTAGTCAGGGTGCATGATGACCAAGATGATGACCGTGATGATAATGATGATGTTGATGATAGTCAGACTTATGGCTACGATATACTTGCCAACTCTCACACCTTACTTAGGCGTGAGTCTCACGCCTGCGGGTTGAAAACTTCAATCTCACGCCGGCTCATGCTTGCGGGCCAATTTCTCCCGCCTGATTGAAAAATGTGAGTTGTTGCATCTTGCTTGACACAGTTTCCAAAAATATGTTAACTCAGACCCATGTAAGGAACGAAATCATGTGTAAACTGAGTAAATGACAATACCTTCTTCGCAATCTCTGATTTTGTGGATAAGCATTTTCTTGATAACTTCGCCTTTGGCAGACTTCGGACATCTTCGGGAATCTTCGGAAGTGATTGTGTCGTCTTCAAAAATCCCAGCACTCCCAGGATAAAAATCTCACGCTTATATCTCGGAAAAGGTTGGCAGGTATACTACAATAGTGGTGATTGATGGTGTTAGTGGGGTGAATTAAAGTCATGGGTATTATTATGCACCTTGGGAATATAACTGTACCTTAAAAGATGGGGCCTGCAACCCTGTTATGCAGATTTCCAACACCGATATTTTCTCTCCATTCTCATCATTATAGTTCATATTCTTTTTTAACAGTCCATAAACTGGAACCTGTTGTCTCAGAGGAAGGTAGCAGCACCCTTCAAACCACGCATTAGGGATGAACTGGACGTGAGTAATTTTGCCGAGGAGTTTACAGACATGGTACCAACATACTCTCCAGCTGCTGCTCCAAAGACCGCAGACAGAATTTTCAAGGTGAGATCAAACTACCGGTATGTTATAATAATTATCAGTGTCATCCCTTGTCCACCATGAAGTAAAAACTTATTCCACTCGGCACGTCACTTAACTGGTTTGATCATTTGATCAAATGATTGAAAACTGGCTTAAGTTTCAGTGAAAAGCCCACATTTTGTTGCTATGATACGATGTTGGTTGACCTAAATCTTCTCTTGGGCAAATGATAATTTTTGCATAACTAATGAATTGCAGACTTGGATTGTTTTTGTGCATGGATCTGTCACATGAGTGCCTGAAAACTTAGATCAAGGCTCTCATACATCTGAAATTTCTGGTACATACTTCTGAAATACCTCTGAAACTTACTGCAGTTTTTCCAGGGCCACAGAAAACATGTTATAAACATTTTACCTTTTGTAGCCACTCAGGACCGAAATTAATGATTGTGTTGCTCAAATATCTCAGTGGGATACAATGAGAAAAAAGGCTGTTAAAATGAATTTACATTATTTGCGGATGGATAAAAAAAGAATTATTTAATCAAATTGCCAATGAAAACTGTTTTACTTAGAACACTTCAGCCTTAGAGAACATGACCTATAAACTATTTGTATTTTTTACCTACAGGGGTATTCATTTGTTGCTCCTTCAATTATTTTTGGTGAAAATGAGTTTTCAAAGCGACTAATTGCCAACAAGCCATCAGAAAACAGGCCTGCCCCTGGTGCTGTGGACTATGCTGCATTATTTGAGGTAATGCTTGAATTATTGTCAATCAATGAGAAAAATTGAAGGTGTGGGTTTAATATTAGTATTACTGTAAATGCTGGCTTCAAAATTCTTAGGGACACCCAACGACTGTTTTCTGTAAAATATCTGTGCAGAGAATCGAAAATTGCCTAGTATTTTCTATAGCTTATCAGGCTGAGGAAGGTTTGAAATCTCTAGATGACCATTTCATTCATGTACAAATTTCACAGCTGATACAACAAATTCTGTACTATTTTCTACAGTTTAATTTTTTGCATTTCACTCCTCAGGTTAAGATATTTTTTGTAGAAAAAGGAAACCTAAAACTTTCGGATTCGAAAATGCAATGGAGAGACGAATGAAGAAAATTTTTTCTTTCATAATACTTTAAAATGCATCTAAAGTTTTTTGGAAAATATTATGAAGCCCTTGTAATTTTGAAAAGACTCAAGTTGCCCTGGGATGACCAAACAGTTAAAAATTTTATGGCACTGCTTAGAATGCATTTCTAGAGATCTAAAAGTACTCTGGATAGCCTAAAAAGTGCTTTTAAAGCATCTAGGGGGAAACCGTCTTTTGGTGCCCTTGAATTCTGGAAAGTACTTAAATTTTATTCCAAGGGAGTAGACTGCAAGCAGTCACTCTTTTTCTTCAGATTTAGTGACGGGAATGCCTCTGCGCATGAGCGATGAGGGTGGCAGCGTCTCCTGCTTGGCATCTTCAGTCACGTGCATGCAATGTCATTTCCATCTCTTGCGTGTTTTGCTCAATGGACTAAGAAAAAAGAGAGACTGATCAAGTAGTCAGGTCCTTATTTGTCTAGCTAGTTCATGTTATTTCTGCTTTTTGTCACCATTCTAGTGGTCACAGCATGCCTGGTTCAAGTAATTCGTGTGAGCTGAATCAAATTTGGTGAATTAAGTTTTTTAAGTAATGTCATCTGAATCAGTTCAAAGTGGCTAATTGCAATTGGATCTGCTCGGCCGTTCTTCAAACCTGGCTCAACTGGGAATACAGCTGACGACCGGCATTGATTCAGATGCTGAACTTTACATGAACCAAACCAAAAATTATTGAATAAATTTTTAAAATGTAGTATACAGAAAAGTACATTTTTCCCTTTTGAATTAAGTTTGGCTAGGATAAAAATTGCGGCGGGTCTAAAATACAGGTCACTTTTCACAGGTCAGAGTACAGGTCACCACGATAGAGATAAATGAACAGCATTAAAACTGTCTCCTAGCCCTAATCTCTTAACAAAATGCTCTATTAGATCGAGGGGAATCTGTGTGGTTTGGTAATTTATCGATGGAGCAATGACCTGCACTCTTGACCTGTGGAATGTGTCCTGTACTTTAGACCCGGCATAAAAATCGGCGTCTGAATCAATTCAGCTGGCATAAATTATATTAATTATTATTGATATTTAGTATAATTACATCGATGACTATCGAAAATAGGGCGCTGTGATTGGCTAAGAGCTTCGCACTATCCCGCTATAATCACCGCGTGGTGATTATAGCATTGAAGGCTAGCAGTTTTCAAAATGGCAGCCAGATTTTTTGATGTTTCGGGGTCGGAAATTGATCAATAATTTTATTTTCTCAAATAATCATCAATGTAATTATACTAAAACAATCAGGCGACGTGAATATTGGCGAATAGTCACCTCGACTGCGTCTCGGTGACTATTCGCCAATATTCACGTCGCCTTCAGCGACTAATTGTTAAATATGAGTTGGCCTAAACTCAAATGTGACTCAGCTCGTGTGAAGTACGGTATCTGGACTGGCCCTTAATAAGCCTTTTACTCCTAGCTAGGCCATTAGTTATGACGGGGCGATTCAAGTCATGCTACCCTTTTAATCTGTGCAGTAATTCCTCTGACTCAAATGTTACAAATTAAAAGAAGTTCTTTTTTGTGAATCATTTCTATGACTACTGTTAGTGTTATAGGGAAGTGGAGTGCTAGATAAATTCATTGGAAATCTTCTAGTGCATTGTTATTTATTATTAAATAAATTTTTATGATAAATTGTCAATCTATTATTACAGGATTCACCTTTCTTTAAAAATTATGTCATAAAAGATGAAGTTCTTGGTGATGGAAGCTTCTCTACTTGCCGGTGAGAATTTAAACTTGAAACCAA
This sequence comes from Porites divaricata, assembly GCA_038088405.1. Taxonomy (NCBI): domain Eukaryota; kingdom Metazoa; phylum Cnidaria; class Anthozoa; order Scleractinia; family Poritidae; genus Porites; species Porites divaricata. The sequence continues at coordinate 18,082,898 of JBBMOI010000007.1, forward strand.
TAATCGCTACTCCAAGCTCAACTTTTTTTCAAAGTCACTTCTTAGCAACCAATGTAAGATTACAAAATGGCTCGTGGACATGAAATATTGGGCACTTTCCAGTCGACAAAAATTTCCTGGTTAATTTTCAGCAATTTCCAATAGCAAATGGAATGGCATTGTCAAAAATTTCCAAAAAAGAAGACATCCTTGCATGGTATACCCAAATTTTCTAAAATTTCTTCCCGAAAGTTTTCTTTCCTTTGCTCCTGGAATTTTAAGACCTGTTGGTTAAATGTTTCACATTTCAGAAATTCAACTGTTCTTGCACTTTCTAGAAATTTTCCCTGGAAATTTCCACACCATTCGCCACCATTTGATTAGGCCAAATGAAAGTGCCTATTGTTGGCCAGAATGATCATTTCTGTGAAAAAAAAAAAAACAGGAATCTTTGTAACAAAGTGAGGTCGGGTCTTGACAAACAGCGAGCCAGCGAGCCAGTGAGTCATGCGAGTCATCATGTGAGCCATGCGAGGCAGATGTTAGTTCCCAGTCCATTTTCCTTTCTTCGGCTTTTGTATTTGGCACGAGTTTTCGGTATCCTTGCTCTATCTCCTTTCAATATCGTTTTGTTATCTGCTTTCATCTTTTTCAACGTTTGTTAAGGTATGTTTTGTATTGTTTTGTTGTCAATAAATTTTGAGATTTGATCTTTTATTTATGAGTGTAGTCACAAACGATTGAAAATTCATGCTTATTATTTACATGTTATTACAGATTCATGGCAAATCAACGTCTACTAAGCCTCCTGGAGGCCAATAAGCGGGGATTAACACTATATTATGACCCGCCTGCTTCGAGAAATCTATGTTTTTTCCGTTGTCTGACTCATTAAACGTGACCGAGGAAGATAAGAAACCCGTAATATGACGTTTGGAACACACTTCCATAACAACCACCTTGTTAAACCTTTGTTTAGCCTGTGTACAGCCGCCCCTGTCCTCAAAAAAATCGGAAAGGAGTGTCTGTGATTTACCGTTGATAATCGTGTTCAGGAATAATTTTGCATAAATTATTAAACGTGATTTACGCCGGCCAAAACTTCCGAGGCTCACATTTCTGCAGAGGTAGATTCCAATATGGCGGTCGATGCGGGAGAGTTCCGTCGTGCATTAGAGAGTGTTTGCGATATTTTTAAAATTCCTTCGTTTTACAGTGAGCAAGAAAAATGCTTAGAAGCACTTTTTAAAGGAAAAGACGTATATGCAAGTCTTCCAACCGGGTACGGAAAGTCCTTGATCTTCTATGCAGCTCCGATCGTCGCCGATGAGCTGTTCTCGCGACCTCGTGGTAATTAGGGTTTGATATGCTAATTTAGGGTTAGTACATGGTTCCTAGGATGAGGTCATCTCTCTTGGGACCTAGGGTTAGGGCTCAAACAATAGGACGCCATCTTGGATTCATTTGCGTAACAATGGGTCCCATACTGCCCCAGTATGCAGCATTGATTTCGACTTTACACTCCAAAGACAGCAGTTCCTCTCGAACTTTAAAAGAATTGCCCCTTCATCCATCAACAAGATTTTTATCCGTGTTTTTTACGATGTCTATGCCACAAAGAACACACGAACTCATCGTCAAAATCTCACATGTTATCGTCGCGAACGAAACTGAAAGATTCTGTACAGAAGGCTCCGATTGCAAAGCCCGCGAAAATGAAAGCCAATCAAATCTCGCTATTTCAGTGATGTAATGATGTATGGGAAAATGACCAATCAAATCATTTTCCACACATTCCTGAAAAAGTCACGTGGTCTTTGAACACGATTATCAACGGTAAATCACAGACGCTCCTTTCCGATTTTTTTGAGGACAGGGGCGGCTGTACACAGGCTAACCTTCGTTTAGTGAATTCTCAAACCTTTGTCAAATATTGGCGAATTTTTCTGAAGCTGAATTTTGAACGACTGTTGTTTTGCTAAGTTGTTAAGCTTGTTAAGACGTGCCATTTGTATTATTATAACTCCGAGGAGTGCAACAATCTTTGGAATAAATACGTTACTTAGTTACCGAGGCTAGTTTTGTAGTTTGCATGAAAAAATATTTTATACTGACTCGCATGGCTCGCTTGTTGACTCGCATGACTCGCATGGCTCGCATGTTGACTCACATGACTCGCATGACTCGCTGGCTCGCATATTATACACACTCAGTGAGGTCCCCTCCAGCCTCGCTTCTATTCAAAGGCCAGGGCACTGAGCACTCATTGTAAAATAACCTGTCAAATTTTTGAGGTACAGGCAGCTTCCCAAGGTGTTATTAAGAAAGTGGAGTGTAAATAATGTTTTCATAAAATTTGTTATGTCACTTAAGCTTTTGAAAGACAATTCCAACCAGTAAATGGGTGCTGGGTCTAAAGTACAGGTCACATTCCACAGGTCAAGAGTGCAGGTCATTGCTCCATCGATAAATGACCAAACCACACAGATTCGCCTCGATCTAATAGAGCATTTTGTTAAGAGATTAGGGCTAGGAGACAGTTTTAATGCTGTTCATTTATCTCTATCGTGGTGACCTGTACTCTGACCTGTGAAAAGTGACCTGTATTTTAGACCCGCCGGGTGGCTAGAATCAAATGAAAGCTACTGAACAGTTCTATTCCGCAGTACTGTTTATTGCATCAATTTTCTCTGAGCTAGTTGTAACTTTTGATTCTCAGTGGATCTAATACTCTATTATTCTACATTGTATGTATAGGGTTTACCCATTCCATGAAATTTCTCTTTCCACTTAGAAATGGGTGAAATTATTTATTGAACAAAAGTATTAAATTCCAATGCTAATTATGACTTATCTGTTAAAAGGAAATGTGAACACATTCAGACTGGTAAAGCTTATGCTGTTAAAGTTATTAGTAGAAGGTAAATATCCAGTCATTCAGTTTCTTAATTAATACCTTGTTTCTTTGTGAAAGAATATTACATTATAATATAGTATTTGTTGGCAGTTGTGTCAGTAACAATGATGATTAGAAAGATTTAGAGTAATTATTTCTAATGCCACAAAAAGTGGCGGAGGAAAAAGTGAGTTATGGATAAGATTTGGAACCAATTGACTGCTTGCAGATTCATTTCTCATGCCAGGAGTGAGATCTGACCATATCCAGCTAGAGGCTCCCAGACAAAACAAGAGGGCAGTCATACATGGAAAGTAGCATAGCCTCAAGCTAATGCAAGAAAAGTTCATGTGAATGACCATGTATTCCCCCAAATTTCCAATGTTAAAACAGAGTCACAGTATTTCATTTGATGTCTTTAAATGCTGATCCTGGTTTTCCAAGATAAAAATGTCATATGCCTTTAATTCGTCCCCGAAAAGTTGGACAGCAAGACTTCAGATGACCACATAAAACCCTGAGGTCTCCTCTCCAGCTGTAGGAGACATACAAACGGCGCTTTTGTCTAGTGATTACTACTTTTTTTTTTAAATAATTTATTTGACACCTAATTAATAACTAGTGTTACCAGTAGGTTATTTTATAGAACAACATGTTTAATATTTTGATAACAATGGAATGTGTTAAGATTGCCAGATAAATAACTAAGATGAATTCTAAATCGTATTGTGGGCAAACAAAGATAAAATTTACAGCATTATTTTTCAACATAATTTTATTTTATATTTTTTTCAGACGTGACCACATTCGAGAGGAGCAGTCGTTAAGGATATGTCAAGGGCACCCCAATATAGTAAAACTTCAAGAAGTGTTTCAGGATGCTGTAAGTGCTCTTTGTAAAGTTATGCAATCCAGAATCCTCAACATATGGTTTTGTTATAATAATGCATTCACCCAGTTTATATGATGGAAGGCTAATATTATTAGGCTTATCGTTGTTTTTCCTCCTGGAAATGGACAACTTTCTTGGGCTCTGGCTAATAATTTACATTCACTGCAATGTGTACTGTCAATGTTTTTCCATGCTCCATTTTTTATTGGGCTGCCCATGAGGGGCAACATCCAGTTAAGAAAATGAGAAGCAAATTGACCGCGGCAGTGTTAGCTCAGTCGGTAGAGCGTGTCGACTGCAGAGCGGTAGGTCGCGGGTTCGATTCCCGGGGCCGGACCAATACTCAGGGTCTTAAACTAACTGAGAAGTGAAGGTACTCCCTTTGCAGTGCAAGCGGCTAGATCTTTGCGTGGCTCGGATGACCACGTAAAATGGCGGTCCTGTCTCCAGTTGGAGAAGGAAATAATTATAGTGCTAAATACATTGACACTCAAATAAAAAAGTGCATTTTTTTTCTATGTCAAAACAAGACAAAATGGTGGATGGAACTCCCTTAAGGCTTTGCATGTCCCATTCCCCTTTCAATGGGGCCTATTTTGGTGGGGAGGGGACAGGTCATTTCAGGTCGTCTGGCAAACAGATTTAATTGGGAGTCAATTTGGAACGAACACAAAATTATTGGGGGAGTTGTTGGCCCTATATCTATGCCGAATGGCTATCTAAGTACAGTATATATATATTTTGATGAAGTTGTTAGCCTATTGGAAGCTGTTGAAACAATGCCCTCCCATGGTCCCCACAGGAAAAGCTTAAAAATTGTTACATTATTATTGTCTCCCTGCATGTGAAAAGTATTTCCTAACAAGAGAGGAATATTCTATTTGTTGATTGCCCTGTCAAATAGAAACAAGTTCACTTGGATAGTTAGAAGGGGTTTAAAATAATGCAATATCCGAAAGAAATAAAACTGAATTTGCTTTTCGAATTTTTAAGAAACAGAAAATCATTGTTAAAAACAAGTATATTAAAACACCAAAATTAACCCTTTAATAGTGAAGAATGGCAATAATGTTTGGAATTTCTGTTTCAATCAGATTAGTTAAACGTTTAGTACTGTTATTTTATATTTTTGGTGGCAGAGGGTCATGAGGGTGAGTTGTGGGAATGTCCCAGTTAAAAATAATGCCAATTGTTTCTTGCTTCTTAAGGCTATATCTATCCCATTCCACATAAAGTGGTAAAAAGTGTAATACCGTGTAATTAATATTATAATCTTTACTTCCCAGAATGAAAAACCACTGCATCACACATTCAGCAGCCCAGTGAACCTCACTATATGGGGGCTATGTTTAAATTTGTTTTCAATGATCTCTTTCAGTTTCATACCTATTTAGTATTGGAATTACTTAGTGGCGGAGAACTTCTAGAGAGAATCCGGAAGAAGAAGAATTTTAGTGAAGCAGAAGCAAGTACCATAATAAGGAAACTAGCCTCGGCTGTGGAATTTATGCACGGGAGAGGAGTTGTTCATCGCGATCTAAAACCTGAGGTACATAAAGATAAAACTCATTATACTTTACCCGGTACCCTGCAGGATACAAACACATGTAGTACCACCTACATAGTTATGTAGTAACTTATGATCTGGGAACTCCACATCTAGAAAGAAGTTACCCTGAGATCATGCCCTCCCTTTTTTTTTTTGTTTTTGTTATAATTTTCACTCTCCAGCTCCCAAAAAAAGGAAAAAGAGCGCTCATCGCAGGTTAGAATAGCCTGCGAGCAAGCTCTCCTATTTGGGCGAGCGAAGCGAGCCGCGCGAGAACGCGCGAGCGAGCGGCGAAGCCGCGAGGGGCCGTGGAATAGAAAGGGAGAGCTTGCAACCATCTCTCATAAAATTTCATTTCCACCCTGGAAACCACAGACATGCCGCAAATTAGAAAACTGACAAGCGCCTGTCAAAGTTAGACAGCCGCTCGCGTGTAATTTATTTTCGGCTCAGACAAAATGACGGACAATTTTAGTGAGTTGGATGATTGTATTTCTGATGTTTTGAAGAAGTTCCAGTTAGTCTCGGGCTTGCAGTTCAAACTCCGACAGGAACAAGTTATTGCTGTTAAAACTTTACTCTTTAAACTCTGTGGAAACGCGTCGCTTCAAGGCCGCCGGTAACTCTTCTTTCAATTCTTCTACATGGAAAATCGCATTCGCAACAGCTTTTCACTGCTTCAGCGCAATGTTTTTGACCAATGATATGGTTTTTTTATCTTCCGGAGAGCGGACTGTAACATGTCCGCTCGGATAAGAAATCAATACCTTGATTTTAGTTTCTTTTGCATTAGAAAACTCGTCCACATTCAGAAGACTAAGGTCATCGTCGCTTAAACCGACAACATTCTCTTTGTCCGTTCCGGAAATGTGGAACAGCATTTTCCTGGACTTAGCTCGTTTTCGATTTACTCTTGCTTCTTCCTCTTCTTTCTCTTGTTCTTCTCGGCGGTCAGCTACTTGTTTTTGAATTTTCCTGCTCAGTGGACTTCGATCGGGCGAGGAAACCGACGTTGGAAGGCAGCGCTTGAATCTCTCTTCGCGCGAATCAATGTTCTCGTTGTCGGAATTAATCAAGGCGCTTGAAACAAAGGAAAACAACTGATGAAGGTTTCTGATCTTCCTTCCACAGGAACTACACACTCGATCCGACTTATCCTCGCAATATTTTACTGGCAAGCCAACACTTTCACACAGCTTTGCCACAATAACACCAAACGAGCCCTTCTGCTTTGAGGGCTGAAACAAGTTCTCGGTTCCAATATGACGGGCCTGAGATCCAAATTTGACTTTAAATGAACAACCACACAGACGACAGTTGTCTCTCACAGAAGGAGAAAGCGATTTTCTTTCTCTGCCGGTTTTCTTTTTCGGAGTGAGCTCCTCGGGTTTTTGGCGAAAAGGGCATCGTGTTTCTACATTTCCCGCGCAAATTTAGGGCAGGCCGGCTAGGCCTGTTATCAATCACCTTTAATTTCCGGAATTTCCGGAACGTCATTTTTCAGCCAATGGTATTTCCCTTCGTCTGGGCGAAGTACAAATGAAAATTTGTAAGGGATGGTTGCAAGCTCTCCTTTCGCCGGCCCCTCGCGGCTTCGCCGCTCGCTCGCCCAAATAGGAGAGCTTGCTCGCAGGCTAAGGTTAGAATGATGTATCTATATCTGAAGACACAAAATGGGGTATTCAAAATGTGCCTTTTTCTTATGCAGGGTATCGTGACTTTAGATGTAGAATCCTTCCAAAACAAGGTTTAATTTTAAAATAATTTGAAGGCCTGGCCATGAGTGGCACATACTCACCTAAATCTTCACGAGTCTCCCCTCCCACCCCACCCAGGGATTTACCTGGTAAACCTTCAAACCTTAATAATATCAACTTGCATTATTCACTGCATATACTGTTCTTGTAATGGCGCACTTCGTTTTATAAATAAAAATATGTTTCTGCTCTTTTTCAGAACTTGTTATTTGAGGATAACTCTGAAAATGCTGAATTAAAAATTGTTGACTTTGGGTTTGCAAGACTTAAACCTGAAAATCAACCCTTACAAACACCTTGCTTTACGGCAGCCTATGCCGCCCCAGAGGTAATTAATCAGATCACTCTCCGAAGTGGTTACGATGAGTCTTGTGATCTGTGGAGTCTTGGAGTAATAATGGTAAGTGAAAGAATTCCTTTGTATTTTCGTGGTTTTCCAAATCTTATCATTACTTTAGTAAAAGAAAGGCATGCAGTCAGGGTGAAAAGGAAGTCAGTTTTACAGCTTGCCTACTGTACAGCTGTAACTAACATTTACTTAAGCACAAGAGTCAATTTAACAAGCCCCCAAAAATTTTGGTGTGCATGAGCTGGATTATTATTATTATTTATCGATTATTCTCACCTTTAGTTAATAATAACTAAAGGTAATAAGTAAGTAATACCAGTAAATTAATTATGAATACTTTATTAATTACTGCACTTGCTATGTTATTTCATTTTTATAATAACAGTTTTGTAGTATTGTCATTTTGTGGGATCAGTTTGGGCACTTTCCATTCAGCCCAAATTTGGGTTAGAAATCTAACGTAATGGACCCTTTTGGTTTGGTCCGACCGGAATATTTGGGACCACCTTTGAAGGTGGTCCACTTTGACTATAGTTTGGTCATTTCGGTTGGTCAGACCGAAATGACCCTTTTCATTTGAAAATTGTTGTCCCCAGCACCCAGCGTGCAAAGAAAGTAGTGTCCGATAGCCTGGGGCTAGTGGATTTTGCTATCGGGCTAGTGAATTCTGTTATTAACTTGCCCGATGGGCAAGTGAAGTTTTTTGAGGAATTCAAAAAATTAATTATAGAAGAACTGTGAAATGAATCTGCTCTTCAAAACGTTTTTGGGGCTAGCTGAAATGATGTTTGGGCTAGTAAATGTTAGCTTCAGCCTGCCCAAATGGCAAGCTGTAAAAATGACTTTCTTTGCACCCTGCCAGCACCACTCTTTTGTATCCTGCTTGCAAGAAGAATAAGCAAACGCATGGTGGCTTGGGTTGGGTCTGTGCAACTGGTAAAATCCGAAATTTTTGTGACTGAAAAGTGCCCCTTATTCCATTGTAATAAGAGATGCAGGACAGACTATCTGGCATTCAATACTTGAATGAAATGGGTGACAACTGTCGGGGAGGGAGGGGATTGAGGAATTTGCTACCTGGTGATTCATAATTGAAAGTGGTACAGTGTGTTAACTTAAGTGGACTCTAATGGGACCCAAACAACCCACTACTTAATCAAGGCACCCAAAAATCATTTGCCAAATTTTCCTGCCCAAAAACATTTGGAATGGAAAATTTGAAACTGAAAAAATCCGTTGACCATCACCTTCACTTTAACTCTGGAGTACCCCTCCCTCTGGTCTCCAGGTTTATAAACTAATGATATTTGAACTGCTTGATATTTACAGTACACAATGCTATCTGGGCAGGTGCCATTCCAGAGCAGTAACAGTTTTAGATCTTCAGATTTAATAATGCAAAGAATCACGCATGGAGACATCAGATTTGAAGGACCACAGTGGGAGTCAATATCCCCAGCAGCAAAGGACCTCATCAAAGGTATCTATTGCTGATTAACTCTTTAAGCCCTAAGAGTGATCAGCATCAAAATAATTTCTCGTTGTAATATTATGAGAATAATATTATGAGAATAATATTATGAGAATTATGGACATGATCACACAAGATGAATTTGCTTGATATTTTATCAACTTCTCCCCACAACTTCTGTAGGAAATGAATAGGGGCAACAAATGAGAATTCAAATTTTGATCTTAGGGTTCAAGGGGTTAAGGGCTAGCTGAGAATTGGTGCAATTGTGCATTGGTGTCCCTGTCTTACAACTTGTCATTGTTAACCAATAGATAAAGCCTTGTAAGCTTTCTTAAGTGAAAGTATTTTATTTGATATTGTCCTTGAATTTCATTTTCAAGAAGGCTATGGAGAGAAAGGAGGAGAAGACAAGACTGTCTCTTTTAGGCTACCCCCTCCCCAATATCAATCCCCCTTATTTTTAAAGACAAATTTGCTCATTCCCCAAACTATAATGTGGGACAGGACATTATATGATGTCTTACATGAGTAAAGACAGCTGGGTGCAGTTTTACAGCCTGCCATTCAGGCAAGCTTTAGCTAGCATGTACTAGCCCACAAGTCATTTCAACTTGCCCCAAAACCCTTTTTGATTGGAAGGATTGATTACAATCCTTCTGTAATTTGAATTTCCCCCAAAAATTCACTTGCCCATCAGGCAGGTTAATTAAGAACAGAATTCACTAGCCCAAAAGCAAAATCCACTAGCCGCGGGCTATCGGACACAACTTTCTTTGCACACTGAGAAACCATCAAAATTAGTCAAAATAGTCTTCTCCGGGATATTACTATGGAATTGAAACCGTATTATGACTGAATTCTTTTTTCGGTTTTGGGGAGAAATGTGTTAGATTATTTTGAAACTAAAAGACAGAAAAGCTCAAAATTCTATTTTATCCATGATAATTATTTGGTTACCCATATTGGAGACAGACTAAGAGATTTGTGCCATATTTGGCAGAGTTAAGGAGGGATTAAGAGAAGGGATTGGTGTGGGCAGGACTCAACCAGAAAAAGATACCCTCCATGAAAGGTGCCTTGAGTGTTGGTAAATTGAGCATCAAACTGAGCGGACTTAGTCATCTCTCAAATCCTTTTTTTCTTAGGACTGTTAACAGTGGATCCAAGCCAGAGATTAAAAGTGAGGGAAGTTTTGTATCATGAGTGGCTACGAGGGAGTGCGTGTCTCCCACACACTCCCCTAATGACACCTGGAATTCTAGGTAAAGGACACAAAAGGACTTATGTCGATGCTGCTCTTAATGTGACATATGACGCATTTAACAGAGCACATAAAGAAGGATTCACGTTAATGGATGTTCAACAAGCTCCACTTGCTAAACGACGGAAAAAGAACAAGACAACATCAACGGACAGTAGATCTACAACGAGTAGTGATCACAGTAACAGTGGAGGAACATCACCATTACTTAACCAAAGGTGACGTGGGGGAAAATGCCAAGGTTAATACCTCTAATGTAGAAAATGATAGATAATAATTATAGATACTGTAGGTATGTGTGACATCACTCCAAGTGAAGCAATACAATGCATAATTTAAGGATAGTATGTATGTAGATTGTTAATAACTATACATGAAGTATTTGAAATGTACTGTGGGAAAATCAAATGGCTGCTCATGCATGTGCAATTCTGTTATGTTGTCAATATAACTGCAAGCAAATACTAACAAGATTACATGATGATAATATTCTTACATTGTAATCTCCAGTCATCTTTCTTGTTTGCCTAGCTTCCTTTTTGGCAAATTATTTTATGTAAAGTTAGGATCCCAAGGAATCCCCAATAAATCAAGACTATATATACTCCAGCAGTGTCTGGTTGTCCCTGGCGAGTTACACAACTTGTATGTGAGGCAACCATGATTTCATAGATTCAAGCTTTAGGCTCCTTAACACTTTTTATTACAGCACAGATGTGAATTTCCCCTTGTGATATCCTATTATTGTGATATATAACTTGCCAGGGACCACCAGGTGCTGCTAGAACACAGTTCTACCCAGATTCTGAAAATTCAAATTATAGTAAAATGAATAATTGTTAAAAAGTAAAAAATAGGATCACTGGAGAGCCATGACATTGACTTTAAGTCTATTAAATATTTAAGGGAGTAGGTTTAACTGTTAGCAGTTTGTACTTTTTGTATATAACCTTATAGTTAAAGTAGATAGAGATTTAGAGAGGGAGTGCTTGACATCATGTTATGAATTTAAAAACAGTTATTGTTTGGATGGTTTAGAGTCACCTTTAACTACAAAATGAAGATGAAAATTCTTGCTTTTTAGCCGGTAGTATGATTTTTTGTTCCCTAAGAACACAAAACTATAACAAATGCAAAAATGTAGGGGCTGTTAATCACAGCTTTATGGCAAACAAAATGTCTTTCATGTGTCACATCTGAAGTTGCAAACAATGTTATAATTATTATTATTAAGAAGAGAACTTTGAGAAAATGTCAGGCTAACAATTCCCTGATTTCAATATTATTTAGCCTTCTTCAATTTTGTCCATCCCTGGCCGTGCCTGGAGTCCCTTTGTATTTAATAGCTTCATTCATTGTTTTTAGTAATTATTTTTTATTAATGTTTACAGTTCTCCTCTATTCAGTGGCCAGTTCACTCTCTAAATTTTCATGATAAATTCCATGACACATCCCCATAATTAATTTTAATACCTTATTTCCTTGTCAAGTTAGTACTTTTTTGAAACAATTTAAACAGGCTTTAGTTGTCACCATTAATGTTTGGTTACAGTGGGTGTTTGTTTTCATTTAACATGTAGATACCTGTGGGTGTTGTTAATTCGTTTTCTGAGATATATGTAAATTAAAAAACGTTGAAAACTGTTGAAAATTTTAGCAACATCATACTACATGATTTTTTGTTAGAGACGTGTATAGAAATTAGGATTTTTAACTTACGGTAAGTTTAAGATTTACTAGTTAATAATATGTAATATTTTCAAAGGAGTCAGAGGTACAAAAAAGGTACAAAAATTCCTCACTGTAAATATGGATTAAGTTAAGAAAGAAGCACGTTTTAAATCTCTGTAGCCAAATTAAATGTGCAGAATTTGGTGACAGACAGGACCTGTTTATATAGAGAAAAGTTGTCCCAGGAAGAGGGTCACCGTCCCTGCCTGCTGAGTCAACTTAACCAATAGCATTTACATAAGAAAAAAGTTGACTCATTTGCACTACAACAGTACTTGCACATCCTTGATTTTCTGGCCTTCACCAAATTGACTAAGAAAGCCAAATTGTTGATCAATATGAAGGTACGTTGGTCCGGCTAGGAAGATAACCCTACCATCAAAAAGGGTAATCTGGCTAGGTGGGTCACCCTTCTAGTCATGCCAACTTTTTGTTTTTCATGTAAAGGTTTTGTCAAGTTTTATCAGAAAATGTAGGAAAAGGTGTATCGCCTGGAGTAGCTTGGGTGGGCAAGTGACCTTTTCTACCCAGGGCCCAGTTGTTTGAATGCTGGTTAGCACTAACCTGGGGTTAATTTTTAACCCCACGTTTCTTTTTCTTTTTATCAAAAGCACTCTCGGATAATTTTCTCTATTCTTTTTGGAGTATCCAGTCATCAAATTGTAAGCAAAGAGAATTAAACTAAATTTGCTTTTTAAACTCCCATGTCTGAGTTCAAATTTCGCAGTAACCCTTGGTTATCTTAACCCAGCTTTGAACAACCCGGCCCAGGTGATTAAGTTTCTCCATATAAACAGGGCCTTCAGTGTCAGTCATATATTAGTAATAATAAATTAAAAATAATTTTTCTTAAAAATGACAGGTTTGTCAAGTGAATACTAAGCACTGTGTGCTTTCATTAGCAATTGTTATTTATTACTTAGTTATTTTTATAAGAAACTTTTAACAAATTTATAGCAATATGGAAAGTTACTGGTAATTTTCAGAAAGGTTTATTTACAATTTTGTTTTATTATGCTTTGACTAGAATATTACCTGTCAAAAAGTGACTTTGTATACTTGTAAATTTAATAATTTAGAAGCAATAATATCATTAGTAACTGTTAGACTTGATCACTTGTGTGAAGTGTAAGTTGCCCACAAAATCAAGTCTTTAACAGAAGATTGCACATGTGCAGCTCATCATTAGGAAAATTTACATATGCTAGTGCTTCATGGCCCTTGAGGGGTGTTCCTTGTAGTTGTAATTTAATTTGCATGGCATTTTGAATAATTTTGGGGGAAATTGCATGTTTTAAGACAGACTGCTTTTTAGACCTGAAAAAGCTTAATGGACAGTGAAACTTTTTTCTGATAATGTCAAATACAGGCATCAAATCTTTGTTGATAGTGTCACCAGAGATAGAGCCAGATTCTACTGTCCACATTAAAGAGATATCTGTATCTTAGGAGTAGGGATTGTGAGATCAGAGCAACTGCTGTAATAGACGGAAGTCACTGTAAGGAGATGCGTTATATGTACTTTAAAGCTATTTCAGGACACTAATACCTTGATTTAATTTCAGTCTCCAATCACCATTTTGCTGTTGTCTTTGAGTGGCACTACTTGACTATACAAAATTAGAACTTTGGGAGCCCAAAATATCTTGTAAAAAATATGTGTTTCCAGAAAACTATTTACCCCACCTGAGGAGGGTCATTGGTAAATCTGAGGAGAGGGAAGGTCTTAACCCCTTAAGCACCAATATCCTCATACAACTGAGGGAATTTGAAAAAAAAAAAGCATCAAGGTATTTCCCCTTTGATGATCATTTTATCAATTCTCATAACCTCTTCTCTTTATTATGTTTTGATGTTGTTAGAAGAAAGGTGATTTGGTCACTCTTAGGTCTTAAAGGGTTAATGGCCAAAATTTTATAGAAATTTTCAGGGGGTGGGGTGTGCAAACCAAACACCCCTCTGCAGTTGGGGTATGGTACATCTTCAAAGACTTCACTCTGACTGGAAGAATATGTAAAATATATTACAGAGTTCACACTTGCCAGTGAAAGATCCAGGGGAGACGCCCGAGGGCCTGGGCTCCCCTTATTTTTAGACCGAACTGAGGCCCAAAGGGCTGAAAACAATTTTTTGGATACCTGCCCCGTCAGGGTCCGGATGACCGGCCCCTCCACCTTATCTCAAGGTATGGATCCGATACTGCTTGCAATTCCATAGGCAACTAAGAACCTCTGTGCCTCACCTTTTAAATTATGAGAAATTCAATCTCAATTTTGCAACATGTTTTGAGTGTCCTTAGAGTCGACATATCAACAGAGGTAATATTTCACTGTGTAGAAGGGTTGCTTTTGTTTTAATCCTTAGTTTGGAATATTGAATAAATTATTGTAAAATAAATGTAGGTACATTGTGACTTGTTTGGAAAATAAATAAGGCTCAGTCTCAAAATATTTGTTGCTGTCTGTTGATTTGGTCTCCGATAGATCTTGAATAACTCATGCCCAACTGTAACTTTCTCTCCTCGGTCAGCACTTTATAACATCTGTCGAAAGGCCCTTGGACACCTTATGAAGTTTACACAATGTAGTATTCCTTATTGTTTTGGGTTAGCCGGTTAAGCACTGTGTTTTGCAGATTAGGGTTAAGCACTACCTATACTGATTAGGGTTAAGCACTGCCTTTACTGATTAGGGTTAAACACTGTTTCAAAACTGGTTAGGTTCCTTTTTTGGATTGGCGTTGACGCTATTTGACTTTAATCTACCTTGTGTAAACTTCATAAGGTGTCCAAGGGCCTTTCGAAGGATGTTAACAAGTGCTGACCTCTCTCCTCAGTGAGCCCTTAACCTGAGATCAGGCCCATTTTAAAAACTTTCATGGATTCTCTCTGTGGTCGCTCTTAACTTCTTTTCATTTCCACTTGCCAGCGAGAATTTGATCTAACAAGAAAAGCAAAAATAGAGCCTAATCTCAGGTTGTGAGCTGTAAGAGATACAAAACACACCTGTACCATTAAATTAATAAACTGGCCATCACAAAATTTCAGGTGATTCAGATGAAAAGCAAAAAATGTCCCATTACTTTTTTTAATTTTTTCAATGAAGTATCAATTACTGATCAAGTTGGTAAGATAGTCATTGGCCAATGCGGGGGGATTGAGAAGCTGATGTTTGAGCACTAACCTGTCATCAGAGTGATTTGTTCGGATGAAGAGCTAGTCTCCCTCGCGTTGCGCGACAGCTGCTAGAGAGACTAATGAAGAGCTAACACCTGAAATGTCAGCTTCTCAATCTTCCTTGGTAGGCAATCGGCCCTATTACAATCAGTTGTAGGAGATCTTAGCAAGCTCTACAGAGCATTACAAAGATGCCCAGCTGAACCTAATCCCAGAGGGGTACTCCAGATTTCAAGCGATGGGGATGATCACAGGATTTTTGGATCAGTATTATTTAGGTTTTTGGGAAGCTGCCCACCTACCCCTCCCCTAAGCCATCTTTTTTTTGTGAGAAGTACCAGTAAGTGTTAATGTCAGCTTAGGGGAAGGGTAGGTGGGCAGTTTCCCAGAAACCTAAATTGATCCAGCTTTTTTGGGGTTTCAAATCTTCTACAGGCATTCTGGGATTTTTTTGGGTAGGGAAATTTGGAAAGTAATGTTTGGGTGGATTGATTTAAGTACGGATTTTGGGGGGTGTTCAAAACAATCTGATTTTTTGGGGGTTTTGATTTTGCCCCCATTTGATCATTCCCTTCACTTGAAATCCAGTCCCCCCCCCCTCGGAAGCCTAATATATTTATATAAATTAAATTAATTACATGAAAAGTTTGAGGTTTGAAAGGGGACTTTGCCCTAGCTTAACAGAAAGGTATTTTAAAATCCCCTTAGACATTTTTTTGCGGCTATCGTGTGGCTAACATTCACTAGAAGTGCACCAAAACTGGATCGTGTCCTGTTGCTTTGACAAATTTCATAAAATCTTCAGGTTTTAATCCTGTTGTGGCTTCATTAGTCATTGGGTGGAAGTTCACTTTCTCATGATTGTCCTCGACAAAGCTTGCGTCTAGTAAAAAGGTCACTTCTTGTTGAGTGTCGTTAAACAAGGACAAGGGTGTCACACAACCTTGTCCAACTCCAAGTTTCTCCAACATAATCGTCTCGTCCGCGAAGCGAAAGCCTCCACTTGCGCCGACCTTCTTGGCGAGATCATTAAGGTTTACTTCGCGAGAGGCAAGAGCTGTGACAAGCCATAATCGTTTCTTCTTTTTGTCTTTGAGGAAGAGGTTCTTGCTATGAGCGCCAGGGAGATGTCCAACGTACGGCATCATGGCTTCCACAGTGAAGACTGCGGGATGTTCAGTCGTCTCTGCGGTGATTCCCAGATTTTCAAGGTATTCCATCAACTCTTTTCGCCCACCTGGCATTTTTTTTGATCACTTCCTGGTGTTTTGGAAACTCGCTTGTAAATAGGTTACGGGATGTTAAAAATCGCCTGGCCAAGGACGTGAAATATAGGTTCATGTACCTTACCCTTTCGCGTCTTCCTTGCACTGTCAGGGATGGGTAGGTCATCTGCTCTGGAGCGACTTATCGTTTCAGAAAGTTGATATAGCACTGAAAATAGGAATCATGGATGTAATACAGATAGTCTTACTATTCACTGTCAACAAAAGCAAAAACAAGTGAGAAAAAAATGTTTCAGCGTGACAAAGTGCACAACATACAAAATGTTAGAATACATGATATAGGTAGTATACCGCTGTGCTATTTGTCTGCTGACGCCTTTGGCGAATATGGCGCTGGATTACACTTCATGTGTTTTTCGCCGGTAAATTTTGGAAATCATGGTGAAATGAAGCCAGGATGAAATGAATAGGTTGCTTAGGGTAAAGTTAAGGCCGCAGGTAAGTAAAAAGAGTACTATTGAGAAACTGAAAAAAATGAGTTCCGGATATGTAAAATGCATGCCCATCGGCACGTTAATGATGTGATTTCCGTTGCTCCCGTCTAATCAAAAAAGGGGACGTATTTTAACTTGCTTTTATTTTTTTCCTTAAAAGAAACTTCTTGTTTTCGACAACCAAACTCATCTTTAGGGTCAAATGTTTTGTCATCTAACGTTTTGAGGTAATGTCTGAAAGTATTATGCAATCTTTCTAGTAAGGGCTGATTTTTCTTGGGGGGGGGGGGGGGGGGGGGATGAGAGGGTCAAGTCGCCCGAAGTCATGTCGCCCGGAACCAGAGTCATGTTGCCCAAAATTCACAGTCATGTCACCCGAAATCCAAAGTCATGTCGCAGGCAATTTTATCGACTGCATAAACTTGAAGAAAAGCAACATCTTAAGTAAATCGCAAGGAATAAACTCATAAAATGTTGACTTGTAACATTTTGTGTCTGCTAACCCATGCAAATATGAAGTTAAACAAAGACTCAATCAAATATCGCTGTTCATTTCAGCGTTGTTCGTTGTTACGAACTAAACCGCTCATTCTACTGTACAGATTCTAAATGTGTGTCTGAATTTACCGCAACATCACAATCATGTGATGATTCTTGAGTGCATGCTGTAGTCAAGATGGCGGCATTTTCCAACGTTCCAATCGTATATATATAGATTTAGCCAGGGCTAAAAGTGAAGCTCCATTAATAAATTTATAATTTAAAACAAACAATAAACTTGTACTCCACAAATCAGTTAAATTAAGGGCACATTCGTGTGACTTTTGAGGGACAGGCTAAGTGATTTTAGAGTGAAACAAATCTTGAATTGAGTTGATAGCCTTATAGGTACACCCAAAAAAATAGCACTGGCAATCATCTTTGGTCACATTAAAGAGCAACAGTGGCTCTTGATCACGGTAGATTAGGCGTGGAAAACAAATTCTTGGAAAACAAATCAGGCCGAATTTTTAAGTTCGACAAGTTTACTTTAGAAAATCTTGCCAACAAATCTGGGTGCGTGCAAATCAACCTTTTATACTTATACATCACATCTGAGGGGAAAGAGTACTATGAGGCGCTGTTTTTATCATACGGACCGCCTGACCTCAGACAATTAGCAGTCAGTTTCACAATTTTTCAAGACTAATTCCATTCATTCAATATTCAGGACCATCGAAGCATGCGTGGGCTTCTAGCGAAACCGTTCTAAAAAATTCCAAAATCACCTACCAAGTTTGCAAAGAAATTTTAACAGAGTTACGCTTCAACATAATAAAGAATTTATTGTGTTTATTTTTTAAAAGATAGTTTTATGACCGTCACAGCGATGTGTAATACGTGCGGTACGTTGAGTATACTCCTTCAAGCGATGTTTATGAACTGTAAACTGTAAACAAATGGCAAAGCGATGAAAATTGCAAAAGACAACTAACAATAAATAAAAGATCAGAAATATAATTCGGTAGAACATTTACAGAGACAACAAGTTTCATTCACGAAAACAAGTATTTAAGTGTCTATAAGAATCCTGAGTCTTTAAGCTTAAAAATTAAGTTTAATTTTAAGCCGCCGGTTTCCCAGTGTTTGCTGTTTTCCTCGATGAACTCGCGACAAGAAAATCGCTCAAAGTTTTCTTTCTACAGCCAAAATAATATCTAAATATTCTTCGGAACGGTTTTTCTTTTTATTTGCGGTGAAATATTGACTAAAGGCTTTTCAAAGTTCTGTAAGCTTATGTCAAACCTCCTACTAGCTTAGGTCAGATCAGTGTCCCAAATCTTAATACAAACGTACATAAACTAGCCTCATAAACTGCGCTCGACTTCATGAAAACAGATGTAAATACAATGATAACTCAGGCTTACCATATTTCGAGATGCAGCTCCTGAAAGCTATCAAGTAAGGCCCGAATCGCTTACGCATCCAGCAAGGTGAAAAACAAAAATGATGCCATCCGAAATCGGATTTCCGACTATGACAAGAAGCGCATTTCTCAACCAAAAATTCAATAAAGAAACCAGCCATGAATAACAGAAGACTCTTGTAGCAGCTGTATTTCATTTTGTACATCCAGTGGAAAAAGACAGTTATTAAAAACATCACAAGTTGACACAAAACTCTGTCAGCTTCAGCTGTTGAAGCAAACAAGTTTCAATATGTTGTATGAATTTTCAGGATGAACTCACCTGTCAAATTTTGACCAATCAGGGCATAAAAATTGGACGTGGAGCGTGACCAAAGCGTGACTATCGTGAG
The DNA here is from genome assembly GCA_038088405.1 of Porites divaricata. Classification (NCBI taxonomy): domain Eukaryota; kingdom Metazoa; phylum Cnidaria; class Anthozoa; order Scleractinia; family Poritidae; genus Porites; species Porites divaricata. Next base: position 18,101,979 of record JBBMOI010000007.1, read on the forward strand.
AAAAGTGAAAACCATCTGTTTTCCCTTCTTGCATTTTTAAATAACTGGCTGAATTTTCGCACCCGAGGTCAGTTTGAAATCAAAATGTTAATAGTGCTAGGCCATGGTGACATAAACACAACATATTTCATATGAATTTTAAAAAATAAACTTGAGCCTGTGATCTTCTGAAAACTAGTAACTTGTCAGCGGATAACTTCAAAAAAATACTCGACCTGGATGGGTCGACACCTGAGCCCGTGATATGGCCAGGTGATACTGGTCAGCAGATACCTTGTCTTGACAGCTATCAATTGATCACAACATTGATGTGCAATCAGTTTTCTCCTAGGCTTCCTGACCCCCAAAGTTGCTAGAAAGTGTGAGAGTAAACATTGGTATGCCTGTGGTGCGGACGGACGGTCGGGCGGGCGGTCGGTGTATGGTCACGTGATTACCAAATTTTCTCAGATGTGTAGTTTACCAGATTTTCTTACCCATGGTGCTCCGCGGTGCGTTTCGCGCGCCAGAGCTCCGCTATTAGGTTTACTGGTTAATTTCGTGTTTTATTTTAAGTTTACTATCTCCGTGAAAACAACAGCGAAACGAACAACCTGAGTTTCACATTTCACTCTGACTAGCTTTTAACGCACTCGTATTTTTAGAATCTTTTTTAGCATTCTGAAATTTCGGGCGACATGACTCAAGATATCGGGCAACATGACTATAAATTTCGGGGACATGACTCTGGTTTCGGGCAACATGACTTCGGGTGAGACGACTTTTGGGCGACTTGACCGTGAACCGTTGAGAGGGCAGACCTCGTAAAAAAATGAGAAGGGGGTTCAAGGTAGTAGCAAAGGGACTGAATTAAATCATCAAGTGTATTTTGATCTCTTTGTGAGACGAATACGCCTCCAGTACCTATATTACGGTAAAGAAAGCAAGCCATGTCCATCTCACGTTAAATCTGACTGGAATCCACCAGTTCAGCCTTCCGTGGCTTTAGAAACCTTTCACACCCGGTGAGCAATAGGTACTCAAACAATAATTGTTGCATGCATGACAAAGCCATTATACTCAAGAAGGCAGACAGGGAACCACATCAGTCATGATGAGCAGAGAAAATAAGATCTAAAGAGAGAAATAATATTATCAATGCCTCACTCAACCTATGGTTGAAAACACAACCAGAAAAGTTAAGCAGAAGGCCACATTGACGATATGACAGCCAAATGGCTATCCCTTATGCCCAATCCTCTGCGTATCTCTATTAATTTTTCTACACACTTACAAAGATTCACAAACCGATGCCTGTCGGTAAACCTATAATATCAGGGTGCGATGGTCCCACAGAGTAGATAACTTTATTTGTAGATCAAATTGACTCATGCAGGCAATAGCATAGAAACAAGACTCGTATCTAAAAGATATGAGACTTCATGAATTTTATAGAGAGTACAAAATTGCCTAAAAATACAGTCCTAGTCTCTATGGACGTCACTAGCCTCTAGCTACACCATATGCTGAGTGATAATGAAATAGCTCTCCCCAATATTATTATTTCCAAGAGGGTTTTAAAATGGTTTACTTTTTCTTGGGGGAGGGGGGGGGGGGGGGCTTTTGTACCAAAATCCTCTGGAATGGCCATTTTGAAAAAATAATGTTTCTAAGGGGGTATTCAATATGACTTCTCAATAGGGGGGTGGGGGATGCAATGGCCCATTGATCCCCTGTCTGAGAGAAATTGTGAGTGTTTTGAGTACATTCTTCTGCTTAGGGCGACAGGTTCTGTTTTACCATAAGGCGGGAACTACAAATAACACATTTTCTTAAAGTCCTAATCAAAATTATTTAATGTATTTTTCAAAAATTAAAATTTATTTGTTATGTGGGATCCTTAACCCTTTAAGCCCCAGTATCCACATACAAATTCTCCAAACTCATCTCCATACAATTCCTTAAAGAATTTAGTTGAGAGAATTTGTTCAAAGATCAAAGTATTTTCTCTTGGGTGATCATTTTATTGATTCTCATAACTTATCTCTTTACAGTGTATGGATAATTGTAAGGAGAAAATTGATCTTGGACACTTTTGGGACTTAAAGGGTTAATCAGATAGGGTATATCCTCTGACATCTGATTGCTTTTCAATTCCCTGCCTAATTGCATATACCTGTCAAGTTAAAATCTTATGATAGCCCTGTACTGTTTAAGTTGTGTATGCATAGAAGTATCGATAACTTAAAAATCACCATCATTATTTAACAATAATTATTAGTCGCCAATATTCACGTCGCCTGAGGCGACTAATTGTTTTAGTATATACATTGACGATTATTCGAGAAAATAAAATTATTGATCAATTTCTGACCCCGAAACATCAAAAAATCTGGCTGCCATTTTGAAAACTGCTAGCCTTCAATGCTATAATCACCGCGCGGTGATTATAGCGGGATAGTATGAAGCTCCTAGCCAATCAGAGCGCTCTATTTTCGATAGTCATTGATGTAATTATACTAATATTATTTATTGTTAAGGTCATCTGTGGCTGTCTGTGTCAGAAAGGAATTTCCACAGTTCCAGTCACGAGGAGCTGGACATTTTTCCTAAATTATTACCAGAATGAATGTTCTAAGGTGAGTAATAATATTAAAACATTTACAGGTATATCTTTGGAAATTTGAGGCTAAATGAGACTGAGCTCTCACCCCTCAATATTTTTCCGAAAATGTCAAACTTTTTTGTCCGAGTTTTTCCTAAATTAAGTGACAAAATATTCATGAAGTTAAAAGTTTTAAAGACTTAAAAATACTACAGAAACAATTAAAACAATTAGAGTAATTAAAAAAACTGACCTAAACAAATAGTTTTGCGCGGATGGAATCGCATTGTTTGTTTAGAGTTGGTTTCAGTTCTTTGATAAAAAACATTTCAAAAATAAGGCAATCAAACTTGCTCTGGCACTTTCTTAAAATTTTAAAAAGTGCCAGAGCATGTTTGATAATGAATAATTAATGAATACACAGCAGTATGTCAACACGTGATGAAAAGTTGAATGCAAAACAGATCATCGGGGGTAAAATTTATGTGTACAGCAGTTTCATGCAGTTTTGTTTGCCTGTTCTTGAGTTTTAAGTGCTGTAGATTTGTACAGCTCTGCACTGAGAAAAGAACAGATGTGTATTAATTAGTAATTATTGTTCAGATCCAGGAATGCTGAGCAATAAAAATTTATTATTACTACACCTCCACACAACAAGCATTTTGGTTGTTTTCCCAAAAATTCGTTAAATCAAGGTTTTTGATATAATAAACCCTCGATATAATTAACAAACAAATTTTTCCAGTCCCTTGGAAAAATTTGAGGTTTCACAGTACTGTGGAGTTGCATTGACAACTACATGGTCAACCAATGCAGCAAAACCTCGCTTATCTTGGATACACCTCTTTGCTTGTTTTTTAAGATGCTTGAGTTTTGTGATATTTATCCAAGGGACCTGTTGTTATAGACACTTTGTCTTTGCAAACAGCATCTCTTTTGTTGTCATGTAGTATTGGGACAATGACAAACATGACCAATATATTTTAAGTATTGACATAATGTATTCCCAACAATTTTTCTGGTTTGTTGTTTCTAAAAAGAAAAAAAATATATTTGCTGGCCTGTTTTTGGTATCCAATAGGTGGATGCTGTGTGGGTTCTCTAAACCCTGAGTCTATTTTAGACCAAAATATGTTATTTTCTAATACCTGCTCTGTATGACCTATAAAATCCGTAACAGTTTTACTTATCATGGTATCTGAATCCGCATTCTAGTTTTAAACTTGGGGATCAGAATAGTTTTTGTGACATTTTCACTCAGTATTTCAGCATTTGTTTCGTCTCTTTAGATTTCACTGGTTTGATAGTATTCTGTATGGGATCTCTGAAATAAATGAAAATATAATAAGAATGTACAATGTAGAGTCCTCAGACCTTTTCATTCTACTTCTGTCATTTCCATTTTAATCTGTTTAAAGGCTGCAGTAGCCTGAGCTCGTAATTAAGTTTTAGTCTGTTTTTCTTCATTTTAGATTCTTAACTATTCAAGGACACTGGCACAGTTCAGATGGCAACATACGTTACCCCCAAGTACAGATCAGGTACAACCAAAAATTAATATAATTTCCACATTTAAAGAAATGCATTTGTTTGTACTTCCATATTTTTTTTTAATAGAAATAATTTTATGAATCTAATAATTATCATAGTTTTTGGGTGTGCTTCTTTCTGGTCTAAAATATTTTAAACTCAATCAGGTTGATTTTTATTTTCTTTTACAAGTGCAATACTCATCATTATTATAAATAACCTGAAACAATTTAAAGCAAAAACCAACTCTTTGTATGTTTCATTGTTTCCTTGAATTTTGTAGAAGTCAGTTGTTATCAGACCAGACATGACCATACGACAGCTTGGAGTGGAGATGGACGTCAATCCAGGTTAGCCCCTCCCGTACGAAACTTGCAGCGCTGTACAGCACCACAAAATCGCTTCAAAATAGCTGTACAGCTAAATTGCAGCTGTGCAACAGCATTTTAGAAGCCTGCTCGTTTCGTACGGGATACACTGTATAAATGATTATAAGGATCGAGCTGTCATTAATGCCAAATGCTGCTTGGCCTACCTTTCACTGCCAGAGGAAAATATCAATTTTGTACTACCTGGGTAGCAGTAATTTTATTTATGCCAGAGTTTTACTGTATTTATTTCCACATTAAGTTGAAATTTAAGTTTCACTTTAATTAATTTGTAATTTGCTCTTACATGTAGCTTCTCTAGCAGACCTGTTGATTGACCTTGGAGAAGAATTACCCAATGGATTTCACTCTGGTATTAACAAGTGTTTTTATTAAAATAATAATAATCATTGTTTGATGCAAAAGAGGATTACAGTCAGCCACATCATTTATTTTTTCTTGATCTTGAATAGTTATGTGAAAGAGAATCTTCTAGTTTCAAGACTCAATGAATTTGCTTTATAATCACTGTACAGAATGAAACAATAATATTAAGGTATTTTGTAAGGCTGAACTTGGGTGAATAAATTGAATTGAATTGAACTAAATTGAAAATTTGCAATCACCATAATTATAGATGTAACTGCAGTATCAATTCCATTTTTGAAGCCACAGTGAAGTGAATCCTTCAGATGGTGGGATTGAATAACCTAGGCCTATTGGGGAAGATGCATTAACTAAGTTATCTAGTAGATGTTTTACTTAGGTTTGACTCAGTGCTACAAGTATGGTCTTTTGTAGTGCTTTCACCTGATCTGGCTGAGCTGTTGGTACTGGAGCATGATATGACCCCCATTCACTTGGACACCATGCATGAAGCAAGGTCTGTGACTTGACAAAGTTAGATTGGTTATTTTAGTTGCATTTGACAAAATGTAAGCTGAAAGCACTATTAGGTGATTTCAAGCTTTAATTTGCCCCTCAAATCCCATGATTGTTACTAGACTGTTAATTTTTCAATGATGTTGTAAAATAGCATGTAACGATATTAATTATAAAAATTTAATTTGCTTGAGCTAGGTGTTGAATTTGCTAAATAAACCCAAATTGTTTGCGTGCAGCACCAGTGGTATCGTTTATGATAATGAGGTTGTTGTGCTAAAACAGGTATTAAAAAATAATACTGGTAAATTAAAATTGAACATTGTTTTTGTGTCATCAGAAAAGAAACTTTTTCAGCCTTGAAAATTGGGTCGCAATGCCACACAGTGTTTTTTGATTTTATCCGTATTAGTTTTATTTGATTTTGTATTTTATAGGCCACTGCGAAAAATGCCATTATATTCTGAAAATTGTCTTTTGTGTAGTACTTCATGTAAACATTACTTTTTCATTATCTTTTGTGCACGATTTGCACCTGCAATGCATGTCAGTTTGTTGAAAATTTGCATACTCAGCGTATTTGGACAAACCTTCAACGTTGGCTAAATTAGTATCCTTTATTACTTTTGTCTTTCATTATGTTCAGGAGTTTGGCTTGGCTATGAGAGAACTGCATGTGTTGGAAGGTCTCTTTAATCAGAAAAAAAAGCTACAGGTTCTAGTGAAAGCCTCCTATTTCTTCAATTACACGTACAGTTCATGCAAAGAACAAAAGATAATGTGAACTTCAGGACTGGTTTACATTAAGTTCTGCCCACTGGCAATTTAAGAATACAGCTATTTCGAGAAAGGTTTTCGGAAAAAGTGCACGCGACAATCCCAAAAGGCATTGTGGGTGGTTTTGAGTTCACTGTTCTTCAGAGAAATTTGAAAGAATTGGCACGAAAGGCCATGAAAATGTGTTTGCGAGTGCTAACGGAAAGCAACAAAAGTAGGTTCGACAGCTACAGTCGTCAGGAACAGTGTATCGATCATATCCCATATTACCTTTCGGGATTGTTGCGTGCACATTTTTTCCGACAACCTTTCTCGAAATAGATGTATATAATTATAGTACTTTTTGCAGTGGTCTATGAAACCTGTGCTCATTAGGATGTTTTTGTGAAGATGTAATTTGTGATACATGTTACATTATCTGAGTCTCAATGACAGCTCAGCATTTCTGCCAAGACCACCTGTGGTGACAATAATGGGCCATGTTGACCATGGCAAAACAACACTACTAGACACTTTACGAAAGTCATCTGTTGCTGCCGGAGAAGCTGGGGGAATAACTCAGCACATTGGTGCATTTTCAGGTAATTAAAATAAAAGGCAACGACAATAACAAATTTGATTATTTAGTGCAATATCTGGGCAGTAAATACAGTCTGAAATTACTAATTTATCAACTGCTTAAAATGTACTAACTACTAAAGACAGAAATGTTTAAGAAAATACCATGAATTAAATGACATTAGAAAGACAGACTTGGTTTAATTGACACCATCCACAAGAAGCACAGGTTAATTATTGTGGTAGGCAGTAACAACAGTTTATAAAAAGCCTACATGTAGACAATGTCTAGAAAGTTTACATTTTAGAAAATCTGAGTGCCCATCTGTTTTCTAAGTGTACAAAATTCATTTCAGACATGATTCCAGTGAAAGGAATCTTATTGACAGCCCTGGATTTACATTGATATTTATACTCTTAGGCCCAGTTCAAACGTCTAACTTTTCATGTACCAATCTTAATGCCGTCAATTAAGTACATGAAAAGATCAATGCTTGAGCCAATTGCATGAGTCCAATATATTTTATTTGCGTGGGCTGACCCATGAATTAAGATGGAGTGGCCCACGTAATGGTAATTTCAACTGTGGAGTGTCTCCGTAACTTCAAACATCAAGCTTTTAATAGCATAATTAGCATAATTTATTTTCACTGCAGTAAGCATTTTAGACCATTGTAATGAATTGAGTATGACTAATTAAGTTTGATGTCTGCATCAACCGTCAAACTTGTGTCATTTGGGTTGACCTACATGTAAATATGGGTAAAAGGTTTGGTACACGAAAAGTTTGACATTTAAACTGGGCCTTAGGTGTTTCGTACTTCAGAAACTATGAGCTATGGGCTGTTTTGGCCTCACAGACTAGCCATTCACTTTCACATGTAACTTAAAAAAATATCATCATTTTATTTTTATCTTCATGTTTTGTAGTCCAAGTCCCTGGTGCAGAGAAGACAATAACATTTATTGATACACCTGGTCATGCAGCATTTGAAACCATGCGGGCTAGAGGAGCTAATATTACAGATGTGGTTGTTCTTGTGGTTGCAGCAGATGAGGGTGTGAAACCACAGACTGTGGCTTCCATAAAGCATGCAACTAATGCAAGAGGTATTAGACTATCAGTACAAAGGAGTCCATGAAATTCACTTTCAATTGATGGATGATTAGTGAATGTGAGCTATTTTAGTCTTAGAAAAGCTTTAGGATATGATTTTGTACGGTGTTGTGTTAAAATTAGAACAACAGTCTAGGGACTAAAAGAAGTAGTTGAAATCATAACTTGCTCAAAAAACATTCAGCTCTGTAGCTTTCGTTACATTCATTTGTGTACTTTTAATTCAGAGTTGTGAATAATAATTATGTGATTCAACATTTTGAATTTAAAAGTTTATGCATTTTAAACTGTGTATTCTTTGTTGCCTGCAGTTCCAATAATTGTGGCAATTAATAAAATGGACAAGCCAAGAATCAATTTGGTATGTGGGAAAATGATATAGAAAAAACCGTTTAATAAATGTAATAATAATATTATGTTGGCATAAACTGTTGTGGTGTTGTTTGCAAAGTTTGAATTTGGTAAAATTAATAAGTCATGCACAAAATTACCATGTTCATTAATTACTTTCTGATAATAATATGCAGAAGCAAGTCAAGCAGCAGCTTCTTCAGTATGGAATACAACTTGAGGAATTTGGAGGAGATATTCAGGCAGTTGAAGTGTCAGCCTTAAAGGTACTAGACCCATACTGGTTTCCACCATTTTACGGAAATCGGTCAGACTTCTCATAATATTTTAAAAATAATTATATTGGACAATTTTCTTCTCAAGCTTTAGAGTGTGCTGTAATATTGGTCTACATTTTAACCACTCATTTCAAATGACAGCAGACGTTCGTTGGCAAGCCGGATTGCGTGATAAATCAAAATATGGTCTACATGGGAACCACATACCTATTGTAGTTAATCTTTTATCTCGGGTAATTTTTATTTTTCCTTTGTTTTTGGGTATATGGTAATGTATGCTAATGAAGTTGAAACAAAGGAATTTAACTAAAAATTGCGTGAGATAAAAAATTAACTACAACATACCCATACGTCACCAAAACTTTCCCAGTTTAATAACCCTTTAAGCCCAATACACTTACTAAGTTTCCAGACTGATCTCTATACATTAACATGAAAAATTAGTTGAGAGAATTGTTTTATTAATTCTTGTAACCTTATTCTGTTACAGAGGGGGACTCTTGACTAGGAATTAATTGACATATTACCATTAACAGGTTTATTAAACCACTATTTCTTTTCATCTTGAAGGGAACCAATCTTGATGGACTGTTAGAAGCAATCACCACCCTTGCAGAATTGCATGATCTGAAGGCTAAGAGAGATGGTCTGACAGAAGGAGTTGTTCTCGAGTCAAGAAAGGACAAAGGGAAAGGGTACATATTGACAAATTAATGTACAGGCTTATATACAGTATAAAAGACCTTAGTTAGTTAATACCACTTGCTGAAGTTAGGCATTTATTTATTTTTTTGTGAAAGTCCAAACTGAGAACACTGGAACATGTGTATATTCAGTATGCCTTATGTTGGTCACATACATTAATACCATCATTACTCTATAACAGTTACTGTCCAACGTTTTTTCAGTGCTATTGCAACAGTCCTTGTTAAACATGGAACTTTAAAGAAAGGCAGCATTGTTCTTGCTGATGACACCTTTGCTAAGGTAGCACTTTATAACCTCACTTGTCTTAATTCATGTGGTTGTTAATTGCTTTCAGTCAAATGATTAGGTACTGCGGCCAAGGGAAATGCTAGATTTCTAATATGGAGTCCTGCTTTGACCACTACATGACTTGTGTAGCTGAATTTGTTTTGTGGTAGTCCCCCCCCCCCCCCCCCTTCAATTGCCATGCTTGTAAATAGCCAACTGGTAGGCTTCGATCCTGCCAGGGGATTCTTACACTAAAATGTAACACTGTTATGTTTTAGTTTTCAAGGACAGTACACAGATCAGATGTAAAATTATGGGGCTTGGCAATCAATCACTGAAGCCCATTGCAGGCTTTCATTCTCTCACTGCAGCATTCCCCCCCCCTCCAAAGAAAAAGAATTCAAAGTAGCCGGTTTTTTAGCCACTTGCTGGCACTTAATGAGAGTCCTGTGTTTCAGTTGTTTGCGCAGTCCAACTAAGCATGATTTTGTGCTTCAGATACTTCCAAGAGAAAATAAAGGTATCTTTATACCATTATCATTACTATCGTCATCATTATCATCATCGTCATTGTATGAATAATTATTATGGCCGTCACTGATAGGTGCGCATGATGTATGACAGTCAAGGCAAAGTTTTATCTCAAGCCACACCCTCCGTCCCCGTGGAGGTGGTGGGGTGGAGAGAACTGCCGTCAGCAGGGGATGAAGTTTTTCAGGTCACGTCAGAGGTGAATACATGTAGTCACTTTTTCTGCCATTTCTCTTTATAGAAGGGCTTCTTTAGCAAAAACATTTGGTGGTGTTTCTGACCTCACAGACAACAACAGAAAGTTTGTTTTGTTTTTCATTTGTCTGTTTTCTTTTTGCTTGGGGGACACCTCTGTTTGTCATGTGCAATAAATTGAAAGCCTAATTCTTAAACCATCAGAGTAATCAACTTCAACTTTTTCATAGCAGGGAGAATTAATTCAGGAGTATACCCACTCCCCGGGTATGCAACTGAGAGATGTTACAGGTTGAAATTAAATTCAGTTTAAAAATGTTTAACCTAGGTTGATTCTAAATTTTCCTGTTAAATTATTCATGCATTTAGGGCTAGGAGACAAAGGAAATTGATAATCAACCTAGTTTATATCCTGTATTTAATTTTGACCTATAACAGGTGCATGGTGTATTTGGGGTTTCAAGGGTTAATCTCTGTACTGTGACAGTAGTTTCTGAACCCTGAAAGGGAATACACTTTTGTTTGTGGTTGCAGATTATGATCGATGCAACAGTGCACCAAATTAATTATGGCAGACATTATTTTTGGATTTTCAAACAGTGTTGTATTGATGTGAAATATATGTTGTATTGCTTAAAGCTGTTTTTGCATGAGTTTTCCATACTTATGAAGCAAAAGGACTGCCTCATAAGTACAGTCAACTCTCTCGTAATGGATGCCTCTAAGACAGACACCTCTCAAAGATGGACACCTAGTGTTAGTCCATGCTTTTCCAGTAATTTTACTGTAACTATACGCTCAGAATATTTGTACTGTGCGTGAAAATAGAAATTCGTAAAAATAGAAAGTGACAAAGTTGGGATCCCAAGAATTGCATAATTATTTGCCCAAAAGTGACTAAGATGGGGTCTATAATTGGCCACAGAATAGACGGGTAGGGGCTCTGAGAGGCCAGCGGTGCGTACCCAGCAAAAATGAACCCAAGTACCCCCCCCCCCCTCCCCGGACAACCCCTGGACCCGAAGGTGTCCATCTTACAGAGAGTTGACTGTAAAGCGAAACATTATTTTGTTACCTTGCACTTATTTTCATTTGTTTGGATTATTTTCACAGCGAGAGGCTCATGATGTTATAAGCAAGAGAAAATCAGTACTACATGAAAACAGACGATCATCACATCTTGGACATAATTTGTTAGAGGACGTTGAGCTCACTTACAAAAGAGATCCTGCACCAAAGGAACCAAACAGAATTTATGATTCTTCTGACAAGTTAAATGTAGTTATAAAAGGTTGGTTTGTACATGTAGGTAGCTAAGAAATATAGAGTTCATCCAGATTTGTTAGTAAGGTGTGAGAAATTGTCCTTGATGCGTGAGATTGATGTCTTTAGTCCACAGGACTATGAGACTCATGGCGCATGAGAGCTGGCACTGGTATAAAATATCATATTTTTCTTAGCTACTCATGCACTGGATACTGAATTATATTCTTTACTGTGTAGGTGATGTTGATGGTTCAATAGAAGCCATCAATGATGCTCTACAAACATATAATTCAAGGAAAATTTCCCTAAATGTTTTGTGCGCTGAGGTAGGAGCAGTCAGTGAAAATGATATCAAACTAGCAGACACCTTTAAAGGTAAGTTTTTCTCACTGGGTACCTAGTCTGAGAAAACAGCCAACATACATGTATCACGATGCCTGGCCTCTGGGTTCCCCCAAGAATGACTTCTGAGAAACAAGTGTAGAAATTCCATACTGCACACTTAGATGTCAGTACCTAGGTTTCTGAGTCATATACCTGCAATTAAAATAAAAATCGAAACCATTTGACTGATGAAGTCAAGAATCCAAGGGTTGAAAGTAGATACATTGTAATAACAATAATTATATAGCATCCATAGACCATGCAAGGGAGTCAAAGAAAGAAAATGTTGCTAATACACAGATGGCAAATTGTTTTAGCTTGAAATATTTATAATTATGTCATAACAGTTCATCAGAGGGATAATCACTCAAAAAGAGTAGATTGTTAATTAAATCTTTCCATCACTTGTGTATTGTTTTTGAAAGTCAATGTTTTTATTTGTCATTTAAACAATTAGGTGTGGTATTTGGCTTTAATGTAAAGATATCAAAGAAAACACAGACCTTTGCAAAACAGCTTGGTATCAGTGTTAAACACCACAAGATCATTTACAAGCTGCTAGAGGATATCAAGGTTTGTATGAAACAGTGCATGAACTATACTTTGTTTCAGTCTACTGACAAAGGAAGACACCATACGCAGTAAAAGATGTCAAAACTTTTCTGCTCAGTGGTCTTGAAGCCAGGACTATAGGCCCAACTTAGTTAACTTTAGTTTGTTTTTACATCATTGATCTGCTCCATGGCCAGGTTGTTCAAAGCTCATGGGTAAAGAAAACCCAGGGTTGATCTGAAATTTGAATTCTGATATGAAAACTTAAATCGAGCAAATTCAGTTTAATTCTCTCTGTCTACTATTTTGTGAGAGGATGCTCTGAATAGAATATATAGTATAATAAATTATATTGGAGAAATTGCTTTTGAACAAAAGAAAAAGAAATCTGGATTAAAACTTAACCCCAGGTTAGGACTAATGGGCCGAGTAGTGAATTAAAGAACATTGAAACAAAGTTGTTGGTACAGCTTCTTTCCTTGTACTTCATCATCATACTGACTCATGAAGAGTCACTGCCATGGTGGTAATTGCCCTTAAATTTTGCAAATTTTGAATTTCTTTAAGAATTGTTGATCATGAGAAGCTTTTCTTCATCTGTGTTTCATCCAAATTCCAGACCCCATGCAGGGTTGTCAAAAGTAGCAGGTTGCTGGCGAAAATCGCCCCCAGCTACTTGGTTAGTATCAGCCAGCTACTCTGCTTGACATTTCTTTACAGATGGCGTTTTTTAAATAAAATATCCCTGGACTGGTTAAGAAACACTATACCAAGTGTTTACATCTCACTTACAGTTAAATTTAATGCCTACACTAGGTAATTCACCTTATAATTCACTTAAGATTTTCAGTAATTTTAGGGACAAAAATTAATAGCCTGGAGAGTGGAGAAAACAACGTCTCAGAGTATCTAAAATAATATTAAAATTTTCTGAGGGAGCATGCCCCCAGACCCCCTAGAGGCTTGCACCTTTAGCGCTGGCTGCTTGCTTTGACAGCTCAGCCATCTACTTCAAACTTTCTGATAATCCTGCCCATGAAGTCAGTCTTAATAATCTTGGCTGCACTACCTCATAATATGATAAGATATGAAAAGACAACATGGAAAATTGTTCCGTTCCAGTTGTGCAAAAGGTGGATAACACTATTTAGCAGATAAATCTCTATCCTCTGAATAGCCCAACTGGTTTTCCTAATACTTGTAGTTATCCTCTGGATAGTGATTTATCCCATGAATAGCACTATCCAACATCTGAACTGGATGGGCCTGCTTGTCACTGCATGTGCATTAACTATAAAAGTGCAAGCAGATAAAGGCTAACCCTTGACTCCCAGAGTGCCATAAATAGTGCTGTTTAAAGCCCGGCGGGGTACTTGGGTTAATTTTTGTTGGGTATGTTCCGCTGGCCTCTCAGATCCCCTACCCCATTATAGTCTATTCTGTGGTCAATCATAGACCCCATCTTAGTCGCTTTTTGGCCCAGGCAAATAATTATGTCATTTTCATGATCCCAACTTAGTCACTTTCTATTTTTACGAATTGACCCATTTTTTAGATTGAACGAAGAACACTTTACTTTTCACCTTTCAGTAGAAACATTCTGGTACATTTGCTAACTGTAAATAATTATGCAGAACTGTCTTCCCCCTAAATATCCGAAAATTTGCAACCCCATTCCAGTAACTCTATTGAAAATGCGACCCCATCCAGCGGCTCATCCCAATTAGCCTCTTGTAAGGAGGTACCCCCCCCCCCCCCCAGGGTTTGAAGTTCATTAGATAGCTGATTGCAGTGTTCATTTTACCTTTCTTTCAGGCTGAACTTTCAAACAGACTTCCTCCATCTAAAGAAGAAACAGTCACTGGTGAGGCGTTAGTACGTAAAGTGTTCCACCTTACTGGCATGCGCAAGGCTGTGGTGGCTGGCTGCAGAGTGAAAATGGGGAGCCTTGCTCGGGATAGCTTTTATAGAATAGCAAGGAATGACAAGGTTATCTTTGATGGTAAGTGGGTATCTTTTGCTTACGTTATTCAAACCTGGAATTCTCTTGGAATTACCTGGATGTCTCCAGGAGACTGGTAATAGCATTGCCATCTCTGAAAGAAAAATTGCTGCCACTATTTTGGAGGATATTTGAGTTAATAGGCAGTAAAGCAACGACTTTGAGGACGGCAATGAGAATGGCAAAAAAAACAATAGGTTTAGATAAGCAAAACAATAACTTTGCAGGTGCATGGTCACACTTTTCTGTACATTTCTTTGCCCTTGTTGGCCACCAAGACGTGAAACTGCCCAATTTCACGTTTTCAGGAGGACATTACACAAGACAACAATTTTCTGGTTATTTTTTTTTTTCAAAACTTAAGATACAGTCCATTAGAATTTATCTCCTGAAAAATTCACCAACATTTGACATTTGAAACAGGGTGAATTCTTTTTTTAAGAGATGTTTTCACTTGTTCCCATCATCTCTCATGCTTCTTGCTTGTCTCCAGCACTCATGCCTCTTGCTTGTCTACTAAGCCTTGGGAAAGCTTGTGGAGAAGGCAGGGAAAGTTGCCCTTAGAACCAAACCTGGCCTTACTATAAAGCACATAAAATTGTTACTGACATGCACTGATGGTTGAATGATTGAGATCAAGAATTCCTTAAAGTCTGGGAGCCATATCTCAGGAATTCCTATCGATGTCTCAGAAAATTGTTTGGAGAACAATGTCCTCCAATTCAAAAACTTTTATTGTCTTGAATTTGAACCCCGTGGAATGTCCAATCAGAGACCAGCCTGTTGGTTAACCCCCAGAAATTCGTGATTTCATATCTCTGGGAACCACTTGAGGTCATTAAACAGACCAGTTCTCCAAAGATTCTTGAAGTTATTGTGAAAACTCAGGGAACCCCAGCCATAGAGAACACCATGGTCAGGCACACACTCCTAATGTTTGTTCTCAAGGGATCTTCAAGAATACTCTTCAATTTTGTCAGTCAAATAATTCTCCAAAGTAATGAATATGACGTCTTTTTCTTTCAAAAGGAAAGTTGTCAACCATGAAGTGTGGACAGGATGACATTAGCCAGGCCAAAAGAGAAACAGAATGTGGCTTATCATTTGAAAAATTCACAGATGTTGAAGAAGGAGATATTGTACAGTGCTACACTATAACTGTGACAAAACAACCTATTGATTGGAATTGGGGTTTCTGATTAGCTAGCTTGTTCCTTTTTACAGTGAAAATAATCTTCCTGGGGCAATTTAATATGAAATGCTCATGTACATATTACTAATTGTTGATAATGAACTGGAAAGCTTGGTATGCTCTTGTGGTTTATGGTGGACTAATTTATAAGATAGTTATGATCATTTCTTGCAAGAAACAGTTTTTAAAAAGTTTTATTCCAACTGTCTGTAATGAATAGAGCCCTCATTAAAATGAATGTTAATGCTCTGGTTTTTTTTTTTTGGTATCTTATAAGGGATTTCAACATCACTTACTTTAAGTTAGAAAGCTAAGACTGATTAACCACCCCTCAGTCATTTATTTGAATTCAAGTCATCTGTAAATTATAATTATTTTGTAAGGCAAGAGAACAAAGGTTGTTTTCACAAAATTAAGTGAGTTTATTACTCATTTCTACCCAAGTTGCTCATCTTGTACAATAATATAAAATACATAATTTAAATAAGTACAATAAACTTTAATATAATAGTTGACAAAAAGTGAAATGTGGTTGGAAACCATTCAAACCTCAAGATAAATATTGTGAAAATTCTCAAGGTAAGCTTTTACCAATATCCCTTTTTAATAAAGCTCAACACAAAAACGTTTTAAACATTAACAATAATTTTATAACACTGCTTCTGAAACTGAACCATTAAATAACAAAATGATTTGAAACAATTTTAAATAAGATTAAAATCAACCTCTGTACACGATTAAAATTTTATGAAATAAATAATCTATACTATTATTCAATATATGTTATGTGTAGAAGCTGCAAAATGGCCTCAGTGACCAGCATCAGTTTTCTCTTAATAGTATCAATACATTATCAAAAGGAAAGGTAATGAGACTTGTTAAAATGATCATGTAAGGGAGAATTATATAATCTTTTGTCAAATTCTCTCAACCAAGTCTTTAAGTAAATTTATGGAAATCAGTTTGGAGAATTTGATTCATGATACTCAGTTTTGCATGAACAGCTAAAAATGTGTTGTAAACTCAAATGGTTTTTGACTCAACCAATGTATCCAACCGAAAAACCTTACTGTAATACACACTTGATTTCACTTGATGGCAAAAACATTGTCACGAGAAAATCTTAAACCATGAATAATGAGATGGGTTCCTAGGAAGAGCACGTGGGAACATTGAAATACATTTCCATTATAATCACATAAGCACACATTTATGAACTTTATGGCTTCAGCGTTTCTTCAGTTATGGCATAGACGAAACATGGGAAGTTATGTTTTGTGGCTCCTTAATTTGTTGGTGTCATCTGAGAAAAAAATAATTTTCATTACCAAAACGAATGAAGCCCTTTGAATCTTGAGAGAGTGAATTTGCATAAGGCCTTTGTGATAATGAAGGCGAGCGGTATATTATAAAGAGCATGCTAATAAGATTATACCCATAAATCCATTGGGTCTAATAGTTTCAGGTTTATACCTTAGATGTCACAACATTTTCTACTTATGTACACTCGACTGAAAAATATTTGAATAATTCAAATAACTATTTTTCACTTGAGTGTACATTGGGAACCCAGGCTTGGATGCTAGGCTATAGCCAGCAGAACAGGTGATATTTTTTCACATTTTTCAGGTGAGCCCAAAGCGGATGTGGAGGGCGAGACACCCATGACAGGGAAGGTGCAGAAAATAATTTATCCTATTTCAGGTTTTTCCCGTGTCTTCCCCATGGTCAGTCACACTTGTCTTCCATTCCATGTCTGTTTCTTTTTTGTGACTGTACAAGACGCAAAAAAGCACCTGTTCTGCAGGCTTGAACTAGAGACTAACAAACTCTTCTTGTAATGAATTGGCTCACACAGCATCTTGCATTTGGCCTTCAAAATCATGGTCTTAATATTAATGATTACAGTTTCTATGGAAACTTTCATCACAAAAATCTCTATTCATGAATGCCATTGGAAAAATTTGACCTATGATCTTATCTTAAATAAAAAAAAATTAACAATTAGTTGCCAAAGGCGACATGAATATCGGCAAATAGTCACCGAGACGAAGTCGAGGTGACTATTCACCAATATTCACGTCGCCTGAGGCGACTAATTGTTTTAGTATAATTACATTGATGATTATTCGAGAAAATAAAATTATTGATCAATTTCCGACCCCGAAACATCAAAAAATCTGGCTGCCATTTTGAAAACTGCTAGCCTTCAATGCTATAATCACCGCGCAGTGATTATAGCAGGATAGTGCGAAGCTCCTAGCCAATCACAGCGCTCTATTTTCGATAGTCATCGATGTAATTATACTAACATTGCATAAGCATCATGTTCTGAATTCTTTAAAACAAAGCTACAATGAAACAGCGCAGGTCCAAGACAAAACAAAGACGCTCAGTTCACGGCAACAAATTTTGTTGTTGATGGAATTTAATTTTGACATCTAAATTGTGTGACCACATGAAAGAACATGACTGTACAATGACTGTTAAGACTTGCCATTGAAAACAATGGGTCACACCCACAGAACTTTTTTAATTTTACAGTAAAGCTGACTTGTAAAGAGTGGTGACTGTTATACACAGCTTTGACTGTAATGACTTACTTGTGTGGCTTATTATTGTGGCTCTCATAATTCAATCACACTGTCAGAACTTCTTATTAGTGGAACAGTGTCATTAAAAGAGCTAACAGATTCTGATGGAGAGACTGTACCACCAGTTGCATTCACAATAGGAACCTCAATGTCTTCCTCTGGTGATCTTGCAGTTTGCATTTCCTGGACATTTCCCGAAACAGTTGGAAGAGAATTTCCATGACCAGCTACTGCTGAACCTTGGTTTTGCAATGGGCTGCTTCTGCTACTTTGACTTTCATTGGTCAAGTCTCCCCTAGCTCCTGCAACCCTTGGGGGATGAGAACCACCATGACAAGGCTGAATAAAAGCAACATCAAAGACATTACAAGCCCTTCCATCTGCTGCAAATTCATAAGGTGGCGGAGGGGAGGAGGGCTCATCAGTCAAGGGAGCATCATCAGCAGTAGAGATCCTAGTGCGACGTCTTCTTTGCCTACGTCTTCTAGGACGTACTGTTCGCTTTGTTCTCATCCGATCTATAATAAACCCAATGCAGACTACTGCCAAGGCAGTGCCAGTGACAGAGAGAATCACAATAATGTAGTTCCGTATGTCATTATTTTTTTTGGTAGCAGGAACTGCAAGAGTCTTGCAGTGCCTTTCGTCTGAGGCATCTGGACAGTCATTTGTGCCATCACATTTTAACTGGCACTGAATTTTCTTCCCACTCTTGCAAGTAAACAACAACTGGTTATGAAACACTTCACAGCCCTCAAAAGAGTTTTCTGGATCTACTCCATAATAACTTGCCAGGAAACCCTTGCCTTGATTTTGGAAACTTGTTTTAAGCCTGACAAGCATCTGTCTTCCACTTGATCGAACCATTCCTACAGGTTTGTTATTAATTGTACAGAATCTACCAAGGGATCTATCATTGTCACCTGTCCCATCAAAAACTTCAACGTAGTCATGGCTGCAGTCTCCTGAGGTAGAAAATGTGGATGTCGAAGAATCCACCTCAAAAAAATCAAACATCAGTGAGACTATCTTTCCTTCTGAGACGGTTATAAACCAGTTACAATTCCCATCACTTTTGCGAGAGCCGGGATAGCCCGGTGAAGTGAACCTTCCATAATCACTCTCAAGAAAGCCCGTACAATGAGGCACTCGAGTATAGTGAGCGAAAAATCCTCGGGAATTACTTTCTTTGTACGATTTAAACTCAATAGACATTGTGTTACCAGTAGATCGTATGGCATATTTTCCTGGCAGTCTTGTGGAACAAAAGTGACCAATTTCCGTGTTATTGCTTTTTAAACCATCCACGACTTTCACATAATCAACATTACAGGGATACTTCCCATCCATGTTAAAGTCGTTGAAACGAAGCTCAATGACATAGTCTGTAGGCACCCTTATTTGCCATTGGCACGTAACATCTGCTGGGAACATTACAGGGTAATTTGGACTACTTAGGCTTCCACTGATGTCAGTGAAATACCCGCCACAAGACGAGTATACTGCACGAAAACGAAAACCACCGCCAAATCCAGAAATGGTTCGATTGTCTGACTTAAATACAACACGAAGAACGTGGCCTTCCGATGTTATCTGTCTCGGGGGAAAATTCTCTGCCCCAGCACAATATCTACCAATTAACTCTAACGAATTTTCGTAAACTTCAACATAGTCTCCGCTGTTGTCACAGCCAGTTCGATTCGATTGTGTAGGCTCGAGATTGAAGGTCTCAAAAACAAGTACTATCTTCTGAAACTCTGACATCTTTATAGTCCAGGAACACTCTTTCTCCGTGGGATACTGAAGAGGATAGTTTGGACTAAGAATTTGCCCTGAAGAATCAGTCTTGGTAATACCACAGTTTCTACTGCTCGCGTCGTATGGTTTCGACAAAACTGGCGAAAGTAGCAATCCACAAATGACGAAAGCACACCTTACAGAAGTAAAAAAAATTGTCCACTGACTTTCTGCCATATTCTTTTGATGAACAAAGGCTGTCCTCGCAGCACAATAAGACGAAACGAAAGTGAGAGCCAGATGTATAAGTTAAGGCACGTTTTTTTTTTTCCACACAAAAACACTCTGTCTGATTTCGCAGCTCGTTCACTTAAAAGGTATTTAGAGCTGAACGTTTGACTAAAACCGCTTTTCTCATGCACTAGAACGTGACGAATGGACTCTATCCTCTTTTAGGTGAGGTCAGAATCCTTAATAGCTTCCCACTGTAAACTAAACACTCGAGTCAAAACAAGTAAATACCATGCAAAGCACATGCAAGTATACCTCCTTTCACGTAACATGCCAACAATAGCAATCTGGGCAAGGTAACCGCACCTTCTTAATGTGAACGTCAAGTCACTTCCGTTTTCGTGATCGACCGCATTTAACGCATTCGATGATCAGTTCCTATCGTTGACAACATTTCTTTCGCGATTTATCCAGTATCTTTAAGTTGCCATTTCATTAAAACAATAGCTTAGCAAATTTCTTCTTTTAACTTTTGCGTGGAAAAAAAAAACTCGTAAGTTACAAATAACTCAGCATGTGACCACGTCAAATGACGCACAAGCTAAGGTTCAATATATTTTCCTTATTTCACTTTCGTACAGATAAATACTTTCTGAAACACAATATACGATAAAAACAACATTCTTAAGGTGCTTGAGTGGGTAACCATAACAAATCTCTTACTTGACCTATACCCAGAAACCATACCGAAACCATACCGAAAAAGGTGATTTCCCCTGAAGGGAAGCTGCAATGCTGGAGACTAGAGTGGGGATAACAGAAAAATTATAAATTTATTAAGGTACGTAAAAGTACCAAACTTAAAAGGGAAACACAACTCTGAAGCATGCGAACAGCACGAGTGACACGAAATACGTGCAAAGGGTGGGGCACACGCATGTCAGTATCATCAATCACGAACCGCGCGTGGGGCCTTGAACTTGGCCTGGCTACTGTCAATGCAGAAATTTATCCCTTGTTTTTTTGTTTTTAGTCGAGAGAGAAAAATGAAAACGTGGCTTTTCGCATTCACATTAACTTGCCCTCGACTCGATGAACCATACAAGTGGTCAATAAGGAGTCGGGAACACAAATTTTGCCCCCGCGTACATGAACCGACCCGACACAACTCAAGTTACAGTTACATTGGAACAAATTGGCCTTACTTCGAATAAGAATTTTGCCGAAATAATCCCGAGGAGTGGCCGGAAGAAACGTTGTTCCTTTTCCCTGAATACATGCTTGTCGTTACGCTAGCTAGCGGGAAAAATGACGGATATGACAATATAACCTTCTCTAAATTTTCAAATATTAAAATTTCAATTCTCTTTTGTAGTCCTGCTCAGGTTATTCGCGGAAGAGTCCTAGAGATGTTGTCGGGAAAATTGTTAACTTACGTTTAACTTTATGCAATGTAATTAGCGTGCGACCTTTCTGCTTGACTAAGCACGAATATTTCAAGCAAAATTTTGCTGTTGATCGGGGTAAAGTAGTGAAAGGATACCGCACGCATTACTAAAACGTGAAACACGAAAATTGTGTCAGGTTGGCCCGTAGAGGAGCAAAAGTTCTAATCTTTTAGGGCATCTGTCAACGTGAGAAGGTCAGAGCGAAGCTGATTTTGTTTTTTTTTTTTTTTTCTCTATTTAGGGGGCGAGAGGGGGAGCTCCTGGCGCGCTTTTTTTTCTTAAAATAGAGTAACAAAGAAATCAAAGTTTTTCTCCTTGAAAGGGTCTCATTTGAAGACGTCCACGCCGTTATCCGAGGCACACTTAATACAAAACTCTGGCAAATTGTTATTACAATCAAACAACGACGAATAGAAGCCGGAGCGAAACCGTCGAGAATAATCAGATTAAAACTTCGAGACTGGCAACTTCTTTTGACTACCGTAGCGAAGCGATAAGATATACAGTACTCAGCAACAATTAAGACAATTAAGGGAATTGCGGTTTTTAGTGGCTTTCAACTCATTTTGCTAAAACATAATGGCAACTACTGGACAGTGGGCGTTAATCATCGAAATTGGCCGGGATAAAAACGAGTGGAGGTGTTTTAGAAACGTTTTAATACGGAGCGCATCGTACCAGTATCGTATCGTACCAGTTTCGTTATGAGTTTATTCGTGGACGGCTTCTGATCAATTAATTAACCAATGGTGAATTCAAAGTGACTTGGAGTACAATCCTTAGGGTATAGGTGTACCAAGAAAATTGGACGAAAAATTTAGCCCCATCTACCAACATCACTGAACTCACTTCAAAACACTAATTTTGATATTATTCACTTTAACTGCATGTATATGGAGGCATAGGGTATTTCAGCTCTCTGTAAAGTTAAGACTTTCAATGTACCAAAAAATAAAAAATAAATTAAGGTCAGGTGACAGAGTATGCTGAATCCAGTACAATTTAAAATCTATAATATTACTTTAACAAGCTAAGAGAGTGCACATCTTGCACAACCGTCTATCTTGAAATGTTAATTTTAGCTCGAGATAATGCGGTGCATTATTAATTCTCGAGCCCAAATGTGATATTGAAGACAGGTTAATTAAAGGCAAGAGTCGTACATATTCTTCCACGAGCATTCAAATTTTAAAATTTGAATAAAAACTGATGCAGTAACAATTGTAACAGGAAAATTTTGTAATTGATTTCTCGAACGGCGGACAATCTCCGGAATTCGAGTCAAGAATAAGAACTCGTCTTAATTGAGAAAGCAATATACTCGTCTTAATTGAGCAATATACTCGTCTTAACTGAGAAAGCAATATTGTTCTAGTGGTTGTCTGAAACTTAAGAAATATGACGTTTCAGTTGCCCTTTAGCTGAAATGTTCTGCAACTGAGGTACAAAGTTAAAAGTACCTCAAGGACCATGAACTTTAATCTCCGACACTGGAAGATGGCTGCGACGACATAGTCTGGTATTCCAGGGATATAGTTTCCCTTTTTAGAATTTCAGTCAAGGGGGGGGGGGGGGGGGGGGGGGGATTGCTGCCGGTAAAGGTCATCAATGACCAGGAAACAGTGGACAATTATCAAAATCAAGTAGATTAAGTAGGTGTCAGAAACAATCTCTCTTGTCAAAAACAAGGGTGGGACAATTCCAACTGGACACATAGCTGAATTAGTTTTTAGTATGCCCTGTGAATTAGACAACACTTTATTTCAGTAATGGCAGGGGCGTAGCTAGGGGGGTCCTGGGGTGCCCGTGACTCCCCCCCCCCTCTCCCTTGGTAGGCCTTCTTTTTAGCAAACAACCTACAATATTCAGGTGGCGAAAACGCCATGACAATATCTTGGCTGTAAAAGCCATTGTTGAAAAGCCCACTTTTTAAAATTTGTTTTTTGTAAAGTATTTTCGTCAACGGCTCTTGTCTTTAGTTAATAAGGGCCTTCATGCCGTGATAATAACGAGAGTTTATAAAAACGAGAGTTTATCAGTAAGAGTATAGGTGATATTGACCTCCGTAATCCTCAAGATGCCTGGAAACAGATAGGTAAAATCTTTAACATTAGAAAACGGCAACCACATGGAACTGAAACCGTAAGTGCCGGACAGTTTTACGAATACTTCAAACAACAAAACGCGGCTCCAACGAACGGCGAGCAGACAGATCTGAAAGATACTGGAGTTACTGAGGAAGAGGCAGGCCCCCTTGACTATGCAATATCGGTAGAAGAAATTGATTTCGCAATCAAAAAAGTTAAATTAAACAAAGCCCCAGGGTATGATAAAATATTAAACGAAGTGCTAAAAACAGGGAAAGATATCATAAAAGGTCATCTACTAGAGTTATTCAATCGTATTTTAAGTTCAGGTAAATATCCCACGCTCTGGAGTTTTGGCCTCATCGTCCCTATACATAAAAAGGATGATCGATCAAAAGTTGAAAACTACCGAGGCATCATGATCACGTTGCTATCTGCATTAGGTAAACTCTTCACATCTATCCTCAATGATCGTTTGTATGATTACATGACCAAAAAAGGAGTTCTAAAAGTAGAACAAGGCGGGTTTAAAAAAAGGCACGGTACAGTAGATAGCATCTTCATCTTAAAAACACTCATAGATAAGTTTGTTAAATCTAAACCACAAAAACGTAGAAACTTGCTTTTCTCGTGTTTTGTAGATTTTAGAAAAGCTTTTGATCGCATACCCAGGCAAAAATTATTCGAAAAACTCAGAAAAGAAGGAATTAAAGGACGTTTTCTAGAAATAGTAATGTCGATGTACTCAAAAGATAAATCAACAACAAAATGACCGAAGCTTTTCCGTGTTACACTGGAGTTAAGCAAGGCTGTATGTTATCACCCACACTTTTTAATCTCTATCTAAGTGATCTACCCGAATTTCTAAATTCATCAAGCTCAACCGATATTCTGCTTGATGACTCTGAAAAACCTATAAACTGTTTATTATATGCGGATGACTTAGTGATCTTTTCGCGGTCAGCAAATGGCCTACAAACACTCCTCAACAAGTTGGAATCCTACTGTGATAAAACTGAACTAACTGTAAATTTAGACAAAACAAAAGTCATGATCTTTAATAATTGCGGCAAGTCCTTAAATAACTACTCGTTTAAGTATAGAGTAAATGTACTAAACAATGTTAAATCTTATAAATATCTGGGAATAACACTGAACCCGTATGGAAATTTTAGTTTAGCTAGAGAAGAGTTAAAAAAAGTTGGGCTTAAGGCACTTTATAAACTAAGAAGAGAGATGGGTGACAACTTTAGAGAAAATATTATGCTGACGATTAAGCTATTCGATGCTCTGATATCCCCCATACTTCTCTACGGAAGTGAAATTTGGGGTGTTGATTGTAGCGACCAAATAGAAAAGGATCCCGCAGAACTAGTTCAAATTAAATTCTTGAAATGGTTGCTAGGTGTAAATAAATACTGCAGCAACAATGCATGTAGGGCTGAAACAGGAAGATTCCCAATGAAAATCGAAGCACAATATAGGAATTTTAAGTTTTGGCTAACTTTAACCAAACACCCAAAACACAAATTATCACAGGTGGCTTATAATGATGTGAAGTCAAGAATGAACAAAGAATTATGGAGCCAAAAAATCAAACGCGTATTAGACCAAATAGGGCTAGGATATCTCTGGACAAAAGCACATGAAAATGGCATAGGAATCTTGAACATTATCAAACAAAGACTGAAAGACATCGAATTACAAAGATGGTTAAGTGAGGTGAACAATGACGTAAGAAAAGATGCCAACCAAAAGAATAAACTAAGAACCTTCCGAAAATTTAAAACAATAGAAACTTATAAATGTGAAGATTATCTCCGTCAGGTCACCAACGTCCAACACCGGATAACTCTAACTAAACTCCGTTTAAGTAATCACAATTTGGCGATAGAGACAGGTCGGTATGTAAGACCTTACAAGAAACCGGAAGAGAGGATCTGTCCTATCTGTAAAAAAGACGTAGAAGATGAAAGACATTTTTTAACACAGTGCCCTGCGTATCAAGAAAAAAGAAGTACTTTATTTGAATACCTAAACAGAAAATATAGAATATCAGTAGACAGAATGGCACCAGATTATGTTTTTCTGTTGTTAATAAACCCCCCGAGCAAGAACAAACCAGTGCAAAAGCTAATTGCAAAATATGTATTCGACTGCTATGAGAAGAGAAGATCATTAGCTGTTTAAGTTAACTTTGACTACAGTAAGTGTGCAATACAAAACATTGCTTGATGTTTGGAGTTGTTGCGCAAAGTTTGAAATCGGTCAAACTTCTAGCTGGGTGTAAACGGACACAACTGCTCCCAACAATGTTGGGAGTTGTTGCATCCGTTTGCACGTAACTTTAAGATACAAAACAAAAGCTTTGATTAAGATATTCCGGAAGTCATTTGTTACAGCAGGTAAAGCGGATCTCTTTATGACCTGAATTTGCCGAGGAACAGACATGCGAATCGATAGAAAGTGAATAATATAAGGCGTAATTAATTATTAACTTATTGGCCTAAGCCATATACAGTTATAAATTCTTGTTGTGTGTAACTTTTATTAGTTATTTGGAATTAGTCAATGTACTATATATTGTATACGACTCCAAATAAAAATATGTCTATGTCTATGTCTAATACGACTGAGCCCGCTGATACACGTGGGGAAAGCAGCGGTATAAACCATATATAGTCGGTGATCCCCGGATGGTGATCTGGTGAGTAGCCTCTGTGACCCCCCCCCCCCCCCCCCCCCCCTTTGAAAAATCCTGGCTACGCCCCTGAATGGTAAAAAGATGACTAAATATAAACTGCTTTATAGGTCAGGGAAGGCCGCTGTGGCAGTTTTAGTAATACTGAGCAATACTGAATGGAGATTAAGTGTCGAGTCAGGTTTTGTTGGCTTTCATCAAACAAACTGGTATAGAGACATGTAGAGACTAGCTTGTGGTATAAGATATTAGGAAAGGCCGGTGTACGGTATCGGGAAGTTTTAGTGATACTGAGCAATACTATAGTGACAAAGTGTTTGATTGGCCTTCTTCGAACACACTGGTATAGAAGACTGCTGGCTTATGGTTCCAAAAATAGTATTAAGTAAGTTGGTTGGGAAAAAACGTTCAATCGCCAGACCGACCGATTTTTGCAACCTCGTTACCCACGAGCACAGAGGACCGTGGGAACGGGGTTGCGATTTTAGGAGAAATAAAAAGAAAAAAAAAACCTAAGTACACCGCCCACAGTTACATGCTTTGATGGAAATTTATATAGTTGTCAAGGATAATTCTGAGATAATTAACAAAAATCGCTTGCAGTAATCAGCGCCTCATGAATAAGGCGCCAGGTCCACTAAACCTCAATTTCAAGGGGAAAAGTCGCGTACTCGGAGCAGCATTAATTTTGAAATAGAAGTTAATGCTTCAGTTGAGGAAGTATCAAGTATAAATCTCATTACGTGATAAAGCTAGCCCGATATAGATACAAGTATACCGGGTGGGAAGTGCGTGTTTTGCGGTTAACTTCCGTTCGGAGCTCGGAGATGCTAAATTTTTCCCCTGATCAATTCTCAAGCCTTAAATAACTGATATTGCTTTTAATATATTTCTTTAATTTGAAGCCGCCTAGTGAAAATGAAACGGGAGAAGTCCCATAAATTTTGCATAGCAAAATCCCTATAAAAAATCCCTATAAGTCCCTATAATATTAGGGACCTTAATATACGAGGACGGCGACGGCAGACAAAACGTCGCTGAAAAAATGAATTCGCGTTCTTTCAATCTTCATCGCGATTACTTTAAGTCACTAATTTAATTTGTCAAATGTAGATGAACCCTCCTAACGTTAAATCCCTAAGAACCATATCCAAGTTCAGAAAGAGAGAGGAAATTTCTTTGTCGCTTGTGTACTTCCTCTGTAAAACGTGAAATTAGGCGTTTTCACGTCGTAGTCGTGCAGTGACGGCAAAGAAATGTACAAAAAAGCGTGATGCACGTGCAAAAATTCTTGTTTGGCTAATCAAACCTATTGCTTTTTTTGAAGTTCTCGTTGCCGTCGCGGTTGTCGGATCTTTAAGGTCCCTAATATTTAAGGATGAGACAGACGAAAATGATCAATGACATTCTATTCAAGGGAAAAATACTGAAAAGTAAGAATTTAATGTCAACACATACAAACCTCCCTCAGATATCTTTCTAATACGCTAAGGGATAGTTCAGTTTTAACACTAGAGACGAGAAGTTGTTACGTCACGTCGGCCTTGGTACCAAGTTTTTTTATGACAACAAACCGATGAAGCCACTTTGAAGTCTATTCGCGCTATTTCAAACTTTACCGATCTTATTCAATTTCATTTGATTTGGCAAATCTTGGCGAAATTTTCTTTGGGACCGTATCTATCGTTGTCTAAGTTTAGCACAAGAAAGCGACAATTTTTGTTTTTGTTTACCTACTCCATAAAGCGGGTTCGTGAAATTGGGAAATTTCATATCGTAGTGGTGCAACGACGGCAAAGAAATGTACAAAACAGCGAGATGCAAGTGCAAAGTTGTTGTTTGTTAATATAAACATATTACTTTTTGCCGTTCTCCTCGCCGTCACCGTCGTCGTTGGTTTTGTTGTCATCCAGAAATAGTGCTACCATGGTAACGTGACGTCAAACTTGTCCTTTCTATTTAGATACCCTATCTAAGGATCACCATGGAAACGCACAACACAAAGCAAGGGCAAAAATGAAACTCTGTCAAAATTTTTCCCTGTCGGGCGGCACATGTGTGAACCTACTGATCCAGCCTATATATATGGGAGTAACACCGGGAAAAAACTATTAGGATATGGCTGGCCAATAAGGAATGGCCAGATGGCGGCCTTGCAGTGGCGTAGCGTGACCATCGTGGCAAGGACACACGGGTCGATGGTCTCAAAAACTTCGTACCAAATGACGTTTTTGGGTTCCTTTAATATACATCTCGGCAGTTTACAGGCTTGTTTACAAGAACCTGATACAGTTGAACCTCTCTACAAAGGCTACCATGGGGACAGAAGAAAGTGGCCGTTGCAGAGAGGATGAAACACGAGTGATTGAGTGTATGGACCGTCCCCCCCCCCCCCTCTCCCCCCCTAAAAAAATAATTGCCGTTGTAGAGAAGGTGACCATTGTAGAGAGGTGGCCGTAAGTGGAGGTTCCCACTGTATTAAAAAAAGCTTTTAAAAACGTTCTTCTTTGAGCTGGCACTGGAATGTGACAAGCTCGATCAAGGAGAGGCGCCTCCCCTTTTGTTGCGCAAATTTGGTGACGTTATCTACATTAACATTGAATGTCTCGAATTTATATCACATTCCAATACTTAGACTGTTGTATTCTTCATGACAAATCAATGCGGAATAACAGCGAGACAGATAAGAACAAATCTGCGCAATACAAGGTCAAGTCACGACACTACAAATGGCTTTTACTAATAACAGAAAATATTTTAAAACATCCTAAGAAAGAACCGATTAAATCTTTAGGAATAAATCTGTCATATAAACATGAAAACAACGATAACTTAAATTTCTTTATCAAAATTTACAAAATGGACACCAAGCTGAATATATGGCAAACAAGAGATCTAACTTTATTTGGACGCACAATGTTGGTTAAGACCCTGGGCTTATCTAAATTAGTTTAAGCAGCCTCAATGCTGCTTGTTCCTGAAATGGTTATTAAAAGGGTACAAGAAAAAATAACCAAATTTTTGTGGAAAAACAAAAATGATAAAATAAAAAGATCTGTTATATATCAATCTCTGTCAAGCGGTGGACTTAACTTCCCTAAGGGGGTGTTTACATGACACCGGGGCGACTTTCGCGCCGCGACGAGTTCACTCCGGTTCCCTCTCATGGCTCTACATTTGTTTACATGATACCACCACAAAAAGTCATGCCGGCGCGAGTCGCCCCGGGGTGAGTTCACTCCGGTTGTCGCACCGGGACGAGAATTTCACTCCAGTACGAAATCTCGCAACGGTATCATGTAAACACGAAACGACCACCCGTTTCGGTGTGAAATCGGTCTAATGTTTGCGATTTTGAATCATACGTGCATTTTATCAACATGAAGTTTACCTTCAAATAACGAGATCATATGTGAAATAACCCAGTCATCATGTAAAAGCGATGCGAAATCAAAAAGTCATGTCGGTATGAAACTCGCGCCGGTGCGAGTTTTCTCATGTAAACACCCCCTAACTTTCGCACAGTGGTTAAATCTTTACGCTTGAGCTGGCTCGGCAGGTTTTTAAATCATACAAATGAATCATGGCAAGCAATCCCAAATGACTCCTTTAACAGATATGGAGGGTTACCTTTTTTACTGAAGTGTAATTATGATTCTAAACTCTTAGACAAACAACCTCCTCTGTTTTATAGTGAAATGTTGGATTATTTTAAGGAACTGCGTACAGGTCACCCTGACGTCTATAGAAGTGAATTCATTCTTTGGAATAACAAGGAAATCACAATAGAGAATAAATCTATATTTTGGGCACATCTTTTTGAAAAAGGAATCTGTTTTCTTCAAGGCATATTGGACGAAAACGGAAAATTCTTGACCCTTGATGACTTACAAGTTAAATATAACGTTCACCTGAATTTTCTTCAATATTTTCAACTTATTGCTGCGATTCCAAGTTACTTGAAGAAAGCAGCTCAAGAAATTGCCGTAACGAAAAGAGACCTACTTAACGAATAAGAGGTCTTTTATTTTTCTGACAATAGACCACTCTCCTTGACTAAACTGAGATATAAGGACTACTACAATTTATTTCAAGAAGGTAAAACTACAGAGCCTACTGCTGTTAAACGCTGGTCCAGCTTCTTTCCTTACTTTGCCACTAGTTGGGGACAGTCTTTCAATACAATTTATAAATCGACTAAAGACAATAAATTAAGAGAATTTGGTTACAAAATTCTCCATAGAATTTTAGTAACCAACAAAGAACTTAAGAAATTCAAAATCAGGACTGATGATGATCTTTGTGATCAGTGTAAGACTCCTGATTCACTGGAACATACATTTTTACAATTGCAATGCCCTGCAAATGTTAAATTTTATCATGAAATCTTATCATGGTTTAATGTGTCCCACAATACTGTTATTAATCTTTCCCCTGAGCAAATTTTGATGCAGAAATATGTCCCTGGTCCTATAAATGATAACCTCAGACGCCGACTAGATCTACTCATCCTGTTTATTAAAAAGTATGTATATAGTTGTAAAATTAATGTGGTGCCCCCTTGTACGCAATTTATAAATAATTTAAAAACACAATGGAAAATAGAAAGATTAACTTGATGTAATTATTATCTCTTTTAGCCTTTTCACTTGTAATTAACTAATAATTAAGTTAATAATGTGAATTGTAAGCAATGATATTGTAAATTAGTATTAGCCATGACGATGTAAGTAACTCTCCGTTTATTTATTTATTCTCTTTCCCTTTTAGTGACTTTCTGTATTTTTTTATATTTTTATTGTATTTCAATGTCATTATCGCAAATAAAAAAAAACAACAAAAAAAATATCACATTCCAATACTTAAACTGTTGTATTCTTCATGACAAATCAATGCGGAATAACAGCGAGACAGATAAGAAC
Source organism: Porites divaricata (assembly GCA_038088405.1). Taxonomy (NCBI): domain Eukaryota; kingdom Metazoa; phylum Cnidaria; class Anthozoa; order Scleractinia; family Poritidae; genus Porites; species Porites divaricata. The sequence continues at coordinate 18,133,241 of JBBMOI010000007.1, forward strand.
AAATCTGCGCAATACAAGGTCAAGTCACGACACTACAAATGGCTTTTACTAATAACAGAAAATATTTTAAAACATCCTACCAATTTCTCAACTACACACGTGCGTCTTTGCGTAAAAGGACGCTACGCCCCTGCCTTGAAGTTTGAGAAGTTGAATGATGTCAGAAGTCTGAAATTTGGACCGACTGAGCTGAGACGTGCACGTCAGGAAAACCGCAATACTGGTCGGTACAGTATACAGAACATTTTTAGTTGTGAGACAAGGTACAGTTTCCTCAGCGACCGGTCATCACATTAAAATATAAAGCCATAAAAAGTAAAAAAAAAAAGACATAATGGTAAGCTTAAATGACATAGCAAAAGTAGTCGTCGATATCAATCAACGAACAACACTTAGTCAAAAGTAATCAAAGCGAATAAGACATTAGTATCTGTATTTAAATGTTCTCAAAACGAAGAAAAGTCTTAACGACGCTGACAGTTTCGATGACTGTCAGCCATCTTTATCAAAACTTGTTTTGAGAACATTTCAGTAAATACAGATTAACTTCACTAGCATGATGAATTTCTTCAAGAAGACATTAGTATATTTTAAGCTAGAAACTTCTAAAAAATATGTCGAAGTTGTCGGCGACGTACAGTCGAACCCAGCTTTACGGACACCCGCTTAATACGACACCTCGGACAGTTTTCCTTGTCCCTGGGGAAAGCCCTTAAATTCAACCCGCTTAATACGGACACCTCGTTATTACGGACTGTAACTGGATTTTTCCTTTTTGAAGGTGAAAAAACTTTAGTTGACAGCATGTCGATGTTCCCAGGGCTCAGTACCCTGGATAGGGAGATTTGTAGACGTCAATTTCAGACTAAGTCAAACACTGTTTCGACAAAGTCAATATAGATGAGCGATTTTTGAGTGTTTCCATGAATTTAGTCGCTCCGAATGACGGCTTTGTGTTGGTTAGAGACTGATGTTTAATCAGTTAGAGATTGCTAATGCCTTATTTCTTTAGTGTTCTGTTCCAACCAATAAAAGGGTTTTCTTTTACTTAAAAAAATGACCCACTTGATACGGACACCCAGTTAATACGGATTCTTTCTGCCCCTAAAGTGTCCGTATTAACATGGTTTGAGTGTCATCAATATCGTCATTATCTACCTAGGGTGAGTATCAGGCCTTCCTAAGGGGCTAGGGGAGAGGAGATTTTTACATGGGGGAGTTGGGAGGGGGGAGGAGAGAAAGGAAGGCGTCTCTCTCCTCTCTCCTTTCGATCTCTCCCTTTTTCGCTTCTCTCTTCCCCCTTTCCCCCCAGAAACGCCATGGCCAGATACTCAGGCTATCATCTCACCGATGGCTTAAAGAAAAAAAGAAGCCATAAATGTTTATAAAATTAGGTCAGTGACGTCAAACTCACTGAAGCAGTTTTTTGACTATCATATTGATGAATCAAACTTACTGGCTGTATTTAAACTTTGTTTAGACGGGTAGTTTAAAAACCTCAGAAGTTTGGGACGGACCAATGCAGCTCAATGCCAAAGCCAAAGGGAGAGGTGACTGAGCAACGGAACGCTTACACGCGACAATTTCGAAAAAATAACAAAATTTATTGCACAACTACAGTCGGACCAGAAACTCGTTTCTGGTCGGACCTAAATGTCGACGGGAAAATCCTAGACGATCGGAGATATTGTTGTTCACTGACATGACCGTCCCAGATTTTGCCGTCTAATGAACACTCGAAATAGTAGTTTTCTGACGAGCACCATTATCCCCCGGCTTTGATATTAAAGTTCACCAATCCAACCACAGGGAGCCCAGACTCACAACAACTGACCTGCCGAAAGGCAAATTATAAGGATTTTATTTGTATGGGAATTTATCGTAAGATAGGCAAAACGGATAAAATGAACATAAACAGCCACTAAAGTGTACATGCCTCATAAAAAGTTGTTATACAAACCCTAAAAAAATTGGCTTTCTAGTAGACTGTTGCGAGTCTGGTTGCCCTGTGACCCCACACCCCCGGGGGAATCTTTGGGGACAAGGTTGATTTTCTTGATAGCTGCTTATCACAGTTGTCACAGTACAATGACGGTAATCAACTATGCTAACCTTTAATTACACAAAATTGTTCTATTTACTACTACAGCTTCAGTATTCCTAGGTACTTGTTTGCAGGTGACGTCATGGCAGCCATGTTGGTGGTCAAGAACAAAAATATTTCTCTCCTCTGGGAACTTAACTCAATTTTCATGTTAACTCTGAAATTTTTTTTACAGTATTGACAACCACTGACACGGCTGCCATGTTACGTGCCATCCAAACCAAGAATAAACCAAATCCTACCCATGCTGCTTAGCGGTCATCCTTACCACCCTGTGCCACTCCTCCCAGCACACCTCTCGGGCGAGTACAAACAATACGATCAAAATGGCGCATAATATCAGTGTCTTGGATGCTCTTTCTAGCGACATCAAAAGGCCACTAGATCTCGAGAAATGCAGCAGAGGATGGGAAACACAAAGAGAACATTGTTACTGGGTTCCTAAGGCAGATATTATTGGCGAAGTACCGAAAGATCTTCGTGGAACTTTGTTTCGAAATGGCCCAGGGGTACATGAAGTGTACGGTACCCGTTTGAAACATCGTGAGTACAAAACTTTCATATTTTGACATTAAAAACTTGCTCTGTTGTTTTGAAAAGGAAACTGAAATAGGCGTGCTGTTCCTAATTGGCTCTCTTTGCTTGAAAGTCGTTGAGTTAGCAAAGAGGTAGAGGTTCAAAGGTCATAATGAAATCTACACAGCTTAAAGGGCTATGTCGCGCCAGTTGCTTGAATCTGTCTTCTCATCAATTGAAGTTTAAAAATAATGGCCCAGTTTTGTTATTTAAGACTATATCAAGGCATGAAACTTTTTTCTGTTGTCTGTTGCTGTATGGATGGCAAGGAAATGGTTTGAAACTTGAAAAAGTTGCGCCAATTGTTCAACTTTTTATTTGTGGGACTGCGAGACTCCGGTTTTATTATTTGACACTTGAAAATCACCTGAAAACGAGACTTTGAGGATCACATTTACACTTCAGAGATTTTGAGATCATGCCAGTTACAGTGTTCCCTAATGAAATTTTGGTTTTAGATCTTCATAATTCTACAGGAGCTTGTCTATGGTAAAGGTACTAATAGAGCGATTTTCGTATGACCTTGAAATGAAAACGCGTGAACAAAGCAGAAGCAACAAACGAACAGAAATAGAGCGATTTGATTGGTTTATTGAACAGATACAAACGTGCGTGGCTTTTGGTTGGTTAAGTGAACGCTCGCGTAAAAAAACTTCATGCCCAAGAACTTTCTAGAAATCAATGGATCCTTCGCTTTGACGTCATACTGCAACACGATTGGCCAATCGAACAATGCCTTCTCCATGTTAGGGTTTTCTTTGGCGGGAAAACGAAGAGTCCATGTTTTGATCTTTTCATCCATTGGCTGATGAAACAGATGAATTGATGAACACTTACCGAAACCATTTTTCAAGGTCATATGAAAATCGCTGTATTACCGTAGTAATGATTTCAGCATGGAATTGGCATAAAACAGCAATATCCTCGAAAATAGTCTCTTTACCTCAAAACACAGTCCTCAAATTTCAGTGTTCTCCCTTAATTTTTGCTCAGCAGGTACAGTAAGGGACCATTCATGGCCAGTGAGGCAAAAAGTATGCATCAGAGGCGCAGTGGCATGAGGGACATGGTGCTGCCCTCTCTAAAATGTCATTCACTCATTTTAAGACCTATTTTATGCAAATTGCCTGCAGTTATTTTAAGACAATAATTTAAAACATTTGATTTCTATTATTTTACTCTGTCTTCAATGTTCTCTTTCCAAAATGTGTGGCCTGTAAAAAGAAACGCTGTGTATACTTTAATACTTTTCCATATGATTTATGTTTATTCATTTTCCTTGTGGGAATCCGATCAGATCACAACTTACTTCCTTTTTTTAAAATCTACTTTTTTCTGTTTTAGTAAACCTTCAAGCAGCTGCAGGCAGTGAAAAGAAGTGTTGCTTCAGTGGTAAATTTTAATGGTTACCACCTGATAAGGAGAACACTGAATTTCAGTCGGAATTTCTGAAAAATGACTCAACCATAACCTTTCATCCATAATTTTTGGGATTGTAACCTTAACCTACGAAAAATTTACTTCTCATTATTTTCTATTAAAGCAATTGATGGAGATGGGATGCTATGTGCTGTGACATTTGAAGATGGCAGAGTGCACTTTAAGTCTAAGTTTGTGAACAGTGAACATAGACAGAAAGAAGCTGCCAAGCAGAAGTTTCTTCATCATGGACAAATGGGAACAAAACCTTCATCAACATCAACCTTTAGATACCTCATGAACACCTTGAAGAATACACCAATGAAATTCCGTAATCCTTCAAACACCAATTCCTTTTACTGGGGTGGCAAGGTATGACACTTAATGGTAGTATTAAGTGACTATTCTGCCAGTCTCAAACAGCTTTTTTTACTTCCTTACCTCATTATAGGCGTTAACATGGGCCAGGTTCATACTAGACTTTAGTTTTTTCTGGATATATTTCATAAAATAATGTTTCGTCTGGACTTTTTACATTAAGAGTATTTAAATTTGAGATATGAGAATGTTCATTCAGATCATCATCATCATCATCATCATCATTTATTAGCCTTTTTTTTAACAACAAATTTAACAGGATACAGCAGGTTGTTAGGCAAGGAGACCTCAGGAAACCACCAGGCTTATAAAGAGAGGCCACCTCGACATCACAATATTATAAGAAATAAGGGCTGCAAAGAAGTGCAGCTAAACTAGTTTAGTAACTATTTTAATAAAAACTCTAGCACTTTGTTCTTAAAGACAGAAAACCTTGACAAGTTTGTAACAGATGCAGGAAGATGCCAAGTATTCTTAATTATATTCACATATTCTTATAGGTACTCCAGGGGCGTAGCCAGGATTTTTCAAAGGGGGGGTCACAGAGGCTACTCACCAGATCACCATCCGGGGATCGCCGACTATATATGGTTTATACTGCTGCTTTCCCTAGTGTATGAGCGGGTTCAGTTGTATTATCGCGGCATGAAGGCCCTTATTAACTAAAGACAAGAGCCGTTGACGAAAATACTTTACAAAAAAACAAATTTAAAAAAAGTGGGCTTTTCAACAATGGCTTTTACGGCCAAGATATTGTCATGGCGTTTTCGCCACCTGAATATTGTAGGTTGTTTGCTCAAAAGAAGGCCTACCAAGGGGGGGTCACGGGCATCCCAGGACCCCCCCCCCCCCCCCCCCCCTAGCTACGCCCCTGCACTCCTCAAAGAGAAAACAAAAAATCACTATGATGGTGGTTTGGATATTGGACCTTACCAGTAGCACTTTTCATAAATTTTACCAATGGTTACACGTCTCAGTTCCATCAATCCTAAATGAGACGTTCATTAGGATGACTAATGGTTTGATATAGTTTGACTGGAGAGTTTATCTAGGGGTAAAGGAGACCAGGAGAGAAGCTCTCCTGGGGAAGAAAAGATTGAGTGGTACCCGGGGGTAGCCACCCTGGACAGTAGGAGTTCCAAACAGTCTCCAGGGGGTGAGGCTCATATCCCCTAGTCAACCAGGAGGGGGGCCCTCCTGGGTGAATACAGATTAGGTGGGCGAAATTACCATGAAATATTGTGAACTTTAATGTTTAATATTTTCAAAAATTATTGTTCCTTTGAGAAGCTATATCAAACTCCCCACTCGTGAGTTTCACCTGATATCCAGACACCTTGAAGTTGGTTGTTAAAAACTCACTGAACCTCACTGAGCCTCACTGTTTTTTATTCAACCAGCTTCTCAGTGTCTGGATATTGGATGTTTTGTGTTTGATGTATTACTTAACTTACGAATTATTTAATGTTATTACCTTTGAAGAAAAGCAGATGCCAGTCCAGTTTAGTTTGGGGTTGGATGGTCTGGAGCAAAGGGTTGTTTATGTTAACCGCACCCTGACCCCCAACTCTCCTCCAAAATTTCCAATTCCCTCCCTGGTGGGGGATGAATATTTTCAGGAAACACTCAATCTAGGATCCTGAGATGCAGTTATTTTGAATTCCTTTACTAGGTCTTGACATGTTACGAGACAGGGGTACCATACTGTTTGGACCCATTCACTCTAGAGACACTTGGACCAGAGAATTTGAATAGCAACTTAAAATTTGGATGTTTGGCTGCACATTTCAGAATCGATTCTGAGAAAAAGGTGAGTAACCTTTAGTTGTTTTTGAGCTCGAACTTTTGGTAAGCTGTAAATGGGGGTTAACTAATGTGGAAGAGTGCTTCTCAAGTTAGGGGCTTGGGCAGAGTGGGGGTGAATACTGTCATAAATGGGCTGTTTATACAGAATGAATGAGAATGAGACTGTACAGTGGCCGGATCCCAAAGGGTCTCCTTTACAGAGAATTAGCTCAAGGAAAGCACCCCTCTGGTAAGCCCTAATAATGCTTAGTACAGATGTCTGCAAGAGAGACCTGGCCCTGGTTGTTCAAACGTTGGATAGCGCTATCCACCGGATAAATCTCTATCCAGCAGATAGCCTAATTGATTTCTGTAATACTTATCCGCTGGATAGTAATTTATCCAGTGGATAGCGCTATCCAATGTTTGAACAACCGGGGCCTGAAGGCCTTGGGCATTGACATCAACAAATGAGATCAAACTGCGGTTTCAGAGCCTTCAGCTTGGAGGCAGGCAGTGCAGCAAGGCCTTTCCGAGTTTGAAGAGACACTTGCTGAACAGGCGGAGACAGAGAGACAAACAAGGGCAAAGGCCTGAAATCAGGGAGATAGACCAGCAACCGACCACATCTGCTTACTGTGTGGAAGGGACTGTCATTCCTAAATTGGTCTTTCCAGCCACACATGGCTCTGTTTGAGAACAACCAATCAGAGGGCAACACCATAGTCTTTTGTTCGAAGGATGCCAATTACAGATAATGGGATGGGGTATAAGATCCAGACAGGTTTTGTCTATAGCCTGTAAACAGACTTTGTATTTTTATTTTTCGTTCTTTTCAAAAACATCGGCGAGCTCGCAAGTGAAGCAAGCTGCAAGAACTAACCTGTTCATAGACCCTCTGTCTTCTCTTCAAAGTCTGTTGAGCGCTGGTGATAAAATATAAACCGCAGGGGATTTATTGACCGTCAGCGCAAGGAAGTAGTGTTTGTTTTTGAAAAGAACGAAAAAGAAAAAGAGAACAACCACTTTCTTCTTCCCCCACCACTATCCCCTTGCACTGTTATCACCCACGCTTGGCGGACTTTTAAGAGAAGATAGAGGGTCTGTGAACAGCCTCGGTCTAAAACAGCTAGGGTATCAGTTGTCAAAAATTCATGTGGTATGAGGGGTTAGAGCGATTTTCGTATGACCTTGAAATGAAAACGTGCGAACAAAACAGAAACAACAAACGAACGGAAATAGAGCGATTTGATTGGTTATATCGAATGGATACAAACGCGGGTGGCTTTTGGTTGGTTAAGCGAACGTTTGCATAAAAAAACTTCATGCCCGAGAACTTTCTAGAAATCAATGGATCCTTCACTTTGACGTCATACTGCAACACGATTGGCCAATCGAACAATGCCTTCTCCATATTAGGGTTTTCTTTGGTGGGAAAACGATGAGTCCATGTTTTGATCTTTTCATCCATTGGCTTATGAAACAGATGACGAACACTTATCGAAACCATTTTTCAAGGTCATACGAAAATCGCTCTAACTATTTTGTTAATCTGGGGTGTGGTAGGAATTTTTGATGTCTAGTCTGGTAGTTTTTGGGTGTTGTGGATAGGTGCAGTCACCAAATGACAGAGTACAAAAAATTAGAAAGACACTGACAATTCTTAAGTCTGCGTAGCATGGCAGTTATGGTTGGGCACAAAAAGTAGTAAAGGCGGGCAAGAGCAGAGAAACCGCGAGGAGATTGGGGCGGGAGCATGCTACGCTGGCTTTGACAATACCCACATCACAACACACAAGCGAAACAACAATGATTTTCGCAACATCCCCTAACTAGTCGAGAATAGTATTTTAGCTAAACATGGTCTGTTAAAGATAATGGGATCCAGAATCCCAACCACATACAACCGCACAATCATTGATTTTTTAAGAATATCCCAACTGGTTAGTTAATAGATAACGTATCAGTGTATACCAACTGAGTAAAGGAATATTGGAAAAGCAATGATGGGTGAATACAATTTTCTTTAGTGATTTGTTAACTTCTTGATGGCCTTTTTTGTTATTGCTTCTGTAGCGGCTTGTGTGCATAAGCCTGCGTCCAGGATTTAGAAGTAAGAAACCCAGTCTAGCGATTTATGAGTTTGACCCATCATGGCGGCTCTGCCAGAAACAGGTCCATTACATTGAAGGTCTGAATTATGGACACGACTTTATTCTTTTACCTGACTACTACGTATTTCACATGACGCCATTTGTTAAAGGATCGTGGTGGATAACAACAAAAATCATAATGGGATGGAGCTCACCTGGAGAAGAGATGAGATATTACCCTGATCTGCCATCACGGTTTGTCATCATACCACGACATACAAGGGAAGGAAATACTGGCATCGTATTTGTGGATACTGATCCATGTCACGTAAGTTTCTGGCTTAACTGCAGAATACCCTGCTATTTTAAAGCAACCCTTAAAAATTGGTGGATATGTTACACGTCAAATTGATTTCAGGTTAATTTTGATTTTATTAAAACTAGGCTGATTCTCAATTTTCAATGCCGGTCTCCTAGCTCTAGAAGATAAAGGAAATTGAGAATCAATGTATTGTAGCTTAAAAAATTTTAAGCTGAAATCAAATTTGACCTGTTCCAGTAACACAGATACGTGGATACTTATGCAGTCGGTACGTATCTGTGTATTCACTTTGTCACTCCATATCGACCTCGGTGTATCCGCATTTCCACTTATTTAATATTCTTTAAATAATACTATAGTTGCACTGCGTATCCACATATCCACTTTTATAAACACTTAAGACAGCATGCATACAGTAAGACTATTTTGTCGTTGTTAAAGCCGCTGAAGGTAGAAAAGCATATAAAAGAGATAACTGCGCATCCACGCATCCAGCTCTTTCAGGGATACGGCTTCAAAGTTGCAGGGTATTCTGCTGTTACAAGTTTTTAAAGGTTTTCATGAGAAAATTACGGATCCGAAGTAAAACTATACAGACAGGGTCTGGAATTGGAAGGGTATTTTGGCTATTCTTGGGTTACGGGATTTGACTGAAATACAGTGCAGGATTCAGGAAAAGGCAAAATTTCTTGACGGTGAACGGGATTTGGCCGCTACTGTGGAATCAGGACTCATTAGAGTCTTCTTTCTTGGCATGGAATGCAGTATCAGGTCAGAGAAAACAAAAAAAAGGAAAAGGAGCAGGAATGCTGGATCAGGAAACCCTTCCAAATCCGGTATAAATACAACTCAAAAGTCTTAAAAATAATTTAACCCATTTGCAGATAGGTTAGGCAAAGCACAGTCAAAACCCATCGATGCAGACACTGAGGGGTCCATATAAAGTGTCCGTATTAATGGGGTTGAATTTAGAGAAAATGCAATGGCTTTCTTTCCCCAGCCATAAAGTAAACTATCTGTGCAGACACTGATCATGAGGTGACTCCGTATTAAGCAGGTACAGGGCTTCAAGTGTCCCTATATTTCCCATACAGTGGAACCCCGTTAATATGGTCACCAATGGCCCAAAAAACGTTGGCCGTATTGCAACCTCGTTCCCAGGGTTCTCTCCTACCCGCCCTACGGCGGGTAGGAGAGAACCTAGTTTTGCCAGGTGACCAAACTGGTAATATGATTTTATTATTAGTGTATGTGAATACTTAATTTGATGCTGCTGTGAGCAGTGATCTTTATCCAGATATTGTCCAGATTTTGAAAGGAGTATGTGACAACTTTCTGTGTACACAAAAAAAAAACATAACGTTGACCAAAAAGTCGTCATGCATGGAAATCTTCTTCCTCTTCCCACCTACACTTTCTTCCAGATCTAATCCTAAGATCCTAAAACGGCATTTTTAACCAAAACGAAGCCTAGTAAATGCCCTGCAAAGGAAAAAAAAAACGAGACAGGAAAAGCGAAAGAAGAGGGGAGGAGAGAAAGTGAAATGTCGAAATTTTGCTTTCTGCCCATTCCCGAACTTCGGATTTTTAAGAGGCTGACCGTTTTCTTACTTTCAGATTTTCCACTTTGGCACAGCCCAGCAGGTTGGTGACCAGATAGACTTTACTGCAGTTTGCTTGGGCACAAAGTTTGATATGACTTTCGATAGTAAGATCTGGCTTTCCAATGCCTCAGTCTCACCAGGACTTGTTTACAACTACACCATCGACCTGGCCAATGAACAGTGTACTCGAACTCAAGTTGATCGTGCCAGCGTGGAATTCCCCACTACCCACCCTTACAGAAATGGAATGACAGGCACCCGGTTTAATTACCTAATGGCTTGTGACAGACCAGGATTTAATCTTCCTTATAGGGATGTCGTGAAGGTAAGTCAGCCACTTTAGAAACGAGAAGGAAACTGAGTCGAGTTAAATTTCGCAAAGACTTCTAGAATCGTTACTTGGGACGTGTCAGTCTGCTATAGATCGTTTTCACTGTCACGCAACAAAAACATAAATTGGAAACCGTCCAGTGGAAGAAGCCGAGAAAAGGAAATGTTGCACAAGACTAGTAGATAAACAATTTGTCCAAGTCTCAGGTCTTTGTGGCCCACAGTTTTTTAGTTATTTGCCGTAACGTTTCAAGCCCCATTGTAGAGCTTTGTATGGAGACGCCATATTGGTGCACCAATATGGCCGCCGGAAATCAACAAAAACATCTGGAGTTCACTCTTTCTGTAAAAGCTCTTTCTTTTCACTCGAGAACTAGCATACGTGCGCATAAATTATCTTCTAATACTTGAAATGGTTATACTGCTGAAAATCAAGATGAGAGCCTTTTTTCCACTTTGTCCAGGATCGATCTTGTTAGCAAAGATTTGCTAGCAAATGTTTTTCGCAATTTTAGCAAAAAAGATTTAAAGAGAACTGCTATCAGAAAAGTATAGAAGAAATATAGCAAATGTCGCAAAAATCTCAAAAGTAAGAAGAATATTTTTTGCTAAGTGAAAAGATTGATATTTGCAAGTGATTTTCTGACATAATTTTTTCTCAATTAGAGTATTTCTTTTGCGACAATTGCGAAAAACATTTGCTAGCAAATTTTTGCTAACAAGATCGATCCTGGACATATCTGTTTTTTTCAGCGAGACAGCATTCCTATTTTGGTGTCACGCATTGTGAAAACTCGGAAGTTCAATTGCTGTATTTTCGAAATGAACCATACTACTGGAATGGAAATTTGTACAAAGATTTATTTTTTGTTTATCTTCAACTTAGTGTAAATAAGAATTCGTAAAACGTCGCTATTTTGACTTTACATTTTGATGACGTCACTGTGAAAACCATCTATTGGCCAATTTTTTTACTCCGTCACCCGTAACAGTCCCAGAAGTCTTTGCGAAACTTAATTCGGCCCAGTTTCCTTTTTGTTGCGATCGTTACAGGGGACGCACCAGTCTGCTATTGCCCAATTTTTTTACTCTGTCCCCAGTAACTTTACCAGACTAATTTGCGAGTACTTTACGAAGTAGGGCAAATTTTGAGGGTACAATTTACTGAGGCAACCAAATTTCGTGATCAAATTTTGGAGTTGGACTTAAGGTTGTTTCCGAAAATTACATTTGCGTTGCGCCCTGAAATATATTAAAATGGAAACAGGATCGCTTCCTTTTTTAATCATGATTTCTATGAACAAATCCAACGCTGTGCTCTTAGAAAACTTGAAGGGAGCCAAGTGCCCTGGACGTTGGAAATCAAGGGTTCCCAGCGTATGTTTTCTATGTAAAAACTAAGATTTTCTAGTTGTCTGTTAGAGCGAAAATTAGGCACCAGGGGACGCCAGGCGCTGTTAGAGAACAGCCTTGAAATAGATCGAGCGAGCAAAAACGAAAGAGTTGTAGACTTAATATTTGGGCATGGCAGCTGGCTTCGTCTCCGGGAATTTTCTGTTGGCACAGTTTTATTAGAAAATTCCCCGGGGGGGGGGGATACTTCCCTATGAGAGGCTAATGGAGACGTTCCGCTTGATGGCGTCGCATTTTCACGACTGGATTCATATCTACGGTTAGCAAACGTAGCAGAATGTTTGTACAGCAGATGAAAAGTAAAGTGCTCTTCATTCAATCTAAAAAAATGGGTCAATTCATCAAAATAGACAGTGACTAAGTTGGGATCGCGAAAATTACGTTTTTGCCCAAAAGTGACCAAGATGGGTTCTATAACTGGCCACAGAATAGACTATAATGGGGTAGGGGCACTGAGAGGCCAGCGGGACACATACCCAGCAAAAATTAACCCCCCGGGTAATTTCGCTCTGCCAGGGAAATAAACTTTCCTCTCATTTTTGTAGTTGAATGCTAAAAGTGGACAGCGTGACGTATGGTATTCGCACGGTTGTCTTGGCGAACCTGTCTTCGTCCCTCGGCTCGGTTACGATTCATGGCGAGAAGGAGACGAAGATGACGGGTACGTTATCGTGCAAGTCTATGTCCCCGAAAAGCATGTGACAGAGTTCTGTGTCCTGGACGCTAAGAATGTTGGGAAGGGACCCTTGGCGAGGATCCAGTTGAAGCACCATGTACCTTATGGTTTCCATGGCACCTTTACTCCTGAGGTTTTCGCTAATGGGCCAAGATTGGCGTCAAAGTTGTAAAAAGGAATCTTCAAAGAATTTGGGGGGAGTAGCTGAGCGTCACGAGACAAAAAGGGATTATGCAGAAGGCTACCCGGACTTTGACTCTGGGAGCCATGCATGTAGCGCTGCGTGTGCGTTAGAGACTTAAGTCTGATGCGTCAATATGATTCTAATGTTATATAAAGTCTGTTGAGGCGCGTATGACTGGAGAGCAAAACTACTTCCCATAACTTAGTAAACCAAGGGGCCTTGAGCCGGTTGAACAAGTGAATTTTCTGCACGCATTCCGTTCTTTCAATTTGGAATCACGGATAATTCGACCAAAGGCTGATTGACCCCTTTTCACTCCCAAAATTGGCCAGTGCCAAAATTCTACTAAATTTTCGAAGTTTCATTTCGCAAAAGGCTGAAAAAATGAATAACATTATGTGGCAGTAATGCCAAAGAGGTTCCATTTGAATGGTCACACTTTAGGATTTCATCCACAGACTCAAAAGTTAGAACAGCATAATATATAAACAGTACCACAGGAAAGTACTGCTCAGTAGCGTTCATTTGAATGGTCACATTATAAGAATTTACCCACAGACTCAAAAGTCAGAACCACCTTGTACAGCGTAGTAAACAGCACTAAAATTGAATCGCTTTCCTCTCTTCTCTGGATGAAATCATGTAGAAAAGCAGTAAAAAAAAAAAAAAATTCAGCTTAAGCGAGAGAGCCTCTCGGTTGTAAGCTATCATGACTTCATGATAGCTTGTCACGAAGTTTCGGCTCTGGCCGCTATGGGTGAATATTTTTCATCAATCTCACTCGTTATTAAAATAGCTCGCTGTTAAGGAGATGCCCAATGAAATTTCTCTCCCAGTTTCTATAGCAAACTTGACCAGTCCCTCCTCCAGGGAGAAAATAATCGACTTTTTACTGCTTACTAACAAGTTTTATTTAAACATTTAAGTCTGTTTATCAATTTCTCTCTTTAACTGCATACACTGCATTACCAACTAAACTTATTAAATAGTACGTTTACCCTTATCAGTGAAAAAAATGTTCGTAGAGCCCGCGTGAAGTCGGGCTGGCTGTAGTTCTAGGGATTTAGAGTGAACAGATCAGTGCATGTTTAAAATGAAATGAACTCTCCGAGTCAATCGCTAGCCAGTTATCTTAGAATGAACAGATCCACGTTTGGCCCTGGCCTTAAATAACAAACTGGACTATTAATTTTGGAATTCAGTCGAGGAGATGGCCACGTTTTAGTTTTTTAAAAAGATAGCAAACAGCGAGCAATAGCCCTTGTAATGTAGGCTTCTATGCTAGAAACCATGAATGCCAGCGTAAAACCGGAAAGTACTCGACGACAATAAATGATAAATTTATGACGTCTTGTTAGCATATCTCAAGCACTTATAATTGCCCTGCAGTAAAGTTTACTCCTCTATTTCATAGAAATTTTGCCTTTCGGCTTTATCAGGTGTAAGTGAAATTGATTTTGAGTGTGTACACCGCTTTGTTCTCAAAATATTCCGTAGATCTTATAGGATAGAGAGAAAATACAGGATAGTCCACTCCAATTAAGTCAGCATCGACGGACCTACCGTTCTGAACAGAAGACGAAAGAAAAAGAATCGGCTTGGTAAACGGTAAGTTCAAGTGATCAACAATCGTGCTATTATCGACATTCAAACTGCCTTCTGATAAAAACAAAGTGCATTAACAAACACCCACTTGTCCACGTCTCGTCGTCGATTCCAGATTCCTCGATTTTCCTCTGTTTCTTCATTAACCATCGAAACAGGTAGGGTTTCGTTGGAGCGCGACGTAGGAAATTTTGAACTCTTCCTTTCTCCTTTCTCGTTTTTTCCTTTTCTTTTGCAACCTCGCCTCAAACGACATCAAGTTTCCTTTCTCTAACGTACGGAAACCGGAACTAGGCATGCTTTTTCTTCACACACTCCTTCTCTATCAAATTGTTTCAAAGTTTAGTCGGGACGAAACGCAGGCAACAACTTTTCTCTTTCTTTGAAGCGAGACAAAGTTGTGACACGTTTGACTAAAAAAGGCAAAGACTGGCTTTACCATCTGAGACCATAAAGTAAAGATACATATAAATGATGGTAAAGAAATAGTAGAAACTAAGTAAACGTTGGGTTAGGTACATGTACAATGAAAAAGTGCATTGTTTCCACAGTTTCGGGCTTAGCCCTTCATAAAATGATGTCGGGGGATCATGGTGAGTAAAAGTGTCCACTACCTCGACTTAAGACCTGCGAAGGCGAGTGTCGAAGGCGAGCTTTCGTGCAAATTAGTAGAGCTTTTTTTAGACTCTGGGAAGAAAAAAGCTTGGCCGTTGTAGCCTCCCCCAAACTGATATGTGAACTCTCTTCCCCTAAACGAATCACAACGGCTGTTAAACTACAAGATATTCAGCTGGTTAACTTGCCACAAGGTTTACACACTTCAATGATTTATGTGAATGATCAAACAGAAAATAAAATTGAGGAGATGTTTCTTTGAAATGACCTTCTGAAGTGCTTTGAAAAGTTTTTCAACGACCCTGTCTCAATTCGTCGTCAATATTGAATGAATCGGGTAACGATAAAAATTGAACTACCCTCACCCTGAAATTACCCAATAAAATGCTAATTACAATACGTCTTTACCAGCTACATGAATGCGCACGAAACATGTCTGTTATCGAATATCTTTATAGTCTTGTAACTGCGCTTATGTATGAGGCTTCTCTGACCCATCCCTTAGTTTTTATATTTGCAAAATCTCTTAATTAATTAAAGCATAAAAAATATTTATTGCACGATAAAACTGTGGACTCATGCAATTATCTCTAGAGGACTTAATTAAAAACTCTTCAGTAGCTTTCCCTTGAAGACTTAAGAACTATCTAAGCGCCAGTAAACAGTAGAAATACGAACGGACTAAATTCCTCTTGAGATACACGCGACGCCGTATCATGTACGATAGCGCTAGGAAACGCACTGTTAGGTGTGCAATGTTTGACCGTGCCGCCTGTATTGTCAAGATGACCACAAAGTGGGTCTTGTTCCGTGCATTTTCAATAAAATAGAGGTCTCTAAACTTCATTTTCCGCCTTCAGGGATGAGCGATTTTATTGTGCCCATGATTTATTGCAAATGTGTTTTTTTGTTTCGTCAAAAACTTAGTTTAACTGAGCAGTAAAACTCTGCTATCTCAATTCTTTTAATGTTGGTTAATGACTCATTCAAGCTGAGAGATAAGGAATTGCTTCTACCGTCACATCCTTTCTAGGATTAAATGTAAGTTTTTTACTTTTTTCATAAAACACCATGCTGGTCTGTGCCGAGATCCTGCTAAAATTGCAGTCTTGAACTTTGTCACTTCGTCGCGTATGAAAAAGACCACTTATTCACAAATAGAGAGAACAAATTACCGCATAACAAACGATCTTAAATTTGAAAAGTTTAGAAACTGCTGCTTTTCAATGTCAGAAGCAGGTGGAGAAGATATAAAGCAAGATTTTGATAGATATCGTCGTACGCCCTTATTGCATATTAGCGGCGTCGAAGTGACGGCCGGTTGTAACTTTCGATGGGTTTCCGTCGTAATTGTTTCACCACTTTTGCACGCCATGTAGAGGAAATAATTACAGTCGTAGTTTTATTACATGTTCAAATAAAGTGATCAAAATTGCCTACCATAAATGGAAAACTCGAGTGTTGTTAAATTGCTTCATAATAAAAAGCTCTTACCTATTTGACCAATCTTGCGCACTTAAAGCTAGTTTTCGTGTCGCATTACAATGGTTCTTGAACTTGAACTTAAGTTGTCAATTGAAAACACAAGATGAAACTGTTAGTAAGATTAGAAAATGGAGTTTGGTTTGTCCTTAACGGAGATTTACGAGAAGTAATTCCAAACTATTATTGCGGACAATAACTTCTAAATTAATTTCCCATGCGTAGGCAATCGAAAAATAAAATGACTAACAAAAGCAAAGATTGCATACTTTATTACGTCCTGACTTCCCACTATTTAATTGCTCGTCCATTGTTCTTGTGATATATGAGTGGTTCTTTGAAAACAAAAAAATCGATAAAGTTCCTCTGGCGTCCTTACAAAAATAGTCAAAAGTTGGGAAACACTCCATTTACACAGTTGAGCTTAGCTGGTGATATAACCAGAGTGCAACTGAAAATTTTAAACTATTCCAGGAAAGGAGAAGTTAGGGAACCGTTTACAGAAATAATGCATGTAAGTTGAACTACCTAATGGAGTGATCTCTGTTTATTCATTGCTTTTTTTCTTCTTTGTATTACATGGGTATAAGAGGTTTACAAAATGTAGTTAGAAGAAAAATAATTATTTAAAATCTAAATTTCTATTTTTCTATTTTATATCTAAATCCCTTTTTTGAATGTCAAGTTTTCGTGAAAACTTCAAGAGAAACTAAACCGCATATGTCTTTTTAGCCTTTTATAAAGAAAAGTATATTTTTTAACTGAAAACTGAAGAAAAAAATCGCGTCATGTTTAAGGAGTGACTCAATTTTTTGACAACAGTTTTCAGTGCACTGAAGCAAGAGAACTACATTTTGAAAAATTATTCAATAATAAGTTAGGGTAATCGCTGCATTGAAATTATAGAAGTAAATAAATTATGCAGTTTCAAATTAAGTTCATTTGACAATGATCTTAATCTTACTCGCTTTGTTCCAGGGAGAGGTTTTTACGAAAATTTTAGCAAATCAATGACGTTCATTCTAAGGAAAAATTTCTTGAAAACTGATCAGCTTTGTATTGGTAACTAAATTGGCGATTTAGTGCTTTTTGATTAACGATCTTTAACCTATTTTAGTCATTCTTCAAAGTCAATAAGAATGCCGGGTCTTACCAGAATTAATACCTTTGTTATAAAATGTGTGTCATAATACTTGAAGAAAAGTTTGTATATGTAACATAGTAAAAATACGATTACACGTTAGTTATCGTTTTCAGCGGTTCCCGAAACGAAATTTATTAAAGAAGATTTTAAGCTTTATTCGTGGGAATATCTTATTGCTAAGTTGTTGTGCGGATGAAAAGTGACCAAAAACGCAAAACGGTGAAAGACTTCGAGATTTTTATGTTGAGATAAGATGAAAGTATTGTTTCCAATGAAACGGATACGAACATGCGAAAAAATGACCTATGCTGTATCCACAAAGCCTTATTCACTCCAAAATATATTCAAAAAATCACTGACGAATCATAACCAACGTCTGAAAGGACGCTAAAATTCAAACGTCGCCTAAGTCAATTAACAGCTGTCCATTTATCTTGTCTGAGTTGGGGTTTCGCTGAATTTTCATGATAATATTTCTGTCAAAGACCTTGTTTCCTTTTTTTGACAAGTAATCACGGGAATGCTTGGGACTTAATAGACTATTTTCTTAATCTCTTTGTTTTCATTTGAAACAGGATACACCGGTATATTAAATATGGAAATCAGCAATGTTTTCAGTCCTGTATTTTTTCTCTTATCGGGAGGTTTCTTTGAACGCTCAGTGACCTTGAATATCAACGTGGAGGCCAAAAAAATATAGTCATTAACTGATCGTGTTTAATTTTGGCGGCAATGTTCACTCTTCTCTACAGGATGTTAAATTAACTTTCTTAATAAATTTCCCTTTTCAAAGAACAGTTTCAGCCCTTTCCCTTTCAAGTATTTTCCCTTGCATCTTTAATGTCTGGTTTTATTTGAGAGGCCGCCTTGTCAAGATCAAGAAAACAGGTGCGAACTTACATAAATTGACCACCCCAAATCACTTGTGTAGCGGAGTTTCGGGGAAGTACTCCTTGCGCGCAGCTGGCCAGTTGAAGTAAATCAGAATGGCTTTTTTGAAATTGCAACCAGCTTAATTAAGCTTCCACTTAAATTTAGACACGAGACTGAACAAAAAGCAGCTCAAAAAAGGATGCAGCAAGAAGTGTATGTGAATGACTCCACAAGTGTATGATTATACAGACATTAAAGGCTATAAGAAGAATCTTATGAATCTCAGTGATATTCATGTTTCAGTGATGTTTTCTGTCGTGTCAGTGTACCTCCTTGATTTCCTGGCATGATTGGCATTTCAATTCTACGGTCGATTTCAGTCTGTTAATAATTTAGAAGACTTTTAATTAACTGTTGATGTATTTCTCAATGGGTGATTAAAAGTCTTCTAAATACCTTAATGCTAACTAAATACTTTCAGCTATTTTTTACGGTTCCATCGAAAAGGTTAGCACTGCAAAACAAGACAAACAATTAATTGTTTCCTTAAAATCGTAAAGTCGACGCTTAAAATGACTTTTTTTTTAAATTTTGTAAACTCTGCCTGTTTTACATGTTTTGAAAACATGTTTTTTGCCCCATAACACTTCTTGAAATGGTCGATAAAAAATTATTTTACCTGATATATTATATGTACCACTCAAACACTATTATATTTACCAACTGACGCTTAGGGGGAAAAATGGGCTAAACTCTAAAGACCAAACAGATGTTGCAGAGATGCTATTAAAATTCCTTCTACTACGGAAATTGGGCCAAACCTTAGTGGACATGTAATGGAAGTTGGACGATAAATCATTCGAAGAATTTCTCAGTAAAACTGATAGGGAATTTATATTAAAAACTACAACAACAACAACACCAACACCAACACACGTTTTTACACCACAACGATTTGGAGTCTACAACTGACCAAAACTTGCATTAATAATGCCGTATTGACAATGTCTGTAAATAGTTCGCTTCTGTCATGGGGTGCAATAGACGTTTTTAGCCTTGCAAGTTTTGTTTTCCCATTTCAGACCACGTGATGGTACCCCAGAGAAATGTTCTTTTTTCAAATTTCGTCTTATGCACGTGCATCCACGTGGATATGTATTCCCTAGAGAACATCACGTGGTCTGAATTGGGAACACAGAACATACAAGGTAAAAAGGTGTATTAAACGAATGCGACATCTTATGCCATTTAATATTTTAATAACAGCTTTGTTAGCCTCACTTTGATTATTGGAATGCGATGTGAGGAAACTGTACCAAAGGCCTTCCTGAAAAGCTTCAAAGGCTTCAAAAAAGTGCAGCCCTTATTTTTAGAGCTACGATTGTAATTTTGGCAAAGTATTCCGAGCATTAGTTACGTGAAATGCTCTTAAAAGAAAACAACGGAAAGAGAAGAGTATAACATATCGTGCAAAAAGAGTCGAAGAAGAAAGTTTCTTTCCTGTTCAATTCTTCCGTGCGCCCTTCGCGCATGCGCATACTGTCCAAAAGGAGGGTCTCGATGGGGTTGACGGTCAAAAAAGAAATTTTTTTTTTTCACTGTAAACCGTCAAAAATGCAGACTGATATTAACTGTCAAAAAGTTTCAAAGGATTTCAAATATCTCTATCTCAGCTGATCTGCACGGAGTTCTGGCTCCTTAAACTGGGAAAACCAGTTCTTATGTTCTCAAAAACACCCGTCTGGACATTACAAGACGTACCACACAAATTGCTTCAAAATCTTGAAAATATTTCTAAATTTTGTAAGTCAAGAAGGTAAGATTACCTTCAAAACACAACGGTTATAGTATTAGTTTATAAATTAGCGATATTTACTTAAACTATTGGACTAAATTTCCACTTAATAACCGTCAACCGTCAAAGCTACAATCCCATTAGTTGAGACCTCGATCGATGGGCAGTGGACCTGAGCCCGAGACCCCAGCTTGAGTTTGTGCGTGAGTCTAGGAGATATCAGTCAATGAAAATGGCACTATCAGACTGTTCCCGCCCAACCTTACAACACCACAGTGTTTCATAGACATTCCCGCAATGCAATTCGACATTACACCAACTCAGTTTCACGCCGAAGCTCGAAATAGCCAAAAGCTTTTTCTGTAAAATACCACACCTGAGCAGCTGAAATATGCGCGGTAAATCGTCTTTAATTTGATAACAAAAATCAGTATCTCCTCATTGAGTACTACAGACGAAAGTACTAAAGTAAACTGTTTTCTATCATTATTATTTTTCATTTCAGATGAAGTTAGTCCCAGTACTGCTCGCGCTATTTTTCTTGACTTCCATTATTGAGGAGAGTGCTGCCCAGTCTTGCAACTGCGATAGTCAATACAGTTCGTGCTTCACAATATGCTCTTCCTTTGCTGAATGTCAGGAATGTTCGGAGGGTATGGAAAGTTGCAAAGCTGACTGTGGAAAGAAGAGAGAGTCTATGTTGAACTGGAGAAGTGTTTTCGATCCTGAGGACAAAAAAGGCAAGCAACGAGAGTTTAGTCCTAGCCAAAGGAGCAATAAAAAACGGAAGTCAAACTTTTAAAACATAATTTTGAAATGGAGCTGTAAATTAATAAAAGAAATAGTCGATTGTGTATGTTGCTGACGTGTTAAGTTTAGATACACTAAAATGGTCCTTTGAAAATTGTTCTTGTCTTTGTGAAAAGAAATGTGCAGTAAAAGCAACTTATGTTGACAAATAAATCATTCTAAACTGAAAACTACTACTATTACCTCGTCGTTCGTACTTCTCAGTTATTTTCGATTCGTATTGTTTTTGGGTGCGTCGGCCGTTTAATAATAATAATAATAATAATAATAATAACAATAAAAATATTATAATTAGAAGAAGAAGAAGAGGAAAGATAATTGACGGAGAGGTTATCGATATATCCGCATTGTGTAGAAAGTGTGGAGAACGGCCGGAAGAAACCATTTGTAACATTGATTGTGGCGGAAAGCAAGAAATTGGCTCAGAAAGAATACAAAGGCTGAAGCCACAATCAGGTTGACAATAGTTTGATTTGCAAGTTGATTGCTCCCAAAACTGGTATGATCAGAATTCACAGCTAGTGAAGGAGTCGGAAGAATGTCAGTTACTATGGGATTTTCCTATTCAAACTCTGAATATGTCATATCTGATATATCTGTGATATATCTGTGGTAAGTACCGGTAATAACTTAACGGTCTATGCAGCTGAAAGAGTCTTGACAACCATGATACTTCCCCAGTTAGATTATTGCGATTTTGTTTGAAACAACCTAGCTCCCTCTATATATAATTCTTTAGAACGACTTCAAACGAGCGCTGCAAGAATTGTTCTGAAGGAAAGCAATCTTAGTCACCATCGATCAACTGTTATGCCAATTAAGTTGGAAGTCTATTAAGGCGCGTTCTAATAGGTATGTGATAAAATATGGACTGCACTGGATTGGTAAAACATGGAGTGATAAAACATGGATTAATAAAACATGGCGTGATAAAACATGGATTAATGAAACATGTATTAATAAAACATGGTTAAAAATAAGCGATGGGCATCACACGACTCCTGCACTCAGTCGTATTTGGCCCTCAGTGTTACTGAAGAGATTTTCCCTTACGATAAGATATGAGGGGAGGCCCCTTAAAGATTTCTCTTAGTAGTTGCTGGTTTTGTATGAGGTGCCATTTCCCCATAAGTATTCTGTTATAGGTAAAGCCGGATGGTATTGTGTAACAAAAGGTAAAAGTTTTTTGCGTGCAGATTTGTTTCTCTGTTGTAGGGCTGTTTCCGGTCGGCAAATTTTACCTCAGAGAGGTACTTTTTTAAAATAGCGACAGGGGAGCCTCTTGAACTAAAATCATTCTCGGAAATCTAGAGGCAATCATTCGGCTCAGAAACGGAAACGTTGTGACAAACGTTTTCAAACACGGGCGGAAAAACCGGGATGAACTAGTATTACAAAAAAAAGAAACGACCTGGTGAGTTTTTCACAGCTCAGATCCCATGGCCTGCGAGTAAGCTCTCCGGGGAGCTCCGGTGGCGGGGCACAGCACCCCGGAGAGCTTGCTCGCAGGCTAGACATCCCTCTGTTTCCTTTCTGAACGCTATCATGAGAGGTGTAAGGGCTACTACAAATAAGTATGGCGACAATGAGTCTCCATTTTGCCCTTTTTTGTAAAACACGTCGAAACCGGTCTATATCAGTACATATTTTTCTCTTTCGTTTTTTCCTGCAAACTTAAACTCTTAAACACGGACAATTGCCATCAAATTTTAAAATACTTGGTTGTAATAAAAATAAGCGATTAAACCTTAATGTTTTGGACTATGCTGACATAAACTTTGCCAACAAAGGTTTGTCCAAACCTTTCGCCTCCCTACCCTACATACCTAGCTCCCGCCCCCCGTTCTTTTTTTTTTTGGCATTTAGTCCGTTTTTAATGGCAAATTTTAAAGGGGCTATGTCACCCCTGACGCATACGCCATCCAATGAAAGCAGTTGAAAAAGCAATCTCGTTCCCACTGGCCGCGATCCTTCCCGATTTTTCCAGCGCATGACAGAAGGGACCCCTGGGGACGAGGTTGTTGAAAAAGTCGGCCCGACTTTTTCAAGTTCTGTCGGAGATTTTGGAAGGCTGGTTTTATCTAAATCTCAGCCATCGTTTGATAGTTAGCAAAGTTTTGTATTAAGAATCGTTCTATGGTGATTACAGAAGAATGTTTTGGCGTTATTTTGAAATTGTTTGCCCGTGGAATTTTTTTACGTGGATTTACAGTGTCCTCTTATCAGCGGCCGTTGTAATGGCAGACAGCTAACGACAGCTACTCCTCAATGAGTGATGAAATCTTTGATGGAATCTTCCCTATAGTTCACAGAACCTTTCTGTTGAGTTATTTTAGAGGCTGCCGGCCCTTGGATTTTTTTTGTGCTCAAAGTATGTGGACATATAATGAAGCGCCTATCGAGTTGGCGGTGTCCGTTTGTTTTTTTAAACGATTACACTACAACAGCATGGCCATCAGTTTCGTGACGAAACTAAACTTCTGGTGAAGGAAACTTTATAAAATTCGGCTAGATTCCTTCTTGTATTTATCTTGATTCCCGGCAACGATAAACACGACCGTTTGCTCGTCCAGATTGTTCTCAACGGACTTAGCGAGGCACCAGTACGAGTTTTATCCTGTAAATGCCTGGGATGTTTTTGAACTGTTTATGTTTGAGCATATTTTTGGAAAAAAGCAGAGTTTACTTTCCCTTTTTATCAACGGACTGCTTACAATGGAGTAGTGTCCCAATGATGCTAATGGTTCTGTTTTTCTCGACGTTGTAGTGATTCGGCACGATCGAACAATTTTGCGCGATCATTTTGTGTTTCCCTAAGATCAAAACATGTCTCTTGTTCTGTCAGCATCTAAATTATAAAATCAGTAGAGACAGACAAGTCTAATTGTTAATGATTTGAAACGGTCTTGGTCTTTATCTTTGGTCTAGCGTCTTTTGTAGCTCGTTTATAAAATAAAACTTCGATTTATTTTGTTGACTAAGGCAATATGTTGTTGTTTAATTTTTGTTTCCGCTCTATGTTTTTGAATGGCATGCGTTTTTACTTCAAACTACGAGTAAAATTGTCTTAACACTTTTATTCTTGATCTAGCATAACCAGAGAAGATACGTTTCGTAAATTCTATCGAAATATCCCTTATCCAAACCCAACTCGCTTGTTTTACTCCCGCTTCCCACACTCTTAGACCTCCATCACCCAACTTTTCCTCTTCCGTCGCTCCTCCCTCACCCTGTCCTCCCCCACTAAAATCTTCGTCATTTTTGCTCCGCTTTTACTGTAAAACCAAAGAGTTTCTCTTCAGTCAACTTCATTTTAATAATGTTACTTCAGACGCTCTTTTTTACGGTGGCCTTCTTGTTATGAGCAGTAAGAGATGCGCAGTGCAAAACCAGTGAATCACCTTAAAGCTCTGCTTCAACAAAGATTTTGTTCGAGAACATAGAAAGCCAGTAGTTCCAATGTTAATGTAAAGTAACAGTGGCTTGGCTAATTTCAACTTGTGAAAAGTTTGAAGCACATATTTGAATAGTTCTGGAACCAGTAAACAAAAAGTGTTGCTATGGAGGTAAAAATGTAGAAGACCGTATGACTTTATTTCATAAACTTATGAGGTGTGGACTTCGATAAAAGGATATGGATATACATAGATGTTAAAATAAATTCCTGCAAAGGGGTTATGTTGAAAAAACTCCTGCAAAGGATAGGCTGTACATTTTGCATGGTTTTGTCATGTTCTTAAGGTTGGTTTTGGCCACCGTCATACATTTTCTTTGCTAGACATCAACGCGACACTTGGACTCTTGCCCTCCGGAGACACGTGAGGGCGTGATTCGGTGGGTGTTAGGGTTCAATGGTGTTAGGGCTTTTAAACGGAGTGAGCGGGTATTTTCACAGGAGAGCCCCTCTGTTTGTTACGGGCTGGTGTGGTGTTGATGCCTTGCAAAGTTAATTTTCACGTAGTGCGATCAGCATTGCAGAATTTTCAATGTGTCTAGTTGTTATATTTTTGCTGACCAGATCTTTTAATTTTCAGATCCTACGTTCTGCGGCATATTCGTTTGCGGCATGTTCATTTACTACCAACCCTCCCCCCCCCCCCCCCCCTTCAAAAATAAAATGATTTACCCATAAAATTATCGTCTGGCGAAAGGCGAATAAAATCGTTATAATTTGCTGCAGGCGTTTCCTGGGACGAAAAAGTCCTAGAACAGGCCCTTTCTGGCTAGTCTTACTTGATCTACTCTTTTTTTGCATCATTACGGGTGATTGAAAGTCCGGACAGAACATGTATATGAGAACAGTGCCCACAAAAGGTACTTATACCCCATACAAACCTTTTACAAGATTATAACAACAATAAAACCCAGTCTTAGATGTCAGAAGTCCTAAAACTTTCTCAATTAAGCTTTTTTCATTCTGGTGATATTTTAGTTAGCGCCCACGATATAAAAAGGTTTAATTGTAAATTAATCAAAGTCTGCTCTGCCTTATTTTCTACTGCTTTTAAAATCGAGATAACGGTTCTCTCGCTCAAAAGATACGTGACAGTACTACAGGCTGCAATACAAGTTGACAGCTATTTTTGGAAATGTTTCTTGGTTTCCTATTCATTTCGATGCAAAAAAAAAATGCTGGACATAGCTGATTCATCAAAGCTTGAGGCAATACTTTTAAGTTTATTAAGAGGTTTAAATTATTGTTAATAGCCTTGCTTGGCTTTGGGGCCTCTTATGGTGGCTTTAAAAATATAAAGAAAACTTAAAATGGCATTTAAAACGAAAGTTAAAGCAATCATTGGGCCTTTTCAGCCTTTTCTTAACATCAGCATCAACACCTTACAACGCTGGTTATGTTTCGTAGGTAAGGGATTAATTAAGTTTTACTAAAGGTATGTATTCGTCACGCATTCATTTCTCCCCCACGGACGTCTGCTATAAACACAGCCGACATTTACGTTCTTGTTTGTTTGAATAAGCCAATAAGCGGTTAGTCATTGTGTCACGATCAGCCAATAACGAGCTGTGATACAACTAGACGGCACCTACGGATTTTTTCTCGCTTTTTTAGAAGAATATTTATTCCATGCCTATGCATGGATGAGACTCTGAAGAAAGTTGTAAGAAGCGATTTTTTTTGTTTTCTTTGAAGCTGTAATTTAGGAAAGGACCAAGTTCGCGTGTTTAGAAAAAGCGCAGTCGACATCGCAAGGCCCATCAAACGTTCTCTGGACGTTGATGTGTCTTTGTGAATTACTTATTTGCACAGCTATCTTCTACCTCAGACGAATCAAAAGTTTTGAAAAATATCACAGAAATGATGCCACAAAGCTGTAGTCACACAAGCGCGGAGCGGTTTTCAGCGCGGTCGAAACAATTACTATTAACTCTGTATATATTCGAAGTATTAAGAAAAGAGAACTCGTAAACGTGCACGTGTATAGGGAAGATTTTCAAAACAATCTTCGAAAACAAAGGCCGTTTCTTTTTGCGAAATTTAATTCCACCAAGGTCATGGGTCGCGGACCAAGGACCACTACCGCTGTGCAGTACATATCGTTTGAGGTGGCACATTAAAGTATAAGTGAAGTAATGCACCTATCAATGTAATGCCGGCGGGGGGAGAGGCAGGGCATAGGGTGAGGATTTGACTTTTTTCAAAAATTTGCAATCAAATTCCCTGCCCACGGGCAAATCATTCCAGTCAAATGCAACCAAATTTCCCCACCCCAGGCTGCACATTGCTGTCAATCCCAAAGCTGACCAAGAAAGGCACAATAAAAATATCTCCAAATAAAACTCTGCAATCTTTTGTCAATGTTGCTCCATCACCAAAGATACATGTTCCTGTTACAGCTGCAATTATACGTTTTAACCATAATCCGTGTTACACTGCGTAGAATACATAAAGCTTTAGGAGGAAGCTCACATTTTGTAAGTCTAAATATATCGTTCTTAGTAAAGGGTACAAAGAAAGTCACTTTTATAAGTTTACAGTGATTGTGGCGAATGAGCCATACACTAACCAATTGTACTTGCAAAAATCGACTTGGTTTCTCTTTACTTCCGTTTACTTTGATGCCACAGTATATTAAGAGGTTCAATTGATCAAAAACACGCTAAAACAAACGAAATTTGAAGACAAAACAGTGAAATCCACTTAGCCTTCGCTTGTTCTCATTGGCCTCTATGACTTCCTGATCTTTTCAAACCGTATGGCGCATGCGTGAAGCGTGGAAGCGGGAAACATATGTTCGGTCTCAGTCTTTTTCGTCCGAGTCGGCAGTCAAATATCTCCACGTCGGGCGAAGAAAGATTCAAATATCCCCTCCCCAGCTGGGAGAACAATATCAGTTAAATGCCCTACCCCAGGGACAACAAAGACAATCAAATCCCCACCCCATGCCCTGCCCCTCCCCGCCGGCTTTACATTGATAGGTGCATAAGTGAAGTGAAGACTACCCGAAATTTGGTTGTATTTTTTAAATTGTTGGTAAAAAAAAAAAAAAAAATTCAAAATCTAACAGCAATGTGCCTCGAACGGCAAAAAAAGGTTTATCTGAAAACTTGTTCTGCAAAAACGCACGTCTTCCCGTTGCGTTTTGTTTATTCACTTGCTAAGCTTAGTAAACATGACCACGGTGCCGCCGAAGTCCAAACTTCAAGCTAGAACGACAAATTAAACCTACCTGTCAACAAACTTTAACTTGTTAACTTCGCTCCTTCAAAGAAAGAAAGAATGCTTATAATCAATAAATCATTGGACCTTTCATTTTTCAGCGTATTTTATTTCTTGACGAAATATTTAATCATGCTCGGAAAAGTCGCGGACAAAGGACCACATACTAACTGTACAAGTCACTCGCTAACATTTCCTCCACCGATCGATCTTCAACCACGCTTCTGGACTAAACAAAACAACATAGAAAATCCCTTTCTCGACAACCCTCATATTCTCGTCCGTGGGGGAGAAATGAATGCGTGACGAACGAACCCCTAAGGACGTCTGCTTGGAGGCTAAAAGGTATGTTCACACTTATAGCTTAATTTTGCGCAGGCGCGAAAATCATACTGGATAGGGCTTCTGTTCACACTCACAAGAACGGTGAAAGTTTTTGGGGCGATTTCTTTAAACGCTTTGTGACCAGAAAACGGCTCGGCGACCAGGTCAGACAAGAATTCCATACATTTGAGCGTTTTTGTAGCAGTTTGCAATAGCTTAGGTGACATTCAATAGCACTTAATTTGTAACGCAAGGCCATGAAAAAAAGGGACTTGGGGACAAAAATGGAAGGTTTTACATTGGCGAATTTAGTCAGATCTTCAAGAGTTGAGGTGAGGGCAATGTCATTGGCTCCGAGGTAAAAATGCCCGCGAAATGTTGTTGAGATGAAAGAAGCGATGACAGCTTTTATTAGCAGTGAAAGTGTTGCAATTTCTTGCCGCTGTAAGAGATCAAAAATTGTTTTGGTCGAAGTTTTGACGGAGATGCGTTCTCTAGAGAATATAGCCTCCTGGAACTGGCGGAAAATCGCAGTGGGATGGTCTGATTCAGTTTTGTTGACGTTGAGATCGCTGGTTTGCATGTCGCTGGTTTGCATGTGGAAGACGGGAAGAAAAGGTGGGTAATTTTTACTCTCTTTGTTTACTGCATGTTCCGTGCAACTCGGTACAAAAAGAAATTATAAAGTAGTAGAAGAAAAAATATTGGGTTTGTTTTGGTATATAAATAAGCTTGTACCGAGTTGCGCGGAAGCGACAGTTTTGTTAAATGTGTATCCCGTTTTTGTGTCAAAATTCGACAACATTCGATTGTTGAACGCTATCCAAAATATTTTTGTTGTTTAGTTCGAGTTTCTTATCACGGATTCAACAAAAAAAAGTAGAGGGACAGACATTTTTGGGCTTTGTTTTATTAATATATGGCTTAGCTTGTACTTTGTTGCTCGAAAAATTATTTAGACGCTAAATCTGCGTGTGTTTACACTGTTTATGGCAGAAAAATAAGCTTACGCTAGGTTCAACTTAATCTCGTGTCACTCGGTACAAAAGAAATATTCTTAGCCAGTGTCTTGTTGTGTAAATTGTCTTGTGGCTAGTGGATCGAAAACGGCCGGGTTGCGGCAGCTTTCTAAAGTGCGTATAGTTCGTAACGTAATTTTGTCGATCGATGCACATTTCATTGTTGTTGCACATTATTACAGCTTTGTATGGTACAGAAATTTCAATTTTATCCGAACTGTCGAATGAGAAAATGTTTAGAGTGTTTTCATTAAAACGCTTAGACCGTCTTGGAGCTACAGTTCGATAGGTCCAGCAATATTTTAATTTGTAAAAAAAATTCTGTTTACAATGTGCACAACTGCTGTACATTTAGGCTTGCAATTTTATAATTGAAGGATCGAAGTTTAGATTATTTTGCTCATAAATTTGGCCTTGGGATTATACACACAACGAGTTTCTTGTTACTTTCCTCCTTAGGAACCGTACTTACAATTTTTTAGTGCTAAATCTTTGCACACAGGGCTTTCAGTGGGGGGGGGGGGGGGGGGGGGTGGGGGTGCTTCTTTGCTTGAAAACTGGATCCTGGAATGAGATGAACAGGGTAATTTTCTTGTGAAGGCTTTTGTTTTTCTGTCCATCGTCTTAATTTTTGGAGCAAAGTTATTAAAGAATGTTAGAGTTAACATGCTATTAAGTATTCACAGAACCCCTTATGGGTTTCTGGTATTCAAAAGTTTTTTCCAAGAAAAAAAGTAATCATCACAAATTAAACTTACAGGAGTTTAAAGTTTTGCAGTAAACCTTGAGTCTTAATGAAATTTTAGTTGGATCATGTTGATGAATGCAGTCGTAGAATATGCATTTTCCAATTTTGATCTTCTGTCAGAATTATGAGAGAACACTCAAATACAGATCTCATTCAAACATTATAGTTTTAGGTCAATTATCGTTTGTTTCTATTCCTATAAACTTAGCATCAGGTCTACATTTTGCATGAATTTGAAGGGGTTGTTGTTTCACAGTGAAGTAGTGTTCAGTTTGTTTTTTTTGATATGAAGTTTAGTTTCTTCTTAGTTGTTGGCTAAGGCAGTGTTGAAGTATCTAACATATTAACATATTTTATTGTTCATTTCTCTTCAGAAAAGATTGATTGATCCTGAATTAAACAAAGTGCAGCCTCACAAACAAGATTTTTGACGAACAAATGTGTACTCAAGGAAAGAATACAATGTATATGTCCCTGACAGTGTCAATAAGATTTATTGACGGAAACATCTGGGTTTTTACTCCTTTGTAGCACTTTTGACAACGCATCACTTTTCTAACCTATATACTAAAAAGATATAATCAGTACTTTTTCCAACTAACATATTTGGAATCAAAGTTCCCCTAGTTTTAAAAATTTCATTATCTTATTCACAACAAGCACAGTAGCCATTGAAAAGAAAAAAGAAAAAAACCTGCTCGGTCATAGACGGCTTTAAAGTTTTGATATTAAAAATGCACCCGTTCACAATGAGAAGAACATGAATGTAGACACAAAAGTTCATTTAGCTCATGTTCAAGTCTTCCTGGAGAAAACATGATAATAACAAAAAATAATAATAAAAATAACTTTTCATGTGTCTAAGCAATTTCAAAGGACCCACAGTGTCTTAGTTCTCGGCTGCATTGAGCTGTGAACAAAGGCCGTTCTTTTTGGTGACCCGGCTTTTTAAAAAAATATTGTTGTCCCTTGTGATCGTGAAGAGTGATTGCTCAGAAAAGTCCAAAGTTGAATCCGGTAAACCGGCCAAAACGCGAGCATAGCAGGGAACGAATTCCATAGGAATAGGTGAAACAGGATAGTAAAAAGTCTAGGCTATCTAAAAATATCCGTATATGCATTTGCAATTCATATTAAGCCGCAATTAATCTTTTTTCCACTGGAATAAACAAACGATGGAGGTATTGCCGCATTTTGAATTTGGCATTGTCACATGGTCGTGCGTCGACCAATCAGGCATTTTTCGCCGGTGAAAAGTCATCCCACTGTTTTACTGCACGGATAGTATAAACGATAAGAAGACGTTAGTTTGAATAAAAAACACTTAATCGTCTTTCCTGGCAGAAATGCCTTTTAAAATTTGTTTTGCTGGCGGAGACAGGGACTTGACATAACCAAGCTTCACTCAAAGAAGCAATAGGCCATTTGCACTAAGATGTCTTGTAACATATATGATTTTGCCATCGAAAAACGATAAGTGGGTCATATCTTAAACAAAATAGTATTGATTTGGTTTTTCAAACCCGCACCATTTTCTTAAAACGAGTAAGTTCGTAGCTGGTCACGTGACCAAAATGTGATTTTTGAAATTATAATTTACCTCTTCCTGAACGCAAACTTTGCACTTACACTTCAAGGAAAATGTTGAAAGGATGGTGTGGTAACGTTTACAGCACAACTGAGCGTAACTATCAAACGTTTAACAAGATATAAGCAAAGAATAGCTTTAGCCGCCATGTTGGAGGGCAAGAGTATGCCCTCCAACATGGCGGCCAATACAAATCAAATTACTTTGTTGAAAAATCAAAGTGCCATAAAATATCTCCCTTAAATGCGTTGCGTCTCAAATTTCGGGTGTAAGATAATTTTTATGTGCTCTACCAATTTTTGGCATCAGCAAGATTCCAACTCATTGTTTAAGGGAAGCATTGGTCACGTGACCTCT
Organism: Porites divaricata; assembly: GCA_038088405.1. Taxonomy (NCBI): domain Eukaryota; kingdom Metazoa; phylum Cnidaria; class Anthozoa; order Scleractinia; family Poritidae; genus Porites; species Porites divaricata. Next base: position 18,165,161 of record JBBMOI010000007.1, read on the forward strand.
TAGTGCAAGTGGCCTATTGATAGTTATCGCACATTAGTAAAATCCAACTAGTGGTCTATTATCAATGCTGCGTTCCAATTGGTTGAGCTACTACTAGACTATATGTTATAGCCCACTAGTAGCGAAAAGCGGCGGCTTTGAAAACCAAACCAATGGCGGCTGAATCGCGTTTAGCTAGCTAAAGTTGTTTTGTCTCGATACTTTTGACCGACTAGTTGGATTTTACTAATTAAAACAATTATTTCACTCGCGGCTTATCATACAATAATTTACTTATCAAATTAGAAACTGTCTTTCAACTTATATATTAGTCTGTCTTTCTTTTTAATTAACGCCTTACTGTGAATTTGAAATGAGCATCACATTAGTAACATTGGTACCGAGTAAACACCTTGATTAAATACAGGTGTATGAATCAGCTTTAATCATACTTAGAAATAGTTTTTCATTTATTATTTGCGGTCATTTGCAGTTGAAGAAGACGTCGAAAAACATGTTTTAACATCTTAAGCCTCGCTTTGTTGGCTGTAAGTGTTCTCGGCCAAGACGGCATAGATCAGACTCTTGCTTGTAACGAGCTTGTACCTACAATTATAAAACTGAGCGATGCCCCATGCGCCTGTAATAAGCCAGAGCATGCTGGAGCATTGAAGTTCAACAGCGGTAAAGTTTATGTGTGTTCGGGCAGCGAATGGAGAGTTATACCGTTTGAGGCAAGTTACGGCTCAGAAACTAACCCTGGATATTCTTAGGATATTCTAAACAAAGCCGGAAAACAGCTTAATGACAGCGTTTACTGGATTCGTCTACCAGGTATTAAATTAGTGTCGACTTTATCGAAGAAGCGGTGTCACGAAATATATCAAAATCTAAACGGTGGGAACTGCCACCAAATTAACTGAGTGAAACAAAAAAAATTGGTTGGAAAAGGAAGCGCGGATGGTCAAACGTGAAAAGGCTGAAACGGACTGCAATTGTGGGTTTTGAAAACTCGTTATATATAGCGTAACATTTTTTAAAATTCATTTTTTTTATTTGTATTGTCTAAAATCATGGTTGGGAGTGATATTTGTATTGATATCCATAGCGAAAAAGGGCGTGAAATTGCTGTTATCAAAAAGAAAAACAAGCTAGCCATGACACAGGCCTTTTAACATTACATCATTCCAACAGAGTGTATCAAAAAATGAAACTTTGTGATTCTGCGATATCATAACTGAAATATTTTTCTTTTTTCTTTTAACAGGAGTAACTTTGCGAGAGGCCTTTCCAGTTTACTGCGACATGGTTGCGGGAGGTTGGTGAAGACTTTTGTGTTGATAATTATAGAAATAACTTATTTAAAGAGTTGGACGAATTACACCATTTTATAGTTTGGTATTCAATTTATCATTAGCTCTTAAACTTATTTATTTACATCGATTTAAGTTAAAATTGTAATTGTTATTACACTTCTTCAATATTTACTAATTTTACTAACTAAGTAACTATGTATTTAATGTTCAGTTACACTTTGCGTGTTTAGCATGCATCTTATTTTTGTTAATTGAAACAGAGGGTAATCGACAAATTTATAGTTTTTGTCAGCATTTGTAGAAATTTCGTGCAATCCTCTTTAAATGATCTGAAGTGTATCATTATTAATTAATTAATTAATTAATTAATTAAACTCAGTTTTGCCTGTCAACCGGAAAAATTTCCTAGGAGCCGGTGGGTTACAGCTAGTACCAAGAGCCATTCACCAAGGGTCTCAAGAGTCTGCTCATCTCTCAAATCTCAAGAACTCTTCCTAGTATTCTTGCAGTTCCTAGTAATGCGGTCGGCGTCTGCACGTGCCCTGGTCTTACCCTTTTACTAATGTCCTGAAGCGACTTACTCAGACCTTTACGGATTACTCCCAAAGCTCCCACAGCAACCGGTATATGTTGCAGCTCCACTTTTCGCCTAGCCCACATCGGAGATCGTGCATAAGATTTGAATAAAAAGAGTAGTCAGAAAAGAAAAAAATTCAGTAAGTGCAGGACTCCCTTTGAAAACGATCATATGGTTCCTAAAGAAAAGCATATCAAAAGGGCTTTGTATCACCCCACTTAAGGCATAATTCGGATTCTGGAATCCGGTAAAATTTTGCTTGTGCAATCCGGAATCCCGGGCTTTGGAATCAGGAATACAGCTCAAGGATTGCGGAATCGAACTTATGATTGGAATCCGGAATCCATGGCGTGGAATCCAGAATCCAAGACTGTCTTTGGGGCGACTTTGTATTTAAACGGGAACAGTACGTTTGCGCCATTTGCAAGTAAATTCATGGTTTGTGTTATGTAATACTTTATCAGGTTGGACCTTGGTATTCAAAATTGTCAGCGGCGTTAATAAGAAAGTATGGGACCTGTATAACTCGGACTTAACTTCTGCGGAATTCATAACAGCAGCACTTGACGTTACAAAACAACACCCGGATCACTACAAGAACCGAGTGATAATGAACTGGAGTAGTTTCAATGCATCGCAGGTTGGTAGAAAAAAATTTTAAAGAACACAGAGGCCCATTAATTTAATTGCAATAAAATACCACAGCAAAAGTCTAGAGTAGTCAAGTACTATGCAATGAACACACTATACAGGGGCGAAGCCAGCCATCTTTTCCCGGTTTAAGCCCTAGTCATATTGAAGTCCTTGTTGGCTGTTCCCCTCATTCAGTGTATTTTAGCAAGTTGCCAAGAAGAAGAAGAAAGCGATCGGCAGCCATTTCAGATGAAATTTACCGTTTAATACAAACATACATTCTACTGACTCTGAAATTGGAATGTGGTGGCAAAATAGAATGCAGATTTTCAAGCAAAGATTCATTCCGAAAGATTGGTTTGTTCGAAGTTGCATTTTAACAGCCATCAATGCAGAAAAAAAGTAATAACTATGCGCACAAAGAATGCGGACTTTACATAACTCCATGACTAGTACATTTTAGTTTAAATTTATCGCATCTTTTGAATGTAAAACATTGACAATACTCACACTGAAACGTACTCGTCAGGGATATATGTATTGTCCGCATTAATTTGGAAAAATTAGCATAACAGCAAAACAGTGAATGTTGTAGCGCGGTTTTTGACCGGTTCGCAGGATAGCTTTGTCTTGAAATTTCAAGGTGTTGCAGTAAATCAATCTTAATGAAAAAAATCAGACATTATTATATACATTATGAAGATTATGTGAAGAGGTTATAAAAAAAATTCGTTTGAGTCGTTTCGGAGATATGCAAAAAAGCGCTAAAAGTCCAAATTTTGAATGAAGTTTCACTTAGAAAGGTGGTGACAAAACGGGTTAGTTTTTAAGAATACTTCAAAATTTCCTAGCTTCAAAACATGATATTATATTAAGCAGCATTCTGACGCTACTTAAGAGTCATTTATAAACGTTTTTACTAAATAATCTATCACGGCTATTGAAAATGTTAGGTTTAAAATATATTTTCGTTTTAGTCGAATTCAAACATACAGAATTTTTTACTTCTATCAGAGGTTATTTGCTAAACACCAAACTTTAAGTTCCTAGTGTTGGATTTTCAGTAGCTGGCCTAGATCACGCAAAATTAGGCGTTCATCAATTTCAAAGTTTTTTGTTTATTGTTGTCATAGTAATATCGATTTTACTAAAACCTACATTTTGATAAATCTTAATCTAATTAGTCAATCATTGGTGGAAATTTTATAGCGATCAGACAAGGATAATATCACTTTTAAAGCGATTGAAAAATATCGGTATGGCCTCGGAAAAACAGTATCGAAACACCTTAAGGTGGCTCGACTGGATTTTTTAGGGAGGATACCTCCCAAGTTTGAGCATTAATAGCGTCGCCATGAGTAAAGATATGGAAAAAAGATTACCACAAAGTTTGTATTATATAAAGATGAAAATTTCTTATGATTTGTGTTTTATTGCAATCGGAGTCGCCATGGCAACGTAACGACGCCATTATGTTTTTTATTTGTCTTTGTGTTTCTCTGTACCAGGAGTTTTTTTTGATAAATCGCTTAAGGGAGTATGTACCTGCTATAATTGCCTCAATTATGGCAAAGTTTGAACAAATTCTATGGGAGCGTTTTCGAAATTTTGAAACAAAGTTTTAAGCATCATAAAAACAGTGAAATAGCATGCTATCCACACAATTAGCTAATTTTTTTAGAAAATGATAAGCTTTGGAAATACGGCTTCATCTCATAGTAGTTTGATTCCATTGAAAACCTCCTACAAAAAAAAGAGGGGAAGTGCTCTAAGCGATCGTGAGTAAGAAGAGTTTTATTAACTTACATTCAGCTGCTTTAGTTACAGTTTTTGCACGTAATTTGGTCCACGCCTACAAATTTCGCATTTTTCAAAAAACTGCTCGATAATTTTTTTTATAAATTTGAAAATCCCCAGATCAATTATCAGTAAATATACCCTGCAAGTTTCAAGAACATTAAAAACTGGGAAGGCTTTTAAATAGGGCCTCAAATATAACCAATTTTCCCCCCAGATTTTGTGTTTACAAGTGAGCGTCCACATTATTCACTGGCATTGTTTTCAAGTTTCATATGCACGTGCAAATTTAGCAAAAAGATAGAATTTGCATCAAAAAGGACCCTCGGTTAAATCTCCGGAATATGCTGATAACCGGGTAAAGAAATTAGTGATATATTATAACATCACAGCAACTCTTTGTAAGAGTTTCTGTGATGTTATAACCCGAGTAAGATAAGTAAGTGTTGCATCCTACAAGATGAGCCGTGCCGTTCACCGTCTCAGCCCTCACTGTTATCTGTGACACAAGCCAATTATTAGCATATTCGGGATATTT